>CM061034.1:18808000-20056000 GCA_030763125.1 Hippophae gyantsensis | reverse complement strand
GTCCAAAACTTACCAGTAAATCGTGGGTCTCGATCACTCACGATATTGGATGGAATTCCCCAATGCTTCACAACATGTTTGAGGAACAATCGTGCCGTCTCATCTGCCATGCAGTCCGTCGAGGCAGGTATGAATGTTGCATATTTGCTGAAGCGGTCAATAACGACGATGATGCTGCCAAAGCCTTCAGATTTTGGCAGGCAAGTGATGAAGTCCATAGAGACACTTTCCCATGGTCTCTCTGGAATAGGCAACGATTCTAGCAAGCCTTCGGGTGCATGCTGCTCTATCTTGTCTTGTTGGCATACGAGACAAGTCTTCACATAAGCTTCTACATCGTCCCGAAGTTGAGGCCAATAGTAGATAGACTTGATCAAAGCAAGGGTGCGCCTCATTCCTGGGTGTCCAGCCCATAACGAATCATGGCACTCCTTGATAAGCTCTTTCCTTAAGCTCCCCCATTTTGGCACGAAGATTCGATTCTGCTTGGCATAGAGTAGTCCGTCACTCAGCCAAAATCGTCTCATCTTTCCTTCCTTGATGAGGGCAAGGAGGTTTTGAGCAAGGATATCATGCTCCAACCCTTCTTTGATCCTTTCCAACAGAGGACTACTTGGCCTACTCAAGGCTGCTAATTCCGCCTTACGACTCAGCGCATCAGCCACCACATTGGCTTTACCAGGCTTGTACTCCAACCTATAGTCAAACTCCGCCAAGAAATCTTGCCACCGAGCTTGCTTGGGACTCAACTTCTTTTGAGTCTGGAAGTAGCTTGTTGCAACATTGTCCGTCATGATAACAAAATGAGAACCCAATAAGTAGTGTCGCCACACCCTTAGGCAATGAATGATAGCTGTCATTTCTTTTTCTTGCACTGTGTAGCGACGTTCAGTGTCATTCAGCTTGCGGCTCTCATAAGCTATCGGACGCCCTTCCTGCATCAATACTCCACCAATGGCAAAGTCTGAAGCATCTGTGTGCAGCTCGTATGTCTTGGAGGGGTCTGGAAGACAAAGCACCGGTTCTTCACTAACGGCCTTCTTTAAGTCTTCAAATGAGGCTTGGCATTCACTTGTCCATTCCCAAGCCTTGTTCTTTTTGAGAAGGTTAGTGAGTGGGGTTGCTCTCGCTGAGTAGGACTTGATAAACCTTCGGTAATAGTTTACCAATCCAAGGAAAGATCTTAACTCGGGAACCTTGGCAGGAGGTTCCCATTCTTGGATGGCCTTCACCTTAGCTCCATCCATCATCAATTTCCCATCCTTTATCCTATGCCCCAAGAACATCACCTCATCCTGGGCAAAGGAACATTTCTCCTTCTTGACGTATAGCTCATTTTCCCTTAGGACCTCGAACACCTTCTTCAAATGCTCTAGATGTTCTTCCAAAGTCCGGCTATATATCACAATGTCGTCAAGATATACTACCACGAACCGATCGAGGTAGGGATGGAAAATCTTGTTCATAAGAGTGCAGAAGGTGGCAGGTGCATTAGTAAGACCGAATGGCATGACTAGGAACTCATAGGCACCGTACCTGGTTACACATGTAGTCTTGGGCTCATCCCCTTTTGCTATGCGTACCTGGTAATAACCCGACCGCAAGTCCAGTTTTGTAAAGTATCTTGCATTCCCTAATTGATCGAACAAATCGGCAATAAGAGGAATAGGATACTTGTTCTTGACTGTGATCTTATTTAGAGCCCGATAGTCAATGCACATCCGCAGCGAGCCATCCTTCTTCTTTTGAAAGAGAACCGGGGCACCAAATGGGGCTTTGGAGGGCCTTATAAAGCCAACATCCAGCAATTCATCGAGTTGCTTCCGCAATTCTGCCAACTCTGAATTCGCCATTCGATATGGGCTCATTCTTTGGTGGCCTAGTGCCAGGTTCCAACTCTATTTCATGGTCTACCTCCCTCCTTGGAGGTAACCGTTTGGGTAATGCTTCCGGCATTACATCCTTGAACTTGTTTAGGACAGCTTGCACTTCCGTCGGCAAGCTTGGCTTTGGTGACGCCTCTCCATCATCATATTCCTTTAGGATGGCCAAATAACTCTCTTCATCCCTCTTCAACCCCTTCTTAAATTGAAGCACCGAGAGAGCTTGGGTAGTAGGTCTAGTGGTCCTCTCCGTCGGTACCACACATGCCTTCGCACCATCCATGATGCACATAGAGTTTGAACATGGCACTAAGAAAGCTCTTACCTGGTCCAAAAACTCCATGCCGAATACAATAGAGAAGTCATCCATGGGTGCCACTGACAAGTCCACTTGGCCAGTCCAAGCACCAAGACTGACCTTAACTCCACGAGCCACTCCATGTAATGGCAGTGCTGCTGAGTTAACTGCTTTGAGAGATCCCCCTCCACGGACTACCTTAAGGCCGAGTCTTTTTGCTTCTTCCACTGAAACAAAATTGTGAGATGCACCTGTGTCCACCAAAGCTTTGGCGACCTTCCCGTTGATGGCTGCATCTACATACATCAAACCTTTAGGGGTCTTTGGGGCGCTCTGCAATGCACCAAATAGGCGCAAAGAACCCATCTTTGCACCTCCGTCCGACTCGCCTCCATCCTGCTCATGAGTGGAAGCAACTAAGGCACTCAAGGCCTTCCTCTTCGGACATTCTCGTGCCCAATGTGGTCCGTCGCATATGAAGCACGTCACACAGGGCTTCGAGGCATTCCGATCCTCCTTCTCCTTCCCCTTGTCTCGTGGCTTGAATGAGGAGCTATCTTTGTGGTTCTTGGGTCCTTGACTTTTACCGTGGCTTCCCCCACTCTTTCCTCCAACAAACTTCTTATCTGTGGCTTTGGAGCTCTCTTTGTTTGTGGAGTAATCAATAAAGCTTTCCGCAGTCGCAATGGCCGAAGACAAGTCTTGGACACCACGTCGCTTGAGCTCAAGGTTAGTCCACGATTGAAGCCCATCCATGAACAAGAATAGGGCATCCTTGTCTGATGTGTCAGGAACTTCAAGCAGCAAGGTTGTGAACTCCTTCACGTAGTCCCTTATACTACCCGTTTGCTTTAACCGTCGCAATCGTCCTCTAGCTTCCTCTTCAACATTTACGGGAAAGAACTACATTTTGAACTCCTTTTTGAAGTCATCAAAAGTATCAATTGTGCCAACCCCTCGTTGCACATCTCCATGCCTCCGTCTCCACCACAACATCGCAGTGTCGGATAAATACATGGCTGCAGTTCGGATCTTGCTGGCATGGTCCGTTATGCCAGTAACCTCAAAGTATTGTTCAAGCCCCCATAGGAAGTTCTCAACTTCCCTAGCGTTCCTAACGCCATTGAAGGTCTTGGGCTTGGGAACATCTACCCTCTTAGCCTCAATGACGGTGGTTGTGCTAGTTCCCGCGGCCATAGCCGCCACATGTAGCCAGATCGCCACTCATGTCCTCCTCCATTCTAAGCAAAACATGAGCACGTTCTCTTTGGACAAGATCCCTTACCTTGGCAAGTTCAGTTTTTAGCCCATCAATCTCTTGCCTTAGTCCACCGTCTAGCTCGTTGAGGGACATCTTAACCGCTGCATGGATCTTCACATCCTCGGTCTCCAAGCCATTGCAACGCTCCTCTAAGTTGTCCACCCGGTCGAACAGCTCCCCTAAGCTATCCTGCGCACTTCCCACTCGTGCTTCCAAGCTAGAAAGCATGTCTTTCGACTTAGCTCGAGATTCCTTCGATGGTTTCCGACTTTCCTCACGTCCACGTTCCATAGGTGGAACATCAACGCTTGGTATAGATGGAGCAACGTTCTTCATTATGCCAAGAGTAAGAATGCTTCAACCGAAAGCTCTGATACCAACTGTCACGACCTTAAATTTTCAATAGCGATCGTGCGGCACTTAGCACGTTCCGTTGCACTAAACCTGCCTTACCCGAACGAATTCTCCAAAGAGATTAGCAAGAGAGTTTGCAAAGAATGCTTTGTATTGTTCTAGAGAGAGTTTATGTTACAATTTCCCAAGATTTCCAAGATGAATGCAAATGAAGACCAATAGGTCTATTTATAGTGTGGCTCTAAGATTAAGAGTATGCCACCACTTTCTAGAGTCTTCTTAGTCTAGAATGTACAAGGGAATTCTAGAGTTATGTACAATATGCCACAAGGGTCTAGGACCTTCTAGCCAATTCTAGAGTCTTCTAGGTTTGTCTAGTTCCTTCATGCACGTTCCGGGATGTTCCGCAAGCTTCCAGCGGCTTCCACATCCTTCCCGAACCATCCGGTACGTTCTAGAATATTCCAGCCCATTCTAGCACTCTCCAGTGTGCTCTAGAACATTCTAGTGTCTTCAAGCTTGAGTTGAATCCATCCAACTCTAACCCTTTCTAGACATCTCTAGGCCACTCTAGAACTTTCTCATGTAGAAAAGTCTAGGTCCTTGGGCAAGCACCATTTATTTTGGATTTCACGGGGCATTCTGAGCGGGACGTGACAAAAGGCACCTATGAGCGTTGTTTAAGCTCTGTCCATGGCATCAATGGTGATGAACTATACCAGGTTAAAAATCTATCATTCTTTGGCAGTTCCAAGATAAAACTCAAGGCACAAAATCACTTTATTTTATTTATTTATTTTTCCTTATTATCATTAAAGATGGTATCTACAAAATTAGAGTATCTCCAATAAATTACTTTCATGCACAAAGATTTGGCCAAAACCATAATGTGCATGAATTATAATGGATACTGATATTTTAGCTGTCTAAACTCTGCACATACACCACCAATGGCTTGCAGAATTTGCAAGCATATTGATTTATCTATGCCTTAATCAACAGCCTTCCAAACCAATAAAATGAACTGAAAATAGAATACCTTACCCATCCTAATCATATATGGCTTTAAAGACCTCATATACAACTTCAAGTTGCTTTAAAGGAAAGAGAATTAGTATAGATATAGATTCCTTTAGTTGCTATTCATAGGGCATAAAGACTTTAAGATTGTGTAAGAAGAACGAATTCATAACTACGTCTACTTGTGTCCAACATTAACTCAGATACAAAATTAAATAATTTCAGCAAAACAAATCCTTAAAAAGGCACATCAGTTTGAAGCCATCATGCATCATAAAGGAATTTGTTCAAAGTTTATGACCCGTGTTATTTTACTCTAATAGTTATTGATGCATGGTAAAAAGAGTCAAAACATAGTTATACCAAGATAAATATCACAATCAAATAGCTTTGATATTGTATATGACATCTTATTCCAAGTTGAAACACAACATTCAAGTCTATGTTCACCAAAGTAAAAGTAATAATGTAATATGTTCATATACCCAAGCTACTGCATAGAAAGAAGGTCTCCTCTTTTGGAAGAAACTAGATAGTTTGTCGTTAACAAACAATTGTCCTAAAAAAATTCATCTTTCTTAAAAGAACAGATGAGAGCACTTCAAATAACATTAAGAATCCTTCAAGATCCAAAAACAACTTAATGAATTCCTAATTCGGGAAAGAGTCAAGCCAAGGGAAAATTAAACATTTAAGGCATCCTTACCCCCAATGCAAACGTTGAAAGTGGAGAACTTTGCAATGTAACAAGGCCAATAACATGGTCATCAGAAAATAGGTCTGACCAAAAAACAAGATACAATGACATGGCTGTGATGAATATGGCATGAACGGTCGATATAGCCCTGCAAAGATAGATGAAAATATATAAATATTTTTTTATGCACAAACAAAAGTAAAAAAAAAAAGATTGCACAGTGACTGGGAACAAGTGAAATCACCGGTTACCCCACTCGATGTTTTGAAACTTGGAAAGGCTGCAATAGCTCTTAAAGTGAACAGAACTGGAGAACTGAGCAAGGTCATAGACCTAAACAGTGAGGGAAAAGTTAGGAAAGGAGAATTCATTATAATAGTTTGGCTTTCCAAAATAATAGTAATAATAATAATAATAATAATAATTTCACATTATTCAATTCATGAATGATCAAATATTTTAACTGGAGCAACTAATAGTAATGCTAATTTTTTAACATACCATTTTGCAAGCCAAAACGCCACCAAGTATAGAAGTATATGGGATCAAAGAGTCTCCTAGTACATATTCCTTCAGCAGATGCCCAGCTCGATCTTGGTATGATTTGATCGCCATAGTTGCTTCTTCAGAAAGAAACATTACAGCATCTTCCTCATGCAATATGTTTGACAGAAGGCTTTTCAGTAGGTAGATTGGTGATATGTGCTCTCTTACTCCGATTTTCCCCTTTTCAATTTTTTTTTATGAACATATATGTTGAAGAATACACTGTATAACAATAACAATACATTAGAGATTATATACACCAAAAATTCAAATCTACCACGATTGTTTACAGCTACCAATATCAAAACTCGTCCCTTATTCTCTAGTACATTAGATATACGTTCCAGAGATATCATCTTCCCCCAGGAGAGGGATGGAAAGGACAAAATAGACAACTAAACTTTTAAGGGAAAAGGAAGATAACAAAAGATTAACCACGCATCTAAATAGAGAGCAGTGAACATATGCAATATTTAGTATTTTTATGCTTACCAGAAATTTACTAATTCAAATATATGTCTTCTTTCTATTGAAGTTCTTATTTCTTAAAACATTAAGTTTTGATGATTGGAAATTCCAATGGCAATTTTTCTTCTATAAATTTGGAATTGAATTGAACAATGATATTGGAATCAGATATTATGCCTCCCATGAAGAGATTTCAGCCAAGACAATAGATCAATCAGTAAAATAAACCTAATGAAATTAGAGTCTACTTGTCAGCCATCAAAGGTTAGTCGTATTGATGTGAAGAATGGAAGTTCTCACAATTCTTTTGGGTAATCATAAAACTTGTGGTGCACAAAAATACAGGCATAAAATACCAGACTAGCATCTAAGAAAGGCAATTCAAACTGCACATTCCACCACCCAACAAAAGAGAAGATTAGTCTAGCCAAAAAGTGTCCACTCGGAAGGCCTAATGCAAGATGCAATCTTCACAGGAAAAGGGTCCTAAGTTCTCAGTCACAAGATTAAAATGTCATATAACCTATTCAAAAGAGGTTATAAATACAGTTCTTCATGACATTAAGTCAGCAGAGGATGTGCATATTTTAATTCTTTAACCATTCTTCTATTAGCCTTAAAATACTCAATAACCCAAGCAGCTTTAACTTTTCAGATTTAGTTCTTACCAATAAAAGCAATATCTCCACAAGATCCAGTTAAGTCTGATCAAGGGATCAAATTTAGTTATGCTTATGCAGACTCTAGCTTCAATATAATCAATTGAATCCCAGTTAAAGCCATTTCTCACTTCCATAATTACATCGTTGAGATACTATTCATCAGTATTATAACTTGATTACAAGAACAATAAAATTTCCACCACATCGTCATCCTTCATTGTTGAGCACGCCCTTTACCAATATTTCTGAAAACAACAGTAACAGTTCGTACCGCCATATCCAATAGATCTACTACAATTGTTATATATATATTCTAGCTCAAGACTTACCTGGATATTTAATCCTATTTATTTTCATCCGTTTTGATAAACACTTACTTTCAATTGGTTCTTCAATACAGAGCAATTATATTTACTTTTTATCATATTCAGAATCCATACTAGAGAAACAAAAGAGGGAAAAAAGGGACAATAAATCAAGAAAATCTACCGCATTGGTGTTCCTTAAGCTAAGATTGATGGCTCTCAAACTAATAGAAAATACAGTATTCAACATGTTAACCATATCTCTATTCAAGTCAATTTCGTAGCACGGCGTGAAACATTTACAATGAAAACATATTAGCTGATTAAAATTCTGAATCAATCATACTATCGAACAAGAAACCAGTTCGTGTTATGTTAATAGGATGAAGCATTTTTTTTACCTGAAATGCAGAAACGATGAGGAAGCTTACGGAACAATCAATTACAGATCAATAGAGAGAGAAAGCAAGACGAATAGAAGCAAAAAAAAATGAGGTAATGATAATGGTATGAACATGTAACACGCTCGTTGTGGTTGGGCATGGAAGGCAGCGAACCCCTAAAAGCCAAATAAAGACGAATCAACGTTTGGGGGATATTAGGGGCCTTAGATTAGAGCTTAGCCTAACGCATATGACTCATCTATCACACCACGCAACTTAACACCGGAAACTTCCAGACCCCAGAGCAAGGCAAGGTACTTTTGAACAACCAAACGAAAAAAAGGCAAGGTAATATACCCATTTTCAATCATGCCATGTGCGTGCGTTTTGCTATTCGATCGTGTAATGTTAGTTACATACTTGTAATACGTTTTGATATTAATTGCGTCATACTTTCTTTTTTTGTCCTGAACAAATTTATTTATTTATTTTGTTAAATTGTTTCTTTATAATACTAAAAAAAATAAAGCTAACGATAGATTCTGACTAATTTTTTTTAACTTTACGCCATCATATTGTATATTATCAATATTAACTTTTTAAGTTACTACTTATTTGGAAATAATTTTATAGTATTAATAAAAAAGTAATTATAATCGATAAATAATTTTACGAGTTAAATCTAATAAATATCTCATCACTGTATAAATGTAAAAATAATATAATTATTTTTAATAAGAACCTAATAATTATATTTTAATTATCTTAAAAAAATATCTAAAGATTATCTTTTTATGTTTTAAAAGATAATGTAACATATAATTAAGAATAGATGTTTACACATAATAGTTATTTATAATAGATGGCTATCTATAATAAATAATTGTCTACAATATTACAATAGATTAATCCTAATCAGATAAAGATAAGTTACTAATTGATTATTTCACCTATATATAATTACATATACATAACATAATATCATATCTAAACACTAATTTTCAATATAATTACTAGAGCGAGACTGATATGTCTTATATTTTTCATTTTATAGTTATTGACTTAAGGATAGTAACTCCGAAGATCATCCATAAGGTGGTCCAAAATCCTAACAGTTGTTCATCTTACATATTGTACAAAGAATGGTCCTACTTAGTATCGAAAAAAATCAATATCAATATCTAACATTGTTTGTGAAAAAAGTGTGTTTTATAGACCATAAACCTTAGTAGCATCATTTTTTGAAAAATAGAACATTAAAATCTTTTGATATATTATTTTCATATTTTTTGGACTTGTAAAAAGATTCATAGACCATACAACTAACTCAACTTCTAAGAACCTCACAACTATTAGGAGGGCCAATCTACTAATTAGTAGGCCATCATTCCAACTCCATCACAACCTGCTAGATATATGAGCACTACATTTGGACCTACTCGCCCATAACGAGCCAAGCAGGCCAAAAAGGTAAGGCAAGTTCAGACCTGAGCCCGTTTGGAGATAGCAAAAAATGCACAACCCATATTGGAGAGCCTACCAGAGCCATTGGTTCCAAGACCAGTCACCGTCCTAGTGAACAATCCTACATAGTTTTGAGAAAAATCAATATCAACATCTAACGTCGTCTATGAGAACATTCCTATTGCATCATCTAATGCCCATAATGCATAACGCCAGACCCATAATTATTTAGGGATTGACTAGCAAGATGATCATTTGGGACAAGACTCAAGTCTCAAGCCCAATACCCCAGGCCAAGACGCAGCTAACCAAGAAATGATGCCCAAGTCAAGTGCTTTCGCTCAGGATTTGGTCGGCCAGGGAGAGTTGTCCGAGATAGATACCACGGACCAAGGACTAATTCATTTTGAACCACTTATCAGGTCGACCTTCACCGTATGACCTTTACTTGCCGACCACCCTATGATTGTTTGATGTGGACCCAAGTCTTCCATCCCACGACGTGCCATCTGCCATTACGCCTAACCAGAAACTTGACCTCAACCAAGGGCACATTCACACATCTGATAAATATGCAGCATCCGAGGACTATCAACGAAGTTCATAGATTGATAGAAAAAGTGGCTACTCTAAATTATTTTATCTCAAGGACAACTGATAAATATGTACCTTTCTTCAAAGTATTACCTAGTAAATCTAATTTTCCTTGGGACCAGAATTATTATAAAACATTTGAAGATTTAAAAGAATATTTGAAATATCCATAACTACTAGTTAGTCCATAACCAAGTGATTTCTTCACCTTGTACTTGGCATCCTCAGAAATAGTTATCAGTGCAGCCTTAGTAAAGAAGCACTATAATTAGGCCTAAGGATATATATATGTATATGTCCATAATGTCTATGCAAGAAATAAAGTATGTAACTCTATGTGAAAGTATTATTTAACAAATTGGATCGTGACCTACTAGAAGGTGCCCAACCATAACATATTATCCAAGAGTGCATACCTCTCCATGAAATATTTCCAAAAGAGATATATAAAAGAACCCCATGAGTATACTGCATAGGTCTACCCAAGTCTCCTATAAGAGTACTTAGGTAGGAAAGATACATCAAGTCCAAGACTTTGTTATTCAACACCAACACAAAAGGGGACATTTCATCAACTCGATTACAAATCTTTCTCTAAGTTAAGAGACATCTTATGCTTGGACACTTTAACAAATACTTCAAGCAAAAGAGATGGTATATTGGGGGATTAGCCAAGTAATACCTAGACTAATGAATCACACCCTTACTTAGGAAAATTAAAGCAAATATAAACAAGGTCAGGACAAAAAATAAGATCACAGGCATACAAATCAAAGATCACTTGGACATCAAGCCGTCACTTGGCCAAATGGTGCAGGCCAAGAATTGCTAGCTAGAACCAAGTATGGTTGGCTATAAGTGTCGTCGATTTTCCAAAATATAACCTGCCAGAAATGTGACCTGATGGATAGATGACTAGCTTGATAGGTCCAAGTCGTAGGCCACACAATTATGCCTCATCCTCTGCGTACCGTCTCACCTCAAATCTAGAACATATTTAGATTCTTCCTAGGCCATTAAGATTCACACAATGCCTAGGAGTCCAAAACATGGTCCAATTCTTCTTATGTTGTGGAGATTTGTATAATGCCATAAGACGTACACCTAAAAGGTGAATGTGGGCTAAGAATGCCCTATAACAAAGGGTTAGAAAGGTCATTTATATACATAGTTAGGATTGTTGCTCTTATATATTATCTCGTCCTAAGACTCCAAATATAATGGTAGTTTTGGAAGGACAAAAAGTAGCATATGATACTATGTATGAAGAATCTAAATGAGTTAGAAACAACGTCATACCATAATAAAAGGGCAGACATTACTTTATCAACACTTTCTATAATAAAATCGTGTTTATAGGTAGGTACCTAAGTGATGTATGGCCATACTTAAGAGATTCAATAGACAAGAAAGTCCACCATTAAACGAAGAGTGAGCTTAAGTTTCCTGTGCCTAAAAAAGTCCCAAGCCCTTATTGCCTCGCACCTAGCTAGGGAGTGCACCTCTGCCAAGGTAATGAATAAGAAGCAACCCTGCAGGTGAATATTATGCCTTAGGGTCAAAACTATTAAATATGCTATAAAAGCTAGGCGTAACTAAGTAATCATAAAGGATAACCTTGCTCATAAGTAGTGTCATCTGGGTCCAAGCTTACATAAAGAACAACTTAACTTGGTCTAATCACCACTTAATTGGCCTTAGATCTTGAAAAGGGGATTGTGGCTTAAGAACTACGCCATCTTGGTATTGAGCATCCCTTAGTATCTCGTATAGAATGTACCCATACCATGGATAATGGATAAGAAACAACCCTATGAGTAGGCTTGATTTACCTATGAATTTAAAGAGTCTAGAGCCTTCAATGAGTACTACGCCTTAGGGCCTAGACCGTTAAAAAAATCAACAAAAGCTGAACAAATTTAGTAAACCTGAAGAACGCACCCTAGTCACATGTAGTGTCGTCTGAGTCAAAACTAACACAACGAAGCATCTTAGCCTATAAGTTCCATGCCCCAATGCCCACACTACCACATGACAAAACTGAATGCAATAAAAGCCTCAGTATCCAGCTAGGGCATACACCTCTGCCAAGGCAATGAATAAGAGGTATCCCAACATTTGAACTTTACACTTTCAAGACTAGGCCATAAAATTATTTTCAAAAGATCAATATATTAGCCATATGCTTCAGGCTATGGCTAATTCCAAGAATGACCTATCAGGTTTCTTATCGCGATAGAGTTGGCCACATACCCTGAAGAAGAGTCATGGCTTACAAACCATATCACCTCAGGTCTAGTAACTATATTTAAACTCTTACACCATACTTAGGCTTACAAGGCTTGAATGAGATAAGTCTCCAATAAGTGGCAACTAAAAAATTTCCTAAGTTGAGATCTATCTTATACTTGGACCACTTGAATAAGTTCAAGTACTCCAAGTAGAGGGGCTAATATATTGATGGGCTTAACAAAGCAACACTTGGATCAACAAGTCACCCCAACTTAGAAAATTTTCAAATAAATACAATAAGGCTTAAACAAAAAAGTAAGGCTATGGGTACAAGTTAAATGTCACCTAAAATTTAAAGCCTTTCAGTTTCCCAACGGAGCCAACACATGATCCAAAGATCAAACCACTATTTGACTAGATCGGTTAGGAATAAGAGTTATAACCAACCAAGAATATGAACAACCAATTAGGAAGGTGACCGACCAAGGGTGTGATCGACTAAGAGTATAACCAAACATACGTGTGGTAAGCCAAGATTGTGATTGACAAGAACTATGGTTGACTAGGGGTGTGGTCGGCTAAGAAGTGTCTGACCAAGAGTGTCCTTGTTCGTTAGGAAATGGTCGGTCATGAGTGTGGTTGGCCAGATAGAGTTGAGCTATGGGCGAGACATTGTTGCTCATCTTTTTTCACCTCTAATCCAGAATTCATGTTTCATTTTATGCTAGTATATCCTCCCATATTTGCATGTCAACTCAAAGGTCCATGACCTCCCAAATATATAGGGCAATAGACTGATTGACATGAATTGTGTGCAATGGGTACACAAGTATACGTATCACAAACAAATAATATAATGATAAGAAAATATCGTTACCATGAAGATTATGTTATTAGATCATTACATGTTGAAAATTGGATTCATATGACCTCTAGATTAATAAATTAATTAGACATGATTTTGTTCATAAAGTTTATATTTTTCATAAAAAAAGACATAAAAATGATAAAGAAAGGAGAAAAAAAATATATAATCAATCTCTTGAATTGTACTACCAATCTTCTTTTGAATCTCCACTAAAATTGTATCTCTTTTTAATTTTTTTTGTAATTTCCCCTCATTTTTGCTCCAAAAATTGATAAAAATTGTTAATGTTTGGCTTATTAGGGTTTTTGGAGTAAATAGGGGTTAAGTTAGGCTCAGATGAACTTTGTACGTTCAAATCAAAGGTTAAGATTAAAAAAAGAAAATTAAACATTGTTGGCCAATGGGATCATGACATATGGCATAGGAAAATCATTGAACGAATTAGTATGCTATGTGTGAAGGGGTGGACAGGTCATGTTTAGCACCACATAATGCATTGTGATTCGTGTATATGGTTTACGTGGTGCCTCAGTGAAACAAATAGATGAATCTCATGATGACGTGTGGCACACTTATTGATCGCACAGTGAAACTCGGTTTAAACATCACATCAACACGTGACATGACCTACATCACTTGATACATGTTAAATGTTGTAATTGGCCCTCTTTGCTTACGTGGAATTCATATGGAGATTACTGGTCAGCTCTTGTTCTTGCATAGCATCTACGTGGGGTGTTCTAATTGATCCTACATTAATAAATTCATAAAAAATTCATAAAAATTCTAAAAATGCTCAAAAAATATATTTTTATCCCTTTTCACTAGAAATTTTATATTTTAATATTTTTAACCCCAAAAAATGAATAAATATTAAGTATAAAAGTGCATTAATGACTCTATGAAAATAGAGTCATCATGAATGAGTCTATAAATAATGTTATAAGTACAAGTAAGATAAATTGTATAAAGTGATACAAGGCCATAGAGCCCTAACAACTACCTTTCTAGACCATGCCACAATATGCGTCCTCCCAAGAAATATACACCTATTGGGATGCATCTCAACGCTTCCTTCTTCATCATGTACCTTGTTAAAGGTTCAACTACTTGTTTGTATTCTGGACAAAGTTTAGGCATAAGCTAAGGATATAGTTTATTATACAAGGTTACTAATCCCATCAAAACTTGAGGTGATCAAGATGTGATCCCATCCTTTTGGACTTTCTAAAGTTATTCAGCCTTTTATATCACCATGTAACTTCATTCCAATGGAAAATGGGAGTACATGAGTTGAGAAAATGGTTATGAATAAGAGTCTAAGTGTTAAAGAATAGAGGTACACACAAGACCAATATCAGGGATCCTCACACTTATGCAAATCCTTACAAAAAGAATGAAGTTATATCATCGATAGATTCTATCAGGATCCTAGAATTATCTTTATAAACAAAGCCAAAAAATATTGCATTGATTAGAAGGATCATATCTATTAGTCGATATAGATCTCATGATTGGAACACCATGAACTAGAAGACTACCGACCATGAATGGGTCGGCCAGAAATGGACCAACCAAAATGTCACAGTTCAAGATGTTATCAACCAAGATGTTAACGACCAGGACTTAATTGGCCAAAACTTGATTTTCTAAGGCTTTATTGGTCAAGATTTGGTTTGCTAGGACTTTGTTCAGGACTCGATTGGTCAGAACTTTGATGGCTAGGACCCGATTGGCCATAACTTTATTGGCCTAGATTTTACTACCCACAATTTTGTCGCCATAACATTGTTGGCCACCACTTTATTTGTTAGAATTTAGTTGGCCACTAATTTATCTACCAAGACTTTGCTGGCCCCAACTTTGTATGTCAATACTTTGGTGGCCATAACTTCATTTTTCAAGACCAAGTTGGCCAGAATCTCATTTGTCAAGATTTCATCACCCATAGGGCTACCGCTCAGAAGACTTGGCAGCCAAATAAAAAATAATTATCCTACAGTGCATGAAAAAAAAATTCAATTGTCTTAGTTAGTCATATAAGGTTTAGGCTTAGGATTTGAACTTTGAGCTTCCCATAAAAAAATGAAGGTTTGACTTCCTTGATAAAAAAAAAATTCATTTTAATGTAACTTTTTAACTCAAAGTTTGACAGAAAATCTGAAGATACTTCCAACATCAGAACACCATCGTGCATGTTTCAAATGAACAAACATGGTGTAAAGTTTTATACTTAGAGGCAAAAAAATCACTCAAGTGCAAGCTCAGAATCGTCAATAAAATTGAAAGAAATATTAAATACAAGTATTGATAAAAATTATAATCAGATCTTCTAGCACGAGGGCCAAAAAGTTTGGGAGTGATGTTACGATAATTTTGTACATCCCACAAGATAGTCAAAGAGTGATCCTAATAAACAAATAGTCTTATGAGCCAAACCCAATAAGTGCTTAATTATCATACAAATATGAAAGTAATATAAGTATCCTAATATGATAATAGGATAAGGGCGTAATAATTATCCTTTAGTTATCTTAAAAAGATAAAGACCCAAAGATTTTCCTTGTATATTTTAAAGGATAATCTCACATATAATTAAGGATAGATGTCTACACACAATAGTTATCTACAGTAGATAATTGTCTGCAATAAATAATTATCTATAATACTATAAAGGCTCAATCCTAATCAGATAAGGATAAACTACTAGGTTTATTATTTTATCTATATGAAAGTTTATAAATTACGACCTAATTAACCTAGAGGGAGTAAATAGGTTATTTTTAATTTTTATCAATTTATAATTTAATAACTTAAACAAAGCGGTAAAGCATGCAATCTCGTGTAAGAATAAAGTACGGAAATAAAAAATAGCATACGATATTTTTAGGTGGAAACAATCTAAGTCATAATCATTATCTAAAAGGAAAACCACCGGTCCATCAGACCACCTAACTTTCCACTATAAAAAACAAATGTTCAAGTACAAACTCGATCTTATGCTACCCTCCTTAGGATACTGTCTTAATATACCTTACTTACGAGCCCCTACTATGTTTTCACAGTTTCCAATATTAATGTGAGCAATTTTCATACCAATGTTCTAATCAGCTCTCTGTCAATTAGATATGTTCCCGAATTAATTGTAAAAATGGTTAGCACAAAAACATAAATACTCATGTGTGTTCTAGAATGAATTTAATAATGAATAATCCTAACTAGATGATTCAAAACATATGTCACTTAAATCAAATTAACTAGCAACTTAAATCAAATTAACTAGCAAATCCTAAAGCAAAAAAATCAAGCACAAGTTCAATAAAAATAACTTCTTTAAAGATTAATAATCAAACAAAATAATTATGATATCAAAAATATAATTATTTGATCTAACAGCTTAATAACAAAAATAAAGAAAAAGCTATAAGAATATATGATCAAAAATATCATAAACTAATTAGACTTCTTAATTAATCAAACATAACTATCAATATTTGATAGATTAAATAAATAAAGAAGCCTAAAGAATTATGATCTTATATTTGCAAAACAAGAGAGAGATTAAGGAGAAGAGAATAATGCTCTTGTGTGGTTGGTTGAAATAATAAGCAATGAGTTTTATTTATAGGAAAAATTAAACCCTTAATCCTATGTAATTGATAAATATATTTTCTATTACAAATAGTATTAGTAACACTTACTAATTAAAAAGACTCCTATATAATTGATAAATATATTTTCTATCACAAATAGGATTAATAATACTCACTAATTAAGAAGACTCGTATTTAAAGAAGAGTTCTTTTAAAGTAGACTCGTTAATCATGAAAACTCATATTTAAAAAATAGTTCTTTTAAGGTATATTTTATGCTAACTTTTAAGCTAAAATTTAGCCTATAATATAGGGTATATCTTATATAATATTTTAACATGTATCTTATTATATATTTTAGTAGCAAAAACAATATCAGATTTATGTCCTATTAAATACGTGAGTGCAATCCAATGTATTATAGTTATAACATATATACCTGAAGTACGATTATTTGAAATTATAATATTTCTTCAACTTTGCTTGATAGACTTGATAATGAGCTTAAAAATAAATTTATATAAAAATATTTTATCTACGAAAATAACCAACACTTATAATCCTTACACTATATATAGTCACATATGTATAACATAATATCATACATTTCATAACAAAGAATCACAGACAAACACTATATTTGTATATAATTACTAGAACGAAATTAAGATATCTTATATCCTTCATCTTATAATTATTGACTTAAGGATTGTAGGTTCAAAATATACCCTATAAGGTGGTCTAAGTTTCTAATAGTTTGTTTATGTTGTAGATTCTATGAAGAATGGTCTCTGATGTTAACAAAAATCGATATCAATACTACTTATGATATATATATAATAATAATAATAATTGTTGGTTAGTTTTTAGATAATTTACACTTTTTTTAGAGTTAATTTTTCTAAATTATTTTATATTCTAATACAATATTAGATCAAAAGGTCTCGAACACTTAAAAAGATAACAATATATATATAAAATCAATATTAATTCTTTTTCTACTACCTTAAATTTTTAAAAGAGTTTATTCTACCTACAATAAAACCAAAAAAACATATTTATATTATCAAATAAGTGAGAAATAAAACTAATAAATAATAGTTGATAAAGCTTTAGGTTTAATTTTAAATTGGTCTCAATTTTAGACTAAAAATTTAAAAGAAAATGGATCAAATTATAAGAAGAAGAAAAATAAGGATTCAAAGTTTAAAATTTAAAAAATAAATGGATTAAATCATAAAAAATAATAAAGGAATCAAAATATGAAATGTGAAAAATTTTAGAAACCATTTCTATAATTCACCATTAGTTGGGTGAGGTAAACTCATTGCTAAACCTAACTCCGTGGTTCTATTCAATTTTAGTTAGTTACACTCTAATTTAAATAAGGTTCAAGTTATACTAAATTTTAAGGTGGTGTCTATATGTGCCACTTTGACCGGAGCACACCATGAAAGAAAATTTTAAATATAACATGTTATATATCTCTTTTTGATATCTAATATTAATTTCGTTATATTTTTTATATTTTATATTTTTATAAAAATATCATTTCTTATATTTTTTATTTTTATAAAAATAAAGAGTAAGATTATCTTGTTCCATCGCATGTCTATACACCTATACCCACGCTTTAATCTAAGATCTTCCCCAAACATTAAATAAAGAAATGTTGTGACAACGTGGGTTTTAAGAATAAATAAAAGAACTCATACGAGACAATCTGATTAATAATTATGAATATGAGGGACGTCCATTTTCTTGTGATACTCACGTTTAAGACTTGAGATTTTGTAGAGTTAGGAGTGTTATTTGAATTGTATATAAATTATAATTATAGATCAATTTTGAAGAAATATCCATTTTTTATCACAGTACTCGCCACTAATAAAGCTATAAGGCTCAAGGTATAAAATTAAACAATAACTGCTATATAAAATGCTCTCAAGAATTAAACTTAGTCTCAGTTAGTGGGGTGGCCGGAGTGAGCAAACTTGAGATGGTTTGCTAGTCGTGTAAAGGCTATGTAAGGCTTTATTTGGGTTTGAGGCTGTGGTGGTATAATTTTTCTTTATTTTTGTACTTACAATCAATGAAAATGTAAAACAAACAAAAAACGTACATGTTAGATGCATGTCAAGTTTTGTAGTGAGAAAAACTAAAGGGAAAAATTATACACTTACATAGTTTTACGTAGGAAGGTCCAATTTTCCTCAAATCTAATTAATATCCCAATCCTAAAACTATTCATAAAGCTGGTATTTCCCCCTTCATTCCCCATTCTTTCCTAATTATTGCATAATTTACAGACCAAATGCTTCAAAGGGGTACCCTATCTCTTGCTATTATACAGAAACGCCCGAACGTACGGTTTTGGGCATGTTAATGAGGTCGAATTGAAAAAAGAAAAGAAAAACTCCCCTGCAAAACAATCAAATTCCCATGGATTCCTGCAAAAAGTTGTACAACTTTACCTTTTCCTTGCTTTGTAATTCATAACATTCTTTTTCGGAGATGCGGTTGATGAGGAAGAAGATAGTCCTGAATGGTTATTTTCAGCCATGTCTTTGGAAAATGCCTTCTGCACATCATCTTTGAGTTCCAGGTACCGCATTTTCTTAATTCTCTGCTCTTCTGGAGTTCCTTTTTCAAGTAAAAGATCAAGCATATCTTTTTCGTCCTCCAAATACTTATCAAGCACTTCTGAGCAATGTGGGAAATATCGCCGGCCCGTTTTCACTGTCATTACAAAAATTAGACTAATGCTCAAAATGCAGCAATTCCCAATCTTATTAATTTTCATTGCATTCATGCTTTTTCTTTCCTTAATTTTCATGTCAATACAGTTCTTAAATCAATTGCTCCATTCACAGTTCCAAAAAAAAAAATACTACACTCAACATGTCATGGTGCTAAAATAAGTTGAATCTAAGAAAGGAGAAAACAATAAAAATATCACTCTTAAAACTTACAACTAAGAAAATAACACCCCTTATGATAAATTCATATATTATCACTATTAAAAAAGAAAATCCAGCACATCATTTTACATTGAAAACAGTTTAAATGAAACTATGGTTATTTAGACTCGTTTAATATTGAACGCCATCCAATTGAATACTGTTCAATATTATCAAAGTGCTAATTATAAGTTCTGTTAGAGATATTAGTTGTGTATTAAGTGTCTATCACTAGTTAAATATATTAGTTGTGTATTAGGTGTATGTCAACTAAGAGTGTCCCTAGTTTTGTATATAAATATGTAGTATCTTTGAATGGAAATAAATAAGAGTGAATTCTGAGTTTTACATGGTATCAAAGCATTTGGTTTACAAAATTGGGAATTTTTTTTTTCCAGTTCAAATTAGGGTCTTATTTTGGGTAAACACAAATTAGGATACAGGGAGGAAGCCCAGCCGCCGACCGGCCAAGACCCTGAAATTCGGTCACAAGACGAGTGAGCCATACCCGCCACCGCGACTTTCTGCCATCTTTCCATGCGCCGGCACGTGACAACGCGTCCCTGCAGCAGTCTTCTCCGATCGACCTCGTGTTGCTCTCCGACGTTCCCCTGTGTCATCTGTGGTGGTTTGGTACTCATCGCTTGTGATTGTTCAGGTTTGGGCTCTTCCAATTTTGTGTTCTTGTTCGCTGCTGTTGTTGGATTTTGTTTGTTCGTTTATTCGATGCATTGTCGTTTGTAGGAGTTATGACTGAAAAGAAATCTAATTTTGTGACGGATATGGTGCCTGTGATGTCTAAAATCAAGGACCATAAGCTCAATGGCTCGAATTATTTGGCTTAGAGCAAGATTATTCGAATTTATTTGAGAAGTATCGACAAAGATACTCATTTGACTAATGATCCTCCTAAAGTTGATTCAAAGCAAACATGGCTTAGAGAAGACGCCTGCTTATTTCTGTAGATTCGAAATTCTATTGAGAGCAATGTAATTGACTTGATCAATCATTGTGAATTCGTTAAGGAATTGATGAATTATTTGGATTTCTTATATTCTGGTAAAGGAAATTCTTCTCGCATGTATGAGGTATGTAAAGCATTTTACCGTGCAGACAAACAAGATAAGTCACTCACGAATTATTTTATGGAATTTAAAAGGACTTATGAGGAGCTCAATAGTTTGATGTCTTTTAGCCCTGATGTGAATGTTCAACAAAACCAACGGGACCAAATGGCAGTCATGAGTTTTCTTGTCGGTCTTCCCTCTGCTTTTGAGACTACTAAGTCCTAGGTTCTTTCTGGTTCTAAGATCTCCTCTTTACAAGAGGTGTTTAGTCGAATATTTCGTACAGAAAGCACTCCACTTCCACATGCTCAATTAAATGGTGCTTTGATCAGCCGAAATAATAATTATGAGCGTGAACGATCAACTTATATGAATAGAAACAAAGGAGGCGGCTCTCAAGGGTTTGAAACTCGACCACAGGACCTAAGAGGTATTGTGTGTCACTATTATCACAAACCAGGACATACGAAACATGACTGTAGAAAGCTTCAGTACAAGCATCAGAAAGGTCACTCGGCTCATATTGCATCCACTTATGATACTTTTGAAAAATCGGTTCTTATCTCTGCAGATGAATTTACCAAGTTCTCACAGTATCAAGAATCACTAAGGTCTTCATCACCTTCTGTTATTGCTATTGCTGATTCAGGTAAATCAAATGTGGGTCTCCTTTCCTCATCTTCCAAATGGGTTATTGATTCTGGTGCCACAGATCATATGATAGGTAATTCTAGTCTCTTTTCTACTCTTCAGTCACACAATTCCACCTCTACTGTTACCTTAGCCGATGGGTCACCATCTCGTGTTCTTGGGTCTGGCACAATTACTCCCACTCCTTTGCTCCTTTGTCGTCTGTCTTACATTTACCTAGCTTATCCTTTAATTTGATCTCTGTAAGTCAGCTTACTCGTAATCTTAACTGTTGCATCTCATTTTTTCCTAATCGTTGCTTATTTCAGGATCTTATGACAAAGAAGACTATTGGTAAAGGACATGAGTCCGGAGGCCTCTATATTCTTGACACACCAATACCGAAATCTGTTGCTTGCTCTGGTGTAACCTCTCCCTTCGAGGCACATTATAGACCGGGTCATCCATCTCTTCCTTTACTTCAGAAACTTTGTCCTCAGTTTAGTAAGGTGTCTTCATTAGATTACGAGTCTTGTCAATTTGCAAAACATCATCGTCTTAGTTCAAATCCAAGAGTTAATAAACGTGCTAGTGTTCCTTTTGAATTAGTTCATTCTAATGTTTGGGGTCCTTGTCCTATTTTGTCTAAACTTGGATTTAAGTATTTTGTTACTTTTGTGGATAATTATTCTCGTGTAACTTGGTTATATTTAACGAAGAGTCGTTCTGAATTGTTTTCTATTTTTTGCGCATTTTGTGTTGAGATTAAAACTCAATTTAATGTTTCAATTCGTACTTTGCGAAGTGATAATGCCAAAGAATATACATCAGCTTTGTTTCAATCTTATATGGTTCAAAATGGCATGCTTCATGAAACTTCGTGTGTTGATACTCCATCTCAAAATGGAGTGGCCGAACGTAAGAACAAACATCTTCTCGAAACTGCACGTGCCTTATTATTTCAAATGAATGTTTCTAAACCTTTTTGGACCGATATAGTTTCAACAACATGTTTTCTTATTAATCGCATGCCCTCATCTGTTCTTCATGGTGAGATTCCTTACAAAATTTTGTTTCCTAATAAGTCACTATTTCCGGTTGACCTTAGGATATTTGGTAGCACTTGTTTTGTTTGGGATGTTCGTCCGCATGTTACTAAATTAGATCCCAAGTCTTTGAAGTGTATCTTCCTTGGTTATTCTCGTCTCCAGAAAGGTTATAGATGTTATTGTCCTAGTCTTAACAAATATCTTATCTCAATTGATGTTATCTTCATGGAAGACACCCTATTTTTCGTCTTCTCCTCCTCCTACACGTGAAGGGGAGGATGATGATTTGTTAGTCTATTCTATCACATCATTTGAACCTGTCTCTAGTCCAGTTCCTATTAGGCCTCCTATAACTCAAGTCTACTCCAGACATAGACCTTCTGATTCATGTCCTGCACCAGCTCCTTCGTCATCAGATCTAGTCCTGAACGATGATCTTCCTATTGCATTACGCAAAGATAAACGTCAATGTACTTATCCTATTTCTTTTTGTTTCTTATAACTGCTTGTCGTCTTCCTCTTGCTCTTTTATTAACTCTTGATTCTATTTTTATCCCTAAAACTGTTCACGAAGTCATATCTAATCCTAGTTGGCATCATGCAATGATCAAGGAAATGAATGATTTGGATGACAATGGTACTTGGGACTTGGTTGATTTACCTTCGGGAAAATGGGCTATCGGATGCAAATTAAGGTTAATCCGGATGAGTCAGTTGCTCGATTAAAGGCCCGTTGATAAGAGTCAAATTATTGCATTTTTGTTATGATTTAAATGTTGATATTTGTGTGAAAATTGCATTTATTTGATTATTTAATCCACAAATATCATTTCACGGGTATTTCGTGTTTAAAGTGCAATTTCAAGTAAAATCATGATTTTGGAGAAGTTTGGGACAAAGCTCAATGATCGGGATTGAGTGAAAATAAAAAGAAAACAAAGTTTCAAAATTTGGAAATCCCGTCGCCGGCGAAAATCCTACAGAAAGCACAGCGAAAATCTTCCCGAGAGCACAAAATTTGGCAAATTCATCTCGCCACCGGCCAAATTTATCTCGCCGTCGGCCACATTATTTTGGCCACCGGCCAAAATCGAAAACCCAAAAAAAAAAATTTCCAGAAATCTCGCCGCGGCGAGAATAAATTCGCCACCGGCGAGTTTTGTCCGAAAACAGATTTTTTTGGTTGTTTTGTTCCAAAATTGCCCCCCAAACCCTAGATCTATATATACAATATGATGGAGAAAGAGGAGGACGGCAGAGAGAATAGATCTGAGTCATTTTTGGAGGAAAAAAAGGCAATTTTGGAGAGAAAGTTTGGAGAAGCTTGAAGGATCATCACCATTGTTGCTACCAAGTCTTCATCTTCAAGAGTTTTTCATCTCTTCTCCTTAGCCTTCATATTCTACATTTTATTCAGATTTGTTATTCATGGATTCAATTGAAATAATGGTTGTTCTTATTTCCGTTATGAACTAATTCGTTTTTGCTAAGGTTATGAAGTAGTTGAATCAAGGGAATCTGATTTCTTTTGTTATTGTTATATGAGTTCATTGTTTTCAAGTTGAGTGTTTATTTCCATGCTTAATGCTTTTAAATTTCTGGCCAAGATTTAGATGATTAGTTGAATTATATTAAGACCGAAAGGAGATATGTAATGAATGCTTCTTGTGATAAATATCGTATGTTGAATACGAGTGTGAGAACTAATGCATGATGTATGTGGTTAATCTAGAAATTCCATAAATCTTAATGTGCTTGTTTCTGATTAAATCTTCATAGAAATATAGTTGATTTTCATAAATAAGTAATTCTAATATAACTCGAGAGAGAGTGTTAGGTAAATTTGGGTTTTTCAACCATCACTTTTAGCTTTGATTCTCATATAACATGACTTGAAATCGGATTGAATTGATTTAGCGAAATCAAATGCCTTAGCGTTTTTAATCATTTGTGAACAACATTAAATTTTGTTATTTGCGTTTAGTTTTATGTTAATTTGCTTTTAAAACAATTTCAACAATTCGGTTTTCAAATAAAATTAGGGTTAGTCAATTTCGGTACTTAGTAACGTCATTCCTTATGGGTTCGATATCCGTACTTTTGTACACTTTATTACTTGAACGATTCATACACTTGCGAAAATAAGCATCAAGTTTTTGGCGCCGTTGCCGGGGAATGGTTTGATTTTATTAATATCGATACTACCTAATCTTAGTTTTAATTTGAAGTTAATTTGCTTTATCTTTCTTTCATTTTTAATTTTGTTTATTTTGCTGTTTTATTTTATTTATCAAAAAAAAAAGTAACTTTGTGTTGTTTTGTGTTAGTTGATTTTCTGGTTGTAGGATTTTTGTATGAGACGTACAAGAAGCCTTAACCTTCTTCCATTTGATCCGGAGATTGATAGAACATATAGGCGTCTAAATCGAGAGAGAAGATGTTCAATTTCAGCTCCTAATAGACAAATAGCCATGGATCCACCATTGGTTGAGGGAGGTGGAAATCGTAGAGCTTTGAGGGATTATGTTGCGCCTAATGTTGCTGGAACTATTTCGGGTATAAGGAGGCCAACTATTCAAGCCAATAACTTTGGGATAAAACCATCCTTTATCCAAATGGTTCAATCAAATCAGTTTGAGGGAATGTCAAAGGATGATCCCAATGCACATATTGCTTACTTTCTGGAGGTGTGTGATCTTTACAAGATAAATGGTGTGTCCGAAGATACTGTAAGATTAAGGGTTTTTCCTTTTTCACTTTGGGATAAAGCCAAGGAGTGGCTAAACTCATTACCACCAGGATCAATTACAACATGGAATGAATTGGTTCAGAAATTCTTATCCAAGTTCTTTCCTCCTGCTAAGACAGCAAAATTAAGGAATGAAATCACATCTTTTACACAGTATGACCAAGAATCATTGTATGAAGCTTGGGAAAGATTCAAAGAAATGTTGAGGAAATGCCCACATCATGGTATACCAATTTGGCTACAAGTCTCTACATTTTATAATGGGTTGGTTTCAAACTATCGGGCAATGATTGATGCTGTAGCTGGAGGGTCTTTAATGGGAAAAACACCGAAGGATGCTCATGAGTTGTTAGAGATTATGGCAAAAAACAACAATCAGTGGCATTCAGAGCGGATAATTGCAAAAAGACCAACAGTAGTGCATGAAATTGATTCAGTGAATGCTTTGTCAGCTCAAGTTGTTGTTCTTTCAAGAAAGATGGATTCTTTGTCATCCAAATTCGAATCCAAACCAACTGCACAATGTGATTTATGTGGTGGAAATCATGCTAGTATCGAGTGCCAAATTGGAAATCCATTTGCTTCACCAAATACTGAGCAAGCAAATTATGTTTCAAATTTCCAAAAACCTCAACATAACCCATACTCGAACACCTATAATCCAGGTTAGAGAAATCATCCAAATTTGTCATGGGGAAATAACCAAGGGGGATTCAAACCGTCATCATCTTCCTACCAACCCCAGGAGAAAAAACAAACAAATTTGGAAGAAATTTTAGGAAAGTTCATTGAGGAGTCAAGAACAAATTTCAGAAATCAAGAGACAATTAATAGGGATATTCAAAACCAACTGGGGCAACTTTCAAAGCAGATTGTAGAAAGGTCTCAAGGATCGTTGCCTAGTGACACAATAAATCCCAAAGAGCATGCAAAGGCTATCACATTAAGAAGCGGTAGAGAACTTGAGAATCAGAGGAAATCGGAGAAAAAGATGGAAGAATCTAAAGAAAAGCAATCAACATCCCAAGATGTTCAACCTTCCCCAAATGCGAAATATGAGCCTCCTATCTCATATCCTCAAAGATTGAATAAGAAAAAGCTTGATAATCAATTTGATAAATTTCTGGAAATTTTTAAGAAATTGCATATTAATATTCCTTTTGCAGAGATGTTGGAACAAATGCCCAAGTATGCAAAATTCATGAAGGAAATTCTATCAAAGAAGAGGAGACTGGGAGATTATGAAACTGTCATGCTAAATGAGGAGTGCAGTGCAGTTCTTCAAAGAAAACTGCCACAGAAATTGAAAGACCCAAGGAGTTTTACTATACCTTGCACTATAGGAAGTTGCAATTTTGATAAAGTCCTATGTGATTTAGGAACAAGCATTAATTTGATGCCACTTTCTGTTTTCAGGAAACTAGGCCTGGGAGAAGTGAAGCCCACTTCAATCTCTCTACAATTAGCGGATCGATCGGTGAAATATCCTCGAGGGGTAATTGAGGATGTTTTAATTAAAGTTGACAAATTTATTTTCCCTGTAGATTTCGTGGTGCTTGACATGGAGGAAGATAGAGAGGTACCGTTGATATTGGGGAGACCATTCCTTGCAACTGGAAGAACATTGATCGATGTTCAGCAAGGAAAGCTCATTCTACGGGTGCAAGATGAACAAGTGATCTTTGATGTTTTTGAAGTAATGAAATTTCCAAGTGAGGTACATTCATGTTTTCAAATTAACACTCTTGATAGGTTAATCTCATAAACTTTTGAGGAGAGAACTCCATTGCTACCACTAGAAGCTTGCCTTGTGAAATCTGCAACAATTGAGGATGATGAGGGAGTGAGACAATGTTCCGAATTACTAGCAACACTTGATGAATATTTGTCCAGTGATGGAACATTCAAGGAGTTGGGAACAAATGAAACTCCAACCTCAGTGGTAAAGAAGAAAGCCAACAAGATTGAGCTAAAGCCACTGCCATCCCATCTAAGGTATGCCTATCTTGAAGACTCTGAATCTTTTCCTGTTATTATTAACAATTCCTTGAATGATGAAGAGGAAAACAAGCTATTAGGAGTTCTTCGGACTCACAAAACAGCAATTGGATGGACAGTGGCGGACATCAAAGGGATTAGCAACTCTGTGTGCATGCATAAAATCTTGATGAATGAGGATTACAAGCCCACAATTCAGCCACAAAGGCGTTTAAACCCAACAATGCAAAAAGTGGTCAAGGCTGAGGTGATTAAGCTTTTGGATGCCGAGGTAATTTATCCGATTTTAGATAGTGCTTGGGTAAGCCCAATTCATTGTGTACCAAAGAAAGGAGGAATCACATTTGTAGAAAATGAAAACAATGAGCTTATTCCAACAAGGACAGTGACTAGGTGGAGAGTGTGTATTGATTATCGAAAGTTGAACGACGCTACCCAAAAAGATCATTTTCCTTTGCCATCTATTGATCAGATGTTGGAAAGATTGGCTGGACATGCTTATTATTGTTTTCTTGATGGATATTCGGGGTACAACCAAATTGCAATTGCACCAGAGGATCAAGAGAAGACAACATTTACATGCCCTTATGGTACTTTTGCATACAGAAGGATGTCATTCGGTTTATGTAATGCACCTGCAACTTTCCAAAGATGCATGATAGCAATTTTCTCTGATATGGTCGAAAAGTTTATTGAGGTTTTTATGGATGATTTTTCTGTTTTTGGCCATTCTTTTGATAATTGCTTGCATAATCTCTCTTTAGTCTTACAGCGTTGTAAAGACACAAATTTAGTGCTAAATTGGGAGAAATGTCACTTCATGGTTCAAGAAGGAATTGTTCTTGGCCATCGGATTTCAACAAAGGGAATAGAAGTGGACCGTGCAAAGGTGGAAGTGATCGAAAAATTACCACCTCCAACAACTGTAAAGGGTGTTAGAAGTTTCTTGGGACATGCTGGGTTTTATAGAAGATTTATTAAAGATTTTTCAAAAATAACAAAACCTCTTTGCAGTTTGTTAGTTAAAAATGCACAATTTGATTTTTCTCCTAATTGTTTGCAAGTTTTTAACCTTTTGAAGGAGAAGCTCACTTCAGCCCCTATAATTTGTGCACCGGATTGGAGTCTTTCATTTGAGGTAATGTGTGATGCTAGTGACTATGCTATAGGTGTTGTTTTGGGCCAAAGGAAGAATAAGTTGCTGCATGTGATTTATTATGCAAGCAGGACATTGACAGATGCACAACTTAATTATGCAACAACGGAGAACGAGCTTTTGGCAATAGTGTTTGCATTTGATAAGTTTAGATCTTATTTAATTGGGTCTAAAATTATTGTTTATACTGATCATTCTGCTCTTAAGTATTTGCTAGCCAAGAAAGATGCCAAACCGCTATTACTAAGATGGATTCTTCTCTTGCAAGAATTTGACTTAGAAATCCGAGATAAAAAGGGGACCGAAATTTTGGTTGTTGATCATTTGTCCAGGTTGGAAGAAGATTACATTAAGGTTGAAGAACAAATTAATGAAACATTTTCGGATGAACAATTGCTTGCTATCCGAACGGCTCCATGGTTTGCTGATTATGCAAATTATTTGATCAAGAAAATTTTACCTCCTGACATGTCTTATCAACAAAAAAATAAATTCTTTTCTGATCTGAAACATTATTTTTGGGATGAATCTTACTTGTATAAACATTGTGTAGATCAAATTATTAGAAGATGTGTGCCGGAGGAAGAAATGGAAAGCATTCTTCGTCATTGCCATTCGAAGGAAGTTGGAGGAACAAAAACTACAGCAAAAATTTTGCAATCCGGATTTTATTGACCTTCATTGTTTAAAGATGCTTTCAAGTTTGTTTCAATGTGTGATGATTGCCAAAGGAGCGGAAATATTTCACGGAGACATGAAATGCCCTTAAATAATATTTTAATAATTGATTTATTTGATGTTTGGGGTATTGATTTTATGGGGCCTTTTCCTTCATCTCATTCTAATAAATACATTCTTGTTTGTGTAGATTATGTCTCTAAATGGGTGGAAGCGGTTGCCTTGCCTACCAATGATGCTAGGGTTGTGATAAATTTTCTCAAGAAGAACATATTTTCCAGATTTGACACACCTAGAGCAATTATAAGTGATAGAGGTAAGCATTTTTGCAATAACCAATTTGAGACTTTGTTGCAGAAATATGGAGTAACACATCGAATAGCAACACTTTATCATCCTCAAACTAGTGGACAAGTTGAAGTGTCAAACCGAGAGTTGAAGAGAATCCTTGAAAAGGCCGTAAATAACTCACGCAAGGATTGGTCAAGGAAACTAGATGATGCACTTTGGGCATATAGGACAGCTTTCAAGACACCTATCGAGATGTCTCCATACCGATTGGTGTATGGAAAAGCTTGTCACCTTCCAGTTGAATTGGAACATCGGGCATATTGGGCAATTAAAATTCTGAATTTTGATCTTAAGACAACAGGCGAAAAGAGAGTGTTGCAATTGAATGAGATGGATGAAATGAGGAATGATGCTTATGAGAATGCTCGAATATACAAGGACAAGACGAAGGTTTGGCATGATAAGCACATTTTGAGGCAGAACTTTGAGGTGGGACAGAAAGTGTTGCTTTATAATTCCCGTCTCAGACTTTTTTCGGGAAAGCTAAAATCTCGTTGGTCAGGGCCTTTTCTAGTAACCAAGGTATTTCCTTATGGAGCAGTTGAGATCAGTCATGAAACAAAGAGAACTTTCAAAGTGAATGGACAACGGTTGAAGCCATATTTTGACGGAGAATTCAACAAGCATAAAGATTCTCTAGAGTTACAACAACCGTAGTAAAAAATGACAGAAAGTCTAGCTAATGACTATAACTTAAAGTGCTTAATGGGAGGCAACCCATAAGGTAAAAAAAAAATTATTATTACTTTCACCGCCAGCAGAAAGGAGATCTCTCTTTCTTTTCTTACATTGAGGACAATGTAAGGTTTTGGTTGGGGGTGCGGTAAACGGTAAATCTTTTCTTCCCTTCATTTTTAATAGTTTTGTTTGTGTGTTTATTTGTGTTTAATTTTGATTTTTCATTTATTTTTCTGCATTTTGATTTAATTTCTTTTAGTTGTTTATTGTCTTATTTCTATTTCTATTTTTATTTTATTTTTATTTGCATTTTACTTATTTTAATTTGCACGTTGATGATAATAATGTGATTGTGATAACAAGTAGCTTTTAGAAGACATTAAATTTTGCTTCGGTTTAAAGATAATTTCAAATGTTGATTTTACCTAATTGACGATTCTTTTGGTATGTGGTATGATTTAGTTGATTAGTCTAAATGCTTAGAGAAGTCTTATGTGCGAATTTTTCATGGACATTTTTGTGATCTCAACAAACTCTAGAACTCATTTGAAAACCTCTTGAGGCAAAATAATTTGGAATTGCACTGTTTAGGATATGTAGGCCATTTTTTGATCGATTGTGCCATTTTAAGCCTACCTTGTTATCCTTATATCACTAGTAACCTCTTTGAGCCTATTTAAATATATTATTAGCCTTACTTTTCTTTCTTTTTGCCTTATATAACCTACTTTCTATTGAGCCAAATATATATATATATATATAATTCCTACCTTATTTGTTAAGAGCACGTAATTTTGAACACAAACTTTTCAAGAGGAATTGGAGAAATCTTCCACATATATTGGAAGAAATTGGTTGGGGGGTACTGAGGTAATGATGGATGTACTGAGGTAAAAGATTGAGGAAGAAATTTGTTTATCTGTGGAAAAATGGGTTATGATCGGAAGAAACAATTTGGGTTAAATGGTGTTACTCTTTTACTTAATTGGTTGTGTTTAATGTAATAAGTGCTCTTATTTGTATTTTGACACTTCCCGTTTTTCTTAACCAAATACATAAGCCTAACATTACAAGCCTCATAAAATCCTATTGATCCAAAGTGGTGTATTTTTCTTCATTAGTGGAGAGAGGTTTGAAAAGTGAGCCTATGGAATTTGAGATTTCACCTTTTTGTTTGTGGATGTTATGCATAATATTATCCGGGCATTATGGCTATTGGTTTGTGGTTTGTGGTTTGTGGTTTGATGGATGTTTAAGAGTCAATAACAAAAGTGAAATTGGCATTTGAGATTTCTTAAAGCTTAGGTGACATTTAATTATTCTATATGTTGGTGTTATTTACAATTTTTGAGACATTTGTGCAAGTTATTTGTTATGTGATTTTATTGTTTTAAGTTAGGATAGTTATAGGTAAGATGTTTGTGGGGATCATCACTGGAAGCCCTCACAAGACTACAACTCGTCCTACTAGGGCCGCCTAGGGGTTTAAAGACTTATTACATACGCTTAATGTAATGTTGTAAATAGAATAAATTTCCTTTAAATTTTTCTTTTAATGTCTCCTTTTAAATTATTCATAGATCGTTTTTCTTGCTAGAGACTAGCAAGAAGCTGGTTGGGGGTTGTTGATAAGATTCAAATTATTGTATTTTTGTTATGATTTAAATGTTGATATTTGTGTGAAAATTACATTTATTTGATTATTTAATCCACAAATATCATTTCACGGGTATTTCGTATTTAAAGTGCAATTTTAGGTAAAATCATGATTTTGGAGAAGTTTGGGACAAAGTTCAATGATCGGGATTGAGTGAAAATAAAAAAAACAAAGTTTCAAAATTTGGAAATTCTGCCGCCGGCTAGATTATTCTCGCCGCCGGCGAAAATCTTCCCGAGAGCACAAAATTTGGCAAATTCATCTCGCCACCGGCCAAATTTATCTCGCCGCCGGCCACATTATTTTGGCCGCCGGCCAAAATCGAAAACCCAAAAAAATTTATTTTTCAGAAATCTCGCCGCGGCGAGAATAATTTCGCCGCCGACGAGTTTCGTCCGAAAATAGATTTTTTTGGTTGTTTTGTTCCAAAATTGCCCCCCAAACCCTAGATCTATATATACAATATGATGGAGAAAGAGGAGGACGGCAGAGAAAACAGATCTGAGTCATTTTTGGAGGAAAAAAAGGCAATTTTGGAGATAAAGTTTGGAGAAGCTTGAAGGATCATCACCATTGTTGCTACCAAGTCTTCATCTTCAAGAGTTTTTCATCTCTTCTCCTTAGCCTTCATATTCTGCATTTTATTCAGATTTGTTATTCATGGATTCAATTGAAATAATGGTTGTTCTTATTTCCGTTATGAACTAATTCGTTTTTGCTAAGGTTATGAAGTAGTTGAATCAAGGGAATCTAATTTCTTTTGTTATTGTTATATGAGTTCATTGTTTTCAAGTTGAGTGTTTATTTCCATGCTTAATGCTTTTAAATTTCTGGCCAAGATTTAGATGATTAGTTGAATTATATTGAGACCGAAAGGAGATATGTAATGAATGCTTCTTGTGATAAATATTGTATGTTGAATACGAGTGTGAGAACTAATGCATGATGTATGTGGTTAATCTAGAAATTCCATAAATCTTAATGTGCTTGTTTTTGATTAAATCTTCATAGAAATATAATTGATTTTCATAAATAAGTAATTCTAATATAACTCGAGAGAGAGTGTTAGGTAAATTTGGGTTTTTCAACCATCACTTTTAGCTTTGATTCTCATATAACATGACTTGAAATCGGATTGAATTGATTTAGCGAAATCAAATGCCTTAGCGTTTTTAATCATTTGTGAACAACATTAAATTTTGTTATTTGCGTTTAGTTTCATGTTAATTTGCTTTTAAAATAATTTCAACAATTCGATTTTCAAATAAAATTAGGGTTAGTCAATTTCGGTACTTAGTAACGTCATTCCTTGTGGGTTCGATATCCGTACTTTTGTACACTTTATTACTTGAACGATTCATACACTTGCGAAAATAAGCATCACCCGTCTTGTTGCTAAGGGATATGCTCAAACCTATGGAGTAGACTATTCTGACACTTTCTCTCCTGTTGCTAAATTGACCTCTGTTCGGTTGTTTATTTCTATGACAGCTACTCACCATTGGCCTTTGCATCAACTAGATATCAAGAATGTTTTTCTTCATGGTGATCTTCAAGAGGAGGTGTTTATGGAACAACCTCCTAGTTTTGTTGCTCAAGGGGAGTCTAGGCTAGTTTGTCGTCTCCGCAAATCTTTGTATGGTTTGAAACAGAGTCCTCGTGTTTAGTTTGGAAAATTTAGTCAAGCTATAGAAACGTTTGGTATGATGAAAAACAAGTCTGACCATTCTATGTTCTACAAACAATCAGAAACTGGTATCATTCTTTTAGTTGTGTATGTAGATGACATTGTTATTACTGGAAGTGATACTACAAGAATTTCATCTCTTAAGTCTTTCCTACATACTCAGTTTCACACGAAGGATTTGAGGATGCTAAAGTATTTCTTGAGTGTTGAAGTCACAAGGAGTAAAAAAGGTATCTTTCTATCTCAGAGAAAATATGTCCTGGACTTATTAACTGAGACAGGAAAATTAGGAGCAAAACATTGTAGTGCTCCAATGACTCCGAACATCCACCTTACAGGAGATGGGTAACTCTTTAAAGATTCTGAGAGATATCGAAGGATGGTTAGAAAGCTGAATTACCTTACTGTGACTCATCCAGATAATGCATATTCGATCAGTGTTGTTAGCCAATTTATGTCATCCCTAGCAGTTCATCATTGGGCAGCGTTGAGCAAATTTTGTGTTACTTGAAAAGAGCACTTAGATATGGTATCTTGTATGCAAATCATGGGCACACTCATATTGAATGTTTTTCAGATGCAGATTGGGCAGGTTCCAAAGTGGATAGAAGATCCACATCAGGCTATTGTATTTTCATTGGAGGAAATTTGATCTCATGGAAAAACAAGAAGCAGAATGTTGTGTCACGATCGAGTGTAGAGTTAGAATATAGGACTATGACACAATCTGCATCTTAGATAATGTGGATATATCAGCTCTTGGATGAAATAGGTCTTAAATCTTCAGTACCAGCGAAATTGTGGTGTGATAACCAAGTTGTTCTTCATATTGCTTCTAATCCTGTGTTTCATGAACGAACTAAACACATTGAAATTGATTGTCATTTTGTTCGCGAGAAAATTCAGTAAGGTTTGATTTCTACAAGATATGTGAAGACTGGAGAACTAGGAGATATCTTCACGAAAGTTTTAAGTGGGATTTGAGTTGATTATCTTTCTAACAAGTTGGGCATGATTAATATCTCTATGCTCCAACTTGAGAGAGTGTTAGAGATATTAGTTGTGTATTAAGTGTCTATCACTAGTTGAATATATTAGTTGTGTATTAAGTGTCTATCACTAGTTGAATATATTAGTTGTGTATTAGGTGTATGTCACCTAAGAGTGTTTCTAGCTTGGTATATAAATATGTAATATCTTTGAATGGAAATGAATAAGAGTGAATTCTAAGTTTTACAAGTTCTAAGATGTTATTTTTTGTAATTTTCCAAAAAAGCTTTATATGAAACTGAAACTGAAACTGGAAGAGCAAAATTAATGCTTAAATGCTGCAAATCTGCAGTGCTGCTATTTGCTGTCACGTCCTCTGAAAAAAAATCCCCAGAAAAGTAAAAGGGGAAAGGGGGGAAAAAGTTGTGATTTCTGTAAAAGATAGTTATCTCTAGTAAAGTTTAGTGCTTCTTTTGAAAGTGGATTAATAGTGCACGCACTATAATTTTGTATCAGTATATTAATAATAACACGATATTTTATAAGAAAAAGGACCAATGCCTAATAATCTTCTGGAGGTTTTCCAACCCCAGTTATAGCCATATAGAGACAAATAAATTAATAATTACTAGAATTCTTGATGTTATTATCAATTAACTGTAGGATATTGTGAGACAAAATCTTATATCAAGTTACAATTAACATGGTAGAGTTAGTGGCTATCGTCCCCTCAAGCTTTTGGTGAAAAAGGACAGGCAAATAAAACTTTGAATCACACATATAAACCAACCTGTTTTCATCAGGGCCTGGAATCTTGCTTGGAGTCTTTTAGCCTGCTCAGTAGGATTTTCATTTAAGTCAACTTCTCGTAGGTTTCCACTTGAGCACTTTGATTTTGCAAGGCCATTGTGCATTGAATTTGAACCGGCATCTGCATTCTCTATTGCCACCTTAGCTTCTGCCGGAAACAATAGCTTTGCAAATGCCACTACAACATATAAGAAATCAGTTAGATACTCATTATGATGACATGGATCGATATATATAGTCATATTTTAATAAACAATTATACACCCACACAACATATACAATGACTGAGTTTGAACCTACGTTACTTCAATACCTACAACGAACATATTACATTACAAGGCAATTAGTTAGTCATTACTTTATTCTAGCAAGTCTAACATGAATCCATGATATGCTACACTTTCTGGATGTTACAGGTTCAAATCACACCAAAAGTGTCGTTTTATCTAAAAAATGTAAATATTAACAATACAAATAACAAGATATTAACATAGATACCACTAATAAACGCAGCAAAGTAACAAAATAAAATATCAGGAAAATTCTAGTAAAAAAGGGATGGTTTAACAAAGCCAAATATTCAAATTAGGAATGAAAGAGATATGCTTTACTCTGAGCTTGAACCATCATCAACTACAATAACATGTACCACTTGGTGGATTAAAGTCAAGAAGTATCACCTCTGGCTTCCAGGTAGTTCAGCCTTGCATGTAAATCATCATCCAAGAACTCTGATGTTACTGACATATTCCCGGACATTGAATTCCTTCGCATCTCTCTCTCTAGGACATCAATACACATTTGATCTTTATGGCACTCCTCACCCCTATTTGTCTTCTTACTGTAGTCCTTTGGCCTAGTCAATCTTCTGCAAATTGCAACAGCAGTTTGTCCATCAAATGTAGTTTCTACTGCAGAGGCATCACAGTCCAAAAGTGCTAATATCACAGATGGTTCCTTCCGCCTAGCAGCTACATGGAGTACCGTATGTCCTCGAGAGTTGCGAAGGTTGACATTAGCCAAGCCTAGACTGAGAACCAGTTTCACAACCTTAGGATCACAATAGGCAACAGCATAGTGGAGGGCAAAAGCATCATCTAGAGTGATATTAGATTCTTCTAGAAACCATTTGACTAGCTCAACATCATCGGAATCCAATGCTTGGTGGATTCTTCTAATTCTCTTCTGGTGCATGGGATCATCAATCTCCATCTGAACAGACTCATTCTCCTTCTGAGTTTTTTGGCGGAGTGATTTGATCTCTTTTGCAACTTCGTAAGGAAGCTCCTTCTCTAAAGTTACATCATCGAGATTTGACCTTGCCACCCTCTGAATACAGTCTGAAAGCAGCTGGCTCAGCTCGCAATGAAAGGCAGCAACAAGAATTGGGATTACATCTTCTGCAAGAGCTTTGTCAATGAAATTTGAAAGTCGGCGCTGCATATGTTTTTGAAAATAAGTCAGAACAAGTAATAAGCAGGACTAGTGTCTAAAAACCCAAAATCATATGATTAAGCATTTTTCCCCCTTTAATATCTGGGGGAAAAAAAGTAGTCTTTTTCCTGCTAGATATAATTTTAAAGAGCAATTTTGCAATTTTAAGGCTCTTGGGCTTCACATAACCATATAGCATAATATATAAGAAACATGAATATCTAATATGGTTAACAATATTTAAGGGGTACATTTGATGGCATCAAATCTATTGAAGACTCTAGAAACCGGAGCAACAGATTTAGATCAAATATCATAGCCTGGATGCTAATTTCCAGTGAAGCTTCTATTTAAGGAATAAAAATTAGGACAGACCAATTAGAAATTTACATGGCACCACTATTACTATATCATTATGTTCCAATAGAAAATCATGCTTGTGAAGCTTGTAGGCAGTGTCGAGATTCCTGGTCAACCTGAAGACTACTATATTTTACCTTTCATTTTTCCCAATAAGACAAAGGGAGGAGAAAAAAAAACTGCTGTATTCTGGGCAAGTGAATGCAGAAAGTATAAATTTAAAGACAGAAAATAATGTACTTTGCTGAATTTCATAGTTACTTCTCATAACAAAGTTGAATTCTTAACTAAAGGAGTCTAAGAAAATAGTGCCTTCCAGCCGAGATTAGTGGCAAACTGTAGTTGGAAATGAACATTGTACTTCACTTGCAAAATAATGGGGTTCACATGCATTGACCTATCACTGATGGGCACAGAGCTAAGGATTGTTAGAGCTAGTAGGGCAAACTATAATTGCAGGATGAAGCCATAGCATTGTGTTTCAGTGTACTAATAGCAGAAATAATACGCTATCTGAAAGTCACAAAAATTAACAGGCATACATCAATTCCACAGCATGATCAATAGAGAGTTTAACCAATAACGGAGACTTGAACTACCTGAACAAGAAGAACAAGCTCTTTTACTTGGAAAGTGGACGAAGCATACATCAATTCCACAGCATAATCAATAGCAGGGCGGCATGCATCATGAACACAAACATCATCTACACATGTTGATATATCTGGAGGTGATGGCTTCAGCTTTCCAGTTCCAGTGTACAAATAATGCAAGAAAACATTGAAGGCTTCATGCCCAACCTTTCCATAGGGTACAATTTCAGACATAAGGTACTTTGGTTTACCCTTTTCATTGATATTATCATTTTTCTTCTTAAATAGATCATGGAAAAAGGGACTCCGAGCAGCTAATATACAACGATGAATCCCAATCGAAATGCCCTCAACAATAATCTCAGCATCAGTGTAATCAAATTCATCATCCACTAACAGCTTCTCAAGACAGCTACTGAGTTTGTTTAGACTCAAATTTTCAGGACTTGGTACAGGTTCTGAACTGGGTGATGGAGATTGATTCTGGCAACTGGTTCCATTTGATAGATATGAAGATGAGGTAAAGGTAAAGAAAGAAGAGAGATCATTCGGGATATCCATGAGTAAATATCCAACGGAATTATATTTGATTCTGACAAGATTATGAATCTAGGAAGTAGGACAGGATCGACCTCTTGAAGAAACCATTTTAGCTCAAGGACTGGTCCAATAGAATCAATTATACCATTCTAAAGCACAACTAAGCTAACCCAATTCTTGAAATGCCATAAATTCTACGAAGCAGTTCATAGACAGATCGATCTTGACAAAGAAACTGAAACCCAAGTTCAGATTTCCGCATCTCCCGCCTGTCGAAACATTTTGTAAAATCTAAACAAGTAATACAAATTTCTGCGACTTCCAAACGTCTTTTCAGAAGCTAAGTTCCCAAGAAATCGAGGCAATAACACAATCCGAAGTAAAGGACAAACACGATCTGGATGTTAACAAACCTACTCTTCCATCAAATCTAAACCGGATATCGATAAAAACCAAAAATTGGCAGAAACTCAGACATAAACAATCACAAACACATGTTTTATTAAAAGAAACAACACCGATAAGATTAGCTTGAAAAAATACAGAAAAACGCAAAAACTGAGGAATAAAACCAATGAAAGACCTAGGAGTTGACTGACAAATATTGAGGTATCAGAAGTCGATGTGATTCGAGCAAGACAAGATGCGAACCTTGGGAGAAGATGAATGGATTTGTGGAAGAACTTTCCCAACAGAAGCTCCAACAGATTGATAAGTTGAAAGCGTTAATCTATCTTTCTGATGAAGAGTATAGCGGGACAGGTTGAGGTTGACTCACTGAACAAACAGTCGGGCTAAACAAAAACAAAGCATAATTATACATTGAACCGAACCATGAACCATATCATATTCTTATTCTTTTTTTTCATTTTTTTTTAAATTATGAAAGAAAGTATTCTATGAATCACTAGAGATATATTTAGATCATTTTTTCGATAAATTAAAGATATTTTCTTTTCTTTTTAAACATAAAAATTATTTTATTAATAAAAAAATTTAAAATAATAATAAAGTGGATTCTTTGATAGCAAAATCATTATTTTATTTTAATAATTTAAAAATTAGTATGAACGGTACAATTTCTTTTTATTTTATTATTTTTCATAAATCTTATATTTTATGAAATTTTTACATATTTTTTAAACATATTTCTGCATCAGGTTTTATGTAAGTATTATATCTAAATCGAAACTATAAAATTTACAATTAAAAAAAAATTACACAAGTCAAAAAATTATAAGATTAATAATGTTAAAACAAGACGGATGAACTCTCTTCTTTTACAATTAAAAAAAAAAGATTACACAACTCAAAAAATTATAAGATTAATAATGTTAAAACAAGATAGATGAACTTTCTCCTTTTTATTATCCTAAGAGATTAGAGTTCGTAATTTGTATTGTAGCTCCCATGTTCAAACCAAACACAAACTAAAAAATATAAATAAATTAAATTTAGATTACCTCGAAAACACAAAAAAATTAAGATTGGGTTAAGATTATTAAGGTCGCCTTCATGAAACACAAATAATTATAATTATTGTTATATATTATTACTATTATTATAATTTTTATATATGATAAGTATGTTAATTTATGTCATGACAAATTTGGTACATTTCTCTTATTATTTTTATTGTAATTTTTTTCATTTTCATGTATTAATTATTCATTTATTCATACAAATTATACAATATATTATCAACAATAAATGTAACTAGTTATATAAATATTTTTTAATTTCATTTAAAAATGAAATCTATTTAAATTTATTTTAAACTCATTAATTATTTAATATAAAATACTTATCATAAATTTATTAATTTATTTGTAAGCCTCTCAAATTAACTTAAAATTTTATTATTCATACTTATATATGTAAATATATTATGTTATCAAGAATCAATATTATATGACATTTAAATCTAAAATATTCATTTATTTTAATTTTAGATAATGATTCATTTAATTATTTTATAATATACTTGTAACTTTAAAATTTTTTAATTTTATAAAAACTTGTAACAAAATTTATATTTATATATGTTTAATATTTTTAGAATATATAGAGTTTGATTCAAAACTTTTATTATTTTAATTAAGTTAAAAATTATAAGAAAATTTATAATATTTTAAATTAACATAAGTCAAATAAAAAAATTAATTAATATATATATATATATATAATTTTGGATAAAGTTAAGCTAATTTGAGATTTTAAGTTAAAATTGACGATTAATAATATAAATTTAATTTAATTTAAGTAAAAATTAAATTAATTTAAATTAAGAAAATTTAAACTAATCTAAACTAACACTGACATTATTATTGAAGATTAGTACCATAAGTTAAATAATGATAGCGCGTGTGTCATCCATTAAATCTTTAACAATGTTGGATCGAAGAGAATTCATCTGTGTGGTTCAAATTCCATTGATTTTATAACTTATTGACATATATAACTCTTATTTTTTATAATATAATGTCTATTGTTTTAATTCAAACAAAATATCTAAAAAAAAATAAGACACATAAAAGTGTTTAAAAAATTAAAAAAATTTATAAAATATAAAAATTTACAATATATATTATATAGTTCAATTTCAATTTTAAATTTTTAAAATAAAATAAAAAATTTACTTAATAAATTTATTTTATTATTATATCAGAATTTATTATTAAAAAATAATATTTTAATATTTAAAAAATAATTAAATTATTTAATTGTTATAGATAATAATTTATAAAAATATCAACAAAATTAAATAATTAAAATATTTACTTAATATAATTAAAATAACATATATTACACCACTTATTTTACCTTACATGTAATTGTGAACATGAATTTAAATAAACCAACCCATTTTTTTAATAACAAAAATAAAGATTTTAAAATTTATAATCATAGTATATATAAATTTAATTTATATATATTTTATTATTAAAAAATTTGATATATTATTTTATTTTAACATAGTTTAAATTTAATTATAATTATTTAGGCTAATTAATTATTAAATCTCATATAACATTACTAAGTGTTATTTTTATAGATTTATAAATATTATTTTTTTTGTAATTTTTTAATTTTTTTAAAGAAGTAATCATAAACACTTGCTAATTTATTTAAAATATATATATATATATATCATTAAATTATCGTAAAAGTTGCAAATATATTATCCAATTTTATCCGGTTATAAAAATAAAATTTAAGTATTATTAGTGATATAAATCTATCACTAAATTTTTTATTATTAATACAATCTATCATTAAATTTTTTAATAGTTATATGAATTTGTTATCGAATTTTTTATTAACTGTACAAATTTATAATAAAAAATATAACATAATTATCAAAAAATAACGTAATAGTAAAAATAATTGAGTGTTATATTTATCACTCAATAAAGTTAGATAATATATTTATAATTTTAATAATAATTCAATGATATATTTATTATAATTTATTCTTTATTAAAATAATAAAAATAATATTTATAAAGTTATTTGTATTAAAATTATAATAATATTATTTAAAAATAAGTATATAAATAATATTAAATTTTTTTTAAAATAATTATTAATATTTTAAATACGTTTATGAAGAAACTTCTGCGCAATTTCAACAAAAAGAAATTCATGAGCTTTTTTTTTTTTTTGGGGGGGAAATTATGCGCCAATTGTATGTTGCAATTTGGTAGTTGCCTGACTCGCTTCCTTCCTTCTTTTTAGGTCCGTGTCTATACAAAGCTAATAACAATCGGATGAATAGTATTTTTTATAGTTTAATTATATTTTTATTTTTTATATTTATTTAAAAATATATTTAATTTAAAAAATTAAATATTAACATTTTTTACTTTAATAAGTTATTTAAAATGATAATATTAATTTCATCTTTTAATTATATAACATCTATTTTTAAATAAAATTTAATCTAATTATTTAAAGTATATATATTTTATTTTTTAAAATTATTTTTTATATACTTATATACATATATATATATATATATTTTATATACTTATATACTTATATATATATATATATATTTAATTTTAATGTTATACTAACCATCACCCATAGCTTATTTTAATGTTGTTTTCGAAAAATAGTCATCAAATTTTAACATATGACCACACTTTTTATTTTTTATTTGCTAAGACTTTGGATTTTGAACACAGTGTCAATATTTATAATTAAAATTAAAATTATAAAAATAATATTATATATAATTAATTTATAAATATATTATTAAATTATTATATTTATTTTAGTTATATCATCAAATTATTTTTTATCTTATTTAATTATTACATTTATTATATTTATATCATTTTATTAGTATTCATCTAACTCTTCATCATACATCAAATAATTAAATGATATATTTTATTTTAAATATATTATTTAATTATCTGAATTATTATAAAATTAATTACCTTTATACTAATATTAATAGAATTTATAAAAATTTAATAAATATAATAATTAAATGATATAAATAAATAAAAATAATTCAATAATATAAATGAAAATATGATGATAATTTTATAAATTCTTCTTTATTTAAAAAAAAATATTCATTTTAAACCATCATAAACCGTTCAAGCTTATTTTTCAGGTTAGATATTTTTCGATATTATCACCAGGCATTTGGACTAATTCAATAATATTAAGTATTATTTTTCTCTGATTTTAGCTGTTTTTTCATTATAAATTTTAGGTTTTTTTAGATAGTTTTTCAACGTACTGTTTTTAAAGAAACTCCAACTACTTTCAATAAATGAAAATGAGAGAATCGAACCAACTTTTCCTAGAAAATACCAAGTTTAAATCTGTAGCTCTCTATCCGGATTCTACGATGAAGGGGAAAAAAGAAAAAAAGGAAAGGAACGGGGGTTAGAATAATTCTAACATAATTCAAATATATTTATGATAAAATTAAGTATTTATAAAAAATATTAAGTAAAAATAAATAAAATTTAATTTAATTATACAAATTATTAGATATTTTATTATTAAAATTATATTTTTATGTAATTATATATATAATATTAATATATGGTAAATTTCAATTAACCATAATTTCGATATTGTAATAATTATTTCGATTTTATACTTTATACGTTACGATTATTTTTGAGAAAAAATTATCAAAATTTTACAAATAATTACAGTTTTAATTATTCATGATTAAAATATTCATTATTATCGTCATTTTTTAATGTTTTAATTTCATCTTATACCTAGTATTTGTTTTTTTACTCTTTTCATCTTATACTTTGTATTTGTTTTTTTAATCTTTCCATCTTAATTACAAATATGCATTAATTTCATGTGCATATATCACTATAATCCAACTGAATTTTTTTCTAATTGTTTTTTTTTTCAATTGTTTGAAAGAAAAAAAAACAAAAAAGAAGAAGACATTCTATTAGAATAAAGAGAAAAGGAGCATCACAATTGTGAATAACGAAACAAAAATGTATTATGACCTAAATCTTAATAACAATACATTAATCTTATTTCTAAGGTAGGGTAGATTTAATCTAATAATTTTTAAGATAAAATTAATATTGCTTTGACTAATAACATTAAAAACTAAAAAAAGTACTCTTACTTTTTTGTTCTCAAATAAATACATGTAAAATTTATCTCTTATTTGAATATTTCACCATCTATTTCTTATAATTTCCTCTATTTTTTTTATTAAAAAATATTTATTTTATTCACTTAATTTATAAATTGAAATAATTTTACGGTTAAAAATAAAATTTATAATATTTATATAAATTAATTAAAAATACACAAATAAAATAAAATAAATTAAAAGGATTGAGAGAGATTGAGATAAATTGTATTTTTTTAAGAAGAAAGGGATTTTTTTTTGTTTTTATTGTTATTTTTAAGAAAAATTTAATTTAATTTTTAAAAAATTAATTTAATTTTTAAAATATTAAATTTAATTGACTATAGTTAAAAGTGACTAAACTTGCCAAAATTATTATAAAAAAAAAATGCCCCATTCGAAGAATTACATGACTACAATTAATTTAGTTCATATTGGATTCTTTCTTTCACTCTATCTAGTCTCAATTCTCAAGGAACTCAAAGTATACTATAAGAAACAATAACTTCGGTTCACCGATAATAAATAATAATTATAGGAATAAAATATCATGGAAATGAATTGTAATTTATATGCTTCTATTTGATTGTAACATGGAACAAGTGTAAAAAAAATTATATTATCATATTAGTGAAAGAAAATAAATATAATTATAAAAAAACATAATTTTTAATTTCAAAAATAATACTCCTCTCAAAATATTTTGATATATATATATATATATATTAACACACAAACATATTTCTTCATCACCTTGATAATAACGCTGGCAATAATTTCTCTTTTATGATTTTTATTTCTTAAATTATTCTTAATATATAGTTCTTTTATGTCTTCAATCAATTCATTTGAATCCATATCTTTAAATTTTAAAACATCAACAATTTTAATAAAAAAACTAAAAAATTTAAATCTAGATATAAAATAAAAATATATCAAAAATAAGTTAAAAATTGAATTATAACATGTCCATAATAGAAATAAATGTACCTAATTAAATTAAGATTTATGTCAAAAAAGTAAAAAAAAAATCATAAGTTATATTGATTTTATTAATGTTAACAAATAAAAAATTATAATATAAATTTATTAAAAAAAGATCAATTTTTTACGAGATGAGATCACTCTCTGATTATTATAAATTAAAAAATAGAAAAAAATAAATAAAAAGGGATAAGAGTTTTAGAAGTATTCAAGTAAATTGTTATTCGTGATTATTATTTATATGTAAAGAATAATGCTAATTTTTTCTCATAAATATATTTTTAATTTTGATATTATAATAAGTTGTAAAAAAACAATGAAAAATAAATATCTTAGTCTTTTATGTATTACCATAAACCAAATATTAGGGATGTAAATAAATATTAAAAAATTAATCAAACTGATAAAACTGAATATAAACTAGACTTTCTAAGTCGGTTTTGGTGGTTCATTAGATTGGGTTCAATGGATTCTAATTTTTTAAATTGAATAAATGGATTTGGTTTAATTTTTTATTAAAAAAATATTTTATAAATTGAACAAAATCAATTTATTAAAAAATAATATATTAATATTAGTTATATTTTTATCTTTTAGTTTATAAATTAATTAAATTTTAGGTATATAATTTTGTATAAAATTCTTAAATTTAATGATTTTATTAGAATAATAATGTTTTAATTTTAATCAAATAATATTATAAAATTATATAAGTTTAAAGTAAGTTAATTAATCGATAAAATATGTCTGTTTTAAGTTTGATATTATTTTTTGTATAGTTGATTTTTGCTTATGAAATTCAATAACTAATTAGGTTGAATCAATTATTATTATTTTTTAAATCAAGCTAATCAATGTAATTACATTTTAATGGCAAATATGAACTTATTTTAACTATAATTAAAAATGTAGTATGAAATCATCAACGCTTATCTGCGTATAGAATATAGTGTAAGATAATATTTTTTTACGTAATATGAGCCAATTCAGCAGACCAAATACTAAGATATTTTGTTTTTTTAGCACAGTTACAAAATACAAATGATGTGGGTCACCAATTTTATTGATAAGAGCTAGAACATGAATAGGTAATCTCCTACCTCACATTTTGAAAAGAATATTCTTTTCATTTAAGTTTGACCTTTTTACTTAAAATATAATAAATTTTTCATAAAATTTGATTTTTGATAAATAATGTTCTTACCTTTTAAATAAATTCTAAATAATAATATTAAATTTAAAATTGTATATGAAAAATCATACTAAAATATAACTAATATTACTATAAATTAGATTTAGTTGAATAAATTATCACATCAGATTTAAATATACTTAAAATAAAAAAAATCATAAAATTACTATTTTTAAATCACAAAGAATCGCTAAAAATAAATAACGATCTATTGAAGAAAAAATGAATAGGGTTTTTCACAAAAGAGAAATATAAAAATATTTTTTTATTAGGAGATAAAATTGCCGATATTACCTTTAAAAATTAAATGTTATAAATTTTAGAAATATATTACATATATCTATTTATTTGAGTATGAATTATAAAATTATGTAATTTAACATTTCTTTTGGTCTCAATGATTTTTTTAAAATGTGATAAATGTTTTTACACGAGTAATATTAACCATCAATTATCATTATTTAAATAAATAGTTACATATATTATTGTGATTAGGAATGTAAGTTTAACATTTTTCACTTAATATCCGAATGATATGATTGCAACTTAAAGTCCACTTAAATCTAACAAAACTCAAACGTTATCTTATTTCAATTAATTTTTGTTAAAAATATCAAATAATATATATGTTAATTTTATATAAAAATTATAAATAAATTAATTATGTTTAAAATAAACTAAATATATATTAATAAATATGATATATATTAATAAATATTTTCAACCAATAAAAAATATTTTCATTGTTATTTCTGGAAATTAGTCATAAAAATATTTTCTTCATATCCCAATAAAACTATTAAAATATTATAATTTTTAATAATTTTTAATTTTTTATAATTTTTAATAAAAAGTATTGTACCCAATATTTTAAAAAATATTATCTTTTAATTTTAGTTAATTTTTATAAATAAAAAAATAAAAATCATTCACACAAAAATCAAAATGGTATTTTGGGTTAAAAAATAGTTAATATTAAAAAAAGATAAAAAATAGTAATAATACTTAAATAAAATATTTAAAATATCATTATATTAATTAATATATCTTTAAAATACTATTCCTTATTAATACATTTTATATTAATGGTGATCTTTTATTATAAATTATTTTTCTTAATAATATGAATTATTATTAATTTAAATTTTAAAATGCATTAACATTTATCTTTTCAATAAAAATATCTAAGGATTAAGGTGATTTAATTTTATTTTGTATAAATCATTTGTATAAACATATTAATTATGCAGTAAATTCTAAATTTTATTTACGACATACTCTCTTAAATTATGACGGTGACACTGGCAACACGAATACATGAATAAATAAATAAAAAAACACTGGCAACTCGAAACAACGAGTAATAATTTATTTAAGAAATATTAAAATATAAATGATGCTGCTATAATGCTACGTGACATATAAAATGATTTAATAAAATAATAAAATTATGGTCTTGTTTGAGGTCATCAATGATGAAATTCAGTCGCTTACGTAGTGAGCTTATGTCCATATTCCAACTTGTCATTGTACAAATTTAATTATGTCCATATCATATTCAAACTTGTCATTGTACAAATTTTATTGACATAATTACGTAATAACATAGCAGTCAGTTTCTTCTCTACTATTTAGAAAAACATAAAAATAATGACTTTCGCGGCTACTCCTTTGTTATTTTGCTTTTCAAAACAAGTACTTTAGTTGTTATTTTTAAATGAGGTATCAAAAGTCATAAAATAAATTTAAAAAAACTTTAATTATTTTATTTTTAAATAAAATATTAAAAATTATTCTACTTTTATAATAAATTAATTAAAATATTCTTTAAAAAATTGAGTAACTTTTAGTGCTACTTTTAAAAAAACAATTCAATAATTTTTAGTATCACTTAAAAACAGGGACAATTTTGTAAAGTGTTTAAGGAGATATATGCTTATTTCATTTATTTGATAAAAAAATTTAAATATAATATATGATAATTATAGACAAATTGTGTTTCTAAATTTTAAATTTATTACTTAAAAATTCATTATAAATTTAATAATTTAAACATTTTAAATTCAAATAAGATATATATAATATCTTTTATTCAATTAAAAATAGATCAATAATATTTTTTTTATTTTTCTATAATATCACTCTTGAATTCTAATTCTACATCCAACGTTATAAAAAATAAATTAAAATGTTTTTTTTAAAAGCTAAGTTACTTTTATTACATTAATTAAAAATTAAAAACAAGTCAATCGGAGTACTCCTTCAAAAACTAAAGTTGGAAACTCTCTTTTTCTTTCTTTCTTTCTTTTCTTTCTTTTCTTTCGTTTCAGAATCTTGACGGATAAAACGTTTTTCATAATCAATCTAATAAAAAATAATGAAAGGAAAAATAAAATTTTGTATTTAAGAAAGGATACGTGGAAAAGGGAGTTTCAAATTAGGTATTATTATTATTATTATTATTATTATTATTATTATTATTATTATGTCAAAACTTCGTATTTTCATTAAGCCATTAAAAATGGACTAATATAAGATATATATCTCTAAATTTTGAGATATCTCCAAAAATATCTTTAAAGTTTTAAAAAAAATTTAAAAATTTAAAAATATTTCTAAAATATAATAGAAATTAAATCTAACGGAAGTGAATAATAATATTTTTAAAATAGAAGAAGAAAAAATAAATCAAGAAATAATAGACATAGAAATAGAAGATATTTCATGATATTTTTCCACAGAAAATGGTAATGAGTAAAAAGAAATTTAAAAATATTCAAAAAGCAAAATTAAATCTTAAAGACTAAAATTCCTCGTAAAGATAAAGAAAAAATTAAATACATCTATTTAAGAGAAATTCAACTATTAATAAAAGTTTATTTTAGAGAAGGAATAAATACACCAATAAAAATAACATTACTAAATAACAGAATAATAATTAGTAAAGATGTCTTATTAGAAATGATTAATGGTAACTTGGTATACTAAAAATTAAAATTTACAGCATATCTTATATTTGCTATTAATATGCATGATAAAAATTAAATTAAGTATTATCTAGTAGCATATTCTTTAACAAATAGTCATAATAGTTTAATATACAGACAAAATAAATTTATAGAAATAGACAAAACTTTTAAGGAATTTAGACAATAAATAAAACTAGAAATACTAATATATTTTAAAATACTAGAAGAATGACAATTAGATATCAAAGAAAAATCTCGAATAACATAAAGAAAAAGTAATGTTGTTAGAAATAATATCATACCAATGTTTACTTTTATAAATCATGAAGGAGAAAATTCTAACCAAAAAGAAGTTAAAAAACTAAAAAATGAAGTCAAAATAATGAAGATATTAGTTCATGAATTTATATTAGGGAAAAATAATGTTTAGAGATCAAATAAAAAATATATGCATTTAGAAGTAAATGGAAGTTTAGTGGGCGTAGCAAAAATCAAGCAACATTTTTCAAAATTATACAATTATTAACAGAGGAAATGAATTTAGTCCAAGAATCAAATACAAAATATTTACAGGAAATTATAGACGTATAAAAAGAATTATTAAAGGAAATAAAGGAATGTGATTATAATAAACTACAACAAGATATACATAAGAAATTTTTAAAACTAAGAAAATATGTATATAATATACATAGAAATAATGAAATAATAGGTCATAAATATGATCCCTTATAAGGACTAAAATAAAAACTATCTAGGAAATCAAATGTCTTGATTCCTAAAAATGAAAAAAAGTAAAAATGAAGAAATATATAATTTTAATTTAATGGAATATTGAAAAGAATTAGAAAGAAAATTTATAAACCTTCAAAATAGGGATATAGAAATATTAGTTAGTTTATTGGCACTAACTAATGAAGAAATAGAAGAGCATTATAATGAAAAACTTTGTATAAACAAATAAGAAGATAATATGACAATAATCAATGAAACTGATTCTGAACTGAAAAACATGACCTCAAAAGGTCATATGAAACCAATTTCATTACCAATCCTTTACCAAGAAGGAACATCTGACCCACATAGGGAAAAAAGAAATAGGCAAAGAACATAACAACCTGGCGCCATAGATAGAAGAAGACAATACCTAAAATAGAGGAAGGTTTGCATTGGGGAAGTAGAAGTAGTATTCCACCAGAATTCAAACTACATAATAATTATAAATATGATCTTCTAGATTTAGACTGTATAAGAGATAGGAAGAAAGCCTTAGGTGAATGGCCTAGTGATATGAGTGTACTCATACAAACCTCTCAAACTACCCAAACAAACCCTTCAATCTATAGGGCACTTATAACACATAAAATGATAGAAAATACTAAATTTTTGTTTTCAAACTTAACAGATCAACAACATTTGTTAATGCAAGGGAATGCTTTCACAGGAAGGGAATACTTGGATAGAATAATAAATGAAATATACAAGGAATTTATTAGAGAAGATAAAGGAAGAACTATCACTCAATCCAGTAAAAATGAAATCAATAAAGCTAAATGACATCTAACAAATATGGAAATTTGTAACATGTGTTACATAGATTCTTTTATTTGTGAATATGAAATGTATCACCATAAATTATCACCTTATATGCAAACAATTTATAAAGAAATCTTTTTCCAAAAATTACATAGAACACTACATAATACCTTAATAGAAAGTTGAGAATAAAGAAATAGATAAAATATATCAGATACTCTATGAGTAAGAATAAGAATCCTTGATGAATCATTATTAAATATCAAGAAAGAAAAGAATATAAACAAATAAGAGAAAACACTATTACAAAAAAGGGTATTTAAGTCACTGTGTAAAGTCAGTTTTTGGAAAAAACTGACTTATAATGAATTTAAAGTCGGTTCAGTGTAGAGCCGACGTTATCTATGTTGGACGTAGCGTCGGTTCACCATTTCAACCGATGTTAACCGACGCTACGTCCTATTTTTTAAATTAAAAAATGGATGAAGTAAATACAATTAAAATTAATTATTATTTTATTTGACTCTTTAGAATTTAAGTTGGATATAAATAGTATAATTTTTCCTTTTTTTTAGACAATTAGTTTTAAAAATTATATAATTTTATTTATTTATTTAGATATTTAAATTTATATATGTACCTACAATATATCTTTATTTAATTTTGTGTATATATTTTAATTAAATATTATTCTAAAGTTATTATTTTTTTCTTTTTCTATAGTACGTATATGCATAGTTTAAATAAAATAATAATTAACAAAAAAAAATTTCAATTACGTGGATAGCGTCGGTTGACGTGGCGAATCGACGCTATCCACCTAATATATCCGTTCGGCTCATTTTTTATGCAAAAACCTAATTTCTTCATTTCTTTTCTCCATTTTCTCCCAAAATCGAGCTCACACCCACCTTCTTTCTCAATTTTCGACCACCTTCGACCATCATTTACAACGTCGTTTTGTGGGTTATATTCCTCTTCTCATTATCTTTCAGATCTACTATTTTTTTGAGCGAAATACTCAAATTTTTTATACCCATTTTTTCACTTATTCTCACTTACAAAACACCATTTTCTTCTTCTTTCCTCCATTTAGTCACTTCATAACATTCTTGTAAGTATTTCTATTAATTTTACAGCTTATTATTCAGTTTGTTTTATTTTTTGTATAAATTTTTTATTTAGGTATGTTTTTTATTTTGCTTGTTATTATGTTTGACTTGTTTTATATGGAAATAATATCTGAAATGTTATGGGTTTGATGGATTATATATATTTACTGTGCGTGGATAAATTTATTTATATATAAATAATTAATTAAGTAGAATTTTGTAGATTATTATTCAGTTTGTTTTATTTTTTGTATAAATTTTTGATTTAGGTATGCTTTTTATTTTGCTTATTATTATGTTTGACTTATTTTATGTGGAAATAATATCTGAAATGTTGTGGGTTTGATAGATTATATATATTTACTGTGCGTGGATAAATTTATTTATATATAAATAATTATATTTTATTAAGTAGAATTTTGCAACTTATTATTCAGTTTGTTTTATTTTTTGTATAAATTTTTTATTTAGGTATGTTTTTTGTTTTACTTGTTATTATGTTTGACTTACTTTATGTGAAAATAATATCTGAAATGTTGTGGGTTTGATGGATTATATATATTTACTGTGCGTGAATAAATTTATTTATATATAAATAATTATATTTTATTAAGTAGTGAATAGAAGAAAAATAATATATTTTTTAAATTTTTAAGAAATTATATTGGTATAAGAGTTATACGTGCTATCTACTGACTCTTAAAAAAATTATAAATATATATTTATAAACTCAATAATTTAAATAATATATATATATATATATTAATAAAAATCAAATAATAACTAAAAACTAAGTAGTATTATTATTTTTATTTATATATGTTATTTATGTGTTAAAATGTTAAATATGTTACTATAGTAGTCCCTACTTCTATAGAATGTTATATACGTATAATTATTATTACTTTTTAATTATGATATAGTAACATATTTAGAAATTAGAATCAACCAAAGTGATTGATTTTTATATATTCATGCTGGCATGCTGCTTATTTTTTAATTTGTATAGAAATAGTTTTGTAAAATGATTAAAATGATAACTGTTTTGTATTATGTATGTTTTGATATATATTTTAATAATTAGGAAATTTATATATAATAATACTTGAAATATATTCATTGGATACATAATTAATAATAGGTTTAATTAATGTCATTAATAGAAAATAGACAAATCTTGGATGTCAAAGTGTAGAATTGAGCAAGACTAAATTTCTGGAGTTGAAAGTTTCATGGAATTTGCTTGTAAAAATAGTAATACTGGAATTAGTATGATTCGATGCCCATGTGTTAAATGTAAAAATGAGCGATTTCATGAATTTGATGAGGTTAAGTATCACCTTATCCGTAATGGTATTCTTTTGAGCTATAAATGTTGGTATATATCATGAAGAAAATATTGATAATACTCACGAGGAAAAGATAAATAAGAATGTGAATGGATTACATACATCTTATCATAATTTATAGACATAAAATATGTTTCATGGTGTTGAAGATGAATTACGCGAGGATGATCCTGAAACCTTTAAAAAACTTATAAAAGATGCCAAAAAACCGTTGTATCCAAAATGCAAAAAATACACTAAAATGTCGGGATTGGTTCATTTGTACAATGTGAAGGCAAAACATGGTTTTTCTGACAAGGGATTCACAGAATTACTAAATCTACTAGTCGATATGTTTCCTGAGGGTATTAAATTGCCATCTTCAATGTATGAAGTGAAGAAATCTCTTAGTCGATTTGGCATGAAATATCATAAGATTCATGCTTGTCCAAATGATTGCATTCTTTATAGAAAAGAATATGAGACATTACATGATTGTACTATGTGTAAAGAATCGAGATGGAAGCATGGTACAAATGATAGTACTTTCTTCCGATTCCTCGCTTTCAAAGGTTGTTCAATAGTAAAGATACATCAAAGATGTTGACTTGGCATTCAGATAATCGATCTGATGATAGGATGCTACGTCATCCTTATGATTCTCCAAATTGGAAAGTAATAGATAATTTATCTCTTCAATTTTCATTTGATCCGTGCAATATTTGTCTTGCCATTACTGCTGATGGAATTAATCCACATAGTTCCCTCAGTAGTAGATATAGCTGTTGGCCAATAATTATGGTAACATACGACCTTCCTCCATGGTTGTGTATGAAAAGAAAATTCATGATGTTAATATTATTGATCTCAAGACCGAAACAACCCGGTGTTAATATTGATGTATATTTGCAGCCTTTGATAGATGATTTAAAGAAGTTGTGGAATGATGGTGTAAATGTTTATGATGCACATAAAGAAGAACACTTTAACTTGAAGAGTCCTTTTATGGACAATTAATGATTTTCCTGCCTATGAAAACTTATCAGGACATGCAACAAAAGGTTACAAGGGATGCCCTATATGTAGTGATGGAACTTCTGCAACTTATCTTGTTCACGGACGAAAGATGTCTTATAGAAGACATAGAAGATTTTTGCCATCTGGACACAAGTTTAGATACCAAAAGAAACCATTCGATGGTGAAGAAGATCATGATCATGCAACTCGACCTTTGTGAGGTGTGGAGATATTAAGGCAATTGAATGGTATGGCATTCAAACGATATGGAAAGATGAAAAAAAACTCACTAAGGTAGGGAAACGAAAGAGGTCAACTAATGAAATGGGTGAAAATGAAAAAAAGGGTTTGAACCAACTTACCATAGTTGTTGGAAAAAATCAATATTTTGGGAATTACCTTATTGGAAAGACCTACACATTCGTCACATCTTAGATGTCATGCACATTGAGAAGAATGTATGTGAGAGCTTGATTGGTACTTTACTTAATATAATTGGAAAAACAAAGGATGGAATTAAAGCAAGATTGGATTTAAAGAAACTAGGCATACGACTTGAATTGGAACCAAGGGTGGAAAATGATAAGAATTGAACATACTTACCACTAGCATCATATACAATGTCAACAAAAGAGAAGGGTATGTTTTGTAAATGTTTGGAGGGTGTGAAAGTTCCTGATGGTTACTTATCCAACTTAAGAAATTTTGTGGCTATCATCGATAAGAGACTGTATAGATTGAAATCACATAACTGTCATATCTTAATGCAACAGTTATTACCAGTTGCTATTAGATCAATTCTTCCAAAACATGTTTGATTATCAATAATTTGGCTTTGTTCATTCTTCAATACAATATGCAAGAAATCTATATCAATTGGCGAGTTAAATTTTTTACAGAAAGATGTTGTAGAGACTTTGTGTCTAATTGAAAAATATTTTCCTCCTTCTTTCTTCGATATAATGATTCACTTGTGTGTTCATTTAGTTCGAGAGGTTCAATTTTGTGGTCCTACTTACTTAAGGTGGATGTATCCTTTTGAGAGATATATGCAAGTCATAATTATGCTTTAAACTTCAGCAGAAATCTTGGTACTTTGATGACTATTGTTGGGAGGGCATCTAGTATAAATGATGGATGAATTGTGCCACTTCCTATATAAATTTCTGGTGTAGACCTCGGCCAAACTTATATATCGATCGAGTGCATATTACAACTATTTGAATATCAAATGATCGATTTAAGTATAATTCAAGTGTGGACAAGGTGAGTCCTCAATCTATTTATTTTTCTTTCATTTATGTAGAACATATATAATTATATTTATATTATCTAATTATATATATATATATATATATATATATATATATATATTATATAGGGCGTGCTATTATCGACTTCAACATAATCACTCATCACATTTAGTAATGTTCTATGATTCTTCATATGTCAATTAATATCAAGATAAGGATGTTAGCATCAGAGTTAAACAATTATGTGATAGGGCATTAACGCTTAACAGAAATCAAAAGTTGATAATCCCTTGGCCATTAAGGTTTGAACAAGGCCAAGATCATTGATCTGTTCAATAGTCATGCTTAGTATTGTGACTCAACTTCCATAGAACTGAGTAAAGATACAAAAACAGATGTTGAAATGTAAGAGTTATAGCTACATATTAGTTTCTTCTATTATTTTCTATAATATTTAATAAAAACTAACCGTTTTAAACTTTGATAGGGCATGGAAGTTGTGGAACAAGTTTAAGGGCATTGCCCTTAAAAAATCTCATAAGCTTATATGGACAAAAGTTATGGTATGTACAAGCCAATATTAATAATTTTATTAATTTTACAATTGAATAATAAAAATGTTCGAATATGAAAAGTCATGTACACTTGTTTTTTGTAGGTTCCATAACAAAATAATAGAGTCATGTGTGGTTATTATGTCATGAAGTTTATGAGCGAAAGCATCACAAATATCAAAATTTCAATTGATGATGTGGTAATATCTTTTACCCATATACATAAAAGTTTTTAATATATTTGAGTTATTTTTTGTAAATAAATGAAATTACATTCTTATTTTGATTTTAAATACATGTAGTTCTTTGGTTGAAACAAGACATGCTACAACCAGCAAATTTTTGATGATTTACGAGAAGAATGAGCATAACACATGGTTCAAATTATATCATCACAAGAAGAATCAGGAGAAGATTTTAATGATCTTGAATAGCATATGACAACATAACAGTAAATTTTTTAATGATTTAATTTCTCAATCTATTCCTGTGTCTGAAGTCACTTGTTTGATGGATGATTATATGCTCATGTATTTAGGAGAATGCATTGTTTTATGGACCTATTTTTGGCCCAAACTACATCTCATCTCTCTTTCCTATTTTCTTTACAAACTCATATTAATACTTTATTAATCATTTGTTTATAAATATGAAGTTATCTAGAATCTCTGCTAGTATTTTTAATGTTATAATGAGCTCTAAATATGAAATCAGGTGTACGTAACTTCGATTTGTTTCTTGGTTTGTATGAGTTTTGGTACCCATGAACGTGTTCCATATGTTTAAGGGCACCAAAACTCACATAAGCCAAGTAAGAAATCAGAGTTACACTTGATTTCATATTTAGAATTCATTATAGCATTAAAAAATACTAGCAGAGATTCCAGATAACTTCATATTTATAGACAAATGATTAATAAAGTGCTAATATGAGTTCGTTGAAGGGTTATATCACTCGGATGTCGCTGTGGTAATCTCTTTTTAATGGTAATATTTATAATTATTTAATTTCTTCATTCGTATGTCTCTGAAGTTTAGACTACTTGTTTGATGGATGTTTACATGCTCATGTATGTAGGGAAATATGAATTGTTATATGAATCAGCTATTTTTTGTCTAGTTTTCTTGTCATAATACTGGTGATTCTAAGCCAACCAAGCTTACTCACATCCAATTACACTTTGACGACATTATTTTATTTGTAATTTAAGTTAACTATATGTATTGTATATACATTATTTGTTTTTGTAATAAATTTAATTATCAAATAATTAATTATATTTAAATTTTTAATTATTTATATTATTATTTATATTTTAGTTTTTTATGCTATATATATTGAATAATACGAAAAATGAGAATAAAAATAAAAAAAATTCACAAAATGTACGTGTAAAGTCGGTTCACGTGATGAACCGACTTTACATTTTAAGTCACTCAATTTAAAGTCGGTTTTTAACCGACTTTAATGTCTATTTTTGTAGTTATGAAATGATAAAAACTGCTATGATACAAAAGATTTTAGAATATCAATAAAATATATATGTAATATAAAATCTTATACACAAAAATATAAATATAAAATATTTAAAAAATATAAATTTAGAAAAAAAATTCAAAAATATAAAAAAATATTTAATAGAGAAATCTATAAGAAAAGATATGTTAGAAGAAATAAGTATAAGCCTTCTCAAAACATGAATTATTGCCCTTTAAGAAATAAAAAAATGCAGATGTTAGATCTGTAACAAAGAAAGAAATTATGTTAATGAATGTCCAAGCAGACTTTAACATAAAAAGAAATTTTCACAAAAAAAAATCTTGAAAGAAGCTTTCAAAATGAAATTAGAACTAATCGAGGAATCTGATATAGATGATACTTATAGTATTTATCTATTGGAAGAAATTGAGGAAAAAATAAGTGACTCATAATATGAACACTCAAATTATAGATATTCTTCATCAGAAGATGAATGATTTGTATAGTATTACAAATCCAAAATAGTACTTATATCAAAGTAGGACTAAAATTTAGAAGCTATGTCACTTATTATTTATATTCATATATAGATACAGGAGTTAGTATATATATAGCCAGTAGATATATATTTCTAGAAGACAATTGGAAACAAGTGTCAAAAGATTTAATTGTAAAAATTACTAATAATACTATTATTACAATAAATCTTAATAAGGAATTAAAAGATACTCATATAATGATAAGGGAGAAAAGTTTTACATTCCTAACATATATCAACATGAAACAAGAGTTGATTTGTTAATAGGAAATAATTTTCTAAACTTATACCAACATTTCTCACAATATTTTGACAAAATAAGTCTCATAACCTTAGAAGGAGATATCATCTATGTCTCAAAAATAAGAAAAGTTTTAGTTGTCTCAAAAATAAGAAAAGTTTTAATTATCTCAAACCTCACTTTTATGCAACAACATAAAAAGCGAAAGCTTGGTGAGATAGACCAACAAAAACCTTATTTATAAAATATCTCATTAGTTATAAAAGAAAAACAAAACTCTTTTCTCAATAAAATATAGGAAGACAAAACCATAACAAGCATAAGAAAACTATTAAAAATAGTCAGTTTAGAAAATCCTTTGGATCCAAAATTAAATAAATCTAAAATAATAGTCAACATAAAATTAAAAGATCTTAACAGGGTCATAAGAGTAAAATCAATTATTTATACTTTAGAAGACAAGATTGAATTTGAAAGAAAAAAATTCAAGAATTTTTGTAATTAAACGTCATAATCTCAAGTAATTCACTTCACTCTAATCCATCATTTTTAGTTGAAAAATAATCTAAGAAAATAAGAGGAAAATAGAGAATGATTATAAACTTTAAAACACTAAATAAAGAAACCATTGATGATAGATACTTCATTCCAAAGAAAGAAGAACTATTATCATTAATAAAAGGAAATAAATATTTCTTAAGTTTTGATTGTAAAAGTAGATTTTGGAAAATAAGACTGGATGAAGAATCCCAAAAACTAACGGCATTTAGTTACCCCAAGGACAATTCCAATGGATAGTTATACCATTTGGAATAAAAAAAACTCTAGGTATCTTTCAAAGATATATGGATAACATCTTCAAGAAATTACAATATATATGTTGTGTTTACATAAATGATATTTTGGTTTTCAATGATGAATTAAATAAATACTATTTGGATATTATCAATATTTTACAAGAATGTAGAAAAGAATATATTGTACTCTTTAAAAGAAATTAGTACTTGCGCAGCAAAAAATTAAATATTTAGGGTTGAAAATTGAAGATGAAAAACATAATTTATAACCCCATATACTAAATAATATTCAAGGTTTTCCTAGTAAATTAAAAGAAAAAAAAACTAATTACAAATATTTTTAGAATGTTTAACATATGGAGAAGCATATATCAAGAAACTTGCAGAAGAAAATCATTATAAGAAAAATTGAAAAAAGATCATATCTGGAAATAGACCGAAGAAGATACTCTATATATGGATAAAGTAAAAGAAAAGATAAAAAAAATTTGCCAACTTTATACCATCCAAGACCAGGTGATAAAATGATAATTGAAACAGATGTTTCACAAGAATATTGGAGAGCAATTCTGAAAGCAAAAGCAGATGTCAGAGATGAATATCTTCGTAGATATACATCTCCAAGATCGAGAATTAAATTACTATAGTAATGAATTAGAATATTTAGCTGTCAAAAAAGCCATTAAGAAATTTGCAATATATGTTATAAGCTCTATATTCATTATTAGAACAGATAACAAGAATTTTGGTTATTTCTTAAGAACTAATATTGCAGGTAATTACAAATAAGGAAGATTAATCAAATGACAACAATGGTTCAACCATTAGAATTTTGATGTTGAACATCTTCCAGGCCATAAAATAGCTTAATAGATGCTCTTACTAGAGAATTAATACCTCTAACTATTTTTATGCTTTCAGGAATGGAACATCTTGATATCAAAATCAAGATAAGGGAAAAGGAGATAAAAATCTTACAAGAACAACTCGAGCTTCTATATATCAAGAAATCTCTCATGGAGACAGGAAAGAAACAAGAAGAACTTAATTGTTCAAAAAAACCTCTAGAGACCAAAAACTAAAGAGATGAATCTTCATTAAAAATTCAATCTAAAGAAGGTGAAATTTCTAAAGATAAAAAAGAATAACTTAACAATTCATAAAAAAACTTTTGAAACCAAAAAGCTCAATTGGGCATATGAGGTAGAAAAAGGACATAAAAAAGTTTATGTGGCCTATAATGGCCTAAAACTAGGAATTTATAACATCTGAGTAGAACCTAGTAAATCTATTCTAGGAATTAATGGAGCAACTCATAGAGCCTTCACCAATAGAATAGAAGCCAAAGGTAGTTATGTCAAATACAAAACACCAAAACTAATAACTCTAGAGGAGATAATAAGAAATTATTCTATAGCATTAAAACAACAACCAACAGCTCCAAACAGATTGACAAATCTTGGAAAGATAGAAAGGTCTCCAATGCTATTTAGGGAGACATCCCCTAGATATACTCCAATCATTGAAGATGAGAAGGACCAATATAGAAACCTCAGCAAACCACAATGGTTTTGTCTCTATAACTTGGCCAGAAAGTCTACCTAAGAACGTATTGAAGATATGAAGTTCTACACTACAGACAAGGAATTTCTTGCATGAAGTAAATTCAATATCTTAGAAGGAACTGATCTAATATTTGTGTATAAAGTTTTTCATGCAAGACTAATAGAAAATATATATTCATGAATTAATTTAAGTGAATTAAATTATTTCCTAGAAAATTTTAAAAGAGTAATCAAGGACTTCGGAAGAAATATTAAAGTAGGTGACAAACCTATTTATCTTAGATTTTTTAGTTCATTAATGGACTGGAATGAGAAAGGATGTATTAGTCGCTACTAATTCATCAAGATAGGGATTTACAACATAAACATAGAAGTTCTCAAACCAAGGGCAATTACAAAAAAAGAATTCAACACTAAAAAACTCTGTGTACTAAGGGGTCAAATATTAGGCCAAATTTACTATGAACTCAATAAAATTGACAATTATACTGAGATCAAAATAAATTATTCAACTAGCAAAGTCATCATCATTTCCCACAGTAGCATGACTCTATCAGAAGAAGATGGTGAAAAAAATTACAAAATATGAAACCAATTTTAACTACAACAAATTGGAAATTGGTTAAGAAACAAGGAAGATATTCTGCTTATATGCCAAAAAAGCCACCAAAGATCACATATGTATTCTCTGCATCAAAGATCGAGAAGATGGAGGTATATCATCATCAACGTCATTAAAAGAACTATCGGCAGAAAATGACAAAAAAGAATAAAGAAAGGAACTATCAATAGAAGATAATAAAGAAACTAAAGATGTAGACCCCACATCTCAATCGACAACATGTGCCAAGGAAAAAAAGAAGTGGCTATCATTTAAAGCAAAAAACAGACGAATTATTAAAACAAGAGTAAAATAATAATTTTAGTTTTGTAAACATGGATTCCTTGTGCTATAAAAAGGACCCTTATGTTCATTTCAAGATACACAAATACACGGAAATCCAGAGCTCTCTATTTTGAAACATACAAAAAACTCTAGCATAGTAAACTCTTTTATCTAGAAATCTCAAAACCAATAATGTTATATTCAATAATTATGAGTGGCTAAGTACCTATTCAAGGTTCTTAGTTGGCCTTAAGTTGTAATAATTATTATCCTATGAATAAAATGGAGTTCAGGTATTCTTCTCTAGTGAGTCAAATATTGGACACCATTTATGTACAGATGTAGAAGGCTCACCATTTCTAGAAAGGCGTTGAGGTTTGAGCAAAGCTGAGGCATAATAGGTGTAACAAAAGAAGACAAACATAAAGGAAGACCGTGGTGGACCCATCAAATTCAAGTATAATAATTATGAATTTAAGCGAGTTAAGAATCTTAAATGTTTAAATATTTTCTTACATCAAGTCATAATACTACTAAAATAAGAAAATGGAAACTATTTTTAAAAATAAACAATTGATTCCAAATAAAATTAAAGATAAAAATTTAATTCTATTAGAAAAATTTGATAAATGTTATCTCTATCATTTAAATGAATATTTTAAAGATGAGGATTACGAAACTTGTCTTGAAAATTTTAAAAGATTTAACATCTTATTAGATCTCTATATAAATTATATTAAAGCTATTACAAGCATTATAGACTATCTTGTTTCAAGGACATTAAAAGATTATTTTAGTCAAAAATATGTAAAAACAGATGAGGATTCAACAACTTGATGTTTGGATACTACTTCTTTGAAGATTATAAGTACTATATTATATGTACACAAGAAAAATCTGTTTGTATACTACGAATATGACAAAATAATATGCATTCAACACATATGACTTATCAAGATAATACTCTGTGAATATCGAATTATTAGTACATAAATTAGAATTATTATATTTAGCAAATGAAAGAATAATTTTTAATTTTAAAAGATAATTAATAGATTCATGATTAGAAATAAGTAATCAACATAATTAAAAACATAATATATTATGTCATTATAATGAATATAAAAAAAATTAGATTTATACCAACAAATAATAAGTTTTTTAGATAAATTATTGTCTTTCGTAAATAAATAAAGACCATCAATAAAGTCAATATTAATTCTCAATTAAAAATTATATTGATCTACAAAAATTGATATTAAAGCCAAAAAATAGTATTATGGATAGTAATAGATGAAAAATTAACACCATTAAAAATAAAGGACACCAATGATATTAATTATAAAATTTAAGAATATTTTAATTTTTTTATAAATCTTAATAACATAAATAAAAATATGTTAAATCTCAAAAATATTTGAGATATTATCGTGTTAAAAATAGAGTTTTGTATAACACTTGTTTAGAATTTTGTCGTGACCACTGATCACATAAAATTAAAATCATTGCTATCCTTACAACGTGTCTCCTTTAAATATTTTTTAATTTGATTTTACAGATATAAGTTCAAATTAGGAGCGTAGGAGTTGGGATCAAAACCTTAGATTTTGAATACTCTTAGGTGTTCAACCAAATAATCTACCCTATCCTACTCCTATTAAATATTTTTCCTTCGTGCAAATCCTAGAGTCTTTAAGTTACATATAATAGTTTTGGGCTTGTATCAAATAGTGAATGAAATGATAAAAATTATAATTTAAAAATTGTAATAACAAAAATGATATTATTTATATCTATATTATATATTTTTATTATAAAAAATCTATTATATAATTTTATTTTGAATTTCTTCTAATTAGATATATTCAAATTGAATTATCATCATTTAAATTTATTCAATATCGAATATAATTCAATTAAATGTGTTAAATATTATCGGGTGTTATTATTATATAAATTTCAAGAATATATTTTTTTCAAATTTCACAGGTAACTTTTAATTGGAATTTCGTTTCTTTTTTTATTGAATTGTAACATAGAGAAGATTACAAATATACAGGTATGTTTCTTCCTCTTTTTCTTTTTTCTTTTAAATATGATACAAGTTTTTTTTTTCAATGTAAGAAAACATTTTTTTTTGCTAATTTAAAAATAAATCTTAATATCAACTAATCCAACAAATTAATTAAAAATTATATTGATAATTAAAAATAATAATTTATAATTGAATGTGTTTGTGTCTAACAATAATACAAAACATCAAATTTAAAAAAATGTAAAAATACAAAATAATATATATCACTTTAAATTTATCTCAACTTGAATTCGATCTGTTTCAATGTATATCAATTAACAACCGAAATCAAACACCTTGAATTCTTTATATTTGTATTATTAATTGTTCAAAACCAATTTAGTTGAATTGGATGAATTCGTGATTTATCACAATAAGATTAATTTATCATTTTTTTTTCAAATCATATGTTCGAATTATATCAAAATATTATTTGATTTAATTTTTTTTTGAATAAATTCAACAATTTAACTGAATTTTTAAAAGTTATCTACTTGAATGAGTCGTATCCATGTACCATAATATAAAATGACAAATAAGTGTTTCCTTGGTCGGAGAATTAGAGTTGAAACTATCTATAAAATAAATTAATATTTACCATTAAATATGAATAAAATTGAAATTTGATACCTCAAACTTATATTTTTAGTACTATGATTTCTTTGTACCTTACATCTGAGTAAAATTTGATCAAAAAATCGTCATATTTAATATTATCTCTCTTTTAATTAGATATAAATATAGGAAAAAAAATAAAAAAAATCATGTTAATAAAAATAAGCACAAAATATTTCATTTTATTGAATCGGTGGTGCATTTATTCTTCTTTCAAATTAACGAGTTATAAGTTCTCTAAAGTGTAAAATAAACTCATACTACATGATATAATATAAATAGACATACTCACTGATATGACTCATAGGACCTATGAGCATTAAGTCAGCAGATAAGTATAATTGTTTCATAAATGATCTAAGAGATAAATAACTCATAAATATCACATAATTATTCAAAATAGATAATTACGAAGAGATAACTTAACTTTTAGATTAAATCTATCTCTAGAGTAAGTGATTGTCATCATATAAATCTTTTCTCCTATATATACTCACATTGTACATTTCACACAGAAACATTCACATATTCATGAATTGACATAAACATAACAAATCCACAATACCTAGTCTCTACTTCTTTTCCTTAAATCACAAATAGAGACTATTGTATCCCTTTTTATTACTACTATCAAACTAACTTAAGTATTGGAAGGTCAAAGGCCACCATGTCAAGTTATGGTTCGAGGTCTTAATGAGTGTTCTTTGTTTGTAGAAATATAGTAAGGAGAAGTACATTCTCTTTGATGTTCACAAAAAATGACCTTAACATCTTACATCTGTAAAGAGAAGTATGCTTTTCTAGTTGACCACCAGGAAAAAAATTCTAGGAATATTCGATGTGCTCCTTACCATATTCAAAAAATACAAAGTTAAGAAAAAGTTATATGTCCAGACATCCAACTAATTCTAGAATCAAATTTGAAAAATCAAAAAGGAAAAAATATATTGAGTTAAGAAAATATTGTATGTAATTTATCGCAAAAAAAGATTATAGTCTCATGGTCACCGTTGCTAAACGATGGCTCAGTTTTTGACACCTCTTGTAAGTGAGCCATCTTTGGCTATCAGATAGAAAATTCGAGCTAGTCAGTTGCGATAATGCAAACCCAATAGAGCCCCATGCAAATTTTAATGCTCGATTAGGTACCCTTTATCTGGAACTAGAAATCCATACACCTCCTAAAAAATTCGAGTGCATCATTGGAAAGAGCACATGCTGATCTACCACCTTCCAAATTTTGGTGACCAAATGGCACCCCACGATGCTACATGTACTAGCTCACGCTACCGGTGCAAGTGGGTGTCGAAAATTAGATATTTTAGTCACATAATTTAAATTATGTAATTAAATTATTTCAATTCTAAAAATTGAGTGACTTGTATGTCTATTGTAAAAGTTATATGATAAAAATATTCTAACACAGACAAAATAACTTGAAAATTGATTATTAAACTATGATATGTTATTTAGAGTTAATTACAATTATTATACTTTAATTTTTTAATCCTTACTAGCTTAATATGTTACTTAGTTAATCTAAAATAGTTTACCAAATTTAGTCATTAGTGTACAAGGGCTCTTTAATTGTAATTTATAAATAGATAATTATAATATACATTTTCAGCACTTGTATTCAAATGCTCTCTATCTTAATATTCAGTATGATATCAGAGCTTAAGAAACTCTAAGCTTCATAGATTTTGAGAATCACATTCTACTATTTTCAAAATCAGATAATAGAGGTTTATTGTTCTTTGAGATTGATTAGTATCAACTCAAAATTGACTAACATCAATTTCATTGATTATGTGTGGCTCAAAAAAAGTTGACAAAGGTTAGTAATTACTGTGACAATTTCAAATTTTTGTGTATAGAGTTTTTAGGTTGTATTCATGCTCGTGTTGATCATATTATGTTGTGTGAGATTTTAAGTTGTATTACGGCTTTTGATAATCTTGCTCGCGATCATCTTTCTACGCTATGTGGAAACTTTGGGAATTTGCTCAATGAGGTGTCCTTCAAGGTTGTGGCTTTAGGTTCAGTTGAGATTATCAAAAAGCGTTTGATTTGTGAAATAGTAATCAACGTCTTGTATATGCTCTTGCTGGAACTGAGATTGCTTCATCTGTTTGATCGCAAAGTAGCCAATAATGTACGAGATATCCAAAAGATAGACAAGGAGTGAGAGCTTATGTTTGTGTTTAGGAACATAAATTTGACAAAGATTAAGTCGAGGCCTCATCTGAACTGTCTGATTAGGTTGGATCTTGAAGTATTAATGGCGACTGCTAAAGCTCCGACGACGAAACTCTCGTTGGACAATGTTACGATGATGATACTTAATGGTGATGATGTTTTACGATGACTACTAAAGCTTATGATTTTCCTCTATTTCTCTTTGAGACTTTATTGTTATTCGATTTATTGTTCTTTCGATTGTGATACTGTCATAATAGATTCAATCTTCAAATCATGCATGGAGGTTGGAAATCATCAAGTTTGCTTTACGCATCTTATACTTTGGTATAAAATATAAGAGGAACTCATGTGCATATTCACATTAATAGAGGTTAGGGCTGGTTGCTTCTCTTTAGCATTCAACACCCGAAGCTTCTCAGGTTTTGTTTTCATTGATAACCACAAGCATTTATCACTCGAAATTTCTGGTAACCACGAGTGTGGTCCTTGATTTCTTCTTGGGTGGTTGGTGATATTTTTGAGCTTGTTAGGTTTCAATTTGGGGTTTCAACTAATGCTATCTTTCGTGCCTAAGAGAAGACAAAGCCACTTCTTGTTTTGGTTGGCTCAGTTTTGTGGTCTCGTGTATGGACTCCACGAAGAAGAGCATTTATGCTTTGGAAAATGTTTGGATTTTTGGACAACGTTTGGACTTTGGACTATATTGCCTCTACTTTTTTTTTTGGTTTGGACTGTGTATCCAATTCATGTGGACTTGAATTGGACCTAATTTTAACCTGTTTTGTTTGGGCTTGGTTTCCATAGAAGTATACCTTATCAATGGACCTTTCTTCAATCTTATTAAGTCTCATTCATAGTATTAAATAATTTATGAAAATAAATCAAATCACTTTGTGTATTGTTATTTTGTCTTTTTCATGTAAACTTTCACTCATTTTCTTTTCATAATCAAGTATCGATGATTAACCTTTTGATATGATTGATTATGTTTCTTCTATCGTTTGGTTCAAAAAAATTCATCGTTCAAACATCTCGTTCTATTGTGAGTAATTGTATTTCGCTTGTCTTAGTATTTGAGAATTTGAGCTTTGTTTTAATTTTTCTTAGTATTTCTTCTCATTAATTGAGAATATGACTGGAGCATTCTTTGACATTTGCTTGAAGATGTTTATTCTATTTTTTCCATGATTAGTGATATAGATCAATTAGTCTTCATGAGTTTCAGTCTTATTGGTTTATACTTCTAGATGATTCTTCTAATTTCTCTTTAACTAGTGTAAGAATGGGCAAAAAAAACTACGGGTTTGAATATCCGTAGTTATTTGCACAATTAGTTTAATTTTTATTTGATAAACTTCAAGGATTGATACAATTTGGATAAATATCGAACATTAAATATATTTATTAAATTAAATTATATATTAATTAATAATTATGGTTTATTAAGAAAAAATAATATTTTTTTTGAAAAAATGGTTTTTTTTAATAATTATTCTGAATCGTTACTCGCAAGTAAAAAACCATCCCCAAATCATAATAATTTTTAAGTAATTTTGAATACAGATTTTATAATTCAATTCGAGGACAGTTATATCAAAAACCATCTTCATCCGTACAAGTACCCATCTCTAAACTAGTGTTATGGTTCACTTAATTTTCATGACTTTTCATATTAGGAGTGTATGCATATAGCTACTTCTTCTGATTTTCTCTTTGAACGATGTTATAGATCACTTATTCATGGGTTTTCTCAATATTAGTGTATGCTTATTGTTACTTTTTTTGGTTTTTTTAGCTAGAGTATGTATAACTTAATTATTATTATTTTTAACATTATTTGCAGTGTATATTAAATTATGCAGTGTTAGTCACCCAAATGTAAATCAATATAAAAATTAAATTCATAAATAATACATTAAAATTAATTATTTTTAAAATTTTTAATTATAATTAAAAATATACATACTTTTTTTTTAACTATAAGAATGATTGTTTCATTGTATAAAAACATACTAATGGTGGGGTTGATATGTGATTATTTTTTTCAGCTCTTAAAAGTAAAAATATATTAAATATTAAGAGTTTAATTCATTACATAAAATATCAGTAAATTGCTATAATGTTAAATTATCTTGGTAATAAGGCATTAATAATCATGTTAATTGACTTAAAAAGACGTGGCTTGTGTGATATAGCCTTAAGCTTCTCCCAAAATGATGATATATCATCATTCAAAATAACTTTAATGGCATTCTTGTTGTAACCTAACATGAACAGACATTTAATTATTTTTTAAATGTTTATTGAATTTTTAAATAATATACTTTAATCTTTTAATTTTATTAAGATATGATACATTTAGAATTTAAAATATAGTATTAAAGTATACTAATTAAAATTTAAATAAAATATTTCAAAACATGAATTCAAATATATATATATATATATATATATTATCCACCGTAGTAACTTAAGAGTTAAAATTGAAAATGAAATATAATGTGAAATTAAACTCCAAATAAATGACAACTAGCATCTGAGAATAAGGAAACCTCCAATTCATATGTTCCAATCCTTCATATTACACGGTAGTTTTGTGGTGCTCAAGTCTCCACTACAATCTCTATAATGTAAAGCTAATTTGATCTTTTATTACTTTTTGTTAATTTAATTGATATAACGTCCATTAGCATAGATTTCTTAGAGTTCTATGTTTGATATTATGAATAAATAATGAAGATTGAGAACAAATCTCCTCACTTCTTCTTCCCTTCTTAATTAACCTTTCTTGCTTCCATTTCAAAATATTGACAAATGAAGACTTGCTAAATAAAATTGGGAATACAACTTGAGATAGGGCTTAGAACAAATACATAATAAAGTATTAAGAAGTGTCTTGTTAAAGACCGTTCTTACTCTTTTTTAAAGGTTAAAAAGTAATTGATCTGATTAAAAACTAGGAAATTGAGTACATTATTATTATCCACCAAAACCAATAGACAAACCATTAAAGCACACAGCTAAATTTGAAACTCTTTTCACAATTCATAAGTTGTTCTTCAACTGCTTTTAAGGCAATGAATGTAAATGAGTTATTTTTCTCTTTTCAAATGACATCTCAGTTCTGAAGAAAGAAAAATACCAGTGCCATTAAATTTATTTTCCACGTCATCAATATTACAAAATACTTAAACAGGTACATCCTAACTAACTGCTACTAAAATCTGAAGCACTAGTTTGCCTTACATGTGTTTAACATTCACTTTCATGAAACGCCTATAAAATATGTAATTTGACCTATGAGGACCTCTCCCAACAAATTAGTCCATCCTAATCATATATGGATGTATATTATTAGCTAAAGGTCATAATCATCCAGCACCATTAACTCGTGGCCGCTAATGCTTATCTTCCCTGGGACCATGCGGTCCATCATTGACAGTACCATTTCCAACCAAACTTGAGTCTTGCAATGGAGGCTTCTGCTCATCGTGACTCAATGACTTGCTTATTGCTCCTTTAATGATGGTAGAAGCTCTAAAATTGTACTTACGAGGAATGGTATTATTCTCACGCTGGGACAATCCCTCTTCAGAATTATGGTTATGTATATTATTCTTTCGTCTTTGCCTTCTTTGGCTCTTTGAAAGCAGTGAATCTGCATCCACAGGTTTCGAAGGGATGGATATCCCAGATAAACCATCGTAAGATAGAATGCAAGCTACAGCATATACAGAGGCCTCAAGTGCTGGAGGCAGAACTTCTCTTGGATGGGTAACCTATTAAGACAACCAGGAATGAGATAAGGGGTCTATAAGAAGATTTAAAAAAAAAAAAAAGAGTTCGAGAACACCACTACGGACTACAAAAAATGTTATGATTATTAGTATCTTTGGACTTGGAACAACAATAAATTATTAGGTTACAAGAGAAAAAATTACTTTGAATAGTATTGCTGCAGACAAGCGCTCTCTCAAGTAGTAAATATGAGCAACATCAAGGGCCGTTGATGCAAAATAAAGCCATCGATCCAAGATAATTATAACTGAATTATCAGGAGACGACATAATTTTCTCTTCATGTGTTCCACCTGAAATTTTATCTATGTCCATTGCATCTTCATTATCGTTGTCACTCTCATCATCATGTTTAGCTGGAGCAACAGCAATTTCTGTTGATAGCAACAATAAGGAGAGCGGCCCAACAACAGTAGAATTCCTAATGCTTACACCACTATCAACACGAGTAATCTCATTATACACGACTAGAAGAGGATCATCTGTTTTCTTCAGTGGTAGATTAAAATTATTGGAGTGAGGGTTCAAAAGAACTTTGTCACCACTAGCAGTCTCGATAAAAAGTCGTCTCCCACTTTTTTGAGGTGGAAGCAACCTTCCAACCATTGGATATAAACCTGCCACAAGTACAGCACGAAGTATACCTGGATCATGAGCATTCAAGCTACAACTTTCTGCATCCCCAGATATAAACCCATTCCGTTCTAATTCCATTTTAAGTTGCTTACGCATACGAGATAGCATACTCATGGTGTTAGAAGAGACAAAGTACTGTGAACAAAACCATGTCTCTTCTCCCTTTGCCTTTGCATTCCTCCAACGCTCAAAAGCTGCTACTACTGTTAGCTGATCACTTTTCCCACCATATAATGACGCAAGCTCATTTCTCGCAGCAACAGCTTTTTCCTTTTCGTTAGGTAGCATAGGAAGAGTAAATGGATCTCTGCAGTCAGCAGCACATGCAAGAGTCAAGGCAGGGTCTAGGCAGTTCATCATTATGGAAAAAAACAGCATCCTGCTCGTCAATGGATGAACAGGAAGGGAACCTAGTTTTTCCCCAAGTTCAGTAAGCTTTTCCTCAAGTGACAAAGCCCCAATATCTTGAAGAACAACAATTGCATTCCGTATGGTCTCAAAAACCGGAGGGTCCAATGTCTTCTTCAAAAAATCTCCTATCTTGCAATCTGGATCGAGCAACTTCACCTGCCAATAACAAGCAACAAAGATAATCATTTTCAAACAAACAGATGAACAGAACCATCTATTTTCCAGACCAAAATTTGTCAATGCAAAAAGAACAACAAAAGTTCATCAATTACTTTCTATGCATTTGAAGGTAAAATGCATTCATTTGATAACATAACGATGAATTCTGATAAGAAAAGACGATGATGAAAGCAAATGACCAATCTGGGCCTTAAATAACATGTACAGATTATACATAATTAAATTGGCCCAAAAATAACATATCTATTATACATAGCAAGAAATAGAGATGTAAAGTGAACTATCTCATCTCATCTCATGTCTCATTTAGTGTTCCTAATGAGCTCATAGTATAATATTATCTCATTTCATTTAACTACCATTTTATCTCATTTATATTTTAACCCTAATGAGCTAACGTTAAATATATGTTGTATATTTTTCTTATTAAACTTAAATTATAAATAATTATCATATTTTTTATTTTTTTTGTATTTTTACTTGTCTCATTTAGACCTATTAGGAACAAATGAGATATTTCAATTAGTACCGTCTCATTATCATCTCATCTCATTAAAAATTAAATAAAATAAGATGAGATGATTTTGAAAATTAATGGATTATATCATGAATCTCATTTACATCTCATTTCAATTTACACCTCTAGCGTTTACATAACTATGTATAACAGAGTATACATAAACTAGATATGTACATATGTATATGCTTTGTACAAACAATGAAAAATTCCAAGGATCTCCAATTCCATGCACGTAACTACCTACTGTTCAATAACTATTGAGATTTAGGGAACTTCCTAGTACAAAAATATCCTAAATTCCAAATACCGTGACTTGTTCTTTATCGGGGCCACTTTTTGTCTGCTATAATTCTTTTAAAGAGCTGTGAAATTATATATAATCTTATTACTATAAAAGCATGAAGGAATTATAATTTTTTTTTAACTTTATCCCATAAATTTTGAAATATAATAATATTGTTAATGATTTATCTCAAAAAAAAAATTCCCGTTAATTGATTTGGTTCTTATATTGGTTAAAGACTCCTTTCAGATAGAGAACTCTAGGAAAAACATAATTTTTTTAAATGCAGTACTTGAAATATAAAGCAATGTAAACGTTCAAGGCATTCAAGTTCTTTTTTCTCTTAGAACAAAACTTGTTTTAAAAAAATGTGTTTTTCTCTTCCTTTTTTTTTTGACAATTTTCTATGAAAACATAATATTACACATTATCCTTTTAGATTACAAACTCTATTTTTTTTTCCTTTTTTAAATAGATCAATATACATGTTCAAGGCTTTTATTTTGAAACAATTTTTTTTTATTTTTTATTAATATAAGTAGTTATGCGATTAAGATATATTTGTATATAGTTATTGTTTAAATCTTACATTCTAATTTTTATTATATAAAGCTCATTAAAAATATATAAATAAAATCAATAGCATATTGAAGTAAATATAAATATATATATATTTTAATAAATTTGTAGTATATATATAAAAATATAAATGAATGCTTCTTTGTTAAAAAAAAGATTTGTAATATTTTAATTTATACTATATTTTATTGTCTAGATTAAAGAGACTTCATCCCTTGAGTTTAAGTCTTTCGACCAATATTTCAAAAAGAAAAAAAAAAGTTATTACAACCACTCCTTACAAAATGTGTATATTGTATAAATCAAGTATAAAAAAAAGCCTTGTACTAGTGTTCTCAATACAAACAAAAAAAACTCAAATGATCTTTGTCTAAATTAAGTACTTTCATATGATCTTCCTCTAAATTAACAAGTACTTTCATAGTGATGTTTGATAAATATTACAAATAAAGTATAAATAAAGCATTACACAATTATTCTTAAAAGGAAAAGGGAAATTTTTTGAAATGATATACATCTAAATTAAACTCTTCCAGAGTGAATATGGTAAAGTATTATTTCTTTTTGTGAAAATACAAATATTATATTATGCTAGCTACCTGAAATTCAAAATAAATGTAAGAAAAAGTAAACCAACAATTACATATTCATCCAATTAAATCAAATCAACTTTAAAAAAATCTAAAGTAATTCAAACCAGATTGAAGAACATTAAAAGAATTTCTTATTAACGATTAGAAGTTATCAAACAATAGAGAACAAGAGAGCTAAATGATGGTCGACTTTGACAAAATTAGAAGCACGAGCAATACATGCAAAGATAGAGTTGTTGGTGGCAACTTCTTATTGAAACCACTATTGTAACTATTAAAGAAGATTTCAAAATTGGTGTTTTTCTTTGTTTTTTTAATGATATTTGTTATCTCAAATCTACAAGTAGATCGGCAATAAATTAAAAAAATGTGAAGTTAACATCAGCTTGGTGTTAACAAAACGTTTAAAGTCAAGGTTTACCACATGTATGTATATATAATTGGTTTAGGTATAAATGTTTGGGGTATACCTAAGAAAGTAGAAATCAAATATTTAACTGAATTATACTAAAGGATAATAGATCATGTCTTAGCAGGCAAAACTCGCAGAAATCATGTGCAGAGCATGTCGGCATAACCAGTAGGAATAGCACTCAAAATTCATAGAAACCAAGTCATATATAAAGTCACCTGAAAAGATCATATATAACAAGAGGGACGTACAAGAAAAACAAAGAAAAGAATACCTGCAGACAGACTTCCTCAATTGGCATCCTCTTAATTTCAGGAACTTGAAAATCTTGCAAAGAACCAGCTAGATATCTAGAGAATAGATGATAACAAATTCCAGGCTGACAGCGACCAGCACGTCCCTCTCGCTGCTTGGCACTTGCCTTAGATACCCAAGAAGACTGAAGAGTTGATACATTATTATAAGGATCGTAATTCTTTTCTTTCATCCGACCACTGTCTATAACATAAACAACATCATCAATGGTGACTGCAGTTTCAGCGATATTAGTTGAGAGGATAATTTTACGGCAGCCAGGAGGGGGGTGCTTGAAAACCTTCTTTTGTTCTACTGATGGAACCATAGAATGAAGAGATATAATGACAAACTTGGAGGTATTATTGAAAAATGGATTGATGAGTAATTGGTCACGGGTTTTGTTTATGTCATCCCACCCTGAGAGGAAAACAAGAATAGCCCCATCTTTTGAATCAGTACATATTTTATATAATAAGTGCTCAATAAGAAAAACATCAATAACTTCGGGATTGATTCTGGCAAGATATGTATCAAGTAGCTCTTGTTGTTCCATGGAGTTAGATTGGGAACTTTTCACAGGTTTTTTTAATATTTCAGCAGTTGCTTGCTGGGCTTCTCGTTCAGCCAACTCCAGTGCAGTTGTTCCATCCTTGGCTCGTAATTGGCAGTCTGCACCTAAAGATAAGAGCATACAGACATCATCCACTCTACCCTTCCCAGCAAAAACCATCAACGCTGTCATTCCAGTTAAGGAATGCTGGTAGTTAAACAATGTTGAGGTCATGCCAGAAGAAACCAATTTTAAAAGGGTATTAAACTCATCATTCGACCAAGCTGAACTAATAGCATCATCTAAGGAAAGCTTATCTTCCTCTGTTAATTTGATTTCCTTGGTTTGGACATATAATTTAGTATCATCAAGGTGATTATCCTCTTCTGATTTAAGGATTGAAAGCACGTCCTCCAGATAAAAGGTTTTGACCTGGAAAAGGGATGTCAAAATATCAACAGAAGATTGTAATGATTAAAACACATTGTAAGTAAGATTTCCAAAGTTGTTACAGGATAAGTGAACCCGGGGACTCGGATAATCGGACAGCCACCAAAATACTGTGAAAACCGCTCAGCATCAAGGGTTGCACTCATTAGTATCTGTTTGATTACATAATATATAAAGTCATCATCTCCTGATAGACAATACGCATGTAATGATAGGAACTAGCTAATGAAAGGGCATAAAAATAAAAGAAGAGGATCTGAACAGACCAGATGCAAATGAGGATACAACGGGAGTATATCTCTGCAAATTCAGCATAAATCGAAGATAATGTAATGTTAGATTCTGATTTGTGCTTATATAATTATTAGAAATGCACAGAAGCACTCTCAGAAGAAATGTTAATAGACATGTGCATCATCAATATCTTTCCCCATTATGAATACCAATCTAAGATCCAAATCATTGCAGAACCAAACACGTATTCATGTTTCATCATCAAACAAGCAACAAGTTGACAACCACGCACCAGATATGAAAAACACAATACCTCATAATTGCCAGCATAAAATCAGAGTAGCGATCTCTTTCATGAATTTCATCCTGCAAAGTAAAATTTCAGTTCACTACAAAAAGGATCCAGGTAGCCAAAATAATAATAAAGTAAGCATTTCAAAACTAGCATCATATGTGCAAAAAGATGGATTCACACAAATATATGGAGCTCATATAGAATTCCTAACTAAATTCAGATTGAAATGCATTTAAAGCATGTTGATAGTGCTTTCTTGACCACCAAAATCATTCTCTTAAATTTTAATGTTTAGAACACTTTCTGTAATGAGCTTCATGTTTCGGGCTTCAGTTAAAAAAAGTTCTCTCTAATTCTAATAGGTATAAAATATTGGAGGTTTTTTTTATATAAAACACCAGACCCTTGAATTACAGAACACCTAAAACATCCTCAGTAAATCAAATAGCCACTCAATCTTTTAGGACCTCAGCTTCTCTCATCCGTACCTCTCACTGCCTCTTTAATTCACGACATCCTGCAATTTATCAATAACTAGCCAAACCCAATCAAGACCCAGTGAAGCACATGGTATGGTGTTTCTATATCAAAATTTATATTTGGTTCTTTTTCTGATTCTATCAAATTTGTGTAATCCAGTTCCAATTAAAGATTGATATATATGTAATGGAAGATTGATTTTGTAGTAACAACAAAATGGTGTGCTTCCCTGCGCTAAATTTGGATTGTCTTTTCTCGACCATTATTGGAGATTGCACTTTTGGTAAATCTCAAGCAGCTTGCAGTTTCATTCAGACAAGGATTTGAATGAGTGGAACATAAATCTAGATAAGGCAAAGAATTGCATGAGACTATGGTAACATAAAAGTAGTACCACAATAATATGGGTCATTTCAGAAAGTTCGGACTTTGTATGCTTCTTCAATACTTCTGTATTGGCACCTTTAGAAACTAGCACCCTCAATAAAATGCCATTAGTGCAGAATACAACTGATGAGTGCCTCCCTCCTTTCCTTTCCAATCGTATCTAGCATTATTACCAGAAAGACAAGTAGCATAATGCATAAGCATTATAAAAACTAAAACAAAGAAAAGAAAAGTCCTTACAATAGCCAGCCAAGAAATTTGCAAATCAGCAAACCGTTTTAAGTCTTCCTAACACTAAGAATGGAAGTTAGCACCAAATTACATATAATGAAAAAGGTAAAAATAACAAGATCGCAAGAAATCTAAAACACAGAAATCAAATCCATAGAATAGAAACAAATAGTTTTGCAAGTTCATACTATAATAAATAATGACAAATCAGAAAAACGTATTTAAGTATTCCATTAATGACTAAGAATAGAAGTGATGCACCAAATTAAACGCTGAAAAATGAAAAGTCACTTAAAAGTGAAAAATAGTAAATTTTACAGCAAGAGAGAGAGAGACTGATTAAGCCTTAAAATACTTTTATCAGTTCGGTTATATCGTGTTCTCATAAGTCAAACCAATTTATGGTTCCCGAAGTACAAATTTGCAAAAAGGACATCAGTATATTTTCCCTATTAAATTGACAAGGTGCACGATTAATTTTTTTATGTGAAGTTGTGTTGCTTACCATATACTACATTCCTCCATCTTCAACAATGTTTAACCAAAATCATTTCCATTCATTTTTTTTAACAAAATTCTTTAATTTTCCATAAATAAGATAAAACATAATTACCTTGTATCCAATATCACCTCCAATAGGTTCTCCTCTTTCATAAGAGATTCTCTCAGCAACTGAAGTAGAAATTTAATGAATTAAAAAAATGTATGGCTTAAATTAGAATAAATAAGGGGAAATATTAGGTCACAAGAGTTAAAGGACTTCTGAGGCAGTAAGAAGAGAGAACCTGAAGTGGCTGAGATACGTCGAGGTTGTGTACATACTAATTTACATGCCTCACCCTTGCCCCACATATAATCCAACAGATATTGTGGAACCTGAATAATATTCCAAAGGTGCATTTGTAAATAACAAAATTTAAGTGGCAATCAAATGATTTCAAACATATCATCAACTAGTACATAAAAATTTCTGTTTAATTACACCTCGGTGACCAACTGACAAGTGCTACGATATGGAGCTTACTAATAGCAGAAAAGCCTTTAAAACAGATACCATGACTTCAGAATTCTGGCTACAAAAGGAATATGCATAAGATAATAAATAAATTGGGTCTGGATAAGCTAACTACATAAACAAATTGAAAGAAACAAAGGATTCTTAGCTCATCAATTACTAGCACTCTAATAGTCCAAAACAGGCACAACATATTTTCATTTACACGAGGAAGTGTCATCTGATTAAAAAAACATAACAAAGAAAAACTGTGTAAAAATGGCATTTCAAAAAATACATCCAAAGTAATAAACAGAAACAATATGACCAACTCATCAAGGCACTTAAGTCTTTCCGTAATAGCATAAAACCTTTAAAAAAATTGTTGAGATAGAAATGTTCACCAAAAAGTTAAAATGAAAGAAAAGCTGCAATTATGGCCAGGCTCTTCGTTGCTTTGAGATCTCAAATATAAGAATTTGATTACTCCATGGTTATCAACAAATTATTATTTTACTTTAAATGCCACTGGAATTTAATCTTTATAGTCGCACTCAAAGGTTTGCAATAGAGTGCACATCATTTTAAGAGACGACTACATGCCGTGGAAATAAAAGGTACTGAAATGAAAGATCATAGGAAAATCACATCTTTTGATACAGTATAGCCATGTCATGACAAATATATCATAGATAAGACAAAGCTAAGAAATGGTAACCTGTGTTGTCTTTCCACATCCTGTCTGACCAGATATAAGAACAACCTGGTTTTGTGACAAAAGAACAAGAAATGAGTCCATGTGTAACATGCTGCCAAGCCAATTGGAGATGTAAATTGAGATGAAATGTTTATGAGATTCATGATACAATCCGTTAATTTTCAAAACTCATCTCATCTTGTCTCAATTAATTTCTAATGAGATGAGACGGTAATGAAACGGTACTAATTGAGATATCTTATTTGCCCCTACTGAGCCTAAACGAAACAAGAATACAAAAACAATAGAAAATGTTATAAATGATCATTTATAATATAAGTTTAATAAGAAAAAATTATACAACATATGTTTAAAATTAGACCCATTGGGGTTATAATCTAAATGAGATGAGATAGTATTTAAATTAAATGAGACAATATTATACCACGAGCCCATTAAAAACATTAAACGAGACCTTAAATGAGATGAAACAACACACTTTACATCTCTAAAGCTAATCATGCCACGAAGCAAGTAAAAAGGAGTCCTGCTATTGGATACAAAACTGACCGTGCTGATATATGGACAACGTCTAACTTAAGACAATCACCAATAACTGATGCAGAATGTAATAGATATTAAGGATCTTGAGCAGATGTGAAGTTGAAAGAAGAACTTGAGGCAATAAAATAACCTGGTGAGATTCTATTGTTGTTGTAATGACATCCCTGAAGGATGAAATTGGAAGCTTGGTCCTCTCTTCAGAAACCTGCAAACATGAAACCATAAAGGCTTGCCACTCAAAGTACTGCAAAACATTAACCAACAAACAGCATATAACCACTTATAAAGTAATAAAGATTTTAATATGCTTGGGTAGAAAACCAGTCTCAAGTCTGTGACGCTCTCCATTCTGGCAGCAAGTGTCTCAACTTTCTTTGCAATATCTGCCTTACTTAGCAAAGGCTTACAGAATATATCATCTCTCATCTGCTTTGACTTGTTAATTTTTCCACCAACTTTTCCTTCTATTTCTTTTCTCTCTTCTCCCTCGTAAGGGGGGTAATGTGTAAACAAATCTTGTAACATCCTTTTTGCTTCCTCAGAAAATATCAAATGAGGGAGATATTGGCACTTCGTCTCGTCCACTTCCGTCTCAACCACCTTAGTTTTTCCCCTTTTGTACACAGAAACACGCCTTACCCTCCCACGCCTATGGGATTTTCAGATTCATAGGAGTTATATTAGGGAATGAAGAGATTAACTGAATTTTAAAATCAGAATTAGGCAGTTTTTCTTTAGTAACTGTGTGAAGCTAGAATCAGCATATAGGTTTAGATTTAAAACATAACATAAGCCACATGTATATAACACTAGATTGGCCAGTGCTCACCCCGAACTCTTGGATTTCAAACCCATTTTGTTGCATACTTCATGCACAACAGCACGATCAAAAATTGACAGGTCGGCCTCAAACGTACAAACTGCAATATGAATCCACACGTTAAGAGTATAAAGCTTGGAAGAAATTTTTATCAGATGAACAAGATAATTGCAGAAGAGCGGGTAAATATTCAAGAAATGTAAATGTAGCCCTTAGCAACAGAACCTAAAGTAAACATATGTTGGTAGTTTGAATCCCCACTTGTAATGACCCGCTTGGGTCTTCTTTTTGTATAATAACTAACAAAAAGGAAAAACTGGAAAAAAAAAGCAAGAAGAGAAGATAACATGATAAGAAAGTAGTAATATCCAATGTCTTCTTCTTTCGTGCCAGCAATGTATTTTCGCACATGCTTATTTTCAATCAGAAGAAAACAAATGACTGGTCCTTTAATCCATATTCAGCTGCCTGAATAGCCCCTTAACTTTCAAGGTTTCACTCAATCAAAAATCAAAAACAAACTTAATTCAAGACTTCGTCAGTTCACAACTACATATCGACAATCATATGCAAACTTTTTAGGTAAATTGGAATAAATTTCGCAGGCAACTATTAGGAAATTATGTCTTCCGACACGAAACCATCCAAAAAATGAGCGTTTCACATCACCGAAATGCAGTTAACGGAATTGTCCGATTCAAATATCAAACACTTGAAACCTCGATTCGCATTCCCCCAAAAAAAAAGGAACAGACATTCTTCAAGTACATAACCATTGAACACCATATAAGATGATACATTTTCATTTTCTTGTCCTTTCTACAAACATCATAAATTGCAAAAAGAACAAAACTAAACCAGAAACAGGTACATTTATAGCAATAAATATAGCAGCCAAATTCTCATAGAACTTCATGAAAACATGTTACCTTCGTCACTGGAGTTACGGAACCTATTGAGTCTATCAAGTATTCTAATCCTAGCCGCTTGGGCAAACGCAGGGTTACCTATCTTCTGCCTCCTCGTCATAATTTTACTACTTCCCTTTGTTTTATTCTCTGTCTCTTTTTTGGCACTTGTTAATCTGTCTCTGATACGGAAGTTTGTAACAACCCAAAATGAGTCGGAGCTTGCAAAGAAATGTAGCAGACGGCAATTTTCTTTTGTGCTCTGGTGCACGGAGTCATTTGGAAGAGTCGGCTATTTGCTCGGTTTTACCCGCTTCACTTTGGACTGTGTTTCAGTAGTTCTTATGCCCTAATTAGGGACAATTTCATTAGTAGCCTCGAGATTTAGTTTACCTTTATAAATATCCTCAATCTATCCAAAATATCATATATACCCTCTTAGTCAATCTATTCAAAATATCACATATACCCTCTTAATTTAACGGTGTTAATAAAACAATAAATTTAAATTACATAATCATAATTTTATTTTATAATATAATTTTAATTTTAATAATAATATTTAAAATACCGAATGAAAAGAGATAATAATATAAACTATAAAATGAAGAAAAAAAATCATAATTTTTCTTTCGCATTTTCCTCTTGTTCAACGTCTCTTCCACAAATTCATTTCTCTTTCAAAAACATGGATCTTTCTCTCAGCTTTATACTCTCTTTTTCAACTTATGTTCTCTTTTTAAACTCCTATTATCTATCTCAACAAGTCTTATAAAAAAACAAAAATATAGTAATGGATAGAGATTGTTTATGGGTTATATACAATTTTTATAATGATTGACAACTAACCCAAATTACATTCATTGTCTTCGCAATTAAAAGATACAATTTTTATGCTCATCTTTATCAAAGCAAAACATCAATTGGTGGCTTACAGTGAGTTAAGTATTTATTTTTCTTGAAAAATTAGGTATTTTTATAAACAAAATTTTGAGATAATAAGAGATTTTTTTTAGATTTACAATTTAAAATGCTCATAATGTTTACGTGATTCTTTAATAGGTTGTGTAGGAGACGGTGAAAGATTCTTAAAAATTTACTCTACTAGATTTAGTAAGAGAATAATGTAAGGGTTTTCTTAAGAAATTTTGATTTGTTTCCAAAACTGATCGAGATGGTTCCACAAACTTTAGAAGAAGCTTACAGAGAGGCGAGAAAATTAGTCATTCTAGAAAAAGAGCTAGGTCTGGTTAAGAGTAGTAAGGTAGCTATAGAGGTTGTGCTAGAAAGAGAGAAAAGAAGGATGGGTCCAAACAGAACAAACCAAGATAACATAATCAACAAAAATAAGTGTTTTGCAGCAAATCATAGGGAGAATTGCCATTGGTCCAAAAACATGGGAAGAAGTCACTATCACCTTTTAAGAGTCTACCCTTAAGAGTAAGTTTGGCTCAGACAGTGTTGAAAATAGAGAAGAAGCCTAATGTTAGATGCTTCTAAAAAATGATAACTTCTTTTAAAGACACATTTAAGTGGTGTGACTTTCATAAGGATGTAACAAGAGACTACAAGCATTTGAAAAAAAAAGATCTATTGGCCAAAGGATACTTAAAAAACCTTGTAGGAAGCAACAATGGAGAATTAAAGCAACAACTTGAATGTGAAACTTTGAAGCTACTTGCTCTGTCAGGTAGCTAGAAAAAGTGAGGTCTTTTGTTGAAATCATCTTCATTGAGATGGATGAGGCTTCGTCTCCCCACGAAGACCCTTAGGTAATCACTTTAAGAATATGATCCTACGATGTTTTTTGGATCATGATTGACATTGGGAGCTCAAACGACCTTCTTTTTTGTCAATAACAAGGGCCCTATGCATAAAAGAATGCGACATTGTAAGAAGAGAGCTACCCTGATGGGATGCAATAGTAACACCACCTATGCATTTGGAACTGTGGTGCTATCTGTCATGGTTAAGGGATCTATAGTGATGACCAATTTCATGATAATTGATGTCTCAACTCACTATAACGTCATCCAAGGTAGGTCATAGATACACAAGATGAAGGCAATTCCATCTACTTTCCACCAAATCATCAAATTTGCAACGTATGAGGGCATAAAAGAGATAATAGGGGGACAAAGAAAAGGCTAAAAATTATTATAATGTCACTATGAAATAGGCCACTCCCAAGTAGCAACCATAACATAGGTCTCTTCAAAAAAGACTTGGAGGTAGATGTCTAATATAGTCTGTCAATTCAAATGAGATGTGAGATCTACCTATTGGAGACAATGAGGACTTTACATTTATAATGTACCCTATTTAACCGTCTTCGCGTACCATCCCTATATATATATTAGGTGATTTCTTGAAAATAATCGCTCTCCCCTAATATTACATACTCTTCCTCAGATAATGTAGAACACTCTTCTTCATAGAGTTGATCACCTCAAGTTTAGAAAAGGTAGAGTATTATTCCTCAAAGAAATTTGATCACCTCGAGCTCAGACCAGGTAGAACGCTCTCCTTTAAAGATAGTTGATCACCTCATCCTCGAATAAGGTAGAATATTATCCCTTAGAGAGTTGATTACCTCAAGCTCAGAAAAGGTAGAGCATTCTCCCTCAAAAAGAGTTGATCACCTTGAGCTCAGACTATGTAGAGTGTTCTTCTTCAAAGAGAGTTGAACACCTTATCCTCAAAGAAGGTAAAACGCTCTCCCTTAATGAGTTGATCACCTTAAGCTCGGAAAAGGTATAGCGTTCTCCCTTAAAGAGAGTTGATCACCTTATCCTCAAAGAAGGTAAAATGCTCTCCCTAAGAGAGTTGATCATCTCAAGCTCAAAAAAGGAATAGTGTTCTCTCTCAAAGAGAGTTGATCACCTCGAGCTCAAACCAAGTAGAGCATTCTCCCTTAAAGAGAGTTGATTACCTCGTCCTAAGAGAAAATATAATGCTCTTTCTTAGAGAGTTGATCACCTCAAGCTCTGACTAGGTAAAACACTATCTCTTAAAGAGAGTTGATCACCTCGTCCTCATAGAAGGTAGAACGCTCTCTTTCAAATAATTGATCACCTCAAGCTTAAAAATGGTATAACACTCTCCCTCAAAGAGAGTTGATCACCTCGAGCTCAGACCAGATAGAACATTCTTCCTTAAAGAGAGTTGATCATCTCATCCTTAGATAAAGTAGAACGCTCTCCCTTAGAGAGTTGATCACCTTAAGCTTATAAAAGGTAGAACGCTTTCCCTCAAAGATAGTTGATCACCTCAAGCTCAGACCAGGTAAAGCACTCTCCCTTAAAGAGAATTGATCACCTTATCCTCAAAAAAGGTATAACGCTCTCCCTAAAAAAAGTTGATCATCTCGAGCTCAAACCAGGTAGAACGCTCTCCTTTAAAGAGAGTTAATCACTTCATCCTTAGAAAAGGTAGAGTGATTTCCCATAGAGATAATTTATCACCTCAAGCTTAGAAAAGTTAGGACTCCACACTGTGTTGACCATTGTGTCCAACACTTCTCATATATCGATGTTTAAAAAGAGCTCGACATTATGTGTATGGATGTCAATCCTATTCTTGTAGTGAGTAAGTTCCTTTTTCAGATTCAATATGTCATTTTGCTTGATGGGCCTTTTACTCTTTCATCTTAGTTGAAAAACTGAGTTAATAGAGCAAGGGGTTGGTGTTTGAGCATAAAGAATGACATATTGCCTGATCTTTGGAGAGCTCGAGCCTTAAGACATCTGCCTGAGTCTTGATACATCAGCTCGAGTCTTGATACATCAACCCGAGCCATGGGGTGGTCAACCTCAAACTTTAAATGTATTTTGCTTTACTTTTATACACTTATGACACGCTGTGACGTATATTCCCTATGTAACTGACACGATGTGACATATATTCCTTATGTAACTGACACGATGTGACGTATATTCCCTATGTAACTGACACGATGTGACGTATATTCCCTATGTAACTGACACATGTATATATAAAACTCTATATATACATGGACTTTCTAAGATATCCACATATTTCATCAATTGCTCTAACTTTTTTCTAGTTTCTCTCTCTACAAATTGGACCAATCCCTAACAATTGATATAAACTATATTCATTACTCACAATTAAGCATTGATGATGTGTCTAATGCTTAATTTTAAAATATTTTCTTTAATCACTCTAACTTTTTCTAGTTTCTCTCTCTACAAATTGGACCAATCCCTAACAATTGATATAAACTATATTCACTACTCACAATTAAGCATTGATGATGTGTCTAATGCTTAATTTTAAAATATTTTCTTTAATCATAAATCAAGACTTGACCTATCATAAATTTATGATTAAAGATCTAAAGATTACGCACAATTAATAAATCTAAAATTTTTATTTATTTAAATCATAAAACTGTTATTTCAATCATTGAAAACAAAAGCTAAAATTCTATTTATAGATTTAATTAGTTATAACTAAATTAACAAAAGTCAATTCAATTATGAAAGACATCATATTACATAAATAGATTAAAAAATACAATAAAAAATCCCCTTTTATTGAAGATGATTTCAAATATTTGAACAAGTTGTTACTAGTTTCTCCAAATTTTTGATCTTCTTCACAGATGAGAGGATCTCTTTATATATCTGTATATGATCGAACAACTAACTATAATTCAACAAATAAAACTATTATAAGAATGACTGATGAAACAAAATTATAAATTGAAAAGCTACGCATATTATTAAACCTAAAAATTTGCATTTACAAGCATATGTAATGTATAGGGCTTTGAGCCAAATAAATAGAGACACACCACAACACAAATTTTCACCATCACAGTATACAATACGTAACACTTCTCTCAATTACAAACAGAGAAGGTTGTGTTGTGACATACATTAATCCTCATCGAGGTAGAATTTATTCTACTTACCCAATAAATCCATATTAAATAGTATGCGTTGCAGTACATATATTTCTTCGTTGTGATATGTCCTATTTATCTTAAAAATTATCATGTACATCTTATTGGTTTGTTCTTCAAGTAAAACTTACATGTCTTATTTTTTAAAGTTCATAGGATGCAAATTAAGTTATTCAAGTACTATTTTTCATGTATTGATAAATTTATATATGAAATATTACAAATTATATCCGTGATTTTGAACTTATGGTTTTCATAAATTATCAAGTAAATATATTATAATCAAATTTATTTATTTTATTTAACCTCAATAAAATCACATAATATTAATACTTTTTAAGTATTTATCATGACTCAAAATTTATGGATTAGGAATGAGTTTGTTATAAAAGTTCACTTAATTCTTATGTGTTAATTAAGAGAAAAATTAAAACATTTATATTGTTTTTAGTTTAATTTTGTTGCATTCCTGGTTAGTTATTGTTTTTGTTATTATAAAGAAAAAAAAGATAGTGATAAAGAAGAAAATTAAAAGGAAATAAATTATTTTGAATTTTTAATTATTGTAAGAGTAATAAATATAATTTTTTATAATTGTTTAATGCTTTACTTTTTTTAATGTTTGTTATTTATAAAAAAATCTTTTATAATGTTAAAATTTTAATTGTACAATTTTTTATATATAATTTATAAAATGGTAGACTGTCTTAGTCTTGAGAGACATCTTTTTAATATGTGGAGGATGTTTGAGAAGATATGTGAAATTGATGAATTATTTCCCCTAATTATGGCTTTATTTATTTATTTATTTTGAAAAATTATTTGTGTCGTCACCCGCAAATACTTTTTTAAAATTTCCTCTCACTCCTCCAAATGTAGTATCTAGGAATTATACTTTAGTCTAACACTAATAGTTATCCATTGTTTTAGGTCACAACGTCAATATTAATCCAAGTTCAATGAATAACTTTTAAGTAGTATTTTGATAAATAGATGAAAACCATAAGTACCCCAAACAAGCATGTAAACTAAAAGTATTATTTTATTTAATTTTTATTTAAGAAATTTATTATAAAAAAATATAAAATAAAATAAAATTTAATATAAAAATGATCTAATTAGTTACCCTGGTTTGATATTATAATTTGTGGAAATAAACCGATTTAATAAAGCAGAGAAAACCAAACGATTTAATGAACGAATATAATAAAATATTAAACACCCCCAAACAAGCATGTAAACAAAATGACAAACTTTTATACAATTATTAATATCTTTTCCCTATTTTAAACAGAGTAGGACATGTGAACATATGTGCTGCTAAGAAACTGGTTCATCTCATTACTACGTTCAAATTATGATTTATATCTCTGATTTTTTATTTTATGTCACATATTCTAACCACATAATACCGTTTATTTAAATAAAAAATTAAAATAAATTAAAGTTTTATTTTAAGAGTGCATTTGAAGTTTTGAAGGAGCTAGGTTTTTTTTTTTTTTACATTTAACAAATATATTGATGAATAATCCTCTTAAATGAGAAGCAAAGCCTCCTAGAGCATGCTTTTAAAGAGAGGAGGTAAAAAAAAAAACCTCTTAGATCAAAGCCTCTTCTCTAACTTTTTTCAAATTTATACTGTGAGCTAACAAGTTGAATTAGTGCTTAGCTCGCCTAGTTTCTATTCTATTTTAGAATATTTATTAAATATTGCTCATAAAATAAAAGGAAAAATAAAAATGAGAGGAGAAAGAAAAAGACAAAGCATAAATATAAAAGAACGATAATAATGTCACATTTTTTTTATAACTGTTAAGTTGTGAGACAAGAATGATTATTATAAAATCGAACATATATTAATATTATTATTTTTATATATATATATAATTACATAAAAATTTTAATTTTAATAATAAAATATATAATTTGATTGAATTTTACTTATTCTTAATTTATATTTTTTATTTTAATTATGTGTTAAATAGTTAAAAATAAAAATTAATATCAATTTTTTAAATAATATAATAAAATAAAAATTAAGTTAATATTTAATTTTTAAAATTAAATATATTTTTAAATAAATATTTTAAAAAAGTAAAATTATTATCGATTAATAATTATTAACCATATATATTTAAAATTAATACTAGTTTAAAAAAGAAAAAAAAAACGAATGTTCGTTATGGATCGGCCCATTCCTTAGTAGTGCCATTTAGTTTATTTTTATAAAAAGAAAAGGTGGTTTGGGCTCTAATGATTTCAATGGGCCATAACACAACCTGATAAAAGTCCAAAACTGCGCCGAACCCAACCTGCAGCACCTCCATAATCAGAATTCTACAAAACCCATCTTCTTCTTGGAGACGTACATAACCCCATTGAGTTGGTTTCCTCCACGCAAAAAACAACTCAGTTTGTTCTACCTTTGAAGGTACCAAACTCTTCCTCTTCCTTCACAGGGATATCATCAAGCAATAGCCTTTACTTTTTCTTTTTTTTTATAAATAAATTGATAATTTTTCTTTCTTTATTTCTTTTCATTTATGTAATTATTCTCTCATGTTTCTACCTAATCTTTTGGTTCTTGCCCACCAATTACACTAGTCTTAACGTGCCGACAAATGGTAAAGGAAGGCCCTTGTTTTGGGTGCTCTTGTCCCCTATTATTTCTTTGTTTCATTTTTTTTTTTGGATTTTTCAATCATAATTTCTGTATTGTGTTAATTTCCTCCTTGATCGGAGTTGTTCCTAAAGCATAATCACTACTTTGATATTCGCCATTTCTCTTGTATAATTTCCATCGCATATGGGAAATACTTTTTACTTGTTGACGTTGTTGGTTTATTCTTATTTTTGTAGAATTTAAATTTTTGTTTTTGTTTTTGGGTTCCAGTTTGGTGTTCAATTTAGGGTAGCCTAATGTTTTCGGATGGAATATTGCTTCTTATTTATCGCTTTCAATGGTATTGTTTGCAAAGTGTTGTAGAATACTAAACTTATTGGACTTTTATGGTGTGTGTTTTGGTTAACTATTTCAAAAGATTTGCCTTGTAATGTTAAGATCTTACTTTCGACTAACTTGTCTTTTGTGGTTAATCCTTTTCTTTTTGCATATGGGTCGAATTCAGCCTGCTTTTGTTTTTCTGAATTGTCATAGTCAATGTACTATGTTTTGCTCAATTTCCCTTGTGTTTCAGTGTTCTAGTGACTAATTGCTTGAACTAATGTACATCGAGATAACAAAATGTTCCTTTAATTAATGAGTTTTCATAATCTAAAACCTTTTTGTTATAATTTAATGGTTGAGTATCTTGATTCTCAAATTGTAGTGGATAGGTGCGGACATTGTATTCTTTTACCTTTCATATAAAGAATGTACTGTGGTTTTATTCTTTAAATATAGTGTCAGTGATTCATAACAGAAGAATGAGTTGATGCCAAGATTAATTTTAATAGGATGTGTAAGACCCATCGTATTTATAAATATGTTCCGGCTCAAAGTGGATTTCTGCCATTAAAGTAAAATTGTTGATGAAATGCCTATTTCATCTTGTGAGCTGTGACCATGCTCTTTCAAAAATTAACCCTACAAACTCTGATCAATGGAATGTTGAGAGCATTAGAATAGCATATGTTGTAACTTTAATGTAGTTAGATTTTTTGTTTGTTTGTTGATCTCAAGAAGTCTTTTTTGCGGGGATTCAATCGAAGAGTATCCGAATTTTGTTACAGGCTGAAACTCTAATTTGTATATCAGACAAGAAAGACCATTAAATAAAATAAAGAGGTATGAAGCAGCACAGTGATGTAAATAACTTTATGAAGAGCATTCAAACTCTTGTATTTCTCTGTTACACCAGACTTTAAGCCAATCCATGAAGATTCAAACTCGAAAAATATGATAATGACTTGTTTCCTTCCTTCCTTTATTGTTCTCATCAATGGCTAATTTAGTATCCTGCATTCATGAGGCCACTGGAACTTTTCCTGTTCTTAAGAAGTTGAGGGCCAATTTGGCTGTTTATTAGCAATTTCCATTTACATGATTGAGAACTGTTCGTAATGTTTGCCATTTTGCTTCAAAGCCATTTGAAGCCAGGTTATGAACTTGAAAAGAGTTTTTTGAGATTGGGTTATCAGCAGCAGTTATAAACTTATATTTTTTTTGTGCTTTGTGGGGAATACATACGTGAATGAAGGACAAAAGAACATTATAAAATATTGGTAATCCATTGAGCCTATTATTCCAATGGTTTTATGAATTTCTGTTTCTTTTATTTTTCTTTCTCTTCATGATTCATTCTTCTTGAATGATTTTTTAGAAGTAATGGCTGGATGCTCTTATTTTGTGAAAAGAATATTTTATCTGGATGAGTGTCTAGAAACTTGATCCAACTAATCATCAGTTTTTGAGTGTAACATTAGACCCTGATAATTCAGTTATCAATACTCTGTTAGTCTGGTAAGTCTCTGGAAGGTGGTGCAGTGTTGGTGGAACTAATTTGTAGTTGGTACATTACTTTCTGTTTCTTGATGGAATGACTTGACTCTTGAATTTTGTACTTATAATTAACATGGTCGTCAAACTCTTATATGGTTTTGTGGTGTTTTTTTCTTCCATGCACTAGATATATGAAGTTATTAGCACTGCTTTTGTTATGCAGGAATTCATTTATTGTGATTTACTGGAGACACTTTGGAAATCATCTTTCTGTATTTTCCCATTTTGATGATATATGGGCTGACGTGCACATTTCATGGGAGGTGTTGAGGATGAAGAACCAGCCTCAAAACGGGTGAAATTATTCTCTGGAGAACTGAGAAATCTTTCTAACGGTACATCATCTATAGAACCTGTAGCTGGCTCTTCAAGAGAATTGATGGCTCGCCCCCTACCATCTGAAGGGGATGAAGATGTTGTTGGTTCAAAAGGAGTCATTAGACGGGTAGAATTTGTACGAATAATAGCCAAGGCTTTATACTCTCTTGGTTATAAGAAAAGTGGTGCCCATTTAGAGGAAGAGTCAGGGATACCTTTGCACTCCTCTATTGTAAATTTGTTTACGCAACAAATTCTTGATGGAAAATGGGATGAAAGTGTGGTTACATTGGACAAAATCGGTTTGGAAGATGAAAGCATTGTTAGTTCAGCCACTTTTCTGATACTGGAACAGAAATTTTTTGAGCTTCTGGATGGGGAAAAGGTTATGGATGCATTGAAAACGTTGAGGACTGAGATTGCACCCCTTTGCATCAAGGGTAATAGAGTCCGTGAACTTTCTTCATGCATTGTTGCTCCTTCATGTGTTGGTTCTCCTGGTCAATATGTTTTGAAGGCAAAGTCTAGGTCAAAGTTACTGGAGGAATTGCAGGAATTACTTCCCCCAACAGTTATGATACCTGACAGACGGTTGGAACATTTAGTTGAACAGGCCCTTGTCTTGCAACGGGATGCATGCATTTTTCACAATTCGTTGAATGAGGATGTGTCTCTGTACACTGATCATCAGTGTGGTAGAGATCAGATTCCTTCTCTAACATTACAGGTCAGAAAAGTAGATTGGTTGAAGTTTTTAAGTTCCATGTTAAGCTTGTAAAGATGTTACCTTAACTATTTAAACGAGCATGACTTCTGGAATTTAATTGTTTCTTCTTGTTGGACATTACATAATTATTTTATGTCTATCCTGCTAAGTTCTCAGAAACTGATTGAATTTGAGTAATGCTTGCAAATGCTATGTGATCTGGTCTATGGGATGTTAGATATTAAATTGTTGGTAGCATTCCACAAAGATGGTAGTTTGTGCAATAAAATTCTTGGATTAAATGTCATCTCCGCTCATTTTATAGTATTTAACTGACACTACGGATCAAATAAGGGCAATAACAAATTGCCAATGAGTTTAACATATCAATATTTAGTAGAAAACATGCCACCAACAGTCCAACTGTCAGTCATATATATGAGAGAGGACTGTATGATACGAATAGAATGCAACGAAGTATATTTTCCAGACTCCTAATAATTAATCCTGGAGTGATTCGGTGCTTTACTGCTTAATGGGAGGATTGGACCCTCTCCAACCTGTAAGCTTTTAAATTTTGAGGCTGCTTATGAGGTGATACATTGTTGAGTTCCATCATGCAATTGGGTTATTAGGTAAAGCTCTGTGAAGTGCAAGATAACTTATGATTCATGGGTCACTCAAAGGACTATGTTCTTCATTCTTGCTTGTTATATGATAGTCAGTGGAAGGGCATTAGATTATGATCATTGCAGCCTTTAACTTTTCTGGTCCAGTTTATGATAAAAAGACAAGAGCTGTTTGCTTGGTGTGCCCCAGACACCTAACTGAGTTATCAGATATCTGACATATTTGGCATTAGAGTAGAAATATGATTATATAGTTGATAAATAAAGAAAAAAACTAAAATTCTAAAATGCATGAAGTTGTCAAGGCTCATACTTTATTTAGGAAGATTCGGCTGAGAAGATGTTAAATCGGCTGAAAGAGTAGCTTTGGTTTTTATTTACTTTTGATTTCTTTTAGTTTTGTTGTTGGGAGCATATGCCTTGTTAATTGTAACACTTCTTTTATTCCCTGGTTGTATGTCTCTCTGCCTAGCTTTTTCTTATTAAAACTTCTTGTTTTAATTTCAAATTTACTCTCTTGGATATTCTGACAATTGTTGATAGTAATGAAACTTCCATTCCTCCTCTCTTATCTCTGAGTTTATTTGTGTAGCCGTACTCTTTCTTGTACCATTTCCATGTCTTTTTGTTTTTTGTTTTAGTGAACTCCATTCTTAACCTTATGTTTTTCTTATTGGTACAGATATTACAAGCACATAGTGATGAAGTCTGGTTTTTACAATTTTCACATAATGGAAAATACTTAGCTTCATCTTCAAATGACCGATCAGCAATCATATGGGAGGTAATTTTAAATTATTTGTGAAATTGCTCATGTATTTTCTCCATTTAGGTGGATTAAATGTTGTTGATTGCAGAAGTTGCTTCATGCTGCACCTATGAGGATTAGTATTTAGTAGTCCATGTGTTTGTTGAACATTTGTATTCCAAAGGAGCATAAAATTGAGGTGTTGTTGTATGGATTGGTTGGTAGGGAAACCATTTTTCAGAATAAAGCTTGCATATAGCATACATAAACTCTTTCTAGTTGGAGTCTTTTCAAGATGGGTGAATTTCATACCACTTGTCACAATTTAAGTTGTTTTCCCTGATTTTTAAAAAAAATATAAACTCCGCTTAATATCTAAAGGTGGTTTGTATTTTCTGTGGGCTTCCTTGTTTTACCACCTTTATCACATGATGCTGGTCCTTGTCTGCAAATTCACTTAAACAGTATAATCTGTTGTTAATCCCAGCATATTCAACCAGACATCCAGTATTTCATTTATGAAATGTGGTTGAATAAGCCTTTTCATTATAGTATGTTTGTTCCCATTTTTCATCCCTGTTGATTCTCCAACAAAATTTTCATTCCTAATGTTCACTTTTGTAGGTTGATGCCTGTGGTGGATTATCATTAAAGCATAGATTATGTGGTCACCAGAAAGCTGTTTCTACTGTTTCATGGAGTCCTGATGACCATCAGCTCCTAACATGTGGAGTAGAGGAGGCTGTGAGGCAGTGGGATGTATCTTCTGGGAGATGCCTTCATGTTTATGAAAAACCTGGTCTGGGTCTTGTGTCCTGTGGATGGTCTCCAGATGGCAAATGGATATTCTCTGGCATAAACGACAAGAGTATCTGCATGTGGGAGTTAGATGGGAAAGAGCTGGAGTGTTGGAAAGGGCAACGTACTCTAAGGATTTCTGATTTGGAAATAACCAATGATGGAAAGCAGGTTGTAAGTATTTGCAGAGAGACTGCAATATTACTCCTTGACAGAGAAGCCAAAGCAGAGAGATGGATCGAAGAAGATCAAACTATAACTTCATTCTCATTATCTAAGGATAATAGGTTCTTGCTGGTTAATCTTCTGAACCAAGAAATCCATCTTTGGAGCATACATAGTGACATAAAGCTCGTTGCCAAGTACAAAGGTCACAAACGTACTCGGTTTGTCATTAGATCTTGCTTTGGTGGAATTGAGGAAGCTTTTATTGCTAGTGGTAGCGAGGATTCACAGGTAACGAGTATCGACAATTTTCAAAATTTCCATACTTTCAAGTGCTTCATTTGATTGAAGAAAACAAAATAGTTCTTTATTTGATTATCTCTTTGATTTGCTTGTTCTGGACAGAAAATTGTTTTCTATTTAGTTAGAGCACTGACGATAATATATTATTCGGATGTATGGAGGATTTTTTTTGTTTATACTTGTAATTGTTATCATCGGGCATCAACTTTATGAATTGCAGGAACAATTTTTCTCCTCCAAATAGATTGTCTGCTAACTTGATGCGGTCTTTCACTGGACATGCAGGTCTATATTTGGCATAGAAGCTCGGGGGAGCTTGTAGAAGCGTTACCTGGGCATTCTGGGTCTGTTAATTGCGTTACCTGGAATCCAACCAATCCCCACATGTTAGCCTCGGCCAGTGATGATCGAACAATTCGGATTTGGGGTTTGAATGATCTAAATCTGAAACAAAAGGATGTACATTGCAATGGCGTCCACTACTGCAATGGAAGATCTTGAGCCGACAGACTAAACAAGCTTCTGTTTGGTGATTATCTTTCTCTGACCAATGCTTTTGTGTAAATACTTTATCCAAGTCAAAACCCAGACATTCAACTCAAACATGCATGTTGTGGATGATACAGCAAGTTTCTCATAATAAGTACTATTTCATTTTCATTGTTTACTTTTTTCTTTTTGATTTCTCAGTTTTCCTTACCAGTTACCACCATTTTGCATTTAAAACTCGGACAAATTTTCTTTTGACTCACAAATTATAGGTGATGATATATAGATAAAGATAGTGTTCCTCCATTTGATGGTTTTTATCTCAACTTGATGATATATATCATATGATATAAGATGAAATTGCTATTTAGGAAATTCAGACTGTTTTTTTGGGTAATTAAGTTCCTTATTTCCCTAAATGATATGGAATATGTTTTACTAAAGGTAAAATATAATACAAAAAGCTCTCAAGCTTGTTTAGTTGTCAATGAGATGAGTTTAATCGATTAATCTATGTTCTTAATATTACATCTGTGTACTTTGTATAATATTTATCTGAGAGTCCTTTGCAATAAATAGCTAAAACAAATATTATTTTATTCTAATGATACCTGAAAAGTTCAAATGTATTGGCTTCATTTAGTAGTACACGTTAAGTTTTTTATGAAAAAAATTTAAGCTGTAATTATTGGACTAAGTTAGATATTCGATGACAAAAAAAAGAAAAAGAAAATTGGATTGTCTATTATTCATAGGGATATATAAATTTGTATTATTTTTTTACTCATATTATTTAAATTTTAACACATGTTTATATTATTTAGAAATTTGTCATTTTTCATTACAAAACAATTTTCACATGGAAAAATATGCATAAAATTAAATAAAAATTAAATTATATTTGACCAACTCTAAACTTTAAACATTGGATTGAGATTTGTAATAATATGGATGCATAGTATGAGTTATAGTTCAATTTAATCTTTAAATCATTTAAATGAGTTAGAGTTGAATAATTTATGAGTAGATTCATTTATTATTCAAAAAATAAAAATAAAATATTTATTATTTTTTTATAAAACAAAAATGTTAGTATAGGAAAAGTAAAAAATAAATAAATATATTTTAAGTACAATATTTTATAATTATTTTGTTGTAATTATAATAATTTTATAATTTGATTTATTTATTTCCGTATTTTATTTTTAATTATGTTTAAGAGAAAAAAAATATATGTTGTTTTTAATATAATATAAAATAATATATGTTTTTTTATCAAAAAAAATAAATGTTTCTATAAAAAAACATGTTTTTATGTGAAAAAACGTTGTTTTTTTCTAAGAAGTTTAAAAGTAGAACTTTGGGAGTGATATCATGCAATTAAATTTTTTTTTTTGCTAAAATGAGCTCACTACCGGTTAATACTTTAAATGAGTTAGCATATTTGAATTTATAAGCTGGAATTTTTTCAGTTGGATCATACTTAAATAAACTTAAATAAATTGAGCTAGGTTGGGAAAGAACCATCTCATCTTATTTTCGAGAGAAACCTTAAAAACATCCGATGTTTCATAATATGAACAAGATTACTCCAACCAGTTCCCTCAATTTCATAATATCAAACTCTGGGATATTTCGATCCAAAAAGGCTAACCAGAGAGTCTGTCTGGAGAACTCAAAAATAACATTACAATCTTAGGGTCATATACATATACAGATTCATTAAAAACAACTCAACATCTTAAGCAACACTGAAAGAACTTACAGTACTCTCCACAAACTTCCTTGCTCCCTTAAACCACCTTTTGTCTCCTGCCTGTGCCTTGCAAACATAAAGCTTTCCATCTTTCACAGCTGCTGTTATTATTTGGTGCTTCCCTCCTTCATCTCCATCAGCTGTCCTTGTCAACACAGACAAGTAGTAGTATTGTGTGCCACCAACTATTGGACTTGCTGCTTCCAATAGGTTTGCTGTTGCTACAGCACCGGGTTCAAAACCACCCTATAATTTTGGAAGAAGAAGATCAGAGTTGTTTGTGATATTTATGAGATGGTCTGTAAGTTGTTTCTCTACTGAATAACATGTTAAACTTTTTGAAACAACTAACCAGAGTTTCTGATAACAAATATGTGTGTGTGCGCGTGTGTGCTCACGCGTATCATATTAAAGAATTACCTCAGAGTCAGTTTTACCAAAGTAGGCTTGCTTTCCCAGCAAGAAGACAACCTAAATAAGCCCACAAAGAAGTTGATTTTTTAGTTGACTTTATTAATGTTAAACTAATAACATAAAGAGAAAGAAGGGGAGAAAATTAAAGCAAAATGAGTCCCTGTCCCATAATTTATAAATCTAATGTAAAACCTGGGAGAGGAAATCCTCAGGGGAGCCAAAGTCAGTAATGGTTTTCTTGTCAGTTGGGTTGATCATGACTGATACATTGCTGATGGTATCAAAGTTGTCCTCATATCTAAGAACTTGTCCAGGGAATTCCACCTCTTTGCTTGGGTGCCATTTTGAGGGGATGGACAACTTGAAGCCATTTCCATTGTAAGGCAAAAAGTCTGTGTTTTCCTTTGGCTTTCCAAAGACATTAGCTGCAATTGACCACAATTTCATGTGAATTAATAGCTTTCAGTTCTATGTATATATTATTGTTTGGGGGGAATAAGATGGTACCCAATTCAAGTTTCTTAGGTAATTATGTTTTCAAGTTACAGTTTTTGGATTAAAATGAGTGTTTTTTAATAATTAATTTTATTTTTAAGTTTAAAATCATATTAAAACTTAGTTTTCTTTTTATACATTCTTTTATTGTTTTTGAAAATTGAAAAAAAAAAGTTTTACACATTAGGAAACTTTGATTTAAATTGGAATGAAAACATAAAACATAATCTTTTAAAATGGATTTTCAAAAAATAATCTTTTGCAGCAAACGAGGTTTTGTTTGACTTAGTAGCTCAAATAACATGAGAAATCTTGTGATAAGTTCAAGATAACAGGTTTAACTCTTGTTTATGGATGAGAAATCCACTTAGCAAAAAAAAAAAAAAATTGTTTTTAACTCGTTACAAAATGAGATGATAGTATTATTAACATGCAACTTCTAATTTAATAGTAGAGTCAATCTTTTAATTAAAAAAATAGGTTATCAAAATTAGCATGATAAATAATATATATATTTTAATTTATATTAATAACACATAAAAAATAACTGTTACTTTTTATTTCATAAATTGAGATACACCTATTCTTCCTATAATTAAGTGCTAACTTGTGCATATCAGTCTTATCAAAAGCAAAGGCAGATATTAATTTTATAAAAAGCTAAACTACATAAATAATTCTAAATTTTTTCACCCTATACCATGATCCCTTGCTCTTTCTTCCTCCTCTTCTTCTTCTTTTTATTTTTATTTTCATTTCTGTTCTCTTATTTTTTTATTATTTATATTTTAAAGTTTAATTTCAAATTTATTTTAAATTTTATATGTGAAAATAAAAAATAAGAGGTATAAAGAGTTAAAATTAAAAAAAATAAAAGGGAGCAAAGGGCAAAATGCATAAAAAATTACTGATTATTTGTATAATTAGTACCGAATAAAATGAAAGCAACATACAAGGATCATTGTGAACTAAATATTAGATGAAAAGAAAATAAGCCAACAAAAGGAAAAAGACAAACAGTTGGAGAGCATTAAGAAATAAACAAGGGATATTACCAGCTTCACCATAAGCAGCATCAGCAGGGGAGACCTTAGAGCCAATAGCTGCAGTTCCAATGAGGAGTGTGAGAGCCAAACGACGAGAGACAACTTTGTCTTCTTCATCTTGGATGGCCTGTTTCTGAGCCTTGCAGACTAGATGGTTGGGCTTGATGTTACCCACTTGGCGTTGTGAAGTGGAAGATCGAGAAGTAGTTGAAGTGAAGGCATGGTGGTGCAAGAAACAAGAAGTGGAGGCCATTTCCTCTTAGCTCACTCTTCTGGCAAAAGCCTCGTTTGTGAACAAAGTATCAATGCGTTTAGCAAAGGAAATGAGTTTTGGATGTCGTTTGGGTAGTATGTGAAGGGGAATGAGTGGTCTTTGGATTTTGGATCGAGAAGAATTGGATCAATGAAGATTAGGATTATGACGCGGGATAAGGTTGTAGAGCCTCTCATTGGAGCCACCTGGCAGGAATGGCAATTCATTTGGTTCTTATTTGGACTTCGAGTCACTATTTCAAAACCAAAGTTGTACTTTTTATCAGTGATATTATAATACATTATTTAAAATTTAAGATATATAAACTTATATATATATCTTTATTTTTAAAGTTAAATTTTATTACATCATTTATATTTATAATAATATTATAATTTTTTATTTAATACAATATAACTAATAATATTACATTATATTATTTAAAATTCAATTTTAAGGTTATATATAATTGTGTGATGTCATTATAGTATCCTATTGTATATATACATCATTACATTATAAATTTTAGATTATTTTAAATAAATATATTATTCGATTTAAGTTGTTATTTTAATAACAATTTTTAACAGTGTATTGAAAATATTAGTAGCAATAAATAAAAGGTAAACTTATAAATATTCATTACCTTTGTTGTATTGTCTTATTTAAGGCAACAATTTTTGACTCAGAGATTTGAACTCATGACGAGCTTGATGTTTTTAAGGGATTTAAATTGAAGTTAAATAAAACGGGTAGATTCGTTTTGATTAGTCTATCAAATGGATTGGGTATATGTTGGGTTAAATGAGTTGTTTTGTAAATAAATTATTCTTATATATATCGATCTTAAATGAATTTGAAATTGCACTAAACCCACAAATCTAACATAAATTTGAAATTTTTAAATGAATTAAAATTATAATTAAAATTAAATATATTTTATAATAAATTTATCGATCTTGATCTATTTATAGGATTTAAGTTGAGTTTATCATAAAACATTAAAATGAATTTTTCTATAACATGCAAATCTGACTTAAACTTAAAATTTTTAAATGAATTAAAATTAAAATTAAATGTATTAAGTTTTTTTCAACTAATCTATCTATCTTTATCTATTTATATGTTTAAATTAAGTTTCTCATGATTAACGAGTGAACCCAAACCCAATATAATTTACTGTTTGACAATTTTAATCTTTTAGAATAATAGTATTAACGAATAATAATAGTATTAACGAATAATAATAGTTTTTTCTTACCATAAGTAAAATAATAGTTTTTCTTTTATAGTATTCTATTTTTCTCCTAAAATTTACTATTACATAAATTTAACATATAACATGAGTATAGATCTGTAATTCTGCACGAGTACCTCCGCAAATTCTGACATATACACTTAAGGACTTATAGCAACTAATAAGTATAGTTTTTCCCTCACTTCTTAATAGGATCATTTCTTTCCATCTTTCTATTTCTTTGTCTAAAAGTGAAAATGGAAAAAAAGTAACGTGAGATGTAAGTTAGTATATTTTATGTGATAAATAAAGAGTGGAGTGAAAGTTTTTATAGCTCAAATTTAATAAGTGTTGGTATACGATGTTATGATAAGTCTATATACATAAATAAGTAATACATATAAAATTAACTTTTTTTCTTATATATAATCACACATGTACACATTAAGAGATTATATTATCTTATCATATCTTAAATCTCATAACAGAAAATAGATCTCTTCTAAATTTAATTATCTTTTTATCGACCTAACTATCGAAAGACCAAAGACCACTTTCTCATATGACGATCCGAGGTCCTAATAGTTTGTTTCATCTCATAAATCCTCAGAGGATAGTCTTACATAATATTGACAAAAATCGACATCAATATCTGACGTCATTTGTAGAAAATAAGTGTACTTTACTTGACTGAAAAGATCATAAAATGTAGGACTTTCTAAACATTCCCTAGTTTCTTCATTTGTAAAAAATACACAGGTCTTTGAAAAGAGACCAAAGAGTACTACAAGGAAAGGCTTCACATTTATTTGGTCTACCACAATCACCAACTTGACTCTTTGAACATTTAAGAAAGGCATAAAATAATCAACTAACTATACCACTCAAACCCCGACTAATAGTGAGGAGGTCTAGCTTGCCAACCAACATGACATCCCCTTATCAAACATATGCACATGTTCGCCCATAAAGGGCCTGGAAGGTCTAGAGGAGGAGAGCCCAGACCACTCCCGTTTAAACCTTATAGAAAACACATTTCAAAGCATCCTAAAGCACTTACCAAAGCCACTACTCTGGATCAATACTCACCCAAGAAAATGTCTATATGGCATCTTTTAATGCTTAGAGTGCACAAGACCAGACTCGTAGCCATTCAAAGCTTGGTCGATGAGATGACCATCCACAGTAAGACTAGAGTTCTAAAGCTAGCCAGACTTTCTCCCTGTACTATCCAAAGTCTGCTAGCCATGGATGTCAAAACATAGTCCTTGTAACAATAAATTCTATATTAGTTGGGGCTAGCTCAGGAGGCTTCTGTCCATCATGATCTACATGACCATCTCGAGGCCCGTAAATGAAGACATTTTATCCAAGCCAACCATGTTGACCAAGCAACCTCAATGACTAATGATTATAATAGAAATCATCATCCAGATGAAATTTTGATTGTCTTCATCTAACCATTGACTAATTCATTGAACAATTGTAAGAGGTTCAACAAAGACTGAAATGATGTAGACTCTCAAACTTATCGATCTCAATAGAGTCCCCATTCATCCCAGAGATCATGGCCATCCCTCTTTCTAATAAGTTCAAGTTGCCCAATATGGGCACATATGATGTCACAAAGATCTTTTGGAGCATCTGGAAAACATCAAAGGTTTGATGGATTTCTATGCTTACATCTATGCGATTAGGTGTCGGGTTTTCCAACTTATTTTGACAAACAAGGACAGATCTTGGTGTCGTACCCTAATGCCCAACATTATTAATTCCTTCTCAAAATTTGGGAAGTAGTTCTTATCTCACTTCTAGGTGAAAAGAAGAAGGCCAAAGACCATGGCACACTTGTTAACTTTACAACATGGAAGGGATGAATCTTTAAAAGACTTCTTTGATCGATTCAACTTAGAAAAGATACAAATGGTTGATTACCTGGACTTTGCGACCATCATAGCACTAGAGAGCCTTATGGAAGGACATGGCTAAAGACTTCTCAGTGAAATACTTTGGGCCTACTCAAATGGTGATCACCTACATCAATATGTAGGCTTGGAAGTAGAAGCATATGAGCAGATATGAGCCCATATGATATTACTACAAGAGATCCAGATTAGACCAAAAATAAAATAAAAAGACCGGGGGATAGAAATCTTACCTACTTGGGACAAGGTTTTTAGACTCATATATCTCTCAATACAATAAGAGAGGTCATACTAATGCAAGTTGAGTCTTATCGTATGGTGTACTAACAATAAGGGGGCCTGTATATATAATGGTAAAAAATGATCTCATCCAAGGCTTTGGCCAAGCCTAAAGGCTCCAAGACTAGACATTTGATTTTTGAATTTCTCTTCGAAGAGGGAAGACACTATATGTTTTAGTTTAGGATTGGTTTGTGATCCAGGTGGTGTGACTTTTCACTCCTACCTATAACATTATAGACCCAAGTTTGAATCTTACCTGTGTGATATTTCTTTTATTTAATAAAAAAATTAGACTTAAATAACTCTTAAAAAAGAATTTGTGAGCACCTATGGAAGTAAGAAGCCTCTACACACGTTTTAAACAACAAATATAGCATGAAATCCTCGATTAGAAAGGCAAAATAGCCCACAAAAATGGACCTAGTACCGCTAGTTTGATTGAAAGGGTTATGAACCAAGGCAATAAATTATAATAAGACATTCTCTCTAAAGGCCTAGAAGGTTTGATGATTGATGGGTGTAATTTAGTATATTTCACATGACAAACAAAAAGTGGTTATAGTTAGCAAACGCTCATATAGGCCAAGTCTAATAAGTTTTGAGATGATCACAATATAATCTTAATAAAGAGATAAAATGTTAATAATTAATCCACATAATTAAATTTTTAGGTTTTAAAAAAACTATTTTTATACCCATACAAATACACACGTAGATGGCTTAAAATTGATAAGTATATAGTAATATTAATTTATCATTAATAATCATTATTGTTCTAAAATTCTTTATTTTAAAAAGATATAATAACAAAAATTGTTTAATTATGATAAGATGAAAAATTAATGGTAAAATTTTATATAAATGTGTGAAAAATACTCTTATAATAAATAATTAATATTTGTTACTTTACTATATAGTAAATATACAACAATAATTATTATATTAGTAAAAAATTAATTAATTTATTACTTTAATGAAAATATATATATACAATAATAATCATTTTATGAACAATACGTATGATACTTTATAACAAAGACACAAAATCGAATTATAAGTGATATTTTATTTAATAAATAAATTACATATAACATGATAACACATATAAACTTAATACGATAGAGAAAACTTGATCGAATTTAATAAGCATTTTTATGAATATGTTTTTATTTAAAAATAATATAGGTTTGATTACTATTTATTAATTGATATTATTATATATAATATAATTTTAACATGAAAAATATAATTAGTTCAACACAATTATGACCCTTGAATTAATAATTAAAGTTTAATAATATAAAGTCAATACACAATAAAATTATTAAATATAAATTATTTAATTATTATTTATTATAAAAATATTTTGATATTTATTAATATACAAGGTAAAAAAATAATTACATTATATAAAATAATTATTTATAAAAACGTATTTATTATATGAATATTTTAATATTATGTAAAAAAACTAACAAAAAAGTATAAAATATGTATTTGTTATATAGATATTTTAATTTTATTAGTATAAAAAAAGTGTACGGTGAGAAAAAAAAGTGGTAGAGGAAAGGTCGAGGTTTTTATATATAAAGATTATTATTTTCTTAAAACAAATGTTTTAATATGAATATTTATTTAAACATATTTTTAAAATAAAAATTTTATAAAAAAAAATAAATAATCATTTAAAATTGTGTTATCACCTTTTCATTATTAATAAACTATACTCGCTGACAAAATTATTGGAGCTAAATATTTTATTTTAAAAAATCTAATAAACTGGTTTTGTCAACCATCCTAACAATTTATATCAAAAATGAGTTTTAACTAATAATCCCCCATCACGAACGTAAGAATGATTGAATTGTTCATATTTTCAAGATTTTATATATCTTTTTACCTGATATTTTATTTTTGTATATTTTATATACTAATTTCATATATTTATACACATTTCAATTATATTATATTTTTCTATATCTTAAATACCACATATTTTGAGATAATTTTCACTTATTATTTTTACATATTTTAAACACATTCATATATTTTCAAAATAAAATAAAATTGAATAGTATTAAGAATTTTAATCTTTTACAAAATTAATTGCTTTAATATTTTATCGAAAAACATTAAGTGTGATAGTAAAATTTAAAATAAAATATTTCAAAATAAATCTTATTTTTTGATATATTCATATTTTTAAATAAATAACAACAAAACTAAAAAGAATTGATAACTTATTTTTTTATAAACTAATTGTTTTAATGTTTTGTCCGATGACATTAAATTACATTATAATAATTTGTATAAATTAACATAAGTTCTTTCTTTCGTATATTGTTGAGATGATACGATAGAGAAATTAAGAAAAAATCAGAGAATTTTTTACAGAATTATGTAGATTTTCTATTAGGTCTATATATATATAAGACATTACACGTAAATATGTTAATTATATAAGAAGTATTTATCACAACGTGTTAGAGAGATACAATCAGTAAAAGAAATACATTTTAAGCTCGAGATTGACCATTAATAGCTCAGACTGGAGGTCAGTATTCCAATACCAAAGCTACTATGCATAGGTAGGCTCATCCTACGGGCATTATGATGGGCACAGACTGGTCTTCCTAGGTTGTCTCGTCTAATGGGTCGAGTTGTAAGTTTGGATCGGGCTTCAGGTCGATCCATATGTTCAAACATAAAGTCTCTTTACTCTTTCAACTCAATTTTATAATAGGGGTGGAAAAGTAGCGACCAAATAGAAAATTTGAAACGCTTGGATCGTCCTAATAAATGCTTGTCAGTTAATTGGAAAGAGAAGATATGCACCTTTATATAAAGAGGAGCTAGGGTGTCTCTTCATTTCATCGTTTCCTGAATATCGAAAAAAAACTAGAACAAAAACGCTCTGTCATTTCAGCTCGAGCAATAAAAGTTCTATGCTCGGTGATAAGAAAATCAGTACGACATATGTTTTACTATTGCTTGGGCTTTTAAGGATACCACCTAAAGTCTTACAGTTTTCTAATTTCTTTTTAGATTAGTCTCTAAATTCACTCCCTTTTTTACTTTGAAAACTTGTCCTTAGGTAATCTCTATTTTCTCGTACCTTATTATTTTGTGTTTTGTTATATTTTGTAAAGAGCATACATAGAGAGTTATCATTATGGGCTATTGGCCATGTAGTCATGCCCTCGTGCTCCTCAGGCTCTTCCTATTGTGAAAGCTCTCAATACCCCAATTTCTTATGTGTGGTAGAAAATGATGCATCAAGGTCTACTAACGAAACGAACACCTTGAGTGAAGAAGAGATGTATGTGCCTTCTCCTTCTACATCTACATCTCACCCATAGATCACACCTACAATTAGGTTGATCATGCCTTATACCCAGATATCAATCTCGAGATCATGGAGGAAAGAATATAGGAAGAAAGATACTAGTGAACTTATAGGCTTTACTAAAGGTTAGGCGGTCAAGGTCAAACCTAGTGAATTTTCTCCTTAGGACGAGGAGAGGCTAAGAAAGATTTATTATATTATCTTTTTGGTTCAGATAATGATCTCCAAGCCGGGTGTTCTTGATAGCAATCCATCTCCAATTAGGTGGATAAGCTTTCATGAAAAGGCCATGTGCTTAGGGGTCAAGTTTTCATTGTATCCCTTCATAATGAAATTCTTAGCTAGAACTTAGCTTGTACCAAGTCAAATAATTCCAAATGGGTGGAGGCACCTGTTCTGTCTCACCTTAATATACAAAGAGCTTGGAGTAGAGTTAGAAATGCCTAAGTCCAATGAGGCATATGTATTGAAGCAGAATCCCACAGATACAAGAAAGGTCTATATATCAGTCAAATAAGATCAGGACATAAGCGTGATCCTCCCCAAGAATAAGAAGAATTGGAAGGATTACTTCTTTTATATGTTTGGTTGGTGAGAAATGTTAGATAATTACGTAAGGCTAATAAGGAGCACCTAGGCTGACACCAAACTTGTGATAAAGAATAAGGTTCCCTTATCATGACCTTGAGCACCAAGGCCAAGCAAAGATTGGTTGATATCTAGAACTATTTTGCTGAGAAGACACAGTGGAGGCAACTATTGAACACCTAATGCTTTGTTACGTGTGGGTTGATAAGGTGAGACACAGTGAAGCCACCCCACAAGATAATTCATAAACCTCACATACCTACCAAGCATAGAACCCCTCCCATAAAATTTGGGGGGGGGGGGGGGGAAGGTTTGAAGTGTTTCGTGATGATGTGAACTAGCCCTAAGCCTTCTACAAATAACCTATTATTTATTTAGCTCAAGCCTTTGAAATCTAACATCCTATTTTCATTTTTTTTTGTAGATACCGTGGAGTTTAACTTCGATGCCCTGTTGGTATGGCTTCAAAGTAGAGTTACTAAACAGGGGAAAGCTATCAAAAAGGTGCAACTCTCTCTCAAGGGATGAGCTCATCCAAAGGGAAGAAGAGAAATAAGAGATTGAATGATGTTGAAGCACAACTTTGCGATGGAAAAAGAGAGACATGCCTCAAGTTAGGAAAAGAATGCTATGTTGTTAACCAAGGCTAACAAGTGGGAAGGCAATGCCATTGACAAGTAGGAGAAGCTGGCTAAGGCCATACAAGAGCAGAATGAGAAATCGAGGCGCTTTGAGGAGCTCGGGGAGACTCAGAGGAAACTCGAGATTGATGATGACAAAGACACATTTTCTCACGAACAAGAAAAGATAAGGCGTAAACTCGATGCCATGAACGAACAACTTTCTTTGAGCATCGAGATTGGGTCTAATCTATCTATAGACTCCTTTAAGAGAGTTTCCAAAAATAAGGGCCTCAAGTAATATTACTATCAAATCCTCAATATCTAACCACCTCTTCCATACTCGCCCACCCAAACTCAAGACGAGGATAGCAAATAAGGCGTAGATTTTGAGGCGAGTGATGATGAACCCTGGGTGGAAAATGAATAAGGTGGAGATGGAATTAGGGATCTTTGATTCTGGGGTGGGCCTGCTCTTCTTTATTATGTATATATTTCTATTTTTTTTCAAAGGTTTGATGCCTCCTTCATTCTATATAGGCACAAGCTTATCCTTTGTAATCTAGCACACCTTGTTAATGAAACTGATTTTGAGAAAAACTTATTTTGTATGTGTACTTATATATTTATAGTATTATTTATGATGTTAACCCACCTCTTTACCTTTAAGGACATTTTTCATCATAGTTGTCTCAATGTCATTCCCTATAAAAATGGATTAGGGATACTACAATTCAGACATTCTATTTTGTTTGAATAAATTAAAAAATTTCACTCCATATTTCTTACTCAAACTGTATGGATTATGATCGGGATAATAGAAGCTTAGCTCGAGTTTTAAAATTAGAGAATGGTAGACTAAACTTTGAGGTAGAGAAATTAAAGACTGAGTGGACCAGCCATAAGGATAAGCTCTCTCTTTATGAAGAGACCAAGTGTGAGCTTACTTCCTGTAAGGATAAGCTATCTCAAACTCGATCTTGAGAGAGGAGAACCATGACTAAATGGCCGTTTCGGTTGACAGTGGGTCCTATTGGGAAAACTTTTACATTAAGAGATTTAAAGGTGTGTTCCTAAAGATGATGGGTTCTTGAGGAATTGGAACATTCCATACTTAACTCGAACATAGTCTCTATTAAAGCAAGAGCCAATATTAGCAACAAAGTTATCAAGATTCATACCGAGTTTTTGCTCTTAGTGGAGGAAGCAAACGATCAGGACATTGGTCGTGCATCTAAATGACTTAAAAACTTATAATATTTTTAGAGATCGAGCTCTCCATTAATGAAATTTAAAAGCTTTGTAAGCTCGAGTAATAAATTTTTATTTTTAATAGGATGAACTTATAAAGCTCGATTAATGTACTTTGTTTTTGATAGGATGAACCTATGAAGCTTGATCAATGGAATATAAATGTAACCTAACTCGGGAAACTGTTGGAGCATGGTCTACTTGGTTTATGATCAAGGTGATCAGCTTGTGACATGTAAATTTTAGAAAGAGTGCTCTATTTGGTGTGTGACTCTAGTGACCAACTCTATTAACATAATTTTTATCAAAGTGCTCTACCTGGTTCTTGATCAAGGTGATCAACTCATTGGCATGGAGTTTTAAGAGAGAATGCTCTACCCGGTTTAGGACCAAAGTGATCAATTCTCTTAAAATTAGTGTCAGAGCACTCTACCTGGTTCCTAACCAAGGAGATCAACTCATGACATGTAATTTTAAGGGAGAATGTTCTACCTAGTTCATGACGAAGGTGATAAATTCTATTAGCATCAGTGTCAGAGTGCTCTACCTGGTTCCTGATCAAGGTGATCAACTCGTGACATGTAATTTTAGGGAAGAATGCTCTACCCGATCTATGACCAAGGTGATAAACTCTCTTAACATCAATGTCATAGTGCTTTACTTGGTTTCTGGCTGAAGTGATCAGCTCGTGATATTTAATTTTAGAGAAGAGTACTTTACATGGTCTATGACCAAAGGGATCAACTCTCTTAACATCAGTTCCAGAGTGCTCTACCTAGTTCCTGACCGAGGTGATTAGCTCATGACATGTAATTTTAAGGGGAATGTTGTTGCTCAACAAAAGTCATTTCATATATATGTGTGTTTGTGTAAATCAAAGTACATTAGAAGTGATACTTCTTCAAGTGTCGAGCGTTCCAACTTGTGTTATCTTTAGTTCCCTCGATTCTTTTCAATAAGTAGGCCTCTCTTAGTTTCATCGCGATTATTTGGTATAAGCCTTCCCAATTTCCACCCAACTTGCCAACCAACCATTCCTTCTTGTTGGGAAAGACCTTTTTGAGAACCCAATTACTTATGGCGAAAGATTTAAAATGTATGACTTTGTTGTAATAATCTATTACTCTTCTTTTCTGCTCAACCATTTTCCTCTAGGCTTCATCTATTTTTTATTTTACAAGGGTCAGTTCAATTGCTCTACTTGTAGTGTTCTAGTTTTCAGATATCAGTTGGTATCACAACCTTAGTCCCATATACTAGGGAGAAATATGTCTCATTAGTGCTGCCTCTAAAACTAGTCCTAATAGCCCATAATGCTCCAAATAGCTCCTCAACCCATCTTTCTTTAGCACCCTCCAACTTTTTATTTAATAGGTTGATCACCAATTTGTTAGAAGACTCTACTTGACCATTGGCTTGTGGGTAATGTGGCGTGGAGTGGCACATCTTGATATTGTATTTGGTGGCAAATTCTTTGATGTTATGGTCCATAAGTTGCCTTTCATTATCGGTTACAAGTTCCTTAGGTAGGCTGAAGCGATAAACTATAGAATTTCAAATAAATCGAATCACTTCCTTTTACCATATTCTTCTCAGAGGCTCCACCTCAATCCATTTGAAAAAATAATCTATGGCGACTAATAAAAACCTTTTTTGGCCCATTGGTAGAAGTGAGGGCCCTACTATGTCCAACCCTCATTTATAGGAGGGCCACAGACTAACTATTCTTATCATTGTGGTTGGTGGAGTATGTGATAATGGGACAAATCTTTTACATTTTTCGCATTCTTAGGTATACCTTGTGCAATCGACTAGTATAGTGGGTCAGTAGTAACCCTACCTTATAATTTTTTATGACAACCTTCTTTCATCCGAATGGAAACCGCACTCTCCCTCGTGAGCTTCAAACATAATGTTTTCAGACTATTCTCTAGCTATGCATAAGAGCCCAAGTTGGAATGCCATTTTTCGGTACAATTTATTACTTTCAATCACATCCCAACCTACTTTAGCCCTAATTTCTTTGGAGAGCTTATGGTCTTGAGGTAGGTTTCCCTTTTTCAGGAATTTAAATATTGGAGTGAACCATAGGCTGACGACCTCATCTATATTTCCAACTATTTTTTTGGCATTTGTTAGGATTGTTTAAGAAATTACCTGAGTATAGTCGGCCTCGCATTCTACGACTAATGTTGCTAAGACATTGGCATGACCATTCTTATTTTTTGCTATTTAATTGATTTTAAAGCGGGAGAATTTTGAGCATTTCTTTTTTATTCTCTCCAAATATCTCTTTATCTTGCCATCTTTAGCCTTAAACGTGTCCAAGTATTGATTGACCACTAATTGTGAGTCATTGTGCAAGGTGATGTTATTCACTCTAAGCTTATTTGCAGTCATGGCATCAAATATAGCCGTCTCATACTATGTGATGTTATTGGTTGCTTATAAATCCATCTTGACAGCATATTTGAAATTTTTTTCATCATGGTTAATTATGACCACCCTTAGTCCAACCCCATTGAAGTTATCACGCTATCAACAAATACTTATCAACCTAACATCTCTCTTTGATCCATGCCACATACCTCCTCTTTTACTTAATCATTGGTGACCTTTGGTGACTCACTGAACTCAACAACAAACTCTGCCATCACTTTCACTTTAATGGAAGTTCTAGACATGTATTTGATGTCATACTCTCCCACATCTATGGTATATGTACCAATCTTCCTACAATCTCTAGATTCATCAATACACTCTTAAGCAGCTATAAGGTGATACTACCACTATATGCAAGCTGAAATAATGCCAGAGTTTTTATGCTGTAACTTTTAAGGCAAAAGCCAACTTGTCAATCGTTGGATACCTATTTTGGGCGTCTGTCAGGATCTAGAAGATGTATTAGATAGAGTTTTGGACCTTGTTTCTTCCAACAAGGAGTACAACACTGCAAGTTTGAGGAGTACGAAGTGATGAACAACTTGTCAAACTGAGAGAAAGAAGTTATAGTACAAGGTGTTAAGTTATTAAACCACTTTTACGCACAATTGCATAGAGTGGTAGCAAATAGTTTGCACATTATGGCATCTTTCTTGCCTCAAGTGAGGATCATAAGGGTCATAGTCATCTTGAAATGTTGAACTGGAGTTACAGGATCCTTTGTCCCTTGGTAGTCCAGACATTTGGGAGCAATAAATTTTGCTGGAGGCTTATCGTGCTATATTTCATTAGTGAAAGGGGAGACATACAATTTCGCATAATCCTTATCCATATCATAGTGTGCCTTGCCCTTATCCTGCCTTTCATTGGCCTTTTTTAGGGTCTGATCTTGCCTTCTATTTGCTTCCTCCAATGCTTGGAATCGTGCCTCCCAATCCTTTCGCTATTGCAATGATTGCTCATTGTTGAGCCCCATCGCATTGAGAAGAGGGTTGTCCTCTAACACGTTCTCGCCCTAAACAAGTTGATGTGCTACAGGAGTTAGCCCTAGCTCACCAACAAGATTAGTGGCTCGACCCTTAAGGACACCCAGGCCTGACTACTAGTGCAGTGTTATGTTTTCTTGCTTGGTCTTCTTGAGTTCTCTTCTTAGCTCAAAAAGTTGGCGTGCCACCTCTTGATGGGGATCGACCTCAGCTTAGACCCCCTCATAGGCTAGGGGATATGGTCCTTGGCGAGACTGTTGTCTTGTTTGCTAGTCTCAATCTTTCTTCGACTCGCTTTCCCACCATCACGTATGTAAATACTAAGGAACAATACTTGCTTAAGAGGTATCTCTCTGAGAACTCGGGATGAATTCTTGAAAATAAAGGGTCAAAAGCTAAGGTTCGATTGTCAAATATTAAGCTTTACAGTGGGTACCAAAATGTTAGGATGATCCTATTTATAGAGAAAGAAATTAGAGAAAAATCAGATAATTTTTTACAAAATTATGTGGATCTCTTATGAGATTCTTGTATATATAAAATATTACATGCACACATAAAAATTATATAAGAGATACACATCATAATACGTCGAAAACGTGCAATCAATAAATTTTTTTTTTAAACTTGAGGTCAACTACTAATGATTCATTGGTTGACCTTTCAATACCAAAGTTAATATGAGTAAGTAACGCAAGCATAAATTGATAAATAGATCGTGTTAAATTTGGATAAGATTTTAGATGGATTCATATATTCAAACATATATAACATATTCTTTTTACATATTTATAATCGGGTAGTCTATGATAAAGCGGTAAGGATTAGGAAAATGAATTTTGATGGATTTTCTTGAATGTAGGACATTTAATTTTTATTTTTTTGATAAAACTTTTAAATTCCTTAACAATTAAGCTTAAATACTTGAATAACAAACATCTAAGTTAGGAGAAATTTTACATTACGCTGATCCATATATAGATGATATTGGAGAATCTTCTTTCAATAGTTTTTATGTAGGTAATAATATGGATATAAATAGTATTTATTAAATAATTTTAAAGATCGAATAAATATAATCTAACAATAAACATATTTTTAATTATAATTAATTTTTTATTTTAAAAATAACTTATTAATTTAAATTTTTATATTTATTAACATTTATATTTTTAAATAATTTTGTCTAAATACCATTATAATTTATCATGTTATTTATTTAAATAATTTATTGAAACGAACATGCATATGTAAAATCATTTAATTTTATCATCGAAATTTTGATGGATTTTCTTGAACGTACGACATTTAACTTTTTATTTTTATTTTTTGATAAAAAAAACTTTTAAATTCCTTAACAACTAAGCTTGCATGAATTAAATACTTGAATAACAAACATCTAAGTTAGGAGAAACTTCTACATTACGCTGATGATATTGGAGAATCCTTCTTTGAATAGTTGCTTATTTTTATGTACGTAATATTATCAATATAAATGGTATTTATAAATATTTTTATCAAATAATTTTAAAGATTGAATAAATATAATCTATAAATAAATATATTTTTATTTTAAAAATAACTTATTAATTTAAATTTTTATATTTATTAACATCTATATTTTTAAATAATTTTATCTAAATACTATTATAATTTATCATGCTATTTATTTAAATAATTTATCATATAAACGAACTGATTTCATTCATATGCAAAGTCATTTAATTTTATTAAAATAATTAAGCAAGCAACTAGATTGCAAGCAAAAGTAATTTTATTAAATAACTAAGCAAGCAACTAGACAGCAATGCCGTGCAAGAAAATAGTTAAAGAGGATGGCGTCGTCCTAAAGACTTAACCACAGATTTTTTTAATAATAACTATATTATTTGTTATTTTTATGTAAGAAAAAGATATTCTATGTAACATTTATATCATTTTCATTATTTTCAATAAATCATGATTACAGTAAACTTACAAGTTTTTTAATAATAACTATATTATTTGTTATTTTGTAGGGTTTGTCATTATTTATTGAAAGTGCCTAGAAAGTTTTTTGAATATCCTCATCAGATTCACAAGTTTTTTTTTTTTAAATATATGATTGGAGGCAAATTTTTTATTATTTTATATTCGAGCAATCTAATTTTTATTTTTATTTTTTGCTATTAGTTTGACGATACATGTTTTTCCTTTTTATTGTATTTTATGAAGTAAAACAATTTATTGGTAAAAACCCGGAAGTTCTTGGTATTTGAACAATTCTCGATAGAGAAAGGAATGAAACCAGATAGGAGGGTCAAAGCCCCAATTTGTATCAGCTGGAAAGTTGATGAGTCCATATAAACCTCGCAGCCGGTAGAACCGCAGAAGAAATATTAAAGTAATAACTAATAGGAAAAATCATTATTTTATATGTGATCCATTAATCACTAGTGATAATTTAGATTTGGAATGGGCCTATGGATTAATTATCCTAATAATTATAAATATTTTATATTAATTTTAAATATATTTAGATAATAATAAATAATAGTATTTTTTCATAATTTAATCGTATATTTTTATTTTTTTAATATTTATATAAAAATATTATGTTATGTAAAAAATATAAATTATGTTATGTAATGTGAATCAATAACTTTAAAAATTTAAAAAATTATTTATTTTTACATTTTTTTACTTTATCCCATTATAATTAATGGGAAAAACAAATTTATGTGTAGAATTGTATATATAGTATTTATCTAAAAAATGTCAAACGCTTTATTGATCTCCTCGTTTTTAGGATTTATATTTAACTTAAATAAGTTTTATGTGTTTAATTGGTAATAAAAATATCTATAATGTTTAAATCTTTACAAAAATATTTTTAATGATTATTATCACGTGATATTTATATTATTTTTCATTATTTTTGTTAACAATTTTTGCTTTTTTAACACTATTTTATTAACATGTGTTGTAAAAAATAAATAATATTATAAAAAATGATGAAAATAATAAGAATATAATCAAAGTCAAAAATATTGTTAGAAGATTTAAATATTTGGAATATTTTATATTTTAAAGCAGAACTCATATAGCTATTAAGTAAAATGCTAAATGAACTTATACTCATGTTTATAATCATATATTACATATTTTTTGAAAACAATTTTTTTTATTCTTAATTTAATTTTATCACGACACATATCATAAATAGGAGTGAAAATGTAACACTTAATATTAATTTTTTTTATCAATTAAGCTTATTACGTTAATTTAAACATGCTGTATATTTCAAATTGCAAAATATGAGAAAATTTTATATTACATTTTATGTATCTCACTTTCATGTACGTACGTTGGATATTTATTAAATAAACTAAACTTTCATCATCGTAGTTGGTATTTGGTAATGCTTTGGCGAGCTGACTTAAATTTAAAATTAAAATAATAATTATAATAAATAAATTTGGTAGCCTGCACGCAAATTCACTATTTTATATTGGGCAGTTTTTGGGTGACATTGACTTGCCTTTCGAGTTCGAGCCCATTTATGCAGAGAATAATTGTGTACGAGGACACACTGCTGCTCTGAAACCCATCATCGTTATCAACGGCTGCCTTCTTCGTTCTGCTCTAATTTGCATCTTCTCGACACTTATTTTGATCCTGGTTCGTTCGTCTATCTTCAATATCGCACCCTGTCACCCTCTTTATTTTCTTCTTCATAAGTTTTGTTTTTGTTTTAATTTTTTATTATTTGCAAGAACTTATTGCTATTGGTTTTGTGAATGGGTTGCATATTGACTTTAACTTATGCTTAGTTGAATTGTGCAAGTATCTGGGTCCATGGAGTCTTTGATAATTTCACATTTATGGGTAAATAAAGCTGTTTGTTTTTCTCTGATTTTTGTTGTTGGAAGTTGATATATTTTCTGGTTTAGTTTTATCGATCTTTAAAGTTCAGCATCCATTCTAAAATCGTTTTTGTCAGTTATGGTTTGCATGACCCAATTTTTTATGGGTTGTCTTATCGAATTTGCGGTTCATAGTTGGTCTATTAGTTTTTGTTTTGGCGGTTATACAATTTTGATCCTGTTTCGTTCTTCTTCCTTTAGTATCGTACCCTGCACCTTATTTCCTTATTTTCTTATTCATAATTTGTATTTTGTATTATTTACAATAACTTCTTGCTATTAGTTTTGTGGATGGGTTTCAAATTGGTTTTCGCTTGTGCTTTTGAAAGTTCGTTTTTTTGCTCGTGATATTCCAAATAGAAATTGGACAAAGCTTGAGTATGGTATTTGTGAATGCGTACAAATTTTGAATACGAGATGAAGTGTTTGACAGATATGGTTGGAAGTGAATCTTAAAAATATATTCAACCGTTGAATAATAATCTAAATGCAAAAGGTATTAATTAATTATTATCTTTATTAGAGATTAATTATCATTGATAACATTTTCTGCATATGTGTGTAGCTTCAAATTCAAATGCTTACTAAGCACGGTTGTATTGACCACACACTTTGATCAGTCAACTTATACAATTTTTGGCTTTCTTACTTGGCGATTCCGGGTCCAGCTTTTAGCTTTCAGTCGTATATACAAAAACTTGTTTGTTGGATTTTTATCTGCCAAGTTTCTTCACATAAGTATTTGTTAGTTTTATGCTTCTTAGATTGTTGAAATTATAAAATTAAACCTTCCCTCTATTGAAAAAGGTATTTTGAGCTTGTTTGCATTTGCTTGAGTGGATCTTTGTGTTCTTGTGATTAGTAAAAACTTTGAAAATTTTCTAGTGTTTGAAGATGTTTCTGTTCTCAAGCTCTGACTGTTTCAAATTAAGCTCTGTGGATAAAGTGCGAGAATGATGCAGTCTTTTTTGTCCATTTAATTTCCCAAAGAATGTATTGTCGTTTTCTTAGATTTTAATTCTCGTGGATGCGCATTGAGACTTATCTTTGTGTCATCACTTTGCTTTTGCTACTTTTTTTTTTTGGTCGCTAGTCTTCTGTTTTTTTATTTTCGTTTAGTCTTAAACAATTGGTTTGTTAGCTTTCAATATCTTTTGTGAAACCAGAAGTGAACTTGCGTAATGAAACAAATCCCATTTAGCTGGTTCACATGCATGGCCTATATCGTTAACACAAGTGTCTTGATAAACTGTGATATTTCTAAGGAAAACCAATACTGTTGTACTGAACAAAAGTGTTGCCAAACTTGATGGTTTTAAGAATGATCCTACATGCTACTGACATCTGATTGAAAACTGTGTTATATATGGAGCTCTATGTTGACTTGGTTCTCTAAACATGTTGATATTAAACAAATATTCATAATTATCTACTTCTGTTTGTGATTTTGCATGTTATGTTAAACCCAGCAATTGCTTGATGAAAGAAATGCCTTTTATGTTAAAGAAACTCCTCCTTTTGTCGCTTTCTATCAATAGGTCTTCATACAGCAATACATGCGTACCGATGCATTGTGGATTATTAGTTCAATCCTTCAAGTTTGTAGACATTTACTGTTGGCCCCTATTTAATATAACTCATTGTTGTCTTTTGAAGGAGGAACTATGCCTGATAAAATGACAGCTGAGAATCTTTTGAACAGCCTTGTGGACACATTTGCTGAAGTTGGTTCGAAGCAGAAATCTGCGTCATTTTTAGAGGAGAATAAATCAGACTCGGTGACAAATAAGTTCAAACGATTGTTTGGGCGCCAGAAACCTGTTCACCATATTTTGGGCGGTGGAAAATGTATGTCAGTTATGTTCTTTCCTCTGCACATAAATGTTGCTCCTACTAACTTGTTATTGCCTATCTGAACTGTATAGCTGCTGATGTATTGTTATGGAGGAATAAGAAGATATCAGCCAGTGTCATATCGGGTGCAACCTCTGTATGGGCGCTTTTTGAATGGTTTGACTATAACCTTCTGAGTCTTGTGTGCTTTGCCCTGATTCTTTGTATACTTGGTCAATTTGTTTGGTCAAATACATCAGGATTGCTTAACAGGTAAAAAAGGAAATTTGATTTTGTAGTCGTTTTGCTCTGTTCAGTAATGATGTTTGGTAGAGTTGAATTCTATGTTTACTAGATCATATCTTCATGGTGGCAGGTCATCTTCTGAAGTTCCTCGTCTTGTTCTGCCTAATGACTTATTTGTAAATATTGCCATCTCAGTAGGTTCTGAGTTAAATCGAGCACTAGGAATCCTTCAAGATATTGCCTGTGAGGGGAACTTGAAACAGCTTCTTGTGGTAAGTTTGTACCATCAATTTTTTTATCTTCTGTGCGTGCTCTGCTACATTAATGATATAGACCTAGCTTGAATAAGACATTGAATGTTAACACAGTACCACACTAGTCATTTGATTTCAAATAAATAGTTTAGATTACAAGATAAACATACATGCAAAGAGTATGCAAATCATTTTTACTCATATATTTAGTTCATTACGGACCAAATAACACCATTACTTTGGAATTTGGAAATATATGACCTCATAAACTCTTGCATGTTTGACCAACTTGATAAAGCCTTGTATTTGAGTCATTTGTGGTTAGCTTTGACGATGTGTGTTGGCACATTGCTTTCATTGTATGAGAAAGGAACACAAACACTTGTGATTATATTATATTACTTTATTTTACTACAAGAAAGATTTTAGTCCATCGTGCACGCCAAAACCCCGCAACTGGTGAGTCAAAAACCGGTACCTATAGTAAAGGTGGAAGAAGTTGTAAAATAATTTATTTAGTTCAAGTTGTTCATATAGATTGAGTACATATCAAGAATGGTGGTGGATGGAATCGTAAGGAAATTATCAATTACATTTCCGGAAAGAAGTTGTAGCAAAATGTAAAAAAGAGTATATTTTGGGTTCAGCTTGCAATTATTTTTTAGTTCTCATTGTTTTTTTGTTTTTCTTGGTGGTTCTAATAAATTCTCAACCAATTCTTGCAGGCAATTGTCAGCTTGTGGTCTGCTGCTGTGATTGGAAGCTGGTGCAATTTTCTAACTGTTTTGTTCGCTGGTGAGAGATCTAGCTCCTTCTGTTTATAAACTCCTGTACTTTGTAGTTTATTTTATATTTTTCTTGGACTACAAGTTAGATGTGCCTTTCACAATGCTGTTCAAAATTCATGCCTACAAATGAAATTTCTAGTTCAGATTTGGGATTTTTTTTTTTTATATAAATTTAGGAAACTGAATCACATATTCAATTTCGATACCTATTACACTTAAGAAACTATATTCAAAGTTGCTCCATAATGAAGCACATATAGTTTTCTAAACTATTGAATTTGCCAAACCATAGGCAAGTCAATAGTTTCTTCATGCTGCTTTTTAATAAACTTGTAAATGGCTATTGTCGCCTCTCTACGTATTTAACGCGACAACATTGTTTTTCCAATCTTTTTTTTTTTTGAAGGCTTTGTAGCTGCCCACACATTGCCCGTGCTCTATGAGAGGTATGAATATGAGGTTGATGAATTTGTGTACAAGGTCTTGGATCGGCTTCAGCAACATTATCAAAAGCTGGATGCCGGTTTCCTCAGCAGGATTCCGAAAGGAAAGCGGAAGGGAAAGAAACGTGATTAACTTGTTCAATTTGTATCATAAATAAACCCTGTAGCTATGTATAGCCATCTCCCTTGTAAGGCATTTTTTTTTGGGGTCAATTTAAGGCATTTATGATACATCAAAAAAAAAAAAAAATCAAACATAAATATAGACTCTTGCTTTCACGTATGCTAGATCCATGGCCTCTGATTCCATTTGAAATAGTAAAAACAAGCATTTGTTTGTAGATTGGTTGCATAGTTCAATATATAGAGATTCTGACTTCTGTGATGCTTTTAATGGTTTGCAGTGGGATAATAATAAATGTCATAGGCCATTATTACAAAATGTGATAAATGTGACATTTAAGTTGATATGTAAAGTCAGTTTTTGAAAAAAATCGACTTATAATGAATTTAAAGTTAGTTCGGTGAAGAACCAACGTTACGTATAAAGTTGGTTGACGTGTTGAACCGACGTTATACATGTAGATTTTTTCTTTTCTTTCTTTCTTTTCCCATTAGACACAATTTTTAATTTGCAGCGTTGTAAACAACATCCAAAAACCCAAAACCGAGCTTCACCTCTTCCACTCCTTATTTTTTGGCCACCTACGATCACCAATTCTAGCATCATTTAGTGAATTTTCTTCCTCTTCAAATTATCTTTCAGATATCCTATTTTTTTTGAACAAAATACTCAAATTTTTTATACCTATTTTTTCACTTACAAATTTTTTTTCTTCATTTTTTTCATTTTTTTCATTTTGTTACTTTATCTCTTGTAAGTATTTCTATTAGTCCTATGCACTTATTATTTACTTTGCGTTATTTTTTGTATATTATGTGTATAAATTTTTGTATATGTATGTTATTATTTTTATTACGTAGGTTTTGTATAAGTATTATGAAATAGGAAAAACATGATTCAATAATATAATACTCATTAAAATATTTGTGATTTGAAGTAGTATAGCTATTTAAAAGAAACCTTAATAATCACAAAATTGTTATATAAATGTCTATGTCATTGAATACATATTATTAAGTAGAATAGAAAATAAGTAAAATATGTAAAAAAAAACTTTAAAGTCAATTAAACACGTAAAACGACTTTAAATTAATTTAAAACCTATTTTTGTAGATTTTTATTATAAGCAGATTTTGAATTCCAGTTACTGATCAACGGATAATGTTACAATTTTGTCTTCATTTATTGTTGAAAAACGCAATGCAGATTTTGAGTGCTCTTAAAATTGTTTGGAAGCACTTTTGAAAATGAAAAGCTAGTGATGCCATTTAGGATTAATTTGTACAGTACTTGCACTAGGCTTTTTTGTTTTTGCTAATGAACCTTGCACTAGACACTGCTTTTTTTTTCTGAATGGATTTTTAACATTTATATTTTGAAGTTTTAAATTTAAGACTTACAATGATGATATATGACATCTGGTAATAGGGCATTGATACCTTGCACTAGACTTAGATGTGAGTATGTTTTGCTTAAAGTTAAAGTTAAACGAAAAAGTCACCTGTTATCTCCTCTTCCTTTCTCTCTCTAATAATATCTCCTTTTTCTGTTAAAAGTAATGTATAATCATCTTTGATGATTCCATAGGTGGGACTGGGATATTCTCGATATTTAATGAAGCTTCAAAATGTTGCTCAAAATCTTGAATGTCTATATTTGGAAGATCTAGTTACAAACTGGGCTAGATAGAGGGAGTGAGAGAAAAAAAAGTGAGTAAATAAACTAATTTATTTATTTAAATTAAAAATATATTTAATTATTATATTTAACACATTTACGTTATATTACTATTTTAATTTAAAATAAATAAAAATATTAATTTTTTATGATAATTTAATAATAATTATCTAAACAGATTTTATTAAGTCTGATTATGAATAATAAATTTTATAAAATATGTATTAATTTAAAATTTAAATATAATATATATTATATTTTATATATTATAATAATTTAAAAATAAATTTAAACATCAATCTAATCTTTTTCTTATTCAATTTTAAAAAAAATCAATTTATTTAATTCATTCAAATTATTTATATTATTTGATTAGGTTTTATTGAAAATCTTCTAATTACATTAAAATATATAGTTTCCATCTACTATATCAACTATAAAGAAAATTAGGTTCCGTTTGGTATATAATTTGAAAACAAAATTATTTTTTTTCTTCCAAAAAAAAATTAGAAAATGTAAGGAATATATGTTTGATTGAAGTGTTTTTTGAATACAAGTTTTGGATCAATTTTAAAAATATGTTTTTAGAGAATGATTCGACGTTTTTTCCCATATTTTTTAAAAGTTTTATCCAAATTAAACTCTAACATTTAAAAAATAGTTTTTTACTTTAATAAGAAATACTAACTAAAATTAAAAAAAAAATCAATTAATACAATTCAAATATTAAAATAATTTTCAAATTATATTATTTATTTTAAAAAAAATAATCATAAACCAAACCAAGTACCTGTTAAGTTTTTGAGTAATGTCATATATCATAAATTGTGATTTATATTTAATGATTGATAAAAATATTATATTGTGAGACATATTTATTATAAAAATAAGATAGATATTTTATTAAAATGTTTCAAATGAGTTAATTTTATCATAAAAAAACATTTTCCTAAGTTTTTATGAGATTTGCTATTTACTAAGTATGCAACCCATGAAAATAGGGGCCTATAAGATTTGGACAATAAGTTTAGAACTATCTAAAATTGTGATGTTTTGACAGGTAAATGTTATAGTTATCATAAATAAATTTATTTTTATTGAATTAATATATATAATATCTTTTATAATAACTATATTACTCACACAATTTAATTAAACACAATTATTTTACATGCTATATTGGCCACTATAACTTTGTTTTATTAAGTAAAAAAAAATCTTGAAAAATGAAAACTCATATGTTACGTTCACATAGCTTTCAAATTTGAGTGTCTCTTTCGATATGGCTTCTTCCCTTAATACATGCATTTGATCATGTGAATCTTTAACATCTATATTTAATAATCATTTGCTAAGGGCTGTTTTATTGTAATTTTAATTCTTGAATTTTCACTTTTATTTTCAAAATTTAAAAATTAAGTATGTTTAATAACTCATTTCTAATTTTTATTATTTAAAATTTTAAAATTTATTCAAACTCTAAAATTCAAAAAAGAAAAAAGTTAATTTTAAAATTAAAATTTTCTTTATTTATTTATTGAAACTAAAAATTAATAACTCAATCGTACTTAATCATATTTAAAATAATAAAGAGTTAAATTTGATAAAAATTAATCAAAAATAAATTAAAAATTAAATTTTAACTTAAAAAATTAAAAATCAAAAATTAATAATTTGTTATCATACAATCGTAGTATCTAATTTTTAATTTATATTTTTTAAAATTAAAATTAGAAATTAATTATCAATTTTTTATAAAAAAATTGAAATTAAAAATTCAATTCAAAGATTATAAAATTAAAAATTAAAAATATTAAAACGTAAAATAATTTATTTAAGATTTGTTTTTATAAATTTTAAAATGATAAATACCAAGAATATCTTTTAAAAGACAAAGTATATAGAAAATGATATATAAGAACTTATTCAACAATGAAGCAAATATGCATTAATTACAATAGCAAGATCATTTGAACACTAGTCCTTTAATATACACTATTACAAAATTAGTGGTATTGTCGATTCTTTGCCAAATTTACGTACTTGTATGGCCAACCAACACAATTTTGACACCTCTAAATTGGTAGCGGATTCAAAAGTTTATTTCACAAAGACACTATATAAACAGAGAAAAATACTATTATATATATATATAGTTTGTTTATAATTTCATATGTGTTGCACCTAAAATACACTTTATTAAAATTTAAGAGAAGTTAATGCTTCTATTAGCCCCTATATAGTTTTGTCGATGCTCTGAGTAAAACCATCACACATGGTGTTTTGATGCAAAAGTTATATACTTTTAATATGATTTATGTTTCAGATTATGGCGATGAGGTTTACCATATGATAGAAGGGATAAATTATTCATTGAATCATTGATGTGAACTAAGTAATGATTTATTAGTTCTACAAATTAAATAAAAAATTAATGCAATTATTTACTTGATTAAAAAAACAATCAATGTAATTGGTGGACACCCCATCGCTTACTCCATTTGAGTAACATCTATGATAAAAGAAGCAAAAAGCATTTTATGTTTTCTTAGAGTCAAATCAATAAAAATATTTTAGCTTCACTTGCAATCATCATCTTGCTAAAAACATAGTGATCATGTATACAAGAATAAAACACATTGAATTATATTTCTATTTTGTGAGAGATCATGTAACAAAATAAGAATTGAATATAAAATAAAATGAGATCAAGTTTCATATATATATATAGTATTAATATTAGGTAGTTGAAATATATAATATATATTGAAGAGATTTTCAAAACATATAACCCATTCATTTGCATGATTATTGACCATTAGATCTAAACCATAAACATTCATCAATGATTGATCTATGTTAACAGAAGTTTAATATATGTTTCATTTTCAAAAAGTAAAAGAGTTATAATAGTTAATTCATGATCTTTGGATTTAATGAACCATTATGATGATTGATCATGACTATTGGATCCATAAAAGATCATGATAGTTAATTCATGACTTTTAGATTTGATGAAATGTTATGATGAATGATTATAACTATTTATCAATGATTGATTTGTGTATAGAGGTTTGACTCATGTTTACCAAGAGTTGACCAATCAAAGGAGTTGAATCTAATCCATACAATCATTGGGGTATAATTTGGACTTTTGATTGATAATTCTTGATGAAATAGAGTTATATTATTTGATATCTAACTATTGAATCAAGATCTAAGGACTAGAAATGAAACAATACAATTCAAATGAATGGGTGTCAAATTGTTCTATAAATATCATAGGTCTTGAATCATAAAATTTATCAAAATTGGTTCTCTTCTTATTAATTCATTCTCCAAAATAATATTTTGTGATAAAATATTCATAATACAAATTAATGTTATATATATTGAATCTTCTTCAAGTTTAAGGTATTTTAGATTATCTTTGTTAGTGCATACCATAGACAACAAAAACTTCATTATATCTTGGAGACATATTTGTTAAACCCTAGTGTATCATTGAATTGGTGGGGACAAATAACGTCTTAAGGAAAGTGATATTATATTTTACCTTGAAGCCTTTATTAAATTTACAAAGTTCAATAGTAAAATCTCATAATATTATTTTATTTTTCAACAATCTTGTGACACTATTTCCTATGGCCTCTTCATCATCTTCACTTTGTGAATTTTTATTGATTTTTTCAAATGTGAGAGGTTCGATGGAGAAAACTTTCAACGTTGGCAAAAAAAATTACATTTTTTGTTAGCAAGTTTAAATGTGATATATGTTCTCACCACCCGATGAAAATGAAAATGAGCACATAAAAGATACTCGTAAAAGACTGAAGTGGAAGCAAGATGACTATATGTGCAATGTTATGTCTGATGCTCTATTTAATTAGTATTACAACATATCTAATGCTAAAGAAATATATGATGCTTTAGAAGCCAAGTATATTTCTAAAGATGCTACAAGTTAAAAGTTTCTAGCTTCTAATTTTTTTGAATATCACATGGTTGATAATAGGAAGGTAAGAGAGTAATTTCATTAGATATGTTATATGTATAATTGATTTCAATAACATAATATGAAAATGAGGAGGAGGAAATGATTGGGTCATCATCTCCGTATTGAGGAGGAAATGAAATTAAGTAATCTAGATGATCAATTCTCTGAAGTACTTATGTTGGATAAGGGAAATAAAAATAGTTGCAAAAGAGAAATGAATAAAACTTCCTTGGACGAAAATAATAAAAAAAGAAAGTTTGACTCAAAATACAAAGGAAATAAGAAAAGAAAGAATTCATGCTTTAACTGTAGTAAACATGGTCATTTTAAGAGAAATTATTGTCTCTTGAAGAAAGAAAAGAATAATGGAAATTCAAATGCTAAATTTGTGGCTATGATTGTAAATTTGTCATTACTAAAGGCAACACATAATAGTGGATTGATTATGATGTAGTTAGGCATGTATATAAAGATAAAAACATGTTTTTCACCCATGAATCTCTTAATGATGGTTTTGCTTTTTACATGGAGAACTACACTGTTAGTATTAAAGGTAAAAGAAATGTTCCAATAGAGTTCACTTCTGAGAAGTTTTTGATTATGGCTAATGTATATCATGTACCAAAAGTTAGTAAGAATATTAATTTTGGAAATCTACTTAATAAACATGGTTTCAAACTTGTATTTGAGTCTGATAAATTTGTACTTTCTAAAGGGGAATGTTTGTAAGGATAAGTCATTTGTATGAAGGCATGTTTAAACTTATCAATAATAAAACGAATGCTTATTCTATTTATATTGTTTATTCATTATCCTTATAGCTTTATTGTTTGAGACATGTAAATAATAGATATCTAAATGATATGGTTAATTTAAATTTAATTCCTTAGTATAAGCATGATATGCATGAAAAATGTAAATTTAGCCTAAACAGAAATTACAAAAACATATTTTTCCAAACTAGAAAGAACATTTTTTTTATTGCAATTAGTGCATAGTGATGTTCGTAACATGCATAATACTTCTTTTAGAGGTAATAAACATTACTTTGTTACATTCATTGATGATTACTCTAAGTATTTTTATGTCTATTTAATGTGTACAAAATATGAAGTGTTGGATAAATTTAAGATCTTTAAGGTTGAAGTAGAGAACTTATGTGATACTAACATAAAGTATCTAAGAAGCGATCGAGGGAGTAAATATCATTCTCACGATTATTGTGAAATTGTTGGCATCATATATGAATTTTTTTCACCTTATAATTCCTAAAAAATGAGATAACAGAAAAGAAAAATATAACTCTTATCAAAATGGTGAATATTGCTATGCAATTTCGACATTGATAAGAGTTTTTGGGGAGAAGTTTTGTTAACAACATGTCACAATTTGAATAGAGTGACTAGTAAAAGCTTAAAAACAACTTCATATGAGTTATGGAAGAAAATAAGGCCTAATTTATAATATCTTAAGGTTTGAGGATGTCGCACTGTAATGAGACTACCTGAACTTAAGATAAAGAAATTAGGAGAAAAATGAATTGAATGTATCTTTTTAGGCTATGTTGAACATAACAAAGCATATAGGTTTCTAGTAGTGGAACCTAATAACTAAATTGAGATCAATATAATGATTGAATCAAGTGATGTCATATTTTATGAAAATAGATTCCCTATTATACCAAAATTTGCTCCAAATCTTCAAACACCTTAATAAGTGATAGAGACTTCATAGAATAGAGATGAAGATTTATCTCATGAGAAAGAAGATAGAATATCTCTAAAAGAAAATGTCAACGAGAAATCTCCCTAGTAGAGGAGAACTAAAAGGATTAGAAAAGAGAATTATTTGGACCTGGCTTTATAATATACTTAGTTGAAAGGACTAAAGATATACATATGAAACAAAATTATGTTTCAAAAGAAATAGTTGAATCTGATCCTCTTACATATGAAGATGTCATGAAATCTCAAGACACTACATTTTAAAAAGAAATCATAAATGATGAAATTGATTCCATTATGGGGAATAAGACTTGAAAATACGTACTACCATAGTCTAAATCTATTAGCTACAGGTAGATCTTCACAAAGAAAAAGGAGATTAATGGATCAATTGATAAATTCCAGGCAAGATTGGTAATAAAAGACTATAATTAAAAGGAATGTTTTGATTATTTTAATCAATATGCACTAATTTTTGGGACTTTTACTATTAGAGCATTGGTTGCATTAACAACCATAAGTGACTTTAAGATCTATCAAATGGATGTTAAAATAGCTTTTTTTAATGAAAAGCTTAATGAAGAAATTTACATGGAGTAGCATGAGTGGTTTGTTATGTAAGGACAACATAACAAAGTATGCACACTAGTCAAGTTTTTATATAATCTCAAACAAGCACCTAAACAATGGTACGAGAAATTTGACAAAGTGATAGTCTTTAATGGATTTAAAATCCATGATTATGAAAGATGTGTTTATAGTAAATTTCATGGTAGTAAATGTATGATTATATGTCTTTATGTAGATGACATGTTTATTTATGGAACTTACTCAAAAAGTATTAAAGCTACAAAGTCATTTTTGTTATTTAATTTTGATATGAAAGACATGGCGCTTGTAGATGTGATTTTTTGAATTAAGATCATTAGAAATGAAAATGATCTTATCACTATATTGAGAAAATATTAAAGAAATACAATCATTTTGATTTTAAGTTAGTTAATACATCTTTTGATTCCAACATTAATATTAGGAAAACAATTTTTCAATAAGAATATACTCTAGTCATTGCATGCCTCATATATGCTATGGTATCAATTAGACTTGATAAAATTTTTGGTGTTAGAAAATTGAGTAGATATGCTAGTAATCCTAGTCAATTACATTAGCATGTACCGTATAGAATATTGAAATATTTTAAAGGTACTATGGATTATGGTATACATTACCCTTTAGTTTTTGAAAGGTTTACTAATGCCAATTGGATAACTGATCAAGATGATCATAAATGCACAAATGAATGGATATTTATATTTGGTGGAGGAGATATATCATGGGGATCCAAAATGTAAACATGTATAGTAGACTCCACCATGGCTGTTGAATTTATAGCATTAACTTCTTCTTGTAAACAAGTCAAATGACTAAGGAATTTATTGTTAGAGATTTCTACATGACCTAAACCTATGCCATAGGTATCTATTCATTATGATAGTGAGACAAACCTTTCAAGAGCTTATATCCAAATATACAATAGTAAGTCTAGGAACATTGACTTAAGACATAGTGTTGTGAGACTATTACTTACAAATAGAGTGATTACTATTAATTATGTCAAACCATGTGATAACTTGGGAGACCTCCTAATAAAAGACATTGTAAGAGATTTAGTTATGAAAACATCTAGGGGATATGACATAAACCAACCTCAAAATAATTCACCAATGATGAAAACTCAACCCAACACTTGAAACATCATGATCTTGTGTTCAATGAGTGAAAGTACATCATATATTTGTGATTGCAAGCATAATAATAAACCAAGAGATGTCTCAAAGAAAGATATGTTTGTTACATGTAATGAAACGAGAATGATAAGCTACTTAGCTTTTAATGAACTTATAACAAAATTATTTGTGAAATACTTAAGTTACGTGAGTATTCATGATAAATTCACCTATGTGAGCATTAGGAATGATATTGTCTCCTATGTAGCTTGGATGGCTACTAGAACATTCATGAAAAACCAAGATATAAGACATAAGATCGATCCACATGTCAAGGAATAAAAGAACACTGGAGATGAAGAAGACTTATATATGAGATATGTCTGATTAACCAAATAAGGTCACTAGTGCATAGGCTTGCCTATCATTCTACCGTAGTTAACTTTGATATGTTTTCACAAAGTAATGGTTTAAGTCCAAAATATACCTTTATTTATGCATAAGCTTTCAAAGCATATTCAGGATAAAAAATTTCAAAATTACATTTCATTTTTAAAATAGTAGGGGATTGTTGAAGGGATTTTCAAAATGTATAAACCACCACCATGTGGTATGTGTATAACTTTAAAATTGTACCCATTCATTTGCCTGACCATTGGATCCATGAAAAGTTATAATAGTTGATTCATGACCTTTAGATTTGATGATCATTATAGTGGTTGATTATGATCATTGGATCCATGAAAGGTCATGATGGTTGATTCATGACATTTAAATTTGATAAATTGTTATTATAGTTGATCATAACCTTTCATCAATGATTAATTTGTGTTGATTAATGGTTGACCATGTTGACCAAATGTTGATAAGTCAAAGAAGATGCAATCTAAACCATATAATCATTGGGATACAATCTGAACCTTTGATTGATGACTCGTAATGAATACTTCAGATCTAACCATTGGATCAAGATCTAAGAGTTATAAATGAAGTAATGCAACCCAAATGAATAGTATCACATTATTCTATAAGTATTAAAGGTCTTAAACCATAAAATCCATCCAAAGAAATTTTATTCTTATTAATTCACTTTAAAAAATAATATTTTGTGATAAAATATTAATAAATTTTAAATATATAAATTAATGTTATAATAACTTCAGTATTTGAATATTATATATATGTTTAAAGTATTTTAAGTTGTCTTCGTTAGTGCATATAGTAGATAAGAAAAACTTCATTGTATCTTAAAGTTATATTTAAATGTATCATTTAATTGATGGGATAAATAGTATATTAAGAAAAATATTATATTATGTATTTAAGTCTTTATTAAATTTATAAATTTTCATCGAATTCTCCCAAAATTATTTTATTTTTTAACAAAATATATTAATACTTCATTCCAAAACGTGAGAGCTCTTGAACTAGCCAGATTCAAATCATACAAGTGTGATATACTATAGATTTAATTTATAGGTAGCCACATGCTACATAGTACAAAATACAACAAATTTAAAACAGCCTATGCGTATATATAGTGTAAAATATATAGTAAAAATAAGTCTAAATGTGCTAATTCGTAAGGAGATTTGCTTCTTCTTCTTCTTTCTTCTCTCTTTTTTTTTTTTTTGAAAAACATCCAATATCAATCGATATTTTGAAACCAGTTAAAAATGTCGTACGAAGACCTTGGTAGCTCCGAGTCATACATTCTCTCATTACCTACCTTGCTAGGTATAAATATAAGTATAGTAAACATTAACTTGTTTTATTAAGTTGTAGATCACATCTCCAAGGCCAACAATATCAGGCAGCAGGAGCTATATTCTTGCCATCATCGTCATCGTCATCGTCATCATCTCCACCATTTTCATCATTATAGGGAAGCAAAATAGAAGGGAAGACAACCATGGAAAACCCTGCAGCAGGTAATTTCTTGCCATTTACAATCACCATTGCAAATATATAAGAATATTGTTTAGTGTTAGAAATGTTTTGAATAGAGAATAAATGTTTTCTGTAGCTGATGAATAAGGTAATTAATCTACGACCAGGTACTTGTTATTTATAGCCAGAAAATCTCAGCTAACTAGGGAACATAATTAGAAAGGGTGTGATTGATAACTACTAATTAGATTCTTAATTTTTGATTTTTAAGTGGTTTTTTAATAAGTTATGTTTGAAAACTAAATATGATCTTAATTTTTATACTTTTAAATGAATAACTATTAAAATATTTTAATCATTAATTTATAAATCATTAAAAATAAAATTTTTTTAATCATAAATATTTAAAGAATACTATTAAAATTAACATCTGTAAACATTAATAACAAAAAAAATTCTTATTTTTGAAAAAAAAAAGTTAGAAAAGAATACCAAATAAGTTGATTTTTGATTTTTTTTCTTGCAATTCACTAAATAGATATCGTTATCATTATTTTTAACAAAAAAAAAATCAACTATTTAATCAAAAATATAAAATTATAAATCATACTCGTCACCGGACAACATGCTCAAAATTAATCTCACACGTTTAAATTTCGGTAGAAGCACTAGATTATTTTGTCTACTATAATTAGTAATCGTTAAAATTCCCTTTCGTTTCCTACTTGCAGGTATTTTCTTGTGGAATTAAGGAAAACAAAAAGGTTGATAATAATTAAGAACCACTGGTAGCTAGAGTGGGCATAACATAAAAAAGCACAAATTCCAATGCGTGAGCTCAACTCATGCAAGCAGGTTGCACTTCATAACCAACACATGGAAACAATGGCCCTTCCACGCTCTTCCGCTGCCTTTAATGTCACCTTCAGCAGACAACTTGGTTCTTTTATAGGCACAAATGATGACATAATTATAGAAATGATACAATAATGTATTAGTCTATGTGTATATTTACATTCATATTAATTATAATTTATCACGTAATTAAATAACTATAACAATTAATTTTTTTTTAAAACACTGTTCCGTTACACATCATTCATAACTGATGTAAGTGAACATTTATATATATGTATATAGTATTTCTCAACCGCATAATATTGACACACACATGCTTTATGTGCACATGTATATAATCGTATAATATTGACACACACATGCTTTATGTGCACATATATATAATCGTATAAAGAGAGTGGAGTGTTATGCTAAGTATGTGTTTTAAATAATCATAGTTGTAAAAAAGTCCTTTTATAAATAATATTAAACATTAAAATATGAAAAAAATTTACATATTTAAACCCTGAAACGAAAATTAAACTTTGTTGATGAAATTTTAAATCTTAACATGTGATATTTAAACCCTACAAAAGGTTCAAATGTATGTCATAAACAATCTGTGTTATTTACCAGTGAATACATAATATATTAAATCAATCATAATATGTAAACTAACGTCAACATGTATTAATGTTAGTTTGTGAATAGAAAGCTAGAATGTGATTAGTTGAGTAAGAGAGTATTACAAATTAATTAAAGTTGTTATATATAGTAGTATTTCTGTTGCTATCTTTAAGATTATGTCTTTAAACTAAATTAAATTGAATTACAAAGGTTTAATTATATATAATGCGTCAACCATACACCTTGTGTTTTCGTGTTTGAGGCGCGAGTACAACCTTTTCTTCCTTTTTCCTGATAAAAAGAGATTCTAATATTGACTTTTAATTTAAGAAATTATTCCGGAAGAAAAGAGGATGTTTCGACAATGATAATCAATCAGACTATCATCTTGACCTTTTTCGATAAAATTATAATTTTTTTAAAATATCTATATTAATCTTTAAGTTTTATTAAAATTAAAAATTAATTAATTTTTTTTATTAATTTATAATTCTAAAAATACATCTTAAAATGTAGTAATGCACTTGTCACATAACTACTTTCAAAAAAAATTATAAATTATCTTTTTTGAAATGTATAAATTTTTTTTATCACTTAATAACTATACAATTTTTGTGTATTTTTATTGAAAACTATAGAACCTCTAGAGTCCTTTACCCTTTCATAAATGGGAAAAATATACTCTCATAGTTGTTTACTTATTATAAAAATGATACTTAGATCATGTATTTATTTTTTGTAATAATTTTGATTCTATAGTTAATGAAAAAGTGACTGCATAAGGATAAATATAATTTTTTTTTCTTTTTTAGTTTTTTAATTACATTAAATATAGCCTGTTATAATTTAAATAAACTGTAACTAAAAGAAATTGAAAAAATAGTTATTTGTAATTCTGTGGTCACTTTTTTATAGTAATACGACTAAAGTATAATATAAAATAAACACATAATTTAAATATCACTCTTAAAATAAGTATAATATTTTTATAGTCTTAATAAATAAGTTAAACTAATAAATATTTCGCTAAATTATCATGAAAGTTCGAAACATATTATTTAAATTTATTGAGTAATAAAAATAATATTTAAGTATTATTAATGGTATAAATCTACCATTATTGTGACAAATCTACCAACAAATTTCTTATTATTAATACAAATCAACTACCAATTTTCTTATTAATAGTAACAATTTACCACAAAATTTCTTATTAATTATACAAATCTATTATCTAAAATATAACTTAATTATTCAAAAAATAGCGTAATAATACATTTGTAACACTAATTATATAATTGAGTGTTATTTTTATCACTCGATAAAATTAGATGATATGTTTATAACTTTCATGATAATTTGATGATATAATTGTTAATTTATCTTTATAAATATTCCAAAAATAAGAATCATCTTATTAATCAGTTGTTTAATTAATTTTACTTTTAATCTTTAAAATAATATATATTTTACATTATAAAAAAACATATATGACGTCTCCTTTTAATGTATTTTAAACACATGTTTTTTATGTTACTAGAAAAGAAAAAAATATATGTATATTATATATAATTAGTAAATTAAAAATAAAACTTCATAATATATTATAAAATTATTCTAATATAAATTAAAAAAGAAATACACAACTGCTGCTAACTATTATGAGGTAGTACTGACAGGAACCAGACTGTACGTATATTTAATTATAAAGCTTTAATAATAATATCAGAGGTATGAAATTATGATCCTTATTCAAAGAAATAATTTTTTTGAAATGTTTATCGACGTAACACAAAATAATTTCTGAGTGCAAATAAGTGTTTCGATTGTATGCAAAAACTCCTGTGTAATAATGTAAACTGCATGCATTTGCGCATCTTCTACGTTAGAGCCTTAATTGATTTCCTATTCCATTAAATAAGTTAGGAAGGGAAGAACACAAGAATTTCTTCAGATTTTTTGTTTATGTTATGTCATCTATCAATGTTATATAAAAAATGAATAATTTTTTAAAAAAATTTAAAAACATTTTTAATACTCAATATAAAAGATGTATAAAATTGATATAAATTTATGTAATATTATTATTTTTAATTAAGAGTAATATTGATTGAAAAATGTATGCATTTCAATTTTTTTTTCAAAAGTATACATTTAAATAATTTTTGTTCCATGAAAGTTCTAAATTGCTAAAAGGACATTAGACCGACGTGTACGCTCTGAGGACCATGTCATCTACGCTTTGTGTTTCAGTTTCAACCCATGAAACTGGTGGTTCACGCTTTTCGTTCCTCACTCCTCAAATGTCTCACTCTCTACAATATTACACAGAGTCTTTTTTTTATTCAATTCGAACAGAAAATTCATTGATTAAGGAAACCCAATTTCGTTGATCACTTGATCGTATTCCTTTGGAATTCTGATAATTCCAAGGTATATCATTCATGGCTATGCATGTTAGTACATGTTTCTCTGTTTCTAGCGTCAGAAGAGTTTCCAGAGTTAGAGCAGTTGTCTCTGAGAATTTGGGTACTTTGAAGGTGGAGGAAGAGACGGTAAAGTTGGGGGCTTCTGATTTGAAGGTTTCAAGGATTGGGATTGGAGCTTGGTCTTGGGGAGACACCAGTTATTGGAATGACTTTGATTGGAATGGTATAACTTCTAATAGAAAAATTGAAAAAACCTTCTTCATTTTGGAGCTTACTTTTTCTGAATTTTACTCTACATTTAGCTTCATATATATTTGTTAACTATGTTAATAATCATTCTGGTTAGTTTGTGAAGTTGAGTGGGCTTGTTAGTGATTGATTATTCTAGAATTGGGGATTGAATTTTGATCAATGGCTTCTTATTTTTTTCCCCTTACCATCTTTAAAAAAAGAATGTTCAAACATATCGATTTTTCGTTCTTAATTATAACTTTGTATGCATGTCAAAATAAGGCACACCTATCTTATATTTATTTTTCCTTTCTTTTTGTGGAAAGTAGATGTTGGTGGAAATTTTAACTCAAATATGGAACTTTCATTTGTTCTTTTCATATGGATTCAGGCTCTCTTACAATGCATTGTTGCAATTATATGTTGCGTCCTCCTTGTATGTTTGTCTCTTCTTTGTTGCTTATATTAGGCTTATCTGAGTTTACTTGTCTGCTGAAAAGTGTGTATGATTGTTTCTGAATACTGGCTTAAAAAGTATTTCTCTATGCTTTGTAAAAATTATGCAGAGAGGAAACTGAAAGCTGCCAAGACTGCTTTCGATGCGAGTCTTAATCTTGGTATAAATTTCATTGATACTGCTGAAGTTTATGGATCAAAGGTGAGAGGTCTTATTTGTTATTTTATTCTTCTAATCTTCTCCATTAGAAGCCATAAAAGTATTAGCGGTTGAGAGGCAGTGATTGTTATCTATTCTTGCAGCTGGCTCTTGGTGGTGTAAATTCTGAATCTCTAATAGGAAGGTGCGATATTGATATATGTTAGTATTATTTATTTATTTTTTAAAAAGGAGGACAATTTTTTATTAAATAAAGAAAACGTTATACAGTTTGGATTCAAACTTGAAATCATGGTGTAGAAATGAAGAGTCATATTACCTGGATCACAAATCAATCCAGTATATACTAGTATTAATACATACTATAAGTTACACTATGTACAATGAAATACTTCCCATGATTCATCTCATGTAAACTTTGTAACAATACTTTTAACACTTTAATATAGATTTATCAAGGAAAGAAAAGAAAAGGATCCCGAAGTTGAGGTGGTTGTTGCAACTAAGTTTGCTGCTTTGCCCTGGAGGCTAGGACGTCAGAGTGTTTTGACTGCCCTTAAGGATTCACTCTGTCGTCTCGGACTTTCTTCAATTGATCTGTATCAACTCCATTGGTCTGTGCTTCATGAGTGTCTGATAGGATTCATATTCATTATCTTCACAGCATTTCTCATTCTTTTCTCCCCTGATTATTAACTGATCTAATATTTAGTTGGTTTTCAGGCCAGGATTATGGGGAAATGAAGGATTCCTTGATGGTCTTGGTGATGCCGTTGAGCAGGGCCTAGTGAAGGCTGTTGGTGTTTCAAATTACAATGGTAAATTCTATAGGTTTTGATTATTTGGTTGGAATAACAAACCATGAAAATGCTTTCTATTATACACTGAACTTTCACCATGACGTGCGTAGAAAAGGGTATGCATCTTGAAATGCTGAAAACTTAGTTTTGAATGATACCTTTCCTCAAACTTGATTACGATGTCTACATGTTATTCCAGAAAGGAGATTGCGTAATGCACATGAAAAGCTTAGAAAAAGAGGTATTCCATTAGCTTCAAACCAAGTGAATTATAGCCTTATATACAGGGCACCAGAGGAGAACGGCGTGAAGGCTGCCTGTGATGAACTTGGGATCACATTGATTGCGTATTCACCTATTGGTCAAGGTGAACTCCTGCTCTTTTTTATTTTTGCTTGGTTAAATTCAACTGTCTTCAAGATAATCAGGATTGAATTTCCTTTTTGATATTAAAGCTTGAGGAATTCAAGTCATCAATAAGCTATGCTAGAAGAAGCAGTTTTTACTTATTTCAGGATATGAAAAAATCCCTGCTTGAATTTCAAGTGTTGAAGCTAATGCATCTTGAGGCACTTAGAAATACGCGATTTGATCTGGTGTAGTTGTCTTATTTATATGTGGATTTAATAAATTCACAACGTAGTTGGAGACATGCAACATTCACAATGTAGTGAATTTGCCTCTATATTGTCTTGCAATCTCATGCCTATATTGTGAGTGCCTTTTAAAAAAAAAAAAAACTCTGGTCCAGCTATAACATGAAGTAAGCATAATGACGCTTTCATGTTAATGTGTGCAGGTGCTCTTACAGGTAAGTATACACCAGAAAGTCCACCAACCGGCCCTCGGAGAGGGATCTATACTCCCAATTTTCTAACAAAGGTGAGGTTTATTGGTTATGTGAAAGACTGTTACCTTCAGATTCCAATTTCATCTCTTGCTTGCATGCAGCTTCAACCTCTACTGAGCAGAATCAGAGAAATAGGAGCAACTTACAGCAAAACTCCAACACAGGTTCTTTAAAATTCTTGAGCTAAAATTTATATTTTATTTACAAATTTATAAGTTTTGAGGTACATTTTTTCAGCATTTAGACATCAATTAAAGAAATTAGCAAAATATACTTCAACAAAAAATGCTGATTCTATCAGTTACACATATAAACTATCTTATGTTGCATTTCTGATCTCAAAGAAAACTTCCATCAGACGATGAACATAGACATTAATTGCTACTCTTTTTTATACAACTCAAACTATGATGCCTATAATTGAGACTTGAATGCTTGACATTCAACATGCTCAATAGATTTATGCCTTTGAGCTACAACTCCTTAGCATATACTTAACTAATACTTAGTTACTCTTTGCACCCTGGTGTAGGCATCGGTCCTGATGTGAATTATGAGAATTTGATGTCTCTCTGTAGGTAGTCCTTAACTGGCTGATAGCACAGGAAAACGTTGTGCCGATCCCAGGAGCTAAAAATGCGGAACAGGCTGAAGAATTTGCTGGTGCACTAGGATGGAGACTTTCCAATGATGAGATAAGTGAGCTGCGATCTTTGGCTTCAAAAATAACACCTGTTACTGGTTTTCCTGTTGAAAACATCTAGACACTGCAGAATTACCCATGGACAAACAAATTCCTTTGTACACTAAACAGATGTAATATATCTTTGATTCTAAAAGTTCACAAGTTCTTTCATACCCATTTTTTGTACCCATAACAGGCATATAGTGCTCATACTATTCCCAGTATAGGTTGGTGGTTAGCCGATCAAAATTTCAGCATATATATATGTCCTTGTAAATTTTGTAGAGTCCATAAACGCCATGGGTCGACCCATTTTCAAATTTTAACCCAATGAGTGATTAGGACATGGTACATATAAATTCAAATTGGTATATATTCTTAATCAATGTGTAACCTTTTGTTTTGTTTTTGCTTTACCTCCAATAGTCCTCATTCATTGATTTATTAGGAAACATAAGAAAATAAAATAAAATTACAATATGAAAACTCCATTGTTTGGAGGATAACAATTTTAGAAACAAAATTAAGAAAACTACCTGAGTAAATCCAGTTAGCAGGCAGTGTAATGAATTGTTTTTTGTTTTACTTAGCATTGTTTTATTTGTTTTTGCTAAGAAAAAAAAGTTAGCTTTATTGAAATGATGGTCACACACCAACACCAACACCCATACACATATATAGATAGGATTAAATTCACTCTGTATTGCCCACAAATACCATATACAAAGTGCAATGACAATTAGTAACTTAGCATCGTAAATGATAGTAATTCGAGTGTTTATATTTGTTGGGTAAGTGTTCCAATCCAAAATATTAACATATTAAAAAAATTATTTAATTTTAATTATATATTCAATTTATTATCTATATTTTTTCAATATAGAACTCGTTTTTACATTCAATAATTCTCCTTTGAACAAGAATACATGGGTCCCTTTTGACTTGAATCATGCCCTTATACAAAGAACTAATCATTTATTACATTCTCCTCAATTAGGCATCCATACTCTATCACTTCATTAACATGGTAAAAAATTATTAAAGAATCCATAACAATTTAGGGAGTCCAATGAATCTAGAATAATATCGTACAATTTCTATCGCGATCAAACATGTAATCCACTAATCATTCGGATTTAGGTAACATGTATTGCTTATATAGGTTTACTTTTACTTTAAGGATCCATCTTGTGTGTCCTCACCTAATGTAAATTAGGCTCTAATTTTGATACTAATTTGTTAAACAATAGAAAAAAATAAAGTTTAAATCTAATTTATTTATACAAATAAATAATTATGGATAAAGAAAAAAATAATAAACAATTAGATAAATAAATGACATACATAAACTTTTCAACTTTACTTTTTGATATTAATATTTTTATTTTTCATTTAAATTTTAATAATTAGTAAATTAAATATTTAAATCTTTTGTGATATTTATTTATTTTATTACTTATTATTATCTTATAAGTAATTATTTATTTATATAATCTAAACTTCACTTTAACTTACCCTAATTTATAACAATATGGAGTTACTATATATTTTTTAGGACTGAGTGAAGGTTAATCATTATATCAGTAGTAGGTAGGGACAAAGAGGACATCCCACTTTATGGGCCAAAACTTGCTGTAGGAGATTCATGCTTCTTTCTTTTTACTAGTTCGTAGAATCGGGACTTAAATAGTAAGCAGATGATATATACAATTAAATTTGAATCAAAATAATAAATTAACATGTTTATATATTGTAAGAAATAACGTACTAAACAAACAAAATTTGAATAAAAAATATAAATTAGAAAGTTTAAATTTACAGAATAAAATAAGTTGTAAATTACAGAGATCACAGTAGGATTTCAAAAAATAAAAGCATCCTACATCTACTTTTTAATAAGCAGGACTAGAAAGAAGAAGTTGCGAAAACAGATGCCTAGATAAATATTTTTATTTATAATAATATATTTATATTATAATATTTTAAATAAATTGATAATAATTATTAATTTTCTAAACAAAATTTATTTTTAACCGATAATAGTTTATTATTTTACTTGAATATTTAAAATTGATATTATAAAAAGTTAAATATAATATATAAATAAGATATTTTTTTTATCAATATTTGATAAATAAGCATAGAGAAAATATATAACATATATAAAAAGAAAATTAAGAAATAATTCTAAGTTTTAAAAATATAAAATTTTATAATTATTATGAACATAGTAAAATAAGTGAAAATTTAACTCTAACTAATTTGATAACTTCTTATTTTTTATAACATTAAAAATTATATACTTTAAGGTGAATGATTTTTTGACTCAAAAATATCTACTTGCTTTCACATATTTTTGTATTCTAATATCATCAAATAAATTCATTCTTTTTCATTTTAAAACACATATTTGAATCATAATAAGTATCGTATGATATATAAACTTATTAAATAACATCACAACAAATTTGAGAAAATAAAAAATCATGATCATATTATCTAATAAACTAAATATATAATAATTATATGATATCTTTAACTATTTTAATTTTATAAATAAAATTAAGAATGTGTGATTTAACAATGAAAACTAAATATTTTTGTAATTTTATTTTTTTATTTTTAACTATGTGTTAATGTCTCTTATTTATTATTCTACAGATAATTAATTTAAATGAAAAAATTAAAATTTAAAATAATTTTGATTAAAATAACTATAAATCATATGTAAATATTTTAATTTTATATAAAAGAAAGTTAAAAATTATAATCAAACAATCTAAATTGAAAGTATTTTAAAATTTTAATTTTTAATTATTATTATTATTATTATTTCAAAAAGAATTAATTTTAATTAAAAATATTAAAATTTTGTAGAAATATATCAAAATAATTATATACAATCTATAACTTTTAAATTTTGTAATGTTTTTTTTAAGTGATTCCTAAGAGATGTATTTTGAAATTCTAGTTTTTCAATCTTAAGTAAGTTTTTATATTTGTTATTTATTATTCAAAATAATTAATTTTAATTAACATAAATATTTTGAAGAAAAATGACTAAAATAATTATATGTAATCTATAACCTTTTAAATTTTATAAAAAATAAAATTATAAATGGATGATTAAATAACTCTAATTAAAGTTTTTTAAAATTTTAGTTTTTAATTTATAATTAAGTTATTATGTCTATTATTTATTATTTAAATTTTTATTAAAAATATTGATATAAAAGAAATTTATGAAATTATAATTAAATAATATAAATTAAAGTTATTTTTTAATGAATAATACTTATTATTTTAAAAATAATTAAATTTAATTAAGAATATTAAAGTATTTAAGAAATATGGTTAAAATTATGTATTTATTTATTATTTTAAATAATTAATTTTAATTAAAAGTATTGAAAAAATAAAAACTAAATAATATGAAATCTTTTAGAATTATAGTTTTTAATTTTGAATTAAATTATTAATTATGTCCACTATTTATTATTTTAAAAATTATTTTTTAATTAAAAATATTAAAAAAATAGATATATGAATGGATGGTTAAATAATCCAAACTAAAATATTTTAAAATTTTAGTTTTAATTTAGTTATATTGTTTATTTTTATTAATTTTAAAAATAGTTAAATTGCGAAATCTGAGTATCTAACTTTCGTTTAAGGTTGAGAAACCGTTGTAAGACTATCGATGAAGGATACTATCAGTTGAGCAGTAGTGACAAACAATTATATTTAAAAGGATACTTAATTAGGAGAGAGGAGCATGGAATGGAATGGAAAGGAAACAATTTTGTTTGGTTTGACCATTGGAATCAAGCTCAGAATCAGGATTATAGTGTTTGGTTTGACACTGGAATGGAATGAAAAAAGCTGTAAATGACCTTAATACCCCTACATACTGTAAAGTTCAAATAATGTCATTTAATTACTATTTTTTCGTCAGACAAAATACATTATTGAAATCATTATTTTTCTAAATAAGTATTACTTAATTAAAAAGAAATATATTATTAAAATTATTATTTTTCTAAATAGGGTTTAGGGTTTTGAGGTTTGGGATGTGTGATTTAGGGTTTAGGGATTTAGGATTTGGGGTTATATTTGTAGGTTAAGGTTTAGGGTTAAAATTATTATTTTTCTAAAAATAGTTTAGGGTTTTAGAATTTTGGATTTAGGGTTTTAGGGTTTAAGGTTTAGGGTTTATGGTTTTAGGATTTGGAATTTGGGGTTTAGGGTTTTGGGATTTATGTTTTAGGGTTTTGGGTTTTGGGATTTATGTTTTAAGGTTTAGGGTTTAGGGTTTAGAGATTTGGGGATTTGGGGTTTAGGGTTTTAGGATTTAAGGTTTAGGGTTTAGGGATTTGGGGTTTAGGGTTTTAGGATTTGGAATTTAGGGTTTAGGGTTTAGGGTTTTGGGATTTATGTTTTAGGGTTTAGGGTTTTGGGATTTATGTTTTAAGGTTTAGGGTTTAGGGTTTAGGGTTTAGGGATTTGGGATTTATGGTTTACGGATTTGGGGTTTAGGGATTTGGGGATTTGGGGTTTAGGATTTAGGGTTTTAGGATTTGGAATTTGGGATTTAGAGTTTATGGTTTAGGGATTTGGGATTTATGTTTTAGGGTTTAGGGATTTGAGGTTTAGGGTTTAGGGATTTGAGATTTAGGGTTTAAGGTTTTAAGATTTTAGGATTTGGATTTAGGGTTTTGAAATTTTGGGTTTGAGAATTTGGGATTTGAATTTAAGGTTATATTTTAGGTGAGGGTAAAATTGAAAAAAAAAAGTTTAGATGGGAATGGAATAATGATTACCAAAGGTGGGAGAAGGAATTGTGATTCCTTCTCTTTTAGTAATCAGATTCCATTCCGCTCTCCATTTCGTTCAACCAAACACACAAAATGGAAGGAATCAATTCTGATTCCATTTCATTCCCTCCAATCAAACGTGGGGTAAGAGTAAACCATAAATTTAGAGCAAATGTTGAAAGCAATTTATTAATAACCTGTTCAAGTAAAAAGTACTATTATGATGTTATGTCCTAATTAAGTCAAGTGTTAGAACATTTTCTAAGCCCATGCACACAACTATCATATCAGTTGTAGCATCATTCAATTGTTACACTTGAAAATCTTATTAAAGGTTTCTTCACCTCTTTATCTAAACCACCCACCTCTAGTTAACTTTGTTCAATCTTTTTCTAACCTATTTATTAATTTTAATGCATATTTAATAAAATTTTATACTAATATAATTATGAATACATATGTTAAGTGGGATGATTTGATTCCCAACAGAGGCATTAACAAAAAGGAACACTTTATAGATTTTGATGCTTAAAGTTCTCATCTCTAGATCCTCATGTTCATTCCACGAAGATTGTGTGGTTTTCTAATTTTTAGTTTTTTTAGATGAAAATAAATGATAAAAATAAAGAATAAATAAATTAAAATAATTATGATTATTTAGGTATTCTTATTATTAATAATAAGTTAGAATTTTAAAAGTTATTAGGAATTATATGTTTGGATTATTGTTTAGGATTTAATTTGTTATTGAAAAATCTTATATAGAGGACAAATGATTGTATAATTATTTTCAGATATTAGTTATAGATTGATATATTTTTTTCCCTCAATTATATCTAGATCTTATTTCAAATTTTTTCTATTTTCTTTCTAATTTTTCAATTCTTTATTTATTAATCCCAATTTTTCTTCTTGTATCATAATTAACACATTTTCTATAATCAAGAAATTAAATAACATAATTTATAATCTAAATGATATAACTTAATTTTAATTTATATATATATATATATATATATATATGATGTTTAATATAATATTATGCACTAAAAAACATTTTATAAAAATATTGATTAGTTACTAGATAATGTCAAAAAATAATACATATATATATAATTTTTTTATATAAATAATTTTAACAAACCATTTTAAAAAATTATTTTTGATCATTGATTTAATTTTAGTTAACAATAAATATATATTTTTATTTAATTTAATTTTTCTTTGATTCTAATAGTTATTTTTAAATTAAAAATTTTAAAAATTAATTTAAATTATCCAAATATTAAAATATTTTGTTAATTTTTTAATGCCAAAAACAGAATTAGATAGCATTGGTATATTCCTTGTGAAATTAAGTATACATAATATAACTGAAACTAATTTATAATTCAGTTCATATAATTCCCACTTTTTACGATGATAGACTCAAGATTAAAATAATAAACTTTAATAATATAATGCATCAAAGTCCTTGTCACATGCTTCTTAAAGAAGATTCCTTTAAACGCTTTTTTTTCCCATTTGTTACTCACTTGTAAAAAATGTTTACAATTATAGGAAATTTATATTTTCAAATAAAATAAACACAAATTTTATAATTTTTAAAATGCACATAAAATTTTTATTATTTAAAAAAAATACATATTAATCTTAAATTGATCATTTATTTTTTTAAAATAATCAGGTATCAAATACATTGCCAAATTTTTAAAAGATTATTAAAATTACAAATTAAAAAAAGCCACATTTATCCCCTAACATCAAAATCAAAAAATTAACATCCCTTTTCCCACCTCCGGTATCAAACCCAATTTCTTATCTTTCAAACTTTCTCAATAATCCCAAATATCTAATGCCATCCTTTGTACCTAATCACAACCTATTTTGGATTAGTATAAAAATCTAGAGTTTTCGAACCTTTTTACAAATTTGAGAGGATTACGGTGGTTTGGTATTATGCAGGTAGTAGATACGCAATCCTAACAACCTAAGTTACCTCGTTTATATAATGAAAATAACACTTATTTAACAGCTTGCATATAACAACCTTATCTTAAAGGTAATCAATCAAGATATGCGAATCAAGATCTGATTGGGTATGTTTATGGTCTCGGTTTCTCAATAATCGAGATCATAGGGTATATCTATGGTCTTGATTTCTCAATAATCGAGACCATATGGTATATATAAATTTAAAAAAATACAATTATTAATTATAATATTAAAATCAATATAAATTACAATAAATTCATTAATTATAATATTAAAAATTATATTATATTAAAATTAAAAGTATAATTACATTTGAAAATCAACCACTTTCAACATGCATCAAAAATCACATGAAAAGAAAAAGACTCTACAAATCATTTATCATATAACACAAGGCCAAAGAAAGATACATCTATATATGAAAGCAACCAAAATTGCCCAAGAATCCCTTCTTATAAAAATACTTTTCAATAGTCCTAAACCAATCTAAACATCGTCATCCAACAATTGAATTCTACTATTGCTTGCATTCTGTAGGCCACTCACCCTGTTGACCATCTCCACCGGATGCTCTTCCACTCTTTTGCACAAAGTAACAACATTTCATGCAAGGAACGAAAAGTAAAAAACTACTAAAGCTTTCTATGAAGATCAAAGTGTACCTTAGGCCTAGCTGTCGACCGTAAGAGCATCAAAACCACAAAGCATAATTAGATCACTCCACAATTCACGTTTAACAGAAATACATAGAGAACTAAATGTTAATACAACAAAAGTATTTTAACCCATAGGCCTAGTGCATGTTCCTGTTGCAGCGTTAACAAGGCATAATCACTTGAAATAATTTAAGAAAATGTCCAACAACTAATTTTGAGTAAAGGAAGCAAAATGATACAATCAACTTTATCCTACAAAATTAGTGAATAGAAAAATAAAATGTCTAATTCAATTCAAATTTTTAGTGAACAACCTTATTAACATAAAGGAAAGTAAAGGGAATCAGACGGTCAGATACAACACGTAATTTTATTTCAGAAACTATCAGGTAAATAATTTAAATGAAATAAAAGCTTGATATTTTACTTTTCTCTCTCAATTAGCATGTGAACTACCCAAAAATAACTTCTATTACCAACATATATACCTTCGTTGCAATCCCTGAATAGGCTCAATCTGGTGAGAATCGTAGATACTAAATAACTGTACCAGGGAAAGAGATGGCCGTAGAGAATTAATATCAAACTGCATATGGTGTGAAGCCATCAATGAATCATCACAGTCTAGAGCAATTTCTTTATCCATCCATCTCCCAAAGCTGAGTTTCTTCAACTCTCATACTTCATCATAGCCATCACGACAGTAAAATTACATCATCAGCATCTCTAGCATCTTCAAACTATTGCAAACGCTTGTTATGAAATAATTTGCAAATGATGCACAAAACTCCCTATCCTAAGAAATTATTGTAAAAAAATATAGATTCATACATGAAATGTATAACCCTAATTCAATAATTTATGCGTAGAGACCTAATTCCACTAATAATCAATGCATATATGAATTGATATGGTAAAACAAAGAGAGTATCACACATACCGGGATTTGGGTCACGAGCAACAACAATACAAATGACCGGCCAACAAGGTGCGAACAGGGGAAAAAGAAAAGAAGAAAAACAGAGTGAAAAGGAAGAAAATAGGGGAAAGGAAGCTACTGGTACCGGTCAAAAAAGGAAAGAAAAAAGATGGAGCTACTGGACGAGATGAAACTGCTAGACAAGATAGAGTTATTGGGGGAGAGAGCGAAAACGCGAGGGAGATAGGGGGAGAAAAGAAAAGAAACGAGGAAAAGGATAGAAAGCGTTGAGAAATTAAAGAAACGTATATCTGAAGGAAAAAGAAAAAAAGTGAAAAAAGAGGAAAAAAAAAGATAAAAAAAAGAAGAAAAAAAACTGATATATATATATATATATTATAAAAGAAATAAAACACATTAAATTAAATTAATAGAGAAAAATAAAAAAATTATAAAGTAATTTTTGTATTTCTTTTAAATGAATGACATACAATATATTATCTGATTTCGTTTTTAAAAAATATTGAAAACTCTATTATTTTAATTATGATTAATAATAATTATAATTATTTAATAATTGTGACTATATAAATTTATTTATATATATTTAAATATTTTTTGTAATTTAACCCATAATCACGATTAGTGATAAAACCGAGGTTATATGTATATATTATAACCTCAATTTTTATTAAACCATGGCCAAAATTCTATGGTCTTAGTTTTTAAAAAAATCGAGGCTAAAACCCCTAGACCAAAGGTATATATTTTAGTAATGTATCCTTGGAAGCAATCAATCAAGACTTGAGGATCAAGATATGATAATCCAAACTTGGCCTAAATAAACGGCCTAATACACTATCCTAATGACCCAGATCACTTCTTTACATACAAGAGCTCAAGCAACACGTATATTGCGACCTAAGGACGACAACTTGATTATGTAAAACTATTTTGTAATGTACTCTAGTAACTCACATAAAACACTTACTAATATAACCTTGATACTTGTATAATAAGTTTTATATATACCATTTTAGTGAGATGAATAAAATATATCATTAAATCTCTACAGCTTTTCTTTAGAATCCTATAATATATGTAATTCTTTAAACAATAATTAATTTGAGAGAACTATATATGATAGGAGTTTTTTTGTTTTTGTTTTTGGAGAATTGAAAATGTGTTTATTAATTTTCAACTTTTGAGGTTAGGGATGTGATGGTTAATTTTTTTTTTTAGAAAAATACCTTTTAAAATATGGTCCTATAATTGGTTCATGATTATTTCTAACAACAAAAATGATAATCGGTTAAATTAGGATCAATGTACATCTATTTTTTTAAAAAAATAATAGAAATTTATGTATCACCTAATAATTGTATAATTTTTGTGCAATTTTACCTATATAATTAAAAAAAACTTAATCATTTCAAGTATCGGTGGATGGGCAATTCATTAACCCTTGAGTTTGAAAACAATTGGGTAGTGAAACCAATAGCAGTGCTCCCAAAAAAAAAAACCAAAATGATAAACACGAAAAAAAAAAAATGGTAAGCAACAAACATATATATATATCCCCTGGTTGTACATAACTGTAAATCACTGATAGTTTTCATTTGACATGCACCTTCCTCCATATATCACCGTCCATCGCTAACTATTGTGGACTTCAATTAAAACTACTGGGAATTATTATTATTTTCCTCCAGGCTCAAGATAAGCAAATTAATGGTCCACAATTTGTGGTCCGTGCCTACCATTTCATTCATTCATTTTTTTTATCTTTCATACATATCTTTTTATTTTTACGGAGATCTCGTCAATGATCTATAAATTTAAATTTAACTAAACTATAACATATTTTACTATATTTAATTAAAATAACATATTATTTGGTAAGAAGGTGAAATAACTATGAAAAAAATTACAATTTAATCAAATAATTATGTAATTAAAGTGTTTTAATTTAAATTTTTTAATAATCTATATGTTTAATATAAAAATTAAGTGATTAAAATATTAAAATAACATATTTTTAATAATTTTTAGTTAATATTTTCATTTTATTATTTTTCCAGCTAAATTAAAGACTAAAATAATGATACACAGAAGCTAGAAATCGTAATGGAAAAAGACCAAATTTTACCTCTTGGGATCGTCTTCTTTTTATGGGAAATAAGTTTGTGAACTCAATTTTACTATTTAATCACATTATCAATTATTTGTAATATTTAAGCTTTTTGAAAACAATTTGTGGTATCATCTCAATCTATCATTTTATAAACTTTCAAAATATTACATGATTTTAAAGATTTTGTGTTTGCTTTATTTTATTTTTCTCTCTCTTTCTAAACTTGCAGGATTATATTAATAATTAATTTTTTATTTTTTTTAATATTATAATTTATGATATATATATATATATATTTAAAATAAATTGTGATATTGATCAAATTTTGACATATACGTCTTAGTATAAATAAAATGGCTTGTAATAATAAAATTTAGAATATGTAATAAGAAAATAATTATAGCATCACTAATTTATATGAGCTAATTTGATTATTATAATCTATATATAAAATTAGTATAAGAAATATTTTTGATAAAAATATTTAAATATTATCACACACGTGGTACCAACCTTTCTCCGGTTTAAGATCATATAGCCTATGCAATTGCAGCTGTAGATTCCCCTCCCTTCAATCGCCTTAAATGACCAAGCTCCTGGTCTGGACTCTGCCATATCAAAATCCCAAACCATCGTCTGTGGTTCTTCTTAATGAGGCCCCACCTGTACATTTTCACTCGTGTTAAAAAATATTAATGATTATATTGTATATTATGTTAAAAAATATTAATAATTTTATTGTATTTTATATTTGAAAGAATATGCATGTTATTTTACTCTTAAACTAGATATGTAAGTATTAATACATTAGATCTAACTAAAACACGATATATATTAACATATATACCTTAACAATTCGTTTTGTTAATTGACACGGTTGACAATAATACGAAAACCGAAAAGAATAGACGGAATTTTTAAGCATAGAATCTTCTTCGTTCTAAGGCCCGAGCTTTCTGTTCTGACATGTTTGTGGTGCGTCCTTGTCTTTCTGTTATTTATGTTAAACACGCTTTGATCCATACTCAGTTTCCTCTAGGCTTTACCTCTACTGTTCACCTGTAAAAGTTATAACTTTTACAGAGTACTTACAAAGAGAAGTTCCTGGTGTTTCCAGAGAATAACCTTTCTTGATTAGAGGACTTTTTGTTTCTTCATCTATAAAAGTCAAGGTAGGGTGGTTTTGATCAGGTCTGATTTCCTTTTGATTTGATTTTCTGCTTCTGGGTTTTTTTGCCCCCACTGTTTTGTTTGCTCTTTATTGGGTTTAATTACATTTCGAAGATTTTTCTTTGGTTCAGATTTGGGATGTTGGAATTTGGCCAGATAGGGTTTCTGTATAAATTGTTTTTATTGTTTTTGAGAGTATGAAGATGGGGAATCTCTTTTTTCTTCTAAACTTGTGCGGTTTAGTGAACTATTATAGTTAATGATAATAAAATATTATCGATCTTATTTTAATCAACTTTGTAAAGATAAATCAAGGCTTGATTCAGTTGGGGCTCACATTCTTTTCAAAGAACAGTCTCCATAACGAGTAAAGTATATTATTATTAGTCTTTATCTTAATAATTAATTGCTTCGACTAAACTAATAAACTATTCTCTGCTTTTTAAGTTATTTTTTTATATGAGAAATCAGCAACAGTTTTTTGAACTCTGTCTCTTGTTCTTCAGACATTTTCTATTTGGTCAAGTCATGAATAATGGTGTTCCTGATTGGAGTTTTGGTGATGATGTCTCTTTGAGCAACCAAAAGAGACCTGCAGGGTCAGTACTCTCTTCTTCTTTTATTGAAATTCTTAGCTTTTTTGACTTTGTAAATATCTTAAACAAGCATTGGAGCCACATGCTAAATCTTAATACAGAGTTTTGTTTGTTATGGTGATATCATGTTCAGGCCAGACCATGAGCTAGTTGAGCTCGTATGGCGAAATGGGCAGATAGTTTTGCAGAGCCAAACTAATAGAAGACCAAGTTTTAATCCTATTGTTCAGAAATCTGATCACCAAGCAATTAGAGGTGATGGGTCATATGGGATTCCAAATAATTTAATTCAAGATGATGAGACAGTCTCGTGGATTCACTACCCAATCGAAGACTCCTTTGAAAAGGAGTTCTGTTCCAATTTTTTCACTGATTTGCCTTATTCTGATCCCATTGAAGTTGACAAAACAATCAGACAATTTGAAGAAGAAAAGAAAGTTAAATTTGGTTCTTCTGATACCTTACATGGTTTTAATAACAGCTTACAACAACACAAAACCAAGCCCTCAACCAATATGGTATGTCTTGAAAAGCAAATGCCTCCTCCAGAAAATCATAATAATCTTGAAGAATTGGGAAAAGTGGTTAGTTTTTCTCAATTTACGATCCCAGAAAAGGGCAGTTTGAGACCTTCTGGTGAGAAATTAGAAAGAAAAGATCAGTCTCGTAATTTAACTCAAAGTGGAGAGGTTAGAGAGTGTTCAATTATGACAGTTGGGTCTAGTCACTGTGGAAGTAACCAAATTCTACCTGATCTAGCTGATATGAGCTGGGTTTCGAGCAATGTTGATAGGACTAATATTGGTTTATCTGCTGGACAATTGAAGGAAAATTACGTTAAGAAGATTTTGCCTCATATTCAGCGAGGTAAAAAGGAGATAGTTGATCCAGTTCTTACTTCATCATCTGGTGGATCTGGTAGTAGTTTTGAAAGAACATGTCAACAATCTGCTGGTGACAATAATAAAAACAACAAAAGAAAGAATAGGGATATTGCAGAGGAATCAGAAATTCAAAGTGAGGTAAAAACCTCTTTATCTGAATATTTATATAACTTGCTTTCATGTAGCAATATCAATACATTTTGCCCTAAGGAAAAAAAAAGTTGACATATTAGGCTGCTGAACTCGAATCTGCTGGCACAAAGAAGTCTTCCCAACGATCTCGATCATCCCGTAGGAGCCGTGCAGCTGAAGTGCATAATCTTTCTGAAAGAGTAGGATTTTTGTGATCCCTGAAATTTCAAAAGGTTGTAAGAGTTTTAATTATATCTGTTTAATTAATATCTGTTTTATTTATTTTTGTAGAAACGGCGAGATAAGATCAATGAGAGGATGAGAGCACTGCAGGAGCTCATTCCACATTGTACCAAGGTTTACTTTCTCTCCCTCTCTATTATAGCTCTATTTATTGTTTTCATTTAACTGAACCGAGCTTTGTTTTGCAGACAGATAAGGCATCTTTATTAGATGACGCAATCGAATACTTGAAGTCACTTCAATTACAACTTCAAGTATGCTTACAGAAACTCCTAAAACAACAACAGACCTTATAGTTTGAAGATAAATTGCTTGATATAATTATTTTTTAATTTTTTGGTATTTTAGGTGATGTGGATGGGAAGTGGAATGACACCAATGGTGTTTCCTGGAGTACAACACTACATCTCTCGAATGGGAATGAGTCCGCCTGCATTGCCTTATATTCACAATCCAATGCATTTGACAAGAGTCCCACTTTTTGATCCCCAAACAACAAATCATCAACCAATTTTGTGTCAAACGCCAGTTTTAAATCCCATTAATTATCAAAATCAATTGCAGAATACCTCCTTTCCTGATCAATGTACAGGTTTCATGGGTTTTCGACCCATGCAAACTGTATCACAGGTTTGTGTTTCTTTGTCATCCAAAGAATGCAATTTTTCATAAAATATCACCTAAGCAATTGAAGTTATTCTTAATTCACATTGCATTAAATTTCCTTGCAGCCAATGAACATGTTTAACCTTGGTTGTCAGACAGTACAACAGAGCCAATCAATACCACAACAGGGAATTAGCAGTGGACCTTTCAGTGGAAGTACTATGGATGGTGGTGGTTTAAGTGGCAAGATAGGTCAGTGACTTCTAATCTTTTGTCTCAAATCACCTGATGCTTATTACTCTGGGTTTGATCAGCTCATTGATTGTTAATCAGAACACCCAGAAGCATGCCTAGATAGTAAATATCCAAACCTGGCTTAAATGATTGGACAGAACTTGCCACTTGGTGAACACTATGATCCAATTTTGTCAAAGTTTGATAGCGATTCAAACATAAAAACAAATATGTGATTTGAACTTGAATAAATAAATGAGCTTATCTACTGCCTTATCTCCATTAAGTTTTGCTCAAACAATAGCTAGTTCTGATCATAATTAAATATTTGATTGTGCCTATTATCTTGTAGCTATATGAGCCTTTATGTCTGCTTTTAATTGTTGTTTACACTTGTGTGGTTCTGATCAGAAGTAGTTCTTGCTCATAGTACATTCATCAATGTGAAATTTTAATAAAAATTCACGGGTTAATTAATGTGGAAACTTTTTTTTTTGGGTGTTGACAGGTTGATTGATGACTGTTCTTGTTTATCTGTTTGGTCCCCGCAACTTTGTTGAACAAGATTTTTGCTGCAAAGGGTGAACTGTCCAGATAGTCAATTATTTAGGCAAAATGTGTTTAGTGCCTTAATTTAAAAAAAAGTATTCTATTTATTTAGGCAAAATGTGTTCAGTGCCTTAATTTTAAAAAAAGTAGTCTATTTATTTAGGCAAAATGTGTTTGGTGCCTTAATGTGCTTTTGAGTCCATTTATCGGTAAAAAAATATTATTTAAGTCTCTTTATTTATAAAAAATATATTAAATAAAGATAAAGTTAATTTTTCATCTAATTTTCTGATAAATATAATAGAATATTACATATATCACATGCATATTTATATTTTTTTATAGGTATATTTATAAAAAATTAATATTTAATTAATAATATTTCTCAAACTTTTAAGATAATTAATTTTTTTTCAAATTTAACCAAATTTTTAATAAATTTTTTATCTCTAATACGTAAATTAACACATTAGATTATTAAAATTTTATCTAAATTTAATCAAAATAATTTGTTAAAATTTTTGAGTAATTTTTAATTAAAAATTATTTTGTGTATATGGAAAAATACAAAACATTGATATGTCATATTTGTTATTTTATTATATTTAATGAAAAATTAGATAAAAAAATCATATATCTTTTTTTACAAATAAATGCACTTAAAAATGTATTCTAAACAAAGATATTAAATAAACGTTTTTTAAAATATAGCAAAAGCCACTATATGACTTGGACATTTACAACGAATTGTAATCGGTGTATCAGATTATGTTAATCCTTTTGAAGATTCACCCCCGACTATTACGAGCGGTTTTTCAACTACCCAAGAGTTGGAACAAACGATCTATAACAGCTTTGATATAAATGTAACACCATTGAGAACAAAAGAAAAATACATTTTATATACCCATGATTTGGATGAAATTAGTTATATTTAATTTATGGCAGCTAAAGAATGAAAAGAAAAAAAAATGCATAGCTTAATTCCTTCAAAAAAAAAAAGAGTTTCATTTTTAACGTTCTTAATGTTCGTTTGGTATGTAGTTTAAAAATGACTTTTTCTTTTATCTTATTGTTTTTAAGAAAATTGTCAAAAAAGAACAAAATTAATTTCCATACATTTTTAATTAAATTTCTGAGAAATTGAAGTATATAATAGACAGATTCAAGCTGCAAATAGTTGAATGGTAAGTAGTGGTTTTGGATTAATAAAAATAAAAGCAACCCAACTACCAAACTAGAGATATAGTCTGGACTTGGGTGCAATACCATGTTATTGTCTTTAAGACCTTGTGACAGGCAGAGAGAGGCTAGCTTGTAGGACATATACATTACTTGGTGGATATGGAAGGGAATATGGTACCAAATGATGGATTCTTCGGGGGATTCCACTATAATCCATAAATGAGGAGGATGGAAATCTACCGCATGTCAATTGATATTGAACGAACCTTCATGAATTTTATCTCTTCCTATGGTGCTACTTGGTTACCACATGACAAAAACAAAATCAAGCTAACATGTCGGTGGATATATATATATATATATAATTCAAAAACTTACTATGAATAGTGATAAATGTTATTATTATATCATTAAGTGAATCACATTATGTTATATATACCTTATAACAAAATTGTACATTCATGAATTAGTTATATAATCAAATTTTTTCGTTAAAAGGTTTTATCGGATAGAACTCTATTGCACAACTAGAAAGAGGATAATATTTTTTAAAAAAAATTAATTATATTCTTTAAAAAAAATTAATTATATTCTTTAAAAAAAATATTTATTGAAAAATAAGACTTAATTCACTCTATTTTAAAATTAATAGATCAAACCTATTAAACATAAAAATAAATAAGTTAAAGTGCCATTATCAAAAAAATTGAATGCAATTTGAACCCTACACCCAAAACAAGGGGGGAACTAAATAGTAGTATCAAGTATTAAACTCTTAAGGTAGTTGCATTACATACATATATTTTCCTTTTTTTTTATTAGTCAATTCTTCAACTTGAACGCGATGAACTGTTAAAGGAATCGCATAAATTTTAATCAACTTTATATATGTTAGTGTTAAGAAATTTGGATCAAATAGTATAATCACAAATTTTTTTCCAAGATTCTTCTTAGCAGAATATCAAATGATAGAAAAATACATAATACACAACACAAGAATTATAGTGAAAACTCTGAATTAGAGAAAAAACCCACTTTTGTTGTCAAAAGACAACCAGAGAAAGAAATTTACTATATGAAAAATTGTTACAACTACATTCTCAATGATTTTCTCACACACCCAAAAGACGAGCAATTACAAGCCCAAAAGAATTTTTCCACAAAATTCTCGCACTTAAAAACTTCTCATATAAGTTTTTCTTTATTTTTAGGATGATTAACAACGAAGAAATGAAGACATATTTATAGCCTTCAAGTTCCCATTTCATATGCCAAATATTTCTTCATTCAACAAAATTAGACTACATAAATTTCTTATTCTTTATTCAAATAAGGTTAGACACCTCCATCTTTGACAATATGGTAAGCCACCTTCTATGAATTTTCTTCTAAATTAAACACCTCTTATTTTGATTAACAAACCTAATATTATTTTTAATCAATCACAACAGTTATTACTTCACTAATTCTTGTAAAAATCTCAGAATAAATTATCATTATATTTTGAATTGGCTTCATGTGTGGATTTGAAAGTCCCTGCATATTCTGGCTCCAAGACATAAATTTTTTGGCATCAAATCATTTGTAATTGCAAGTTGTTTTGGAACGAAATAGATTATATGCCATTAAATATAGAATATATTTAACGAGCACCATTTAAAATAATGGGCATTAAGGGGGCGTTTATTCGGAATACAATACACAAATTATTTTTTAATTAGAATTGATTTTTTTTAATTTTTTTGGGAATATAAATAAATAATTTAATTTTTTATAATATTAAAAAATATGTAAATTTAAACTAAAAAAAGACTATCACGAACATACGTTACATTGTCGAGAACTGTACAAACAAACAAACTCGTTGCCACCTCTTATGAACCCTTTTTTTTAATAAATCCAAGTAGTCATCATACTCTTTCAAAAAGGGTATTTTATTCCTCATTTTTCAAGTTTTTATTTTTAGACAAAATTAATTAAGTTTAATTTTTTTAAAAATAATATTTTTTAACGATTAAATTGATTTATCTTAAAATAAAAAACAAAAACTCCTGAAGATCTCTCAACTCGTTGGCTCTCTCATTCTCTTAATTCGATAATTTAAAAAATATATTTTTTTTTTCAACTCAATTTATAAATCCAAACAAATTTTTAATTATAGACCATTTTTATTGGAATATTCCAAAGTAAAATTTCTAATAAATTTATGCCTATATAAATATTTTCATTAATTATATTATATCTAATATTTTTAAATGAAAGTTAAAGATGATAAATACACATAAAAATCTCAATTAGATTGAGAATTCTACCTCTTCATTTAATCCTTCAACTATTAGTATTATTAAATAAAGAAAAACCTTTTAAAGTGACCTTATACAATAAAAACCTCAACAAAATCTAAATGTAGACCTTATTCAATACTAATTACATGTCTCAAAGTTAATAATTCTTTGAATTTTAATAAAATTTAATCCATAATTATGAACCTATCCACCTAAATAGTTTTGATGCCCAATAATACTATATAAAATTACTCTTTTTTTTTAAATAGTAAATGGCTAAGAGCAACCCTCTCTCCTTAAAATGTGTAATTGTTGATTTGTTATAAACCATACAAGTTAATGGTTTACTTAGTGTTGATAATTTTTTTCAACGAGATGAAAAATTGTTTAGAAAATTTAGACTTTTCATTGATGAGAAAATTTTGATCGAAAATATTTCATTATGGGATTGGCAGGGGATTACACTTCTCATCCCATTAAAGCCTCAAACTTAATTTTTTTACATTTTAAATAAATTTATCATATATTACTCATTAGTAGACTACAATGCTATTATATTACTGTGTGTATATGATAATTATCTTTAAGATATTTTATGTTTATTAGTTAGTTATTATTGTATCCAATCATAGCTTAGTATACTCTTGTATATATAATCATGTTTTGTTTATAATTCAATATAATTAGAAATTATACAAATAAACTTTCTTACATAGTTTCTATGGTGTCAAAGCTTGATAAACAAGTTTATGTGGAACCTCCAATGGTAATTCTATCTTCCTTGATTGTTCTAATAAGTTCGAGTTATCAATCATCTCTCTTTGCTATCAGTACTCTATTAGTTAATCTCATGTTTTCTATAAAGTTAGATCAAACAAACTATATCATATGGTGCGAGTAAGTTCTTTCAATTGTTATCACGTATGAATTGGATATAATCATTAATCCTTATATCTCTCTCTACCACGTTAATTTGTGTACTCTTAGATAAATCTTGGATTTTTACATTAAAATCGATTGAATAATTTTGTGAAGAGTTTTTTCTACTTTTCAATATCTTCGTCTTTGCATCTTCATCTGAAACGAGGTGCTATAGTAGCTAAACAATTGAACTCACTCAAAAGAGTTCATTCAATCTCTTATCATACTCGATTCATGGAGCTGAGACTTCAATTGCAAACTATGATAAAAAAAAAGATCTATTAATTGATGACTATGTTCTTTATTTGAAGATTGTGTTGATCATCTAGTTACTATTGGTAAAGCTGTAACAACCAACGATCTAATTTTACATGTTATCACTTGCTTTGATTCTATTTATAATCATTTTGTCTATTACTTTACGATACATTTAGATGCTTTTTCCTTTGATGAATTTCATAGTTAGTTGTTGACTTATGAAAGACGTCTTGAATAGCATAATACATAGGATACTAGTCATTATATTCAGGAAAATTTGGAAAAATTTGCTAGTCTACCTTTCAAGAACATTTTAGATGCTCGATATTTGTTTAAGTCTTCGAGTATTGATAGTGGATCCACATGAAATTTACAAATTTTTTTGAAAAAAAATAGCTATCAACTTAAGGACATTGGTGGAAATTCACAGTTTAAAAATAGTAACAAAGGTACAAATTGATATCTTCCTTATATGCAATGCTAGATTTGTGATAAGAGGGAAGAGTTTCAACTTTTCTTCTTCACCTACAACAATTCTTGTTGATGGTTATGGTTCCTCCTTTTCTCGTGATGCTTATTCAATCATTATGACATGGTTGTTTGACTCTGGAGCTATACATTAGTTAACTAGTGATATAAGAAACATTGGTGATACAAAAATGATTTCCTTGGTCCTCGTGCTATTATTATAGGTAATGCACCTTCCTTTAATACACTTGGCATGACTCTTCTTCCTTACAACCTTCTGGTTTTGTTTCTCTTCTTAAATTTAATGAGCTATTGCACGCTCTTTTTGTGCCACACAGTATGATGTTAGAGCAAAGACTATGTTTAGATAACAATGTTATTTTTGAATTTTATGTTGATTGTGTGTTCATAAAAGATGCTTTGAGCAATAGGACTCTAGCCAGAGGGAGAGCTAGAAGTTGAATTTACTCTTTATATGGTAAAGTAAGATCTTCTAAGTCCATTGTTCATACTAACAAGACTTTAGTTAGTGTTTCACTGATTGTTGCTTCTATGTTTTCTACTATAAGGTCATATATATGGCATAACAAGTTAGCACATCCATTTAAGGAAGTGTTCAATAACTTATACATAATCATTTGCTAAAGTGTGATAAATTTTCTTGATTTGTTGTTTGTTCTACATGTTATGTTGCTAAGTCACCTAAGCTTCCATTCAAACACAAACATGTTCCTTGTGATGTACCTTTTTGCTATTTTATATGTGGATTTATATACTAGTCTTATAATGGCTAAAACTAATGCTAAGTATTTTCTTCTTGTAGTTAATGATGTTACTCATTTTATGTAGATATTTTCCTTTAAAACTAAAGATGAAGCATAGTTTATTTTCGTAAATTTCATGCATAAGGTTGAGAGGAATTTCAATACAAAAATAAAGCAGTCTAGTTTGATGGTGGAAAAGAGTTTTTGTTTCTCTCTAAGCTCAACTCAATTGGCTTGCAATATAGGATGAAAAGTCCACATACTTAAGAAGAAAGTAGAATTTTGAAATCTAGACATTGAAAAGTTATAGAAATGGGTGTAGCTTTACTTTTATAGGCTAGTATGCCTTTGAAGTTTTGGGTGTGTGCCATGAAAACATTTGTTTATGTTTTAAACATAATGCATACTATAAAATTTATGAGTGTTGACGATATTCATTTACAAAGAATTTGAATGTAATTTTAGTTTCTGGGTGTCTTTCAAGTATATTTTCAACCCGAAGAAGCTATCAAGCTCCAACGATCACATCTTAATGTATCTCCATTTTCGTACATGTTAAATTTATATAAAACACATAGAAATATTATGCATATAGGTTACTCAATTGATCGAGTCATGTATAGATCATGACTTGATCGATCGAACTTAATTACCTAGCTAAATTAATTTTTACATAACTAGATCAATCAAGGAATTAATACTCAATTGGTCGAGTACTAGATCAATCGAGATTAATGAGTAGATCTATTCACTTATTTCAGATTTAATTAATTATTTCACTAGATCAATCGATCTTGACTAGATCGATCGAGTGATTATGTTTGATCAGTCGAGTTAGTTCTAGATTGATCGAGTGGCCAACTTTTCAAGTTTGACCTAATTTTTACTCGAACTAATTTATTTTATTACTATATTATCTTTATGTTTTAAACCTTTTTAAAATATTTTCAAGGAATATTTGTAATAAACTTTTGACTTAGAGCTTCAAATCATGCTATTTAATCATACATTTGACTCACAATTTTGTTAACCACGTAAGAGTACTCTTAAGCATTATTCTCTCTCTCTCTCTCGTTTTGATAAAACTATTCAAGTAGGCTTTTTCATTGAGTTAATTTATCAAACATTTGTGGTTATGGTTGACGAATTAAGAAGCCTATAATATTTATGATATTGTACTTTACAATGATTGTTCTAAGGTTGCTTATTGGTTTTGATTTATTTGATATATTTGTTAAATCATCTAGTTAGGATTGTTAATTATTGAATCTGTTATAAGACACACATTTGCACTTGTGTTATTATGCTAACTTTTTATGTGCCAACTGTATAGGTTCGATTAACTCGTGTGACTTGAGTTTATTGGAACATTGGTTCGGATACAAACATTTTTCTTGTAGAAACTATTATGAAAGTTGTGGCTTGTAAGTAAATTATTTGGGGACATTACTTTATGGTTAGTTTGAGTCTTAGTCTTGTAATTAAATCTTATTTTTCATAGTGGATAGCTAGATGGTTTGATAGATCGACGATTTTTTCTCTTAGATAATTGGTGTGGTCTAAGTTGTTTTCACCTTAAAATATTGTGTGTTAATCTTTATATTTTGTATTACTTTATTTACATGCTATTGTATGTCTATTCATTTTGTAAAAATTTAATTTATCATACTTCTACTAATATTCTATTCATTCACCTTCTAGATAATAGATCCATAACATAAAAAGTAACTTTTCATTTGGTATTAGAGCCAGTCATTAGATACACTTAGTGTGCCTAGGATCTTGTTATGGATAATTTATGTTAGGGTGATATTTCAGATAATGAGAAAAATGATGTTGAATTTCTACTCAATAAATTTAATAAATATATTCTTGATGAATTGCTTATTGATTTATTTATAAGTAAGAGATAAAATGATAAGTTACTTGTAGAAGTAAGTAAATTAAATGATAAACTTAAATCTATTGAAATAAATTCTTCAATTATAAAAAAATAAAAAATTGAATTGTGTGAACGTACTAATATTTTGAATTCAAGTTTTACATATCTTAAACAGGAAAATAAGAATCTAATGTAGGAATTTAAACGAATAAAAGAAGTTGTGAAGAGATTAACCATTGGAGTTGAAAGGTTAAACAAAATTCTAGATTATGAAAAACTAATTTGAGATAAAAGAGGACTAGGCTATGTAGATAAGGATTCTATTCCATCATTTTTAAAAAAACTTGAGTTTGTAAAACTCTCTAACTCGTTTTCTTCACAAGCTACACATAAAAATTCAATATCAAAAACCACATCTAGAAAGCCTTCTAACCATACTCCTAATGTTACTCATTATACATAAAGAACAATTTCACCTTTGATTGAAAAATTTGTTTAGTTTGTACTTGTCTGTCATCGTTATGGTAGAAAATGTCATATTAGGTCAAATTGTAGATTTTTGATGAATGCTCTTAAATTTATTAATGTTTTCCATGTTTCATATAGTAGGACTCATAACCATCATTTATTTATGCATATTACACCATATTCTAGGATGAATGAAAATTATAATAACATGTTCAAAAATTATACTATAAAGCCTGAAGCTATTGATTCAAAAAGGCATGTAAAATTCAACACTCATAATTCTAAGACTAATTATCATCATCCTATCATACATGTTGCATCTTCATTTAGGATGAATGAAAAATCTAAAGGTAAGTCCAAGAATATGCCTATGACAACTAAGGAAGTTGATTTCCAACCTAAATATATTGAGAAATCAAAATTCAAGAAAGTTAAGGTTAGGAAAAATTGTCTCTTTTCAATTACTTGGCCATCAATTATTATTTACTTAGATACTTTTATTTGAGTGCTTAATTGATCCTAGTTTAGCAACTTTAGTTTGTTTTTTTGTTTTTGTTTTTATTGATGTTTATTTAGTTTCAAAAATAAAAAAAAATAAAAAGGAAAAAAGTAGGCATATTTTAACATTGACATGATCATTACATACTTCATTCATATTTATTTTGATTGGTTATACATTTTACAAATAAATATTTTGACTTATACATTTACATATTTTTCACATATCGTGATCGATGTTGATATGAGCCTAATCACATATTTATTGGACACATATATATGTTATGCTTGAAATTTATGATTGGTTTTAAGAGATTCTAGGAAATGAGTTAACCTTGACTGCAAAGTTATTTTTGAGATATATTTTTCACTTTTTTAAAATGTTACTATAAAGAGACACCTAAAAGAACTACTTGTTATGATGTGTGAATATACCACAATGAGATGAGATTTACAACAATTGTGAAATTCATCATTATGGTTTTTGGCTCGTGTATATTTACTTAAAATAATAATAATAATATTAAGGAAAAAGAAAAAAGCAAAAGCTTTTGCATGCACAAGAAGAAAGAGCCATAAATGGTTATACAAAAATAAAATAAATAATTAATCCCTCACAAAAAAATATAAGAGGAAAATAAAAAAAATAAAAAAAAGTTATTTAAATTTTTTCTTAGTAAATAAAATTTTATTATGTACAAGTATGAATTCAATTACAATTTTTTCATGATAGGTGATATTTTTTTCTTTGAATATTTCATAACTAATTATAAATTAACAAATTGACATGCTATTGTAGTTACAACACACATTTTACTTTTGGTGACTGTCGATATGTCACTATATGTGTAAGTATATTTATGTTATTTGTCTACATATATTTATGTTGCCAATTGATGGTCACACTTTGAATAAAATTAATTTCATCATTTATGAGTATTATTGTAGTCATGTTAAACTAAGTCTACTGACTTCAATTATATATATATCAATTTTTATAATTTTTTGTTTTATTCTAATTTTGAGGATTCATAGAATTTAGGAGGAGTTTATTCATTTTTGAAAAATATATTATTTTTAACTCTTTGTTTTGATTACTTTAAGTTTTTCATAATGTGTACTCCTCTTTTCAATCATTAAATACATCGCTTGCTTGCTCAACCTATTTTTCACTACTTCATAATTATATTATTTATTCGTATGACAAAAAAAAGGAAGAAAAATTGAAACATTAATTGAAAATCTACAAAAAAGGGAGAACTAATTGATGGGGAGAGTTATTGATTGAAAATTTTCTTCAAGAGAGATTGCATATAGAGGAGAACACATTAAGTGTTCAAGTTTATTCACATATGAGGAGTAATACTTAAATATTCTATCTATTGTTAATCATCACTTATATCTATTTTCTCGCTTTTCTATTGTTATATACACTAAACTAATGAACAATGAGTCTTTTGGGATAAGTTGTTTGGTTATTCATGTTTTTTTCAATGTATACATGAGCTTTCGAGATTCAAGCGAACATGTTTCACTGGATCATATGATAGTTTCACTATATAAAATTATTTTTTTTCTATAATTGTTATGTATTGAGAGAGAGATTTTGTCACACAAATATACTAAATGAGGATATTGTAAGGTTTATGAGTGTTGATGATATTCGTGAATAAAATATATATATATGTAATTTTAGTTCTTAAGTTTGTCTTTCAAGTATATTTTCAAGCCAAAAAAACTATTGAGCTCCAATTATCACATCTCAAGTATATCTCTGTTCTCGTGCATGTTCGATTTCATATTAGATGCACAAAAAATATTATACATATAGGCTACTTAATCAATCGATTCATGTCTAGATCGATCAAGCTTAATTACCTAGCTAAATTAATTTTTACATAACTAAATCGATCAAGAAATTATTATTCGATTGATCAAGTACTAGATTGATCGAGATTAATGAGTAAATCGATCCACTTATTTCAGATTTAATTAATTGTTTCACTCGATCGATCGAGCTTGACTAGATCGATAGTGGCCATGTTCGATCGATCGAGCTAATTCTAAATCAATTGAGCATCAAGGTTTTTAAGTTTGACCTAAATTTTACTTGAGTTAATTTGTTTTATTATTATATTGTCCTTCTATTTTAAAGATCTTTTAAATATTTTCAATGTCAGATTTGTAATAGACTTTTGACCTAGGGTTTGTACTTATGCTATTTAATCATACTATTGACTTACAATTTTATCAACCACATAAGAGCATTATTGATCCTTATTCTCTCTCTTTTTGCTAAAATTATTTAAATAGGCTTTTTCATTGAGTTAATTTGTTAAACATTTGTGGTGATATTTAATGAATTAACAAATATAAAATATTTGTGATATTGTGCTTTAAAATGATTATTTTAGGGTTGTTAATTGGTTTTAATTTATATGATATATTTGTTAAATCATCTAGTTATGATTTTTTATTATTGAATAATTTCTAAGACATAATTGTGCTAACTTTTCAGGTGCCAAATATACAAGTTTGTTTAACTCGTGCAAATCGAGTTCATTTCGAATCTGAGTACCTTTCTTGTAGAGACTATGATAAAAGTAGCGGTTTGTAAACAGATTACTTGAAGGTGTTACCTTAGTGGATAGTTTAAGTCCTAACCTCATAATTGGACCTTATTTTTCATAGTAGATAGTTAGGTAATTTGATAAATCGGTGATTTTTCTCTTAAATTATTGGTATGGTTTAGTTTGTTTCTACCTGAAAATCTCACATGTTAATATTTATATTTATGCATTACTTTATTTACACGCGATTGTATGTCTAACCGTTTTGTAAAATTTTAACTTCTCATACTTTCATTGATATTATGTTCCCTTGCCTTCTAGTTAATAAATTCATAACATAAAAACTAAGTTTTCACCTACCAAAACTCATAGTTATCAAATCCCTTATTCTTTAATGTATCACAAGTTGCTTGATTTGGATTTTCTTAAACCTTTTGTTTCACTATGTTTGCTTTGCTTAGGTGCTAATACACATAATCTTCAACAAAGGTTAATAACTTGCGTTTTCTTTGGTTATACTCCTCAACACCAAGATTACTTTTTCTTAAAAATTATCAATGAAATGTCATATGTTTGTCGACAAGTCAATTTTGATGAGTCTCATTACCTATTTCTTTAGCCTTCTATGCTTGCTCTCAATCATACTAAAATTTCCAACTACTTTCATCCTACTACCTATGCAATAGTTTTACCAGTACTTGTTTTGTCTTCTTGTACTTCTGTTCCTAACACTTTATCTTTATCTCCTTGAGATCACTCACCTATTGTCTTTTCTCCATTGTATTCTAACTCTATTGATATTGTCAACAATCTTTCACCTCTACCTAGTCTGTCTGTTTCACCTAATACCATTCCCAAGTTTTTGTCTCATCGTTCTAGTCCTTCCTATGGGTCTTTGTCACCACTTTCTCCTTTCTTGCCACCTAATGTTCAACTTGAACCTATTCATTCTCAACCTTTACCTGTTCTTTATGCACTTGTGATTGTCTTTACTAAAAGCCATCACATGGTAACCAGGTCTAAAGCTAGTTCACTTAAACTAAGAATTTTCTTAGCTTTAACTACATCTAATAAACAAGTTATTCTCTCATAGCCAAATAGTTATATAGATGCTAAAGGAATTGTAGAGTAGGATGTAACTATAGAAAAAGAAGTTTCAAGCTTATTAGATATTGGTACTTAGGAGCTAGTACCTTATTAGATAATGGTACTAAGACCAAGTTGAATAGCAATGGTGAATTGGGCAAGTACAAAGCTCATTTGGTAACTAAAGTTATCGTTAATTTGAAAGCATTGATTTTTATGAGACTTCTCTCCGATCATTAAACCCTAAACCATTCGATTGATTTTGTCACTTGTCTTGAGAAAAGGGTGGACTCTCAAACAACTAGATGTGAGACATATATTAGTATGTTCTATAGTTACAAAATGGTTGCATTATTATTATATTGGTCTATATAGATGATATCGTCATCACAAGAAATGACAAAATATATTGATATTTTCGTTAATTACTTCATTGAATACAAAGTTTTCTCACAAAGAATTGGGTGACTTACATTTCTTCTTAGGGATTAAAGTAAAGAGGACCGCAGAGTGTATAAATTTGTGTCTAACATAAATATATCATTCACTTGCTTTATAAAACTGGGTTGGATTCTACTAAACCTTTCAAGACACCTATGGTGAAAGTCCTCTACTTTCTAAGTATGATAGGGTTCATCTTAAGGAACCATAATTTTATAGAAATGTTGTGAGAGCTTTACATTATTGTGTTCTCATTAGATCTGAGATAACTTTTGCAGTAAATAATCTATATCAATTCTTACACTACCAACAGATGTCCATTGGCAAGCCACTAAAAAAAGTATTTGAGGTACCTTAAAAGTTCTGTTAATCATGGTTTACAGTTAACCAAGTCAGATGTCCTTGGTCTTGTTGAGTTTTCTAACTCAAATTGGTTAGAGGTACTAACATGCATACAGAATATATATAGGTGCTTATTGCATCAATTTGGAGATAATCTATAGGTGCTTATTGCATCTAAAGGTTATTTCTTGCTCCAATGCATCTGCAGATCAAGTACAAAACTCTTGTTCTTGCTATATATTTGTGAATTAATTTGATTGATCTCCTTGTTAAAGGAAATAAAGGTACAATTAATAAGCTCATACACTAATATTGGTTATATTGTTTATTGATATCTTAAATGTTAAACATCTTACGATCAATCTGTCATATATGCTCACATGAAGCAGGTAGAGATTAACTTTTATTTTATAAGAGATTTAGTAATTGAATGTTTGTTAGATGTGAGGTTGACATCTTCGGCAAATCAAGTCACAGACTCTCTTAGTAATTAACCCATTGAATGAACTTAGATTTGTTTCAATAAGGTCCAAACTTATAATGGTTCCTGCATCATATGTTTGAGGGGGAGGGATATGGTAGACTATAATGTTAGTATAGGATTATGTGTACCTGATAATTATCTTTAAGATATTTTATTTTTGTTACTTAATTATTATTGTACCCAATCATAGCTCATTATACTCTTGTATATATATATATATAATAGTATTCTGCTTATAATTCAATACATACATATTATACAATTCATCTTTCTTGCTTCTCTAAGTTTCTAAAACTCAATTATTATTAATTAAAGATAAATTTTATTCTTATTAAATTAAGTATTTTATTAAAAAATATATTTTATTTTAATTGTTTAACATCCATCAAAACAAATAATTTAATTATATATATGATTATTTAACTAATTTTAATCTCTATTAAATATAATTATAAAATATTTTTATTTTTGAAACATAAAATTTATAATAAAACATATTTTTTTTGTTCGTGAGAAATACCCTAAAACTTACAAATTCTCTAAAATTTCAATGAATAATACCCACTAATGACATTATATTTACTTGAGTTGTGTTATTGCTACAAAAGTTTAATTTTTATTTTTTTTAACTAATGGATTTTTAAGATCCACATGTTCTCATATGCTATAAGGACTTGACAATTTTATTTTTAGTTTAAGATTAAAATTAATTAATTTCTTTTTAAAAACAGTGCGATTTGATTTTTCTAAACATAACATAAGGATAATCTTATTATACATTTTCAGTAAAATGTATATAACATCTATTTAGACTTTTTCAAATCCCTCACAGCCATAGAATTTTTTTTAAGAAAATCTTCATGAATGATAATTAAATAAATTCTTTTAGAAGTATATATATACATATATATATTGCACTGCATGCATTTTAGTATAATTGATAAATATTTGTCATTCTCCAACAATATCCTAATTGTCATCTTCATTCCCAAATATTTTGATAAAAAAGTAGTCTTATGTTTAATATTTTCCATTGTTTTTTCTACGTAAGTATATTATATACATTTTCTGATAGAAAATATCATAAATAGCTTTTCCAATTAACTCTTTATGTGTCACATATTTAACAAATTTATATATTTTAATAAAATATAATTAATACTGGCACACTTTTTTTGTTTGTTTGTTTAGAAAATATAATTTTATTAAAGATCAAAATGTATAATTTAGATAAAAATAATCAATCTAAATACATTAACAATCAAAATTATTAAAACAAAACTAAAAACATTTTTAAACACACAATAACACTTTGAGTCTTTATATTTTACTCTATTATAAGGTTTTTAAATCGACTATTTGATTGTAATAATATATTGATTGTTATGAAAAAAATAAAATATTGATATAATATTGTAATATTCATGATCTTCGATAAAACTTTAAGTTTTTATCTTTCATTCTATTGTAAGGTTTTTAAATCGATTATGTGATTACTCAAATTGATATATCGATCGTTATTTAGAAAAATAAAATATTAATACTATATTATAATATTAGTGATCTTCGATACTATAAATCTAGATAAAGATCTAAATTGACAATAAAATTTTATGAATATAACCATAATATTTATCATCATAAATGAATATTTAGATGAGAAAAAAATATCTTCAAATTAGATGTAGGTAAAGAAACAATACAAATATATATTTATTTAAAATAATTAATAAATAAAAGAGAAATATAAATAAAACAAATATATTAGAGATAGGCTCGTGTAGAAAAAAGATTAATATATAATAGAAAATAAATTAACTTCTTGGAATATTTAGAGGAAAAAAAGTAACAAAATGTCTAAAGTTTCCCATAATTAAAAGTTTTGTTCCTGCCACACTAAGTCTATAAATTACTATTTTTCGACAATTTTGATGATAAATTTTAAAAGATTAGAAAGTGAGTATTGCACACATATTTTTATTCACAATAATTATAATTTATTATGTATTAAAATAAATTTAAAAATATAAAAATTATTCAATTTTTCTAAAAAGATTTTGCTACGTATATCTAGCATAAATGTGTATATTTACGAATTTAGTATTTCTCCAAATTTTAAACGAACTATAATATAAAATTATAAATCGTACTAAAGTTTAGAATATCCGAATTGAAGGCCAGCCCAAATAGTCGTTTTCCGAAAATACCCGTAATATGTGTCTAAAAGAGCAAGCAAGTACGGATATAAATGAAAAATCTTACCACCACGTGTTGGGCTCAATCAACTTTACATATTCTCGTAAAACCTGGTTAGCAGTGGTAACTTATTCATCAAGTTAATTTAAATTAGCTCAAATCATTTAAAAAAAATTAAATTAGATTCGAAATCATTTTTAGATTACTCTTCGATCCGAAATCAAACTAAAAATATAATAATTTTAAGATATATCATATTTAAAATATGATATATATTATTTTGAATTTTAGTTTTTAAATAATGAGATAATAAGAAGTTTATATATATATATATATATATTTTTATGATTAATTAGTTTTTATAACATTATTTTTTTAATTTTTATTAAAGAATTTTAAAATCATTAAAAGTATTTTTAATTTATAAAAAATATATGATTAATAATTTAAGTTAATTTCAACCATTTGTCTCAACTCGTTGCATTTAGTTTAATTTCAAGTTATCTTTATTAATTTAAATTAAAATAAAATCAATTAAAATTAAATTAATTAAAACAAGCTCTTAATGACACGACACGACACGCACAAATGGAGACCCTTCTTGAGCCATGATATTTCATTTTCTTATTCTTATTATTATTTACAATCAACCCACGAACCTACCTCAACTGCCTCTCGTTTCTTTCTTTTCCTTTATTTTCTTTTTCCAAAACTAGAAACATTCTAGATCCATTCCCATTTACGTGTTTCGTAATAGTTTCAGAATTTCTTATTCGAATCCCCTGATTTTCGTTCGATTCTAGTAACAGATTTGTGACGATCGGATTTTTGCGCTTGGGTTGTTTTTCGAGTGAGGAATCCCCAGGGGTTTAGATATTGGATTGTTTTCTTTGGGAAATCGGAGGAAGGGAAAGACGAAAGAGAACTGCATGAGCTGGTTGGGGAAGCTAGGGTTAACAATTAGATCGAATTCTAATTCCAATCACTTCATTACGTGTTTGTTAATTTTTCGTCTTCATTATTCCCCCCAATTGTCTTCTTCTCTTTTACAATTCGAAAGGAAATCCCTTGATCCTTTATTAAACCCTCTTGATTTTAATTCTAAATTTAATATAAATATTTGTAGTAATTTTATTGCCATTAATCCTAGTATTAGTCTCCCATTATTGATTGAAAATGGAGTCTGGAGGCAGGAGTAATCCCCAATTGCGCAGAGGTTGGTTTTAATTTTTCCCCAATTTGTTTTCCTTGGTCAATTTCTATGTATATTGGTAGCATAATACTTGCTTTTTGGATTTTGTCTTGAGTTTTTGTTTAGTTTTTTAGATTTTGATGCTGGATATGTGTTATTAAGATTAATAAGTTTGGATATGTGAGTAGCTAAGTTATTTAAAAAAAAAGAAATTAATAAGTTTACTAAGAGGGATGCATGTACCCATCGGTGGATTTAGGATTTTTATCGAGGAGGAGCACCATATACACATAAAAAAATAGTATTGGCTACTTCCAAGTTATGACTTGTTTTTAATTCAAATAAATGTTATATATATCCCATTTAGTGAAAAATATATTCAAATTATTGAGTTTGTTGTGAGTTATAGAGTGTTGAATGCCTAAACTTTAAAATTTAGGTGGGACATAACTCTATTTTATATATAATTTATCTATAATTCATAAATATTACACTTCAAATTTTATTTGTCAAAATTGAGGTGGAACACAAGCCCCTTCTCGCTCTTACATACATCCCCCTGCATTTACCTCAACCCTACTTAGTGATTTAGCTTAATTATTTGAATGTTTGTATTATTAATTACTTAATAGTTGGATTTTATTTAGCTTAATTATTTGAATGTTTGTATTATTAATTAGTTAATAGTTGGATTTTTTTAATGGATTTAAATGTAGCTGTTTGTTATTCAAATGAGGAGAGTAGGCCAGAAACGTCGCCATCAGTTATCGTGATTGGTGGTGGTATGGCTGGAGTTGCAGCAGCACGTACTCTTCATGATGCTTCCTTTCAGGTATTCATAACAGAGTCAAAAAAGACTTAGCCTTTTTTATGCTTCGAAAATTTCAGATTACACATGAAATATAAATTTGTACTGTGGGCTGATTCTTTGCTCGACACAGTTACCTGCAGGCTTTATGGTAGCCAACATATGCCATACATGCTCTTACCATAGCAACTGCATTTATGATTTTCAGGCAACATAACATGCCCAACATCATGCAGGATATCATTTACGACTTTGTATAACCCTTGTTTTGTGTTATAGTATTTCTAAGATTAACCAAGTATTGTTATGTCCACATAATTTTGCTTACTTGGATGTGGTTTATGGTGGTTAGGTGGTTCTGTTGGAGTCGCGAGATAGACTTGGGGGTCGAATTCACACAGATATGTCCTTTGGTTTTCCAGTTGATCTTGGTGCATCATGGTATTGTTCTTTCCAAAAATTTTATGGCATTAAGACATGAATCTGTTGATTTCGTTTCTGATTGTGGTATTTCATTGTTATGGGTTCAGGTTGCATGGAGTATGCAAAGAGAATCCGTTGGCACCATTGATTGGGAGACTAGGTTTGCCTTTGTACCGTACGAGTGGGGATAACTCTGTGTTGTATGACCATGATCTAGAAAGGTATATAACTGTCTTCCATGTTATTTTTTATTTGATAGTAATTTATTAGTTTCCACTTTCCACAAACTTCCCTTTATACCCATAATCTCAAAAATAAAGGTGTTCAAGCTGCTTTCAACCGTATGTATAAAAATAAATATTCTCAAAATAGTCCATGGATATGAAATGCACTCAACATGTTTTATAATTTATCAAGAAGCTTCAAAAAGTTGATTTCTAAAACATGCACTAAACAACCACCTTTTTATTAGAATATGGGATATGCACTAACATAGACGAAAATATCAAAGATATTACGATATCGATGGATATTTAAAGAAAAATTACGAAAATTATGGAAACTATTTTTAAAATTGGAAATATTTATAAAATTTTGATAAATATTAAAATAAACAATTAGCCAATTTTATCATTTAAATGACATATTTATGGCTTATATAACATACATAATATTCATAAAACAATAACAAATCATAAACAAAATTTTTATGTAACAAATATTAATATAAGATATAACATAATTAGAATGAGAAATAGATAATTAGAAAGGGGAGGATATGAAATATATAGAATTATATGCAATACAAACATATATAAATAAATAATTGCTATCATTTTACTTAGATTTCATATTTGGTTGTTTGCTCAAATATTATTACATAGAAATTTTTATAAAATGAAAATACAAAATTATTATTCAAGTATTAACGTGATTATATTACAAATAATAAGACATTTATACCCGTTTAAAAAAATTCTAAATTTTTTAACCCAAATTTCCACCAATATTTGCTACCAATATTATCGAAATAGCTGATATTTTTCACGACATTTGGGAAAATCAAACATTTGAATCGAAATTGACATACCAATATTTATATCGATATTATCGACATTTAAAAAAAAAATAACTTCTGCCCTATATCAATAACCATACTTTGATTTTATGGATAGGTCAAAGGGTTGCACATGTCCGTTATTTTTAACGATAGTGCATTTTAGATGCGTACCTATTTAGTGAGGCAACACAAGTTAACTACCTTTGCAAAAAGGTCTTAGAAGTTCATTTTATAAAGATAATCGACTTGTATTGTCCCACTTTTTTTTTTGTGGAAGTGAGACAACACATTTCCATTACTTTAACAAAATGGACTTCTGTCCCACCTAATAGGTAGGGGACTATAGTGCACTTTCGTTAAAAGTAGCGGATTTAGGCTATCCTTTTTTCATCCATGTGCACTTATAGTCAAAAACTCGAACTTACTACATTGAATACCACAAAATTTTTTGTTTGTCTTTGGTCCATGGGCTGTAAAGTCTCACTCAAATTGATTTTGAAGCTTGGTATAATACATGAATATGAAACACACAGCATGTTTGTGGCTTTGATGCTTTTTGATCTTCTGCAGTTTTGCAACTTTGTGATTACATTTGACATCTCTTTTCTTCCATCATTGAATTTGCCCATTTCTAATTACACGCTTCTATCTTTCTTATGTGTGTTTGTAAAGTTGTTGAACCCTTGATTTTAGGCTACCATGTGATCTGCATTACCCTTCCATATTTCCAGAGGTACCCATTCAAATATTGATTTAAAAACTCTGTGATTGTTTTTTCCCCCCCTCTTTGCAGTTATGCCCTCTTTGATATGGAGGGAAAACAAGTTCCTCAAGAGTTGGTAACTAAAGTTGGTGAAGTATTTGAAATTATTCTAGAAGAGGCGAGTTATTTTTTTTTTATTTAGAGCGTAGACAGTTATTTTTTGATTCATAGTATTATTTTGCTCCCCCCTGCTGCTCCATAAGTCTTTGATTGGTGGTAGTCATTTTTTAGATCAAAGGAATGTTATGCCTCCTTTATTTTCTTTTGTTTTAAATTACAGGAACAAACAGCGTTTATCTTGATATTTTTGTTTTATATGTTCTTTCATTATGGGCTATGTTTGATGTTGTTTTCTGTTTTCTCCTTGCAGGCAAATAAAGTAAGGCAAGAATTCAGTGAGGACATGTCCATATCCCGTGCTTTCTCAATTGTTTTTGAAAGAAGATCAGATCTAAGGTTTGGTGAAATAGATTGTATTATAATAGATTGTCTCACATTTGTAAATCTGGATGATGGTAAGCGCATTTTATTGATTTTGGCCTGCAACATACAGGTTGGAAGGACTGGCTCACAGGGTACTTCAGTGGTATCTATGCAGAATGGAAGGATGGTTTGCTGCTGATGCTGATACCATCTCGCTGAAGTGCTGGGATCAGGCAAGCATCCATTACTTAAAAATATATAGAATGAGAATGAATTGTTTTGATGACATAAGATTTAGTTATGCAAATTATGTGCTCTCTTGCTAGAAATAGCTATTATTTGATAGACTATGCCTTTTTGTTTTAAATTCTCATCATGGTCCGTCAGACTGATACCCTGAGTAGCACCTTTTATTTCCATCTGGTTATATAGGAAACATTTGGAAAAGCGTTGAAGTAAATTAGTATTCCTTTTATTTATTTTTCTCATTTATTATTTTACTTTGCAAAGTAGCTGGCCTGCTACCAATTTTCCTGGGGGTAGTCTCAGGATTTATGTGAACATTGCTTTCACTTACTGAATGTCATTTTTGATTTTTATGAAAAAAGATATAGAATTATGTTTTTTGCTAATTGTGAAGTTTGTGTGTGGATGGTATGGCATTGTGGGTCAGGGGAGGGGGTGAGGAGTTCATCTTATATATTGATAGACAAATGGCTTTACATGCAGTTCTCTTAGTTATCTGGTTGCTCTCTTTATTTACATAGGAAGAATTGCTCCCTGGCGGTCATGGGCTTATGGTGAGAGGATACGTCCCCATTATTAACACCCTTGCTAAGGGTCTTGACATCCGCTTGGGTCACAGGTAAAAATAGTTTACTGAGGTCCCTCCAGTTTCTTGTTTTATGTCTTGCAATCAGATTAATAGCTTATTCATTCCTACCTTCAGGGTTACAAAAGTGGCCAGGCGTTATAATGGAGTTAAGGTAACAGTTGAAGACGGAAGAACTTTTGTGGCGGATGCTGCTGTTATTGCTGTTCCTCTTGGTGTGCTGAAAGCAAAGACCATGAAGTTCGAGCCCAAGCTTCCAGAATGGAAGGAAGCAGCTATTTCTGATCTTGGAGTAGGGATAGAGAATAAAATTGTGCTGCATTTTGCAAAGGTGTTTTGGCCTAATGTTGAGTTCTTGGGAGTGGTTGCAGAGACATCTTACAGTTGTAGCTACTTTTTAAATCTTCACAAGGCAACTGGTCATTCTGTCCTTGTTTATATGCCTGCTGGTCAGCTTGCGAAAGACATTGAGAATATGTCTGATGAAACAGCAGCTAATTTTGCATTTTTACAGCTTAAAAGGATCCTTCCAGATGCTTCTCCACCGGTAATTATTCTAGTTTTGAATTCTATGCTATGGAAAAACATACTAATCAAATCAAAAGAGCTATTATTTAAAGGGTCCGCCCCCAAACTCACCCCAAAAAAATAATAATAATAAACAAATTCATGTTCAAAACTTAACGTAATGATGTACCATTTGATTTATGCAGATGCAATATCTTGTTTCTCATTGGGGCACAGATGTTAATTCGCTTGGATCCTACAGTTATGATACAGTAGGCAAACCCCATGATCTGTATGAGAGGCTAAGGATCCCTGTAGATAACCTATTTTTTGCTGGGGAGGCAACTAGCATGAACTATCCAGGGTCTGTGCATGGTGCATTCTCCACTGGACTGATGGCTGCTGAAGACTGTAGAATGCGTGTTCTGGAGCGTTATGGGGACTTGGATATGTTCCAGCCTGTTATGGGTGAGGATACCTCTGTCTCTGTACCACTGTTGATCTCTCGCATGTAACTTCTAGGTCTTCTACTTTGTAGGTAGGATATGAAAACTATAAATTTAAGCTGTACTAAAATCGGATGAGACTAACATATTTTTACCAAATTTATTATTGGTTGATCCGATGAAAATCTGTGGAGATATGTCGAAGTCTCATGGACAAAACCAATGAAAACTTTGGTTAACGTGTGTTGGGCATTACCTGTAGTTGCATATTGACTAAGTAACAGACAAATTAGTACTGTACTTGGATCCTAAAGTAAAATGTGGAACTGTTAATAGCTGCATGCAATATTCCTATTAAATATTTCCCTTGTTCAAATGGTATTTGTTTTCTTGATTGTTCTCCACCTCATTGAGGGTAAAGGCAACTATTTTTCATGTTTTTTGGTATCCGTTGTGGTTCATAGCGTTGTGCTTCACTGTGTTTTCTTTGCAAGCAAGTTCCCTTCGGAAAGAGAGAGAAGGTTAAAGATTTAGGGCCTGTTTGGCCATGTAATTAAAAAACTTTTTTTTTAAACACAAAATCAGTCTTAAAAACATATAAGGGCGTGTTTGGCCATGTAATTAAAAAACTTTAAAAACACAAAATCATTCTTAAAAATATATAAGGGCCTATTTGGCCATTATTTTTTACTTACAAATTTTTAAAAATTGTAGGATTAGAAAACAAAAATTAAGAAAACAGCTTGCATATGTTTTTACTTTTTTCAGAAAAACACGGAGAATAATTTTATCTGAGCGAAAATTGGACCAAAACAGCAATAACGAAGAGAAATTATTACCTACAAATTGCAGAATTCGTTATTTAATGGGATTCTTATCTAACCGTTTATTCACGATTCGTAAAAATTAGAGAATGCCAGTAGATATGTGACGCTTACTAAGCTTGCTTTTTTCCTTTGGCAGGAGGTATTTCTTTTTTTTATTTATATAAGATATTTTTTCCCTAAATATTCATATATATATATATATATATATATATATATATATAGCTAAATATGTATAAGAACGTTTTTTTAAGGAAAGGTTTCCTATCTTTTGTGCAGTATTTTTTATTTTTTAACATCTAATCAATTTATCTTTAAAATTAAATTTATATTCAAAAATAAAATTTACTTAAACACATATTATAATGACTATAATATTTTTGAACGAATAAAAGAAATTATAAATATGTGTTTACAAATAATAAAAATTATTAAAAATGAAAGCATTTATTTAAAAAAATCATCTAAATAATATTATTTTTTAATTATTTAAAAAATAATTTTATTAAATGGAATTCTATAATCCAATCATATATGACATAATTTTTATCTACTTTTAACTTGTTTAAAAAAAATTTATAAATATTTTAAAAAGAAATACACAAACTTTTTCTTTTATTTTCTATTAAAAATTTAAAATGTATCATTTAAACAGACTATAATTTTTTTTTTAAATTATTAAAGCTGTCAAGTGTAGTATTGGCAATTTGCCTTAACAGGTAATTGCTGAAAAACTGTTAAAGTCGCATTTCCCATCATATGGGTAGGAATTTATTTTTAAAATTAAATATTATTATTAAATTATATTTGAATTTAACATCAATTATTAAGTTGAATTTTATTTCAATTCACTTATATAAATTATCTGAAAGTTTAAGTAATCTAAATTTAACTATAATATTTAATTTTAAAATATTTTTTAAAATATTAATAATTTTTTTTTACTTTTTGTTTCTAAAATACTAAAGATTTATTTTATTACGGATCATGTTAATTAGAGACAATAGTGAAAAGATAATTAGTAAAAATATAATAAATTAAAAATTCACAAAACCGTTAGACATATAATTGCATGTAAATAAAATAATACATAAATATAAATATTAACACATAAGATTTTTAGATGAAATCAACTTAAACCACCGAGACCAATGACTTAAGAGGAAAACTATCGGTCTACTGAACTACCTAATTATCAACTATGAAAAATAAGGTCCAATTATAAGTTATGACTCAAATGACTCACCAAGATTATGGCTCCAAGAAATCTACTTACAAGTCGTTACTTTCATCATCGTCTCTATAAAAATGGTGTTTGCATCCGAACCAATGTTCCGATAACTTGAGTTATAGAAGAAATCAAACTCATTCAACCAGTACTTGAAAGATTAGCATAATAATACAAGTACAAGTGTGTCCTAGAGTAGATTCAATGATGAATAACCCGAACTATATGATTTAACATATCAGTGGATAAAATAAAATCAAGTAGAAACCCTAGAACAATCAATTAAAAGCATAATATCACAAATATTGTAGGCTTGTTAACTCATCAAAGACAACCACAAATATTTGATAAATTAACTTAATGAAAAAACCTACTTGAAGATCTTCTGCAAAATAATGAGAGATATATTAAGATATAGAAAAAAAAAGTTGAATGTGGTAACTAAAATTATGAGCCAGTGGTTTGATTAGATAGCATGAATTGGTTTGATTAGATAGCATGAATTGGTTTGATTAGATAGCATGAATTGAAACCCTATGTTAAAGGTTAATTACAAAACTATCCTTAAAAATATTTTAAAAAGTTTAAAAATATAAGGACAATATATTTAAAATACTAATTAGCTCGAGTGATCGAGTATGGCTGCTCGATCGATCTATTTAAATCTCGATTGATCTAGTGAAAAACTTAATTAATTTAGAAATAAGTGGATCAATCTAGTGCTCAATCAAGTTGATGCTTCGATCGATCTAGTCATATTAAAAATTAATTCAACCAGTTTTAATTAAGTTCGATCGATCTAGTAATCACTCAATTGATCGAGTAACCTATATGTCTAATATGAAATCTAATGTGCATGGGAATAGAGATATATTTGAGATGTGATCGTTGAGATTCGATAGTTGCTTCTGCTTGCAAATATTCCTGAAAGACACACTAAGAAACTAATATTACATACAAATATTTCATTCATGAATATCGCCAACACTCACAAATCTTACAAACTTATTGTTTTTGAAAATTATTTTTGAGTTATGATTTGAAATAATATTTTCAAATAGTTTTTGAGTTTTTTGACCAAACAAGCCCTTAGTATATGTTCTTTTTTTAAAGCTATTGATATTTTGTCTGGATAGTAAGAAAATATTATTGTCTTGTTTGGTTATACTTGTATTTACCAAAATACATGCATCATGGAAGAGTATTGGTAATGTTTAGAGAGAATTACAAGTGTTATAGGGTTCTAGAGAGATGTAAGAGAGTGTGTGAGATTTCTTTAATAGGGTATATAGGTCCATATATATATGCACCACTATTTTCAAGTCTTGGTAGCCTATTGGAATGATCATACCTGACTTACTAACACAAAAGTAGCTTCATTATCCCAAGACGAGGTCACAATTCTATGTACTTCTATAATATCTCTTAACCATGTTGTGCACCTCGTTTAGCTCATATACACCATGCACCTCGCGTAGATCATATACGTCAAATACCTCGTGTATGTTATGTATCTCGAGTACCTTGTGCACGTCACGTACCTCGAGTACCTCGTGTATGTTAGGTACTTCTAGTACCTCACTAGATAAGTACGTCGAATTATCCTGTGGTCATGGGATACCTCAATCTATAACATCTAAACACTAAGTCCTTTATTCTTTTATCTTATAGTAAGATCAAATAATCATTCTTATTGGGGCATATTATTTTACTGGGTAGTTACAAAAATTTTTGAGGGTGCAATATTTTCAAATTTTATGGGTACAAACCTTTCAAATTATTTTATGGTACAAATCAAATCTTTTAAATTCTTTTAGGGTATAAACCTTTCCAATTCTTCAGTTAAAAACCATTCAAGTTCTCCTAAAGAATTTAGATTGCTCACCTAATATATTAGGAGCCTCAACCTCATTTTTAAATTCATTTCCATCTATAAACTAAAAATCTCTTCATAGAAATCCATTCCATGTGAAGATTTTCAAGCCATACTTGAAGGATTTCAGCCCACACTAGAGGAAATTTAGTTCGTGCTCTTGGAAATTCAAGCCATGAAAGGAGAAAATCAGTTTGTTATCTTTATGTGCTTTTGCTTTACTTCATTTTAAATTTTCTTATTTTTATCTATAGTAGAACAGTTCCCAATCTAATAGGGTTCCATCTAGGTCCAATCCCACTATAGGAACCGATGACCCTTGCCCCTAATCATCCATCGGCATAAGTACTTACAAGATTGTTTATCTTTCTACTAACAATCTTAACTCATATTTTCCTAATGGTGTTGTATCTTTATTACAGGACTTTGAGGCTCTACTTCTTAAAGAGATTCCTTATGGATTACCTCCTTTAAGAGGAATTGAGCATCAAATAGACTTCACTCAAGGATCCATGATACTAAATTGACCTGCTTACAAAGCTAAGATTAGAAGACAAATCTTTTCGAAGAGGAAGGGAATAGTAGAGATCGAGGTGTTGATCAAGTGATGTTCCCAAATATTCTTAAGATCTTTTATAAGAAATTGGCTGTCCAATGACTAGGGATAGATTTGGAAGATCAAGTTGAATGCAAGGATTACTTTAAGAAACAATTGTTGTTTTATCTAATTGTGGGCCTTTTATGTTTTATTTATCATAAGTTTTTTTAGTATTTTATTTTTAAGGATTGATTAAATCCAATCCATCACTAATTAGGCCCATCTCATCTAGGGTTTTTTCTCTAAGGTTTGAATTTGTGCCTAGGGTTTTCTTTAGGTTTGAATTTTTGCCTAGGGTTTTTCTTTAGGCTTGAACTTACGCTAGGGTTTTCATGAGGGTTTGTGGTTATAAAAACGTAACAGCTATGCAATCTTGGCAGACCATATATTATTTATCAAATTTATTTCAGAAAGCTTTTTGCTTTGCCTTAATGTGTTCTTGATTGAATGCTTAAATTTGAATTATCAAAAGGAGTGATTATCCTTTGTGGCGTCTCAAGGTTAGGGTTTTAAGGACTTTTATTCCTTAGGGTTCTAATCCGATCATACCAAAGGTTAGGGTTTTAAGGACTTTGTTTCCTTAGGGTTCTAATCCAATCATCTTTAACACATTCTTAGTAAATCGACTGTTCTATTCCTTTGAGTTCATGTGTCACTAGGGTTCTTTACCTAGAGGGTCCATATCAAGGAGCTTTCAGCTTCTGAATAGTTCTCTTATAGTAAAAGTGCATTTAGTTCTTTGTTATCATTTTGTGATTTGATGAAAGCTTGTTGCAATTCCGCAACATATTGTTGGACCCTTTTCATTCTAACATCTTTTTCTAAGGATGCATCCTCAGACCTCACGCTTATTGAACTAGCCACATGTGGGATCATCTTTGTAGTTTATGATCTCCTAACTTCTGGGGTTGATGGTTGATAAGAGTTATACCTCAATCCATGATGGAATGTGAGATGAGTTGTTGATAAGTGCTCAAAAAGCACTAAAATTACTATAATTTTATGCACATTAATTGATTAAAAATATATATATATATATGTTTTATCATATATTTATATAAATTTGTCTTTTTCGGAATCACGGGTGTTTTTATTGTTTTTCAGGTATTTTCACTTAAAAACGTAACTTAAAGACTCAAGAGAATCTTGGAAGCAATACATCACAAATATATTAATAAATAAATGGAGAAAGGTCAACAAATATGGAAAAATTGGACAAAATGGGTCAAAAATGTCAAAAGAAAATCCAGTAGCGCACATGTGTGGCCTTAGATCCCGATCGGTTGGGCGGCGTCTCTCTGCTCCACGCTGCTACCATTTAAGCCCCGATTTTAAGCCAGCGTGGCCGCCCCCATGACGTCATGCTGATGTCATCAATGACATCAGCAATTACACTCCGCGTTTTCACAATTTTTTAACATTTTTTCCCCTACTTTTTCTCTCCATCCTCACCTATAAATACCTCCCTTCTCTTCACTTCTAAACACACCTCAAAACACATTCTCTTCTCTCTTTCTTAGATTTTTTAGTTTTTCTTAGTTTTTAGTTTTTCTTAGTTAATTTCTCTTAGTTTTAGAGTTCTTCCCTTTTTGGGAAGAACTAGTTATGTTTTTGTAATTTATTAGCTTTTTGATTCAATAAATGCGAGTGCAAATTCCGCTTGGAGGTTTTCCAGCAACGGGAATAGCATCATAATTCTGTAAGGATTTTATTTTCTTTACAGTTATTTTTTATGCTTTATTCTTAAATGTTATATTTAATTTTATGCATGATTAAATTTAACTTTCTGTTACTGTTTATAAACATGATGTAATAATAACGTTGTTATGCTTGCGAAATATTAAATAGGTAAAAATCTCTAAAATGAATTGATTTTATTTTTATTCAAGATTTTATATTAAGAATGTTAGAGAGAAATATATTATTTTTCATTACAAACTTAAATCTGAAAATTAGATTTTAAGGTTTAGTTATCCGGTCTAATTTAGAGTAGTGCTCTTTTATTTGTTGGTACAATGCTTGGTAGTTAGAGTGAAACTTTATTTCAAAAGTTTTTATAAGAATTATTATCTGAAAATGTATTGACAACATGTTTTCAGTAGTGGTTTTAAAACTTGAAAGTTAGTACTCGGATAATTAAATTCTTAGATTTAATTTGGATACCTTGAATAAAGTTTAAACTGTCTAACCCCACCAAAGGTGACATTTAAATGGTTCATTTTTAATCTCTTAGAAAAAGAAATTAACCAAATTAATTATCAACCTCACCCATAGGTGTTAATTGATTTGTTTAGTTAACAAAGAATATCTAACCCCACCAAAGGTGGTATTCATATAAAAAAGAGAGAATTAATAAATATCAATTCATATCTTTAATAACCTAAATAATATGAGCAAGCATAATTAACTTAGTTATTATATCCATAAATACTCCACTATTATAAATGATAAAATTTGCATAAATGTTTATTGAATCTATGTTTATTTTTATGTTATTAGATTAGAAACACAAAAAAAACCAAAATATCGTGACAGAATATTTAAGATTTAATTTTGTTTTAAAAGTTTGAATAATAAATTAAAAACCACATACATTTCTTCTTTAGATCGAACATGAGAGTATACTTATCATTTTCTATGAAATGATTCGTGCACTTGCGAGAGTTTTACAAATATAAAACCAAAGTATCGGTAGGATCGGCAATGTCGGTTCTGCTCGATCAAGTTTTTGGCGCCGTTGATGGGGAAGGAATAGCGTTTTTAAATTATTTATCAAAATTTTAAAAACTTTTTGTGTTGTAAATAATTGTGATTTTTTTTATTTAAAAAAAATTAAAAAATTTGTTATTTGTGAAAAGTAAAAAAATTCAAATTTCAATTTCATAATAAATAAAAAAAATTTTAAATTTTAAATTTCATAAAAAAATTATAGCATGAATAATAAAATAATTTTGAAATTTGAAATTTGAAGTAAAAAAAAAGTAAATAAATTTTAAATTAAATAAATAAATAAATAAATAAAAATAATACAAAATAAAATAAAATAAAATAAAATAAAATAAAATAAAATCAAAAATCAAAATAAAAAAAAATAAAATCAAAAATCAAAAAAATCAAAAAAAATAAAAAAATCAAAAAAAAAAATAAAAATCAAAAAATCAAAAAATCAAAAAATCAAAAATCAAAAACTTTATTTTCAATTTTATTTTATTTTTTTTATTTTATTTTTTTTTTCTTTTTTCTTTTTCAATTTTTTTTTCAATTATTTTATTTTTTTTTTATTTTATTGTTGGCTTAATTTTTAATTTAAATTTTTTTTTCTCTTTTTATTTATTTATTTTTTTAATTTTTGTTTTTTTTAACTATTTTTTTATCTTAATTTTCGTTAAAGTTAACTTAGGTTTTTAGTAACTTAATTTACTAATTTATATTAATTTAATTTACTAACTTAATTAACTTAGATTTTCATTAACTTAATTAACCTACCTTTTTTATTAACTTAATTAACTTAAATTTTAACTTAACTTAACTTAATTAACTTAATTTTAATAAAAGAAAAGTAAAAATCTAAGGGGAGTTCTATTTAGGAGACTAGTTCTTGGAAGCCTTTGTGCGGTACACTAGTCTTTCTGGGAGCGTTATTCTCTAGGAGAATGGTTTTAAACCTTCAGCATTCACCATTCTTTCCTGAGAGCACTCTTGGTTAATACTGATTATGTTATTTTAACTTAGATATTATACATAAAAACAAAAAAAACAAAAAAAAAAGTCTGAAACTATCTCCAAAATTTTAATGTTTTAATTACAATCTAAGGAGTTAGTTGTTTTGTTTGATCTAGGTACAATTGTGTTTTGATGCCTTAATTATTTGATTTGTACCTAGACATGGATTATCTAAAACTCAAAGCATGTCCCTAGTTTTAAGTATAGAAAAATTTGAAAATCCATAGGACATGACTCAAAAAAGTATAGGTAGACAAACTTGTCTTACTTGTAGGTTTGATTGACTCAATGATGAGGGGACATTGAGTTTACTTAAAATGCAATCCCCAAGTTACGTCTTGCTAAGACGTTAAACTACTTGGATGGGAAATGACCCGTCATTTTAAGTAATTTTAAATATTTACTTAATTTTATTATTTATTTTAGTTTAATTATATGTGAATAATTTTTAAATTATTAAAACTAAAATATTTGTTGAGATGTTAGAAGTTCACAATAAATCATTCCAGTACACTTTAATGATGAATATGATGGATGCACTTGCATTTCTCCATTACTACTTACACATTCTCAAGAAATAGGTAATTTTTCTTCTCTTTTCTCTTTATCTTTAATTTACAGTTGTTACATTGAGGACAATGTAAGTTCTAAGTTGGGGGTGGTGAAAAGTTACCATGCTTAATTAGAAAAAAAAAAGATTTAACAATTTAAAAATTAAAAAAAAAATCTTTTTTATGTTCACGTTTTCATTTTTTGTGCTTGGTTTTATTTTTGTTTTGTGTGATTTAGTAATTTTTGAAATAAAAAAATTATTAAAAAAAATATTTTCTCACAAAAAAAGAAATTTATCATTTCTTTAAATCAAATTTAAGTAAATAGTTAAGTCTTTTGTACTATTAGATTAATTTTTGAAAACATATCATGAAATATTTTGTAATTATTTTTGATAATTAGTTAGTTTTTGTCATAATTGGTATTTCTTGATAAGATGTAGAAATTATATTAAACCCAAAATCGATGTTTATGAATTTGTTTTAGTGGAGACTACCTTTGTGAGATATAATTTGAGCCTAATTTCCCTTATTCAGAGTGATATATATATTTTTTCTACTCCAAACACACTTCTTATTTCTTCAAATTTTTAGATGATCTCTATAGGCATTAGCATTGAATGTATGAATTTTTTCTCATCTTAATAGAGTGTCATATATTTTTTATTATTATTTTTGCTTAGATTAAATGATTTGAGTAGAAATTGATAGTATATGCTTTTATCTCATTCATGCATAACTGTTACAAAAAAAGATATATTTGGGTTTACCTAAACCAAATCAAACAGAAAAACCACAAAATTAACCACTCACCAAAATAAAAAATGTACAATGCGTACATGGGTTGACTTTCAAAAAAATGATATATATTAAAAGTATCTTGGAAAAAATATGAGAGATAAAGAATATATAGTATAATCTACATCATATTTCGCATTACCCAAGATCCTAAAAAAAATGTACAATCTGTACATGGGTTGACTCACTAAAAAATGATATATATTGAAAAATATCTTCAGAAAAATATAGAAAGATAAAGAATATATAGTATAATCTACATACTATGACCCACATTGTCTACAAAGTTATGAGTAAAGGCTAATTACAAAAGAAAGATATAGGAAGTAATTCCCTAAAAAGTCATTGCACTTTCTTCATTTGTAAAAGGCATATATCTTGAAATTTTTTCTTAATGAGTTTGATTTATGCATGAAAATAATTTTTATATATGATATCTTTATAATTTATACATTTGATTCCTTCCATGAGATCAACGTCAAAATAACACTTTGAGCCTTTATTCTTTATACATATGCGAACATATTAGTTCATTTCTATACATCAACTCTTTCGCATATAAATTAGTATGAGTGTTTGAACCCATAGGATTCAGTGTTTTGAGAGTATTGACTTGTGAGGAATATAGTTGAAGCGAATTTGGATTCATGACACTGAAATTGTGTGAAATTAAATTGATACATTTTTTATATGAAATATGAAAATGATTTTCAACTAATTATTATAATAAATCATGATTGTTTAAGAAGATTAAAATAACTTATGCTTGAGATTTTAATTATGATCTTAAAGGAGATTAAAAAGTATGAGACATTTTTGTGTTATGTTGTTTTCTTTTATTCTTAAAAGTTAATTTTTGATTTTGTTGTAATTTTAGTTTTTAAGTTGATTGTTGTTATTATTTCTTTTAATTTTTTTACATTTAGTTTAATGTTTGTGGGTATCATTACTGAAAACCCTCACGAGACTCAAGCTCGTCCACTAGGACAACCTAGGGGTTTAAAAGCTTGTTGCATAGGCTAAATGCAACCGTGTCAATCTACGGAAGTGATTTAGGATAGTTTAATTTTTAGTTTTTATAAACCTCTTGCTAAGGGACTAGCGAGAAGTTGGTAGGGGTTGTGATGAGTCAAAAAGTAATAAATTACCATGATTTTATGCACATTAATTGATAAAAAATATATATATTTATATGTTTTATCATATATTTATATAAATTTGTCTTTTCGAATCAATGGGTGTTTTTATTGTTTTTTCGGTATTTTCACTTAAAAACGTAACTTAAAGACCAAAACATCTTTGGAAGCAATACATCACAAATATATTAATAAATAAATGGGAAAAGGTCAACAAATATGAAAAATTGGACAAAATGGGTCAAAAAGGGTCAAAAAATGTCAAAAAGGAGAAAATCGCGCGTGAGCCGCCAGAAGACATGGCTTGCTCCCGCGTTCACAGTGGCCTTGATCCTAGTTCCGCTTATCTCTCTCCGTTTCGTGTCATATTTCGCCCCATTTTCGCCTTGCATTGTTTCGCCCCCATTTGTACGTGCTGTTTCGCCCCATTTTTAGCGCTTGGCCATATTCACCCTATTTTCGCGGCCGCCCATGACGTCATGTTGACGTCATCAATGACTATCAGCAATTACACTCAGCGTTTTCACAATTTTTTAACATTTTTTCTCCTACTTTTCTCTCCATCCTTTTATAAATACCTGCTTCTCTTCACTTCTAAACACACCTCAAAACACATTCTCTTTTCTCTTTCTTTCTCTCTTTTCTTAGATTTTTTAGTTTTTCTTAGTTTTTAGCTTTTCTTAGTTAATTTTTCTTAGTTTTAGAGTTCTTCCCTTTTTGGGAAGAACTAGTTATGTTTTTGTAATTTATTAGCTTTTTGATTCAATAAATGGGAGTATAATTTTCGCTTAGAGGTTTTAATAGCAGGGGAATAGCATCGAAGTTACGTAAGGATTTTATTTTCTACAGGTTATTTTTTATGCTTTATTCTTACATGTTATATTTAATTTTTACGTGATTAAATTTGCTATGTCTTCATTTATAAACATGATGTAATAATAACGTTGTTATGCTTTCGAATTATTAAATAGGTAAAAATCTCTAAAATGAATTAATTTTATTTTTATTCAATATTTTATATTAATAATGTTAGAGAGAAATATATTATTTTTCGTTACAAACTTAAATACGAAAAATTAGATTTTAAGGTTTAGTTATCAGGTTTAATTTAGAATAGTGCTTTTTATTTGTTGGTACAATCGCTAGGTAGTTAGAGTGAAGCTCTATTTCAAAAGTTTTTATAAGAATTATTATTCTGAAAATGTATTGACAACATGTTTTCATAGTGGTTTTAAAACTTGAAAGTTAGTACTCGGATAATTAAATTCTTAGATTTAATTTGGACACCTTGAATAAAGTTTAAAGTATACCAACCCAAAAAAGGTGGCATTTAAATGGCTCATTTTCAATCTCTTAGAAAAAGAAATTAACCAAATTAATTATCAACCCCACCCATAGGTGTTAATTGATTTGTTTAATTAATAAAGAATATCTAACTCCACCAAAGGTGGTATTCATATAAAAAAGAGAGAATCAATAAATATCAATTCATATCTTTAATAACCTAAATAATATGAGCAAGCATAATTAACTTAATTATTATATCCATAAATACTCCACCATTATAAATGATAAAATTTGCATAAATGTTTATTGAATCTATGTTTATTTTTATGTAATTAGATTAAAAACACAAAACTCAAAATATCGTGACAGGATGTTTAGGATTTAATTTCGTTTTTAAAAGTTTGAATAATAAATTAAAAACCACATACATTCCTTCCTTAGATCGACCTTGGGAGTATACTTATCATTTTCTACGAAATGATTCGTGCACTTGCGAGAGTTTTATTAATATAAAACCAAAGTATTGGCAAGAATCGGCGATGCCGATTTTCGCTCATCAATTGTATGATGAGGTATATGTTTATTAGGGTCACTACCAAAAACTTGATGCACAGGGTCCTTGAGGTGGTTTTGAGGGTTGCTTCTCCTTGAATTAGAGGTAATATGGTGATTGGTTATGTTGATAGAGTTAAATTTTCTTATAGTATAAGATGATTCTCCTGATTTTATAAATGAAAGGTCTCAAATTTTCAAAATGGACTAAAAATATTCGAGGCCCCACGGTGGATGCCAATTGTTTAGAGAGAATTAGAAATGTTACAGGGTTCTAGAGAGATCTAAGAAAGAGAGTGAGATCCCTTTAATGGGTTACATAGGTATATATATATATAAGCACCACTATCTCAAGTGTTGGCACCCCATTGGAACAACCACACCTAATTTATACTGGCACATATGTAGGTCCATTGTCCCAAGATGAGGTCATGCCTATGTACTTTTGTAATACTTCTTCTTGTCCCTTAACTAAGTTGTGCACCTCGTTTAGCTAATATACGCAGTGCACCTCGTGCAAATCATGTACGTCAAGTACCTCGTGCAAATTAGGTACGTCAAGTACCTCGTGTATGTTATGTACCTTCAGTACCTCGTGTATGTTATGTACCTTGAGTGCCTCGTGCATGTCACGTATCTTGAGTACCTTGTGTATGTTATGTACCTCGAGTACCTCATTAGATAAGTACATCAAATTACCTTGTGGTCATTGGATACCTTGATCCATAACACTCAAACATGTATTTTTAGAGTATTCTTATTCTTTTTCTAGTGTCCTTTTTGATTTATAATCTTAATTAGGATATATCAAATATCTTTATGTAAAATACTGATATTTATTTTGGTTAATTTTAATAATAACTGTTATCTTTGAAATACCTCAATTTTTTGATATTATTTTTAAATTCAATCAAAATGAGTACTAGAAAACTAAATAGGGTATTTGATAGTCCCAATTGAGAATAAGAATCTTAAAAAGTACTAAAACAATAATAGAGATACTCCAAATGTGCCAAAACCTATATCACCAAGAGTATAAAAGATGGCAAAAGTCTCAACATTCAGATAGTTTTGATACATCTAAATGTACGTGGACAATTATCATATTCAGTGGAACTTAGGTCTAACAACAAGGAAAATTAACATATTAGTCTGTTTGTTTCAATAATAAAATTAAAACGATGATAACATTGAAGACAATGTACTTGTTTAAAATAGAACAAAATTGACGATCAAAAAGTAGAATAGTTAAAAGTTCAATTACCATTCATACAAAATTAAACAGTGTGGGAGGCTTATCTATAAAGCATTTTTGTGCATAGCAAAATATCAGTGAGATAACATAGCATTGGATAAAGGTCTGTGGTACTAATTAACGTTAATTACACTCATAATTATATCAATTAATTTAATAAATCAGTTAAAATTAAAATGTGAGGAAGAATTTAAAAGATTTATTACACACATAATTAATATGAAATATTACTGATATCAATAATACACAAATAATCAAAATTGGCCACATTGGTATGAAATTAAGGTTAATCTGTTGATGATCAACCATATCAGTTACCGTTTGTTTATTTTAACCTTTCCCTTTTCTATATGTATGAAATTAAGGTTAAACGGTTGAAGATCAACCATACCGGTTACTGTAAGATATTTTAACCTTTCCCTTTTCTATATGTTTGAATCATGTACGGAATATTTATAGGGTAAGATAAAGGAAAAATGAGATATTATTAAGGGAAAAAAAAACACGTACATAAGTTTTTACCGAGAATAGCCTACGAGAAAGTTTGAATTTCAATTATGGGCGTAATAATTTGCATGAATAGTACATATATATATAATCTCTGGCAAGTGAGCAACATGCATTTACATAACTGAGTCAAACAGTATATATAAAAAACGAAAAATAAAAAGAATAAATTAATATTGTTAAGGAGCTTCACACGGGCGAGGTCACCCTCCCTCTAAAAAGACAAAATAAACAGAAAACATAGAGAGATAGAGAACACTTTTACTGTTCAAATTCTCTGATATTTCATTCTAAGTTAGGTTCTACTCTCTTGCCATTTTCTCTTGTTCTCCTATAACTAAAATGATACAATTCTTCAAGCTATCAATTGTGTCCTGAAACACTAAACAGATCATAAAACCATCCCAATAAGACTTTTTAAAGATTCAATTTGGAGGAGCCAATCAATGAAGAGAGGTGAAGCTCTCAATGGGGTCAGATTCTTCAAGCATGAAGGCTGCCTGGAAGCAGTCTGTAGCATCAGCTATTCGTCCATCACCCTTGTGTACTATCCCCAAGTAATACCAAGCCTTACGATTTGTAGGATCTATCCTTAAGGCATCTGACAGTAAGCTTCTTGCCACAGGCAATGCCTTAGTGTTTATCTTTGTCGTCAAAGCACCAACCAAGATCTTGCAAGGAGCATAAGAGGGCTCCAATAATAAAGCATTTACACAAATGGCTAGAGCTTCTTCAAGTTGTCCCTGACCTTCAAGCATCATACCTAGAAAAATTACCAAGCATAATACCAATTTCTTGTTCAGTGTAAGAAATACAAGCCACGGAGATTAGATTGCTATATCAGCATGTAAATAAGATTCATAGCAATTGATTTTTTTTTACCGAAAATCCCGATAAACTAATAATTCAAGATAGTTGTCCCCTTAAAACCTTTTTCGTCTAGTTTAATTTTTTTTTTTTTTTAAAAAGTCCCTTATGAACCATCTTCCAGAAAACTCCTGTTGTTGACTCTGTTATGAGCTTTTGATGAATAGAGGAAGATATTCTGGAAAGAAATATTTAGTGCAATGTTTAAATGAAAGAAAATAAGAGTTTAATCTCAACTAGTATCAACAATGCATTGAACATGACCATAAAAAAAAAATGCACCGAAGAAATAAAAGTGCTAATGAACCAATATCAATATCACATTATGTCTGTTCTATGAAGTTCTACAAAACTTCCAATGAAAAGATGTTTTCCCAAATGCTTCTCCAGCATAGAGAATGCAAAACAAAATAGTGGTAATTTTCTCAATAAATCACAAAAGTGGGTCAGTAATGCAAGCTTAGGAAACATGAAGGGGAATTCACCTTTTGTGTTTATTTTATGTTTGAACTTTGTCCTTGATAGAATAGTTGTCCAGAATGAGACCAAAAAACAATCCATCAAGAATTTGTCAAGAGTTATATAGCATGAGTGCATGACATATAAATGAAAGCTTGATTCATTAAGTAATGGAGTTTGACAGCTAGCTTGCCTTCTGTGTGCGATGCTTCTGCAGAGAACTGTTTAAGTTGTTTGGCTTTTGCCAAACATACTTCTGCATCTTTCCAGTGTGAAAGGCTTGCATATAAGTTTGCCAAACCATGCCAAACTTCAAATTCATCCACTTTATCATCTTCAACCTATCATCAGTAAGAAGGCTAAAATAAATTTAGAAGAATTATAATTGATTAATCAGGAATTTGTTAATATTCAAAATTCACCTCACATTTTCTATTTGAAATTTATATGAACTAGTCATAAGCTAACTGAAAACACACAGTATAATCTATCCTTGCTAAAAAAATTGGAATAGCTGGAATATGCTTTAGGCAAAAACTAGGATGGTTTGATGGGAATAAAGATTGTAAATCACAAGCAGTTTAACCTGAGGAGTGATTCTGAAAGGCCGAAAAGATTTCCTTTGTGCTTGAACCAAAGCAAGAAGGTAGCGATAAGTTTCAATGGCATCCATGGGAATTGACTTGGCGATTTTCAGTTTTGCTTTGAGCCTGAGAAGAGGTGCTTGATCCCATTTTGCAGTCTCATCTAAAGCAGCATCTGTGACTACTTCAGCCTCTGAAAAACGTCGCTGAGCAGACAAAATCAGAGCAAGTAATCTCCAACCTTTTAATACAGAGCCCCCTGTTTCATCAATGAACTGTTTTGTAAAACGCAAAGCAGCATTCAGATTTCGGTGCTCTGCATATTGGATGGCCAAGTCAAAAATCAAATCTGAATTGTTGTGCTCCAAGCTAATTGCCTCGTTTAATGATTTCAATGCTTCAGACTCTAGAAGGGATCTCTCAAAGTCAAAGGAAGAAACTTTAGCTTGTTTGCCTAAACAAAGACCCAGCATCCACAGGCCAACACCTTTTAAATGTTCATCCTTATGCTGAAAATTACTGATTGCTCTTCGTGCATATTCAACTCCCTCAGTGGCAAGATGGCAATCCTGACTGCATATCTTGGAAGCCAATAACAATGCCATTATGTCATTTGGACGTTCATGTTTCTGCAGTGACTTCCTCAACAGATTCAAGGTCGATTTGTTCTGTCCAGTTCCGCTGCAGCAAAGAGCTAAAGAATTCCAACGATCAACACGATGATAGACACCAGGCATGATCTCTTCAAGTTGTTTTGCTAAAACAGAAGTTTGGTTACATATAGAGAGTGCAAATGTTAGGTGCTCCATTAATGATGGATCCCATTTGGCCTTTCCTAGATGAAAATTCCTTATTAAAATCATCAAAAGCAACGTTGCTTCTTCCAGGTTATTTTTAGGCACATATGAAGTGTCAATCTGTGCCCCTAAACTAGGTGGATTAGCCTCTTCTCCACTATACAATAAATATACTGCAAATTCTTTTTGAATTCTAGAGCAGCAATCATCGTCAAGGTTCCAGTGACTAAGGAGGGAACGTCTATAAGCAGATATTGCTTCATGATAGCAGCCAGCCTGCTTCCATAGTTCTGGAAGGAGCTCTACAGCATGACTGACTGTCTCTTGCAATCTACTATCAACTTGCACATCAGGTATACCCTGCAGGAATATCTTTTCTGCAGCATTAAGCACACTTTGACATTCTTCAGCTGCTTCTGCAAACCACAAGATCAAGCTCTCCTCTCATTCATGTTTAAATTAAAGGGGAATGTTAAGGGGAAAAAAATTATAATTCATTGGTGAAACTTCACAAAACCAACAATAAGCCATTGAAGAAACTCTACCATTCAATTTCTCGAGCTTTTGGAGAGACTTGGCCTTCAAGTATATGGCTTCAAGAACCAGGCTAGCAGCATGCTGAGAGGCCGGGATCTGTGATTCAGAGCGAGTTCGACCCTTCTTAGTGGATGGCTTTTCGGCAACAAAAGGTTGTAAACGCTGTATAGCAGCTTGGAGATCAATACCATCAAACACACGAAGTGCACCTTCAATGTTACCTCTTTGATACTCCAACTTTCCAAGAAGCGCTCTTGCTTCCTGTACATTAACATAAGTAGCAACTAAGTATCAACCAAAATTTGCTTCTTAATTATGCCAGTAGAAAAAAAAAGATGCAATTATGAGAAAGAAAAGATACTAACAAAAACAACATTTAAGAATCAACAAAATTCATAATACAATCAAGAATGCCAGGTTTCTTTTTTTCTTTTTTATTCCCCCAATTTTTATACCCTTTCTTCTAATTCATTAGAAAACCTCAGACTTATTGGTTTAAGGAAAAGTGCCTACAAAAAAAAAAAAAAAGCTTACCATGGAAATCAAGAGTACTTAAGAAGAAGAAAAGCTTTGGTAGCATACTGGTAAATACTAACTGAACAAAAGAACAGAAAAAAGATGGATAGCTTTCAGTGTTACAAAAGGACAATAGATGAAATATGTTGCTATTTTGATTAAAAAAAATTAAGATCTAGAAGTTTATTTCAAAGCATCAGTTATCTTCCAGTTCCCCTATGTCCTCTTAATTTTATGTTAGCCTTTTGTTCTCATCTTTTTCAAATTGTCGCTTGTATTTATTGCTAGGAAGGAAGCGTGTGGAATATTTGTTGACTAAACACTGATAACAACTCATCTTTCATATAGTGCTAGAAGACAAGGCTCCACTCTTGTCTAGTGGATCCTTCATAATGGGAAACTTTACAAAATACATACAAACATACCGTCGTACTCGATAACGTGATCAAGAACAATGAGCACAAACCTTAAAAAGTCAATAACTAACCTCAAAATTGAGTGATAAACCTTCTCTCAATGAAGATTCTGCCTCCTGAATATTCCCCTCATCAAGCTTGGCCTCAACTTCTGCAGTTTCAATGCGAACTCCATTTGCACAGAATTCCCAAACTTGTGTGTCTCCCATACTCTCTCCAGAGTCCATACGTTGACTCCCCAATTTTTTTTTACCAAACATTTCTTTATAAGTTTAATCTAATCCCCTTGATTAATCGCTGCAATGCTTTCATAACCATACAGGTCCCTTGCTGCAGTTGTATGAACCATAAACATTTAATTCAAGAAAAAATGGGAATTCAAAAGAAAAATTTATGACCGATTTTATGTTTGTGGTTACACAGCAAATATAACGCGCATAGTTGTCCAATTTATGCGTACTAACTTCTTTGATTAAGCAGTGGACTTGTAATTAAGTAGGAAAATCATCAGCTAAAATGTCGTATTCGAGTCAACTAAACCAGATATATAAAATACACAAAAATATCCATATACGTTATCACAAGTTTTACTAATGAAATACAGTGAATTTAATCCAATTACTTCACTTCAATGTGATTTCTCCTTAACCAAACAACACGACAAAATTTTAAATAGTTGATAAACAAATAACTAGTAGTTTATAGGATCCTAAATGCCAGAGGAAAACGATAATGTCCATATTCAAAATTCATCAAATTAAAAAAAAAAATCAAAATTGCTTTGTATACATCGAGCATTTGGTAGTAGGATCCGGAAAACAAAGTCTTAAAGGTGACTTCTCCAGAGACAATGTATTTGTCAGGAAGTCAATATTACTTCGGTTTTTATTAATATATTCGAACAGTATCAAATTTTCTCAAGAAACAAATGCAGCAATGAAAAATCTCACTTTTGAATAGGGACATTGCGGAGTACAAACCAATGGGGTGAGGTGGAAGAAGATCAACTACAACATCTCGCCTCCAAGAAAATTAAGGGGTTCTGGCTTAGTTCTTCTAAGAGAGTCCGACTGGTTGAGATGGGATCTGAATTTCATGAGACGTTTAATTGCGTCTTTTTTTTTTTTTTTGGTTTTTAATGTTTCATCTAACTCTAACCGATTAATTTAAGCCTTCTTTTTCTTACGTGCTGGGTTGCTTCAATTTGTTCTATTATTATTTTCTTTTCGATCATAAAATATATTATTTACTCCTTGATTAATATTAATAATGATGCTCAGTACATAGTCAAATCATACGTACTTTTATCATTTTCACTTTATACTGTATATCAATCACTCTATCAATTAATTCATTTATCAAAAAGTGCATCTTTTAATAATAAAATTGTCCAATATATAATAATAAATAAATAAAATATATTTATTTGAATTTATAATAATAAATATAACTTCTAACAATTTCAAATAATATTTAATTGATAACGGTTTAATAGTAAACCATCCTCTAATTTGATAGTTTAAAATATAAAATTTTTGAATTGATATTTTTTTAATAAAAACATATGAATTTGATATAATAAGAGTTAATTTTATTATTATAATTTTAAATAAATATTATAAATTATGTTATTTTTATAATTAATATAAATTTGTTATTTTAATAAATAATTATGATTTATAATAATTATAAGTATATCTTCAATAAAATAAATACTCAATTATTTTTCTCTTTTCAATTTCAACATATAATTAACAAAATTCTAAGTGAATTTGTGGAAAGGTAGTTGGCCCATAATTCTATAAAGCACGAGATTCTTATAATAATTTTCATTTTTTATTTTTTTTTGCTCTGCATCAATTGATTAGACCTTAAAGGTTAGGTTATGCTTTGTACTATTTGATTGGTATTTTTTAAAATTATATTTTATGTTGAATTTGTTATTCTTAATTAAAATTTTAAAATTATATATATTTATTAAATTTTATAATTTTAAATATATATATATATGTAATTTTATATTTTAAAAAAATCTCAATACATTCGAGATATAATATATAATTAATTATTTTTTTCATAATTTTACCATGTGTAAATAGTGATTAGATAAATATTATTAAAATTTATGCATATTTATTATTTAATATATATTTTGATCTACAGTAGTTTTACCTATAATTTATTATTTATGGTTTTGTAACTAAAAGATATCCAACTTAATACATTGGTAGATGAAGTCGTTCGGAATAAATTATTTTTTTCAAAATAGATAACTTTTCATTTTCTTTTAGAGTAATTCATCCCAAATCACATTTTTTATTTTATAAAAATGATTAAATTTAATTAAATTTATATTATTATATTTAAATTAATACTACTACAATAAACTTAGAGTACACTTTATCATGCCATCAAATTTTACAACGGTATTTTAAGATTAAAAATATTTAAAAAAAAAAACCAAACTCACCAGTGCAACCTTCTTTCACATCAGCCAAGTCTTTCTCTCAACATTTACCATATATGTACGTCACTCTATTTTCTTTTAAAAAATATAATTTTATATAATATTTTATTATTATTTTTATTTAGATTGAATTCCTAATTCTTAATTTTATTATTATTTTTATTATACTTTTAATAAATATGTTTAATTGCACTTAACATAATAAGACATATATCTAATAAAAAACTAGAGACTTATTTTGAATACACGTGGACAATTTTATATAATTGAGTTAAATAATTGTTTAATTAAATATATAAACAAATGTAAAGAAGATATGTTTAATCGGTTATTTAAATACATATTAATTAATGATTATGTTACATGTCAATTAAAATTTGATTAATTGTATTTAATTTAACTTAAATGGTTATAATTATTAACCAATCAAAATATAATTAGTCGAATAATTGTACAATTTAGTTAGATATATGTCCAACTTTATTTGGTTAACTGATCAATCAAACTCTAACCTATTAAACAAATGTCAACTTAATTAGATATGTATTTAATTTAATTTCGACGATAAGATTATCGTTTGATCAAAATTTAACTAATTAAATATATCTTTACTTTAATTCTAATAAATATGGTCTATGATCTACCAAACTCAACTAATTGAATAATTATCCAACTCAATTAGACATGTGTTTAAATTAATTAGAATAAGTGAGATTATCAACCGACCAAACTTGAGTTAGTTAAAAAATCGTCTAATTTTAATTGATAAATTAAATAAATATCTAGTTAAAATTAAATTATAATTTATTAATAAAAATTACATTTTATTATTTTGTATAAAAATTCAAATGAAAGAGAATCATATATGATTTTCAATTAATATAATAATATCATATTATATAACCCAATTTTTTTAATAATCAATGAAAACCTACGTTAATAGCATCATCCAAAATAACTTCATTTTCTTGTATTTCAAACCCAAATACAAACACAATAACTTCAGTCTTTACGTTGACACTTTTCTCCAATTGCAATAATCACAATAGTGCACCTCCTTACTCTGTAGTGTCTGTTACCATTTTCGTTCACAAAACTGGCCCAGATAATTTTTTTTTCTTCTTTTTTATTTTTTTTTAAATTCTTAAATTACCTTTGTAAAATTTGATGCTTTGAAAAAAAAAATTTTAAATATTAAAATAAATTATTTTAATAACATGATATATAAAAATACTAATATATTAACTTAAATAACTCCAAGTAACAAATGCATGTCCCTATTTATTTAAAAATGATACCTAACATTACTTTTTTTCCTTTTTTTCTCTCATGTGTTTATAAAATTAAACCAAATCAAACTATGAAACAAATTAGATCAAATTAAATATATATTAAAATAAAATAACATTTTTATATATATCATCATTTTAACTAGACATAATAACTTTTTATTTAATATAATTTAATGGACTTAATTGCCATATGCATAGTGACAATTACTATGAGTGATGTATACGTGAATATTACCATATATTTGAACATTGATACATGAATAGTAACAACATGATTATGTTACAAGAATTTTAAAACTTTGAGCTCTGATAACAAAAATAGAGAAATTTTTTTTTGAACAATTTGTACATTAATAAGACTACAAAATAATACATAAAATAAAGCAAAAATAAGGAATTAACCCATAAGGAAACTTACTTGGTTCATCCCAAATTTGGTAACTTAAAAAATGGGTTATTACAAAGTAGTGCTATGTGTATAGTAACAATTATTATTTTTAATAGTGAGTATAAATGAATAGTATTAGTGATGTATAAATGAATAGAAACTTTTGCACAGAATGATCTTCTGTACAATGATTTTATGATCTTTGATATTAATTGTTAAAGAAAAATTTGGCAATTTTAAATAGTATCATATGCACCAATAAACAATTATTATTTTGAGTAATCTTGAATCTATAATTTTTAGAAAACAAAATGTAATTCTATATTAATTAATAATATTACACTACTTTAATTTATATTTCATCTCACATAGGAAATATAAATAACATTTTTCAAAATAGAAAACGCAATAAGCAATTTGGTACAGCTGAGTTTGTCCGTTCAAATTATAAAACAAAATTCTATGACGGTTAAACCAAATAGAAGAGAAAAATAGACGCATTAATTCAACGAAAGACCAAATCTTCGTAAGAGTACCAGTCCATTAATTCATTCCTTTCAGTTTCTCTCTGGAAATTGTAGAGTCCCTTTTTACATGACTGTTTTTTCTTCTAATTCTTCAGTAAGATTTATCAACACCTTATTCCTATCTTATCAACTCCTTTTCTTCAATTTTATTGGCTTTGATTTCTGTTTAAACCTTTTCATCTTCCCCTTTATCACCTGCAATTAAATTTCGTTTCAGCTCCTCTCTTTACTCCTTCCTGAATCAGATTCATCTCTTCTCAAATCCATCCTGATTATCCAACTGCAATCTCTTGGAAATATGAAAAAAAAAATTCCTAGCTATACCTCACCCATGAACCCATTTTTAGTTCTTTCCTTCCACGTGACATAGCATGCATTGCAGCAGTGCCTGTTCCAGTCAGGAATTTTTAATATTTGTGATATCTTTTGATTGAACTAGCCATTTTTGTCATAATTTCTCTTCCTCTCCAAAATAACTAATGATTTCTTAACTTTTTTAATGCTATGAAGTCTCCTTCTCTCTTCTCTTCTCTTCCCACGCTTACCATCTGCATATGTTATTATTAAAAGAGCCGCTTTTGTTTACTCCAATCATTTTCCTAAAAGGTTATCAACTTTAGTTACTAAACTATTCCAATTTTCTTACTGTTTCTTGCATGATCTTAAGCTCATTTTCTAGTCATGTACCTATAAAGCTTTTACTTTCTTAGTTTCTCAACATACAGTTTAATTATATATCTCAACATGCATTTTTATTATCTTTCTGATTTTATTATCTTCTTGTGGTTTCACAATAACTGTTTCCTCAGCTTGAATCAGTTTTTGATCTATCTTTTAACATCTCAAAAAATTTTCATACTAATCAATCTTCCATTAAAAAAACTAATTTTTTCATCAAGATTCCCACTAAACTAAATGTTAACATTTCATGTAACTAGTTTCCTGCCTCTTTTTCTGTTTATTCCATAATGGATTTAACAATGCTTGTCACTGGAATTTCTGCCGAGGAAAATTTACAGACGTCTTCCTACTTGGTCATGATATCCCAAACACAATCCTTCTCTGGCAATCTAAATGACTTCAACATTTCCAGCTCTTGGAAAGAAGCCATGTATGCAACATCTCTTACTCTTCTGGCTAAACTGTTAGCTCCTAGAAAGTTTAATGCATATTTAGTTCAGACTACCTTCGACCTAGCTGCCAATCTCTCTTTTGGGGTTAAGGTTTCTATAGTTGATAGGGCTAATAATATCTTTAGATTGAAATTTCAGCATGAGGCTGATTGTAATAAGATATGGAAGATTATAATATGGCATTGCTAAGGACATTACTAATCATCAAAAAATGGTCTCCTACTACCCCTATTGCTGAGATTGATTTTAGATCCTCTGATTAATGGATTCAAATCCATGGATTGGCCCCCGTTAGCATGTTAAAAGAAAATGCTACTTCCTTAGGTAATCTGTTAGGTTCAACTACTAGGATTGATTTCATGGATAACTCTAATATGTGTTGAATATCAACTCCAACCCTTTACAAAGTTTAAGGAAAATAAAAACTCAATCCATAATACAATAGAAGATTCTCAATAAATATTGAAGAAAGTTTTTTTAAAAGAAAAATCTAGAAGGATATAGAAAGGAGATTCTTTAGGAGAAAAAAAAATCTGTGTATTCATAATTTGAGTATGAGTTGTAAGCTTTCTTTTTGAGTATTTATATTTCTCTTTAAATTGTAAGTGATCTTTGAAAAGTGTTATAGTGTCTTTTATTGTAAGTATAATACAAGTAATTTGTTTACTTATTTGGGTCTAATATCAGTAAGCTTAGAGTTGTGTACTCTAAATTTGACTTAACAATTGGTATCAGAGCGGGACGGTTAGGGATCGTTCTTGGTGGAGCTATCTTGATTCGTGAGGATTTTGGTACTCTGTAAGCTTGTTAATCAAGCTTGTTCAGTATATTCGAAGTCTTGTTGACATGATGAGTGATCTTTAAGTAGTTGGAGGAATCAAGAAGTTCAACAACAAAAACTACAACATGTATAGAATCTTACCTATAAGGTCAAGACCTGTGGAAGGTTGTCTGTGGCGGCGAAGTTATACAACCAACAGTGGAAGATGCAAACGACATCTTACGGAAGTGAAAAATTAAAATAGGCAAAGCGATGTTTCCTATAAAGATCACAGTTGAAGAAGAAATGTTGGAACACATTCGGGATGCCAAAACACCGAAGGAAGCATGAGACACTTTCGTTACACCCTTTTCAAAGAAGAATGATACAAGATTACAAGTTCTCAAGAACAAGTTGCTATCGATGGCGCAACGCGACATGACGATTGCATAGTACTTTCACAAGGTGAAGTCGATATGCTGCAAAATTTCAAAGTTAGATCTGAATGCTCCTATTGCATAGTACTTTCAAATGGTACAATGGTAATGGATCTAAAAAGAATGGTGACAAAGGGAAAATTCCTCAGGGAAAGGAAGGCTCTCGTCTAAGGTTAGCTTTGAAGAATTGTGGTAACGATAGAACATTTGATGGTGAGTGTTACAACTGTAGAAAGATAGGTCACATGGCAAAAGATTATTGGACCAAGAAAAAGCTTGTTGAATGTAATACTGATGCTTCCAGTTCTAAGGAGAATAGCGAAGATGGTTGGGATGTCAAAGCATTGTTCACTCTGGAGGAAGAAGAATTAGCTCTCACAGTAACAACACTAGAACAGATTAACTACAAGAATGACTGGATCGTAGATTCAGGCTACTCAAATCATATGATGGGTGATAAACATAATTTGCAAAGCCTAATAAGTATAAGGGAGGTCGTGTAATGGTGATAGTTGACAACTCAAGTTACACCTCGATATAATTCTAATCAGGTGCCACTTTAAGATGTTTATCATGTCCCAAGAATGAAGAAAAACTTGCTATATGTGACTCAATTGACATTATCAAGCCACTATGTCTTGTTCACTCCCCAAGACATGAATGTGTATCATGATATCAAAATCTCAAAAACGCCGACAATGGAGGGGAGATGATTGGAATCAGTCTATGTGATATTAGCAAAATCTGCATATATAGACATGATAAGAAAAAATGAGATAAGAGATCTATGACACATACAGTTAGGTCACGTTAGCTATTCCAAGCTGTGTGATGGTGAAGAAGTCGATGCTTAAAGGGCTTCCTCAACTAGACGTGCGAACAGACACGGTTTGTGCAGAATGCCAATATGAGAAAGCTCACCAATTTTCATACGAGGAATCAAAGTTTAAAGCAAAATAATTATTAGAGTTAGTTCACTCTGATGTATTCGAACCCGTTAAGCGACCATTAATTGGCTATATGCAGTACATAGTGTCATTCATTGATGACTTCTCAAGGTATGTGTAGGTTTTCTTTATGAAAGAAAAATATGACACATTCTTATAGTTTAAAGAGTTCAAAGAGTCAACTGAAGGAGAAGTAGGAAAAAAGATTCGTTGCTTACGTACAAACAATGACAAAGAATATAACTCAAGTGAGTTCTCTCAATACCTAAGGGAATGTCGAATACATCATCAGTACACTTGTGCCAACATGCCACAACAAAATGGTGTAACGAAGAAAAAAAACCAATATCTTACAAAATATTATCAGAGTATGCTACATGAAAAGAATGTACCTGGAAGGTTTTAGGTTGAAGCAATGAGAACTACAGCCTTTGTGATGAACAAACTTCCTCAACCGAGGTTAGGATTTGTTTCACCTTTTGAGAAATTATGGAACATGTAACCTATAGTTAGCTACTTTTGAGTATTTGATTGTGTATGCTATGTATTTTTTCTTGATCATTTATAAAACAAGTTTGACAAGAAAGTTATTATATGTATCTTTGTGGGATACGATAGTCAAAGAAAAGGGTGGAAATGTTGCGATCCAATGAGTGAAAGATGCTACACTTCACGAATTTTGGTGTTCGATGAATCATCTTTATGGTGGTCCTCAAAGAAGGAGGTGTTGCTAGACTCAAAAGAATTTGGAGACAAGATATAACAAAAGATAGGAGAGCATAATATTTAACTCCAACCAAGTTCAGATGAATTGAGAGTTCCAAATGGTGATTATGTCGAACAAAGAGTAACTCAGAATCCTTTGTAAATTGGTGTATACCAACAACCAAATAAAGAAGATAGGCCTAGTGAAACAGAAGAATCAACTCCACAATCTCAACTCCAAAGGTCAATAAGAACACGAAGGCCAAATCTCAAATACGTCAATGCAGCCATAGTTGAAGAATAAACTATAATAGAACTAGAGACGTTTGAAGAAGCATTACAAAGTTCTGAGTGGATGAGCTATGAACGAAGAGATCGATACACTTTAGTAAAATCAAACTTGAGATATGGTGCGAAAACTAGGAGATGTGAAACCCATATCCTGTAAGTGGGTTTACAAGATAAAGCATCGTCCAGATGGGTCAATTGAGAGGTATAAGGCACAATTGGTAGCTCGTGATTTCTCTCTACAGTACAGACTAGACTATGATGACATGTTTAGTCTGGTGGCAAAACTTACAACTATACGAATCCTACTTGCATTTACAGCTAACAAAGACTAGAATTTATGATAGATGGATATGAATAATGCTTATCTTTATAGAGAGCTAGATCGAGAGATCTACATTATCCAACCAATGGGTTTTCAGAACCAAGATCATCTTGAATATGTGTGCAAGTTGTATAAAGCACTTAACGAATTGAAACAAGCACCTAGGTGCGTGGTATGGTAAGATTGTTGAATTTTTAAGACAAAGTGGTTAATTATTAACACCTATAGATTCGAGCTTATTTTCCAAAGCCAATGAAGGAAAGTTAGCTATCGTTCTAGTGTATATAGATGATTTAATCATAACTACTAATGATGAGGCAAAAATTCTTCTGACAAGGGAGAATTTGTCAGTCCGTTTCTAGATGAAAGAACTTGGATAGCTCAAGCACTTCCTTGCTTTGGAGGTTGATCACACATTGTTTGAACTAAATGCCAAAATGTGTGCATATGAAGGAAAAGATTTGAAAGATGCAATAGTGTATCAAAAATTGATAGGTAGTTTGATCTACTTAACCTTAACTCGACCTGACATTTCTTATATAGTTAGTGTGTTAAATCGGTACATGCAAAATCCAAATAAGCCTTATTTGGAAGCAGTTTGACGAATATCGAGATATGTGAAAAGTACAATTGACTATGATCTTTTGTACAAGAAAAGTGGAGAAGGTAAGTTAGTTAGTTCCTAAGATGCTGACTATGTAAGAGATTATGACACCAAGACATCAATAACTAGGTATGTGTTTAAGCTTGGTTTTAGAACAATTTCTTGGTATAGCAAGAGACAGTCGACAATATCATTATCAACCACTAAAACTGAGTATTGAGCAGTGACAATGGCAACTCAAGATATTACATGGTTGATAAAGCTAATGAATAATCTACATCAACCAATAGATTATGTAGTTCTATTATACTGTGACAATCAGTCGACATTTCGTTTGGTAGATTCATGCAAGAACCAAGCATATTGAAGTACACTATCATTTTATCAGAGAAAAGGTTCTACAAGTGGAAATTGAGATAAGACAAATCAAGATAGATGATCAAGTTACAGGCTTGGTCAGAAAAGGCTTGAGCATTGGCAAGTTTGAAATATTTCGCTGTCAACTTGGTACAGTAAAACCCAATCCATTTTATCTAACTCCAATACAATGGAAGCTTCTCAAAAAAATTGAAGAACATTTTTTTAAGAGAAAATTCTAGAAGGATATAGAAAGGAGATTTTTTATGAGAAAAAAATAAGTCTTTATTTTCTTAATTTGAGTGTGAGTTGTGAGCTTTCTTTTTAAGTGTTTATATTTCTCTTCAAATTGTGAGTAATCTTTAAAAAGTGTTATAATGTCTTTTATTGTAGATATAATACAAGTAATTTGTTTACTTTTTGTGTCCAATATTAATGAACTTAAAGCTGTGTATTTTAAATTTTACTTACAATATGATTATAGAAAAATACTTAAAGAGTTAGGTTCCAAATTAATCAATATTAATGCATGCATCCAAGCTGGTTGTTTCTATACCAAAAATGATGGCAACTTATCTTGGATTCAATTTAGGTTTGAAAGAATGCCATACTTTTGCTTAAGTGTGGTTCTCTCCTTCACAAATAAGATTCTTGCTCTGAGATTCAATTTTTTTTCCTTTTTGACAATAACCTGAAAACTTCAATATTTGGTAACTAGTTAAAAGCAAATTTTAATAGGAAAGATTTTGTTCTAACCTACCGTATAAATAAATAACCTGTTCGAGCTTATCCTTTGGAAATTTCCACTACCATTTTAGCTTATCTCAAACCACCTCAAGCTACATCTACCAGAAATGACAATGAAATGGCCTACTCTTGGCCCAACTTTGAATTACTGGCTTGAAATAATTGTTCTCTCACTTTATCTTTACATACAAATGTTCTGGCTCAAACTCATAATATGTACTCGACATATGCAGGGTAACCTAAGTTCATCCCTTTCAGTTGGAGATAATCCAACCAGTTTTATGACAACTTCAGATATCCCTCATCAAAGAAATTTCAATTGGTATAGCTCTGGTGTTCCTTATCCTACTCTTTTCACCTTACTATCCCAATCATTTTGCAGCCTTACCACCAAATCATCCTCTATCCTTGATAAAAAAATATTGACTTAGCCTTCTCTATGACAATTGTCAACACCTTATCCAATCCTTCGCCTTCCATAAATGCTATTGATGAACTATCTTGTCTTGTTGCTTAAGCCCTTACATAAACAGCCCCCACCCATTCCTAATTCACTTATATATGTCATTCTTCGATCTTTGATGTTCCTACCTTGTTTCCCATTATATTCTCAACCATTGCTATTGGTGTTTCTTTTGATTAAGCTCAACCAATCATCTCAGATGCTATTTGTACTACTTCTTCAAGGGTTGATGATGGTTATAATATTTCTCCACAACCAAATTCTTCCAAGTCTATATTGTCTACCCAATCAATCGAGGATCATCTCTTGGAATTGTCGTGGATTGAATAAATGGTTGGCTTTTAAATATATATGTAGATTAATTAGTATTTACAATCCTAATTGTACGTTTCTTTTAAAAACTAAAGCTAGTAAAGAATTTTGTACTTACAAAGATTAGGTTTTATTAATAATTTTAGTAGGGATGCGTATTTAAAAAAAAAATAACCAATCAACTCGATTCCTAATCCAAATTAAACATATATATATTTGGAGTTTGATTAGTACAAAAAAAAATCAAATATTATTAAAACTGATATATTATTAAAACTGATCTTATAAGTCGTTGGAGGTCTAAAAATTAAAAAAACCTTCCAAAGCGAGCTTTTACTTTTAATATATATTAATTTTTAAATATATTTTTAACTATTTTTATATATAAAATATACTTATTTCTAAGCCTAAGTTTCACTCTCATCTGTCAAATTTCTCTCAATCTCTCGCTCATGAGTCATGTCTCACTTATTATCAATATGTGTTTCTTATAAAAGAAAAAATAAAAAAATACCATGAGTATATATTATAACTTTGTATGCAACTAGAATTTAATCATTTAATCATAATAAATTCAATTTTGTATACAGTTGATATAGTTATTTTATTGCTTTGAAGAGAAAGATTTAACAATTTTGTTCTAGTTATCACATAATTGAAATGTTCTCTCTTAGATCCTTCAAGATTGGGAAAATCCTATAGGTAAGGACTAAGAAGTGTCAATACTAAAGCTAAACTTTTATCTTTTGTTTTTTCTTCATTTAATGAATATATACAACGAGATAATGACTTTAGTAAGGTATAAGGTTGATTTCACCATTGGATATTAAATCAGGATCATGTTCAATTGGATTTTATGTTATGAATATAGGTCCAAAATCTCTCCATTAACCTCCTTTGTGATCTTCTTAAAAATCAAGATAATATTTAAAATTTTCAATTAATTTTCAATATTTGAGATGCTTGTATGTGTTCTTATATTTCTAAATTTCCATTACCTATTGCAAATAAACAAGATTTTTGGTTCTGGACCCATAATCCTCAGTTTAACTCTAAATCTGTTTACAAGAAAGGTGTTTCTACTAGATTTTTAACAATTATTCCATCTTTTAGAAGTTTTTTTGAAAACAAAAATTTCATGAGAGATTAAAAGTTTTCTATTGGAGACTTTTTTCTAATTATCTTCCCACTCAAGACAACATAAATCAAAGAATTACTCTACCTTATGTCTCCTGTCTTCTTTGTCATTCTAATATTGAATCTTCCAATCACCTATTCACTTTCTTGTCTGTTTATTATTTTTTATTTGATCGAATTGGTATCCCACTTCTCTTTTATCTAACTCTGTTATTATTTCTCTTGATTCTCCCCTAAGTGTTATTTTTTATAAACATAATGCTTACATTTCTTCATTATTAACTCATTCTTTATTTTCTTGGTGTGCATCTCTCTTAAACTAATTTGAAAATTCATAAATGATATCATTTTTAACTCTAAATATCCAAATTTCAATTTTGTTGTCTCCAGATTAAATTCAAGATTTTTAAAATTTAGAAGACTTATTTTTAGTACAAAAAATTTAGATATTTCTAATATTCAAGATTTGTCTTCCTCTCGGTCTTAATCTTGTAAAAAATGGCCTAAGAGTTATTAAAAGATTAATTTTGATGTTGGTGTCCATGATTATTATATTACTACTATAGTTGTTATTAGAGACTTTAATGGTCATATTTTGAGATGTTGGATCAAATTTTTTCCAAGTAATTCAGCTGAAAAAGGCAAAATATTTACATTATTAATTTTTCTTCGAATGAATTTATAGTTGAATCTCAAAATAATGTATATAGATAGTGATAATATAAATGTTATTAAAGTATTAATATACGATAATTTTATCAAAATATCATCAATCAAATCAAATTTTTTTACTGTATTTTAGTTTGATTTATGTCTCTTAGATTCCTAAAAATATAAATAAAGATGTTCATAGTTTAGCTAATTAGTCTTCTTATAACAATATTAAGGATTTAATTTATTGTTTTGTTTTACCCTTATAGTTCGTTATGATTGCCTATAGTGAATTTTATCATTAATATATTTTTGTATGTCTGAGGAAAAAAAAAAGAACCAAATCTTCGTATAGAGAATGTCATGAAACAAAGTGTGTATATTCAAATACAATGTTTTTTTTAAGGAGAAAGTCAAAACCATTTAATTTATTAAAATCCGTTAAAACAATAATAATAATGAATAAAATATCTTAATCACGTTCGTAACTCGCAATGCGTATTCAAAATGGGATAAAAAGAAAGTAAAAAAGATAAATTAAGAATATTGTCAATTATTAATATAGGAGATGATTACAAAAAAATTGAAGAAATCAATGTTTGAAGAAATAATCAGAAGAAGAAATAAACGTTTTCTTTCGTATATTTTCTTAATTTGTATCGAAAATTTACATTTGTTTATATAGACAAATATCAATTACTATTTCACCAATCACCATGATTGAATTGCATGGTTTACAGCTGCTTGGTAGGCGCCGTGTATATTGGAAAAAAATGTTTGGCGTCGGTGCAGTGTTTGTTCTATTGTGTTAGGTGTTTGTTGAATTCAACTTTCCTCTCAGAGTTGGTGCATAGATGTCTTTCATACTGACTTGGTAGCTTTCTGTGAATACTCGATATGAGGCTGCTTTAGTGAGGATGTCGGCCAATTGATCTTGACTTAATTTTTGGCAATTCAAATGAATTTTCTTCTAACTTTTCCTTAATAAAGAACCGATCAACTTGACATGTTTTTGTACGATCGTGTTGTTGGATTATGAGCAATATCACATGCTTCTTTATTGTCACAAAATAACTTAATTGATTCTTTAGAAGGATATCCCAAATCTTTCAAGAGAGATTGTAACCACGAGGCCTGCCATGAGAATCGAGTGTCGTACCTCTTCGTATTGACTCTGCTTGAGCGGGCAGACAACATGTTGTTTCTTACTTCTCCAAATGCTACAAGGTTTCCCCACAAAAGTGAAGTATCTGATGTAGATCGCTTTATCATTTATTGATCCATTGATCAGCTGGTATATCTTATATTCTTTGGCTACGAGTTTTTAGTAAAGCAATACTCGCTTTTCGAAGCGGACTTTAAATACCTCAAAATCTGAATAGCGCATTCATATGTTGTTACTCGGGATTATGCATAAATTGGTGACAATACTTAAAGCATAGCGAGATTTGGTCTTGTGTGTGCTAAATACATCAACCTTCAATGAAGCACTTTGGTATCTTTCTTTATTTATTTGGAACTTGATCAACGCTTGATACATAAATTTAATCCTTCCTCTCTTGGTGTATTAGTGGTTGACATGCCGGCATACCAGTTTCTTTTAATAAATCTAAGGCATACTTCCTTTGAGATAAGAAGATTCCTTCTTTTGATCAGAAACCTCGATCCCAAAGAAAAATATTTTAAGGAACGAGGTCTTTCATTTCAAATTCCTTGGACCAAATAACTTTGGAGAGCTTTCCTTTCTTCAAGATCATTTCACTGTTACTATTATATCATCAGCATACTCTGAATAAGTGCGGTGATCTTTACCATACCACTTTTAGAAATAAAGTATGGTGCAATTGCTTTGTTTGTAGCCAAATGCCTTCATTGATTTTGTGAACCTACCAAACCGTACTCTTGGGGATTGTTTCAATCCATACGGTGATTTTTTAATTTACACACCTTTTCATCACGGATTTTGGATTTCTTGATTCTGGTGGTAAATCCATGTAGACTTAACAATTAAATCTCCATTGTAGAAAGACATTTTTACATCAGCGATATAATGGCCAATCTAAATTTGCTGACTAGAGATACCAAGACTCGAGCAGTGTTAATTTTGGCTACAAAATATTTACGTATAATCGATCCCACGTATGTCAGTGTATCCTTTTGCCACCAATCTTGCTTTATAGCGTTCAATCATACCATCACCTTGATACTTTCTTGAAAAAATCCATCGACGTCCGACAATTTTCTTTGTTGGTGTCACGATCGACAAGTTCGAGTTCTATTTATTTCTAAGGATCTTAGTTCTTCATTTACGTAGCATCTTTCCATTTTAGATTGACTAAAGCTACTTGCTTTGTTAGGAATAGATACAATAGATAATTGATTCATAAATGATACGTTTGATTTTGACAAAGCGATGTTTAGGCAATATAGTTACTTTCATGGGATATTTGACTTTACTAGAAATCCCAGGGTTAAATACGTGGCTTTAGGAATACCTGTGTTAGGGCGTGATAGAAGTATTTTTAGGTGATTCAATAGTTGGAACATTCTGCAAAAGCGATTGGTTAGGTATATCGGCTGACTTGTGGAGAAGGAAACTCGTACTCGGCTTAGTGGTAGTAAGGAACTTGCTTGATTATCTTGAAGTTGATGAGGACTTGATTCCATTTCCTTGAGTCTTTTCTATATTGAGAGTTATTACTATCTGAATTCAAAGTTATTTGTATTTTCCTCACATATAATTTGTCTTTCTTCGTAGGAAACAATTTATATGTAAGGGTTTAATTTGACATGATTGTACTCCGAAATTAGGTGTAGAGGAGAAATACATTGTATCTTGTGAAAAATAACATTCATGGTAGTAATCATTTGTTTTGTAGGAGGATGATACTTGACGATATCCTTTTTGTTGTATGGCATATCCTATAAAACACAACGTATTGCTTCGTGGATCCAACTTGCTACGTTGTTGTTTATGTAGGTGTACAAATGCCATATGACCAGGCGTGAGGAGGTAAATTGGGAACATTTGGTGACAATTGCTTGATGATGGCTTGTAGTGGTGTTTGGAAGTTAATAGAATTTGGAAGGTACCCGATTGATCAAATATGCAGCAAAAGTAAGTGCTTCTCCCCATAAGATAATGACATATTAGCTTCGATCAATGAGGCAGAATGACTTGTGAAGTGTCGATTTTTCTTTCACAACTCTATTTTGTTGAGGTGTATCAACCTGAAGTAGTTTGATGAATAATGCCTTGCCGATCGAAGATATTCTTGAAGCTTCAGAACTTTTATATTCTCATAAATTGTCATTTCTTAGAACTGAATACGTGTTTTTATATTGAGTACAAACCATTTTATGAAATTTTCTAAATAAGGCGTTTACCTCGCTTTTAGATTTCATTAAACGGACCCAATCATTCTACTAAAATCATCGATAAATGTAACAAACCAACGTGATCCTTCCAACGTAGAGACTTTGGAAGGACCCATATCTATCGAGAATGTATAACCATAAGCAAAATGGACTTTTATTTAAGGTTACTGAAATAAGGAGCGATGACTTTTGCTAGTTCCACGAGGCATCGCACTTTAAAGTAGAAAGATCTAAACTCGAAAATAAACTTGGAAATAATTTCTTTAAATATCCAAAGGCATGACCAATCTCGATACCATAGCCGTATATTTGATTCATCCTTGTTAGATCTAGTTGCTACCAATGCATGATTTGTTGAATCAAGTCCAAATAATACGAGGTTTCCTTGCCTAACACTTGACGATCGTTTGCTTTGTTTGAATGTCCTTGAACACATAAAAGTGGGCCAAAAAATAATAAAACAAGATAAAGCGGTGGTTATTTGAAAATAGATATAAGGTTATACTCTAAAGAGGAACAACTAGTCTTGAGTCTAAATTCAAAGTACTAGTGAGAGACAAAGAATCTTTCCCGATAGTAGGGGTTGTGTTACCATTAGCGGTGCAAGCGGTTTTATGTGAGGATGATTTTGAGATTTGTCCCAGAATCGAATGTCATATGATCAGTTGCACTGAATCAATTATCCATGTATTATTAAAAACGGGAGAAAAAACTTTAAGCATCTTACCAATATCTTTGAGGAGGTTGCAACGCTTGTGATCCTTTGTTGTTTCGGCAAATGGTGGCGGTAGACATACGTCGTGGATTTTTCTTTTGAGAGTCTGATTTGTGATCCTTCGTCAGGATATCCATCAATTCAAAACATCGTTCTTTTGTATGGCGCTTTTGATGACAATTGATACATTTAAATGATGATTTATCAATCACGCTTTCGTTCTTCTTGATTGGAAAAAGAACGATTTTTAGATATCGTTCGGCGTCAACATCTTTATATTTTTCCTTCAATGAGATTCGACGTACTGCCTCGAGTCGAATCGAAAGATCTTTAACCTTCTAAATACAGGATAGTTTCTTTTAAAAAATTTCTCCACGAACACTCTGGCGAATCATCCTAATCCGGCAAGGAAAATATGTATCCTTAGTCTTTCAATAGACTCTTGATATGATATTAGATCATGAGGGTCTTTCATGACCACACCTTATCCACGATGGTCTAGCTCCGGAAAATTTGATCAACTCTCGTAATACTACGAAAGTGATTTTCCATTTTGTCACAGAAGTAAAGGCTTTTGATTTAAGACGAATACGCAGTCGTCGCTTAGTCATAGAGATGCTTTTTTGAAAGCACCCAAATTTCAAGAGCGATGGGTATGCGTAAATATCGCTTCATGATTCTGGACTCATTGACATAAGTATCCATTTTTTCACTTTTTGATTTTACGCATACCACTTTGTTATAATTGTTTGATGTTTTTGGTTTGCAAATTTTTGTCATGAATATAAGAGAGTTTTTCTCTGCAATATGCATTTCTATTATTTGAGACCAAACATCATAATTAGTCTCAGTAAGAACAATTCGAATTAAAAACACCTTCAGTTGAGCAGTTATACAACAATTGGATATGATTGCTCCGTAGGTAATGAAATTATACCTGCAATCGTGATATTATGGTAACGAACTAGAAAATGGTGTAATAATTTTAGGACTAAAATTTTTTACGTATTTTTTTTCTTTCTTGTTTTTTAATATATATTTATACTAATAGGATAAAAAACCATAAAACCGGTTCAAAATTGGTTTAAAAACTTAAAAAAATAGAACCAAGCCGGTTTGTAGAAATCGAGCAAGGAAAAAAACCAGGTTGAGACCTTTAAAATGGACCGACCAGGCCAAAAATATAAAAATTGAAAAAGCAGAAAACCAGGTTCAAGCCAAGACATTGGCCAGGACTGACAAGGCCCGAGGTGACTGGGCCAGAACGAGTGCGGGCCGACTCAGCCTCGAGCCCAGGCCGTGGAGATGGCCGGCGGATGACACGTCATCATCTTGACCCTCCAGGCAGTAGCGTGGGGCCAGGCGTGGCAAATGGGTCCTTTACTTGGTGGCGTGAAGCGCGTGGGTAAGCACCTTCTACTCTATTTTTACCAAAATGTTCAAAATTGTGTTTAGAGTAATCTGGTAAAATTAGGTGGGAGAAATACTGCTTTAAAAATGATGTTTTTAATTAATATTTGTACGGGTGTTTGAATGAGAATTTTGTTTTTCACGAGAAGTATTTTCAGAGAAAGAAATCTCTGTTTTAGAGAACAAGAGTTTCAAATTTGTATAAAGCAACGACTTGGCTCTGATACCATGAAGAAATCAATGTTTGAAGAAATAATCAGAAGAAGAAATAAACATTTTCCTTCGTATATTTTCTTAATTTGTATCGGAAATTTACATTTGTTTATATAGACAAATATCAATTACTATTTCACTAACCACTATGATTGAATTGCATGGTTCTAATTTCTGGTACTTAGGTAGTGTATATTGAAAAAAATGTTTGGCGTCGGTCTGATGTTTGTTGAATTATTCTGATATTTGTTGAATTGTGTTCTGATTATTTGTTGAATTATTATTCTGATGTTTGTTGAATTCAATAAAAATAACTCCTAATTATCGTTGCTCTTTCTGTATGTTGAGGAAATAAATATTCAATGCAAATAATAAGAGAGTGAGAAAGAGATAATATTTAATGAATGACATATATAATTATAAAATTGTAATAAATGATTTAATTAGTAAAAAGAGGAAAATAATTTGGGCCATTAAAACTTATTCAATTTAAAAGGTTAAAATTTGTGGCTAAATTCGTGTAAAATTAGTGATGAAACCTGCCCCATCAAATAATTATATGTTTTATTAGTTTTTCAAAAAAATATTTTTTTGAAAAAATATATAATAATTAAAATATTATATTTATTTATTAAAAATTATTACAAAATGTTTCTTATATTTAATTGAAAAAATACTCATATAATTAAAAATAGTCATTAATTATCCGAATTAATATATTTATCTTATAAATATTTAATTAATATATTTCGAAGTGTAATATGCGTTAAAAGTTTATTTGTCAACAACTCTTCAAAAAACTTAAGTTATTAAGAAAATATTAAACAATATTATTATATATTATATCACTCCCCTATAAATATTGTTTCTTTACACTATACATACAAACACTTACGATTCGATAATTGAGTTAATAAATCTTGAATACAAGATTCTAATTTTGATAATATGAATCACTTTATCATTAATTTGTCTATATCGAACAAACAATTATAAATTTTTTAATATTTTTGTCTACCATCATCTTAATTTTTAAAGTTGATACTTCCATTTATTATTGAATTGTTATGTTAATAATAATAATAATAATATAGTTCTCAACAACGAGAATGATCTTATAGTCAAGATCAAGGAACTTAAAATAATTATATACAATATTTTAATAATTTTAGAAGATTTCAAAATAATCTCTAAAAATCTACGTAATTGTTTTAGTTTATATTATATTTTTATTTTATGGTAGTTTATTTTTGTAACTATAATATAGTTTTAATTTTAATATTACAAAGTTTCTTTTTTACTAATTTTTATATCATTTATTTAATTTTAGTTTATTATTTGTAATAAAAATTTTAAAAAATATTATTAGATAATAAAAAGAAATAATTAGAAGAAATTTTAAACAATAATTAAGATAAAATAGAAATTAATTTTTTATATTTATTATTATTGTTAAAAAAGAAAAGACAATAGCTAATTAATATTTTTAATGCTTTGAAAAGTGTTTAGAGAAGGGCTAGTGTATTAGGGTTTTTTGAGAGATATTAGAGAGAAGATAAATTAAGATTCTTTATTTATCTTATTAATAAGGTATATATAAATACATAGTGGGTAAGTGTCATCGTTACAATGGTTGGCTTTCTGTTGATGTCAGAACTGACCTATATATAATAAAATTATAAATATAAATATGTTGTTATTACCCGGTCGTATAAGATGCCTCAAGTCTTATGCCATAGAGCCTACCAAAGATAGTAGTCATGAAGTCGTTCCCACAAGGTTGCATTCCAATCTTGAATAATAGATTGAGTCTTGCTCACTAAGTCACGGACATGAGGTCGTATGGTAGCCTACCTATGGCTCCATGATCAGAAATGAATCGATTGCTTCCAAGGATAAAGTCGATAAGAACAGGTGATAAGTGCTTAAAAAGTACTAAAATTATCATTATTTAATGTATTTTAATTGATTAACTAGATTTATATTTGAATAATTTTATCATATTTTTATATAAATTTGTCTTTTGAAATCACAAGTATTTTTATTATCTTTCAGGTACTTTCTTTCAAAAAATAATTTAAAAACTCTAAGAAAAATACTTGAGTCAATACATCACAAATATGTTGAGAAAAAAAAGTCAAAAAAATAAAAAAATTGGACAAAATGAGTCAAAATTGTCAAATATGCCGAGTCTCATGCACTCCAACACATGTCCACGCTTGTCCCGTGTGCCCCACATGTATGTCATGATGAGTCCCAAGCGTGCCCGTGCACGCCAACGCCCGTCTACTATATTTGTTGGAACAATCACGCAGTTGTTAAAGTAAAACTCTATTTCAAATTTTTTTTATAAGAAGTATTATTCGAAAATGTATTGAAAACATATTTTCAATAATGGTTTTAAAACTTGAAAGTTAATACTTGGATAATTAAATTCTTAAGTTTAATTTAGACATCTCGAATAAAGTCTAATTAACTGACTCCACCTAAAGCTGTGACTAGATGGTTTTCAATTTTCTTAGAAATAAAAATGAAATTTAATACTTAATTAATTAATAAGCTCCTCCTAAGTATATTAGTTAATTAATATTAAATAAAATAATTTGGGTTCCGCCTAAGGACACTTTTATACTAAAAAGGAAAAAATTAATAAACATTAATTTATATCTTTAATAACCTAAATAATACGAGCAAACATAATTAAATTAATTATTATATCTATAAATATTTTACTGTTATGAATAATAAAAATTTACATTATTGTTTATTGAATACATATTTATATTTATTTTTTTATGTTATTAGATTAGGAAATATAAATCAAAATATCGTGAAAGATGTTTATGATTTAATTTCATTTTTAAGAGTTTGAATAATAAATTAAAAACCACATATATTCCTTCCTTAGATCGACCTTGGGAGTATACTTGTCATTTTCTATAAAATGATCCGTACACTTGCAAGAGTTTTACAAATATAAAACTAAAGTATATGCAATATCAATATTGCTAACCCGATGCCGATCTATGGGCTGCCAAATGACAATATCACACTCACAATATGAGCGAGGTATCACAGGTTACTGGGGTCGCATACATAATATCTTAATAATATCAAACATTAACTCCTTTATTCTTGATTTCGAGGAATTAATTAAGAGAATAATCAAGAACCAATCAAACCCTTAGACTTTACTAATCAAAATTACTCCCTTGACCTTTCAACCTTAATTAAACCCTTATAAATAGTTCACCTTTTTTTTTACCATTTAATCATACCTTCATAACTTAGTTAATTTCTTCAATTAGAGAATTTGAGTCCATTATTTAAAAATTTAGGTTTTTCCTTTTTAACTCTAGCCTATTTTATCACGATTTTGTTTGGAATTTAGTCTGATTTTCATACGATTTAATTGTCACAACAATATGTGAAATGCTTGCAAGCCTTTCTTCAACCTTTTTTTCAGCCCGTATTCAAGCCATTTTCTAGGTGCTTTCTCCACCTCTTATTTTTTAGAATGTTTTCAGTGAATAAGGGAAAAAATATAGACCATTAGATGACCTCTATAGATCCCCTATTAGGTCGTACAAAAAGTGTTCCTCTAAGGATTGGGATACCTCAAGAGTCTTCTAGAGATTGTGCCCATCCAAAATCCGATTTTAATTAAACTATAATAGGTCATGGTAAGGAAAAATATAGTACTTTAAGGAGATAAAGCATTCTAGCCCTCCTTGTTTCATTCAGTTTACATCTAGACTTCATTTCATTGTCACATGGTCTCATTCCTATAATTAGGATCCTAGTACTACAATGAAGGCATAATGTCCCAAGAAAATTGTGACTCCAAAGGTGAGTCCACTCATAGGACCAAAGACAAGCATCAAATCCAAAAGATACCAACAGAGTTGGATACTAGCGTTCTAGCTCAATTATAGAGAGAATACAACATTCCATCTTGGGTTGGTATGATGCCTGTCCTTCACCACCTCTATGATGCAGATGATACTCCTATGGGGTGGTGGATAATCCACTTTATCATGTTCAAATTGAGACTCATATGTCTTTTTTCCCAGAATGATAACTCATTCCCTAAACACTTTTGACATCAACCTCGCTTAAGTCAACCAGAATGAATGGCAAACACTATTATGTATCTCTGTTGTCATTAGGGAACATGGGGTGGATTTCACCAGTGATGAAATAAGATGTATGTACTATCTTAAGAAAAATAGCCTTGACAAATGTAGGGGTACATTTTAGCTCTTGTTGGACAGTGCCTTGGGAAGAAAAGACAAATACTTTTACATCATTAGAGATATTTGGGGTGATAGGACAAAGTTTTTAGTCTGCACCAAATGGAACCACAATTTCAGCATCACCCAATCTAGTGCCAGTGAGCTAATTAGTAAATTAGGTCCTAATGGTAAAGAGAAAATTAGGAGGATTGAGCTCCAAAACACTAATAATGAGATTTATAAACATATCTTAACTCCAAATTATTTTAGGGATTTCAGTGTATAGAGGGACTACAACAACGAGTACATATGTCATTTTGTATGGTTGAGTATAAAAGTTGTATGATCTAGATTATAAACTAATTTAAGTTTCTTTATTTTTTTAGGCATAGACTATGCAAACATAGACTTGAAAGATCTGATTGGCATATCAGGTATCTGTGACCTAAAAACTACATACTCCAAGCTTATTCTCATTTTGCCTTCACATATTAAAGATTCAATTAACCTAGATGAAAATAATATTGAAGTCTATCCACTACCTCTAATCAACTTATCAAATGTTCCTAACTCATCTGTTTTTACCAATCTATGCCATGGACCTAGATGAATTTAAATTTGACGAAGTAATTTTGAAAAATGCCATGGTTATAAACACCCATGCAACATACTTTGATGAGGGCGTCTTGGGCAGCCTAAGATGATGTAGGACCTATACTATCACTTTTGTAGTGAAGTAGAACAGGGTAGGGTTAGTGAAGCTCTTAAGGAAGAAAAGGCCTCTAACGAGGAGATGATGACAGACCGTTTATTAGATGTAAATGTACTTGTAATTTACTTCGTTATTTTACCCCACTTTTATGCTATACCTCAACTCACTTATTTCAAACACTTGTATTTTATTATGTTTTTTCATGGGTAAGAGACAACTCTTGCTTTCTCTTAGAACGTACAAACGTGAAGTGCAAAAGAGTCACTTACAAATAGTGAAGTACTAGAAGGTTGTACAGGACTAATGCTATCTTGGTTGAGAACAAGGCCAAGATTTTGAGTCTTAAGGGTGACATCTATGATAAGTCTAAAAAGTTGAAGAAATCAGACAACTACACCTATGAGCAGGGTAAGAAGGTAGCCCATTGTGAGGAGGCCAAGGCTATAGCGAGCTCCTTTAAAGATTAGATAACCTCCCGACAGAAGAAAAAAAGCTTATTATCTGACTTGATAAAGAATCTAAAATTAGAGTGCACTAAAGCTTATAAGAATAGGGTGGGCTTCGTGATAAGTAGTTTAAAAACCCATGCCGAGATGCTAGACTTGATCGTTCCTTTCTTCACACTGATGCAAGCTTTTTAGAGTAGTAGGACCAAAACACCTCCTACTAGTACCTTGATATTATTGCCTCATTTAGAATAGACAAGTCAAGGAGGCCATGTGGAAGGACAGATCAAAAAAGAAACCACATAATAGATATTGTTTATTTCTTGCTCTTATAAGCTTCTTTTGGTGTAGCCTTTTGCTTTTATGATATCACAATCAATACTTAAACGATTGATAGCCTTCTATTTTAGGACTATTTTGTTTTCTATGTAATTGGTAACTCTTTTGTAAATACGCTTTGTACACACGTCATATGTTTTGAAATGTGTACAATTAGCATTTATGTTGTACTTGAAAAATATAAATTTTTTATTTTAGATTATCTTATGGTTGTTGAATACTATATTTAATGCACTTAGTAATATTTCTCCTCTATTTATATGTTAATTCTATCATTTTGATTTTCTCAACAATCAATCTTAATTTTGAGTCCTTCATCTGGAGTTTGAGTCTAATAATTTCAACCTAGTTTACATTTAGCTAAAAACAAGCTCATATAAGTTATAAATCAAGCTATATAATCATATCCTATGGATTATTCAAAGGTTGACCTTGATGATCTAATAATAATGGGGTCGTGCTTTTCTTGCACCCCAAACGCCCTTCCACAAGATAAGAAATGTTGCCTCATTTCATCATCCTTTAGTGAAAAGGTGAACCAAGCACCATAACTACCCATCTTGTTGGTGGATAGAGTGTGGGCTCTCCTAACCTAACTTCCATGATGGAGTTGGACAAGGATGACTCCCATTTCCACCCCACTTCTAGCATTGAGTTGGTAAATGATGTAGGCTTACTTACCTACCCCACTGTTATGGAATATATTGGCTCCACTATTAAGGTAAATAGTGACCAATTGACAAGGTCTGGGAATCAAGGTGGATTACTTCTATTGGTGGAATAAATTAGCCCATACATGAGTGCAATCTCTTTTCCTTCTGATCGAGGTGGAGATAGGAGATTTAACATCTTGCTTACAAATGAGATGTTTAGAAAGCCCATTGTTTAGGATGACCTCTATCATCATTTTGGGGTGCCTATTGATCATTCCAAGATATACGCCTCCCGTAAAAAATAAAAATGGACTATATTGCACTTAATGACGAGATGTGTTCTTGATGTAAGTAGTCTTTTTCTAACTAATTATATATTCAAATTTTTATAATGTTTTGTTTGTATTCTGTAGTCCTTGTTACCTACCATTATTTTGGAATGAGAAATTGAGACTTCTCAAGAGATTTCCAAATTTATTGATCAAGAAATCAAGGCTCATTATGAAGTTAGGATGTACGCAATGACCTAATCAAAACACTTTCTTAATGAGATAAATACAAATAGGAGAGGGATGATCTTCACAAATTAGCTAAGTAAAGGAAAAAAAAGTGCTGGAGAAGGGGAGTCACAAAGCACCTATTTTTGAAAGTATTGGTTCACATCCCTACCCCAAAAGATAATATGTAATGGTTAGGGGTGGTTGTATTAACTCGTCACTCTTTCTTCATATTGTAATAAATTACTTCTAGTATTCAAAGTGTAATAATAAAGTATTATTTGTGGTATTCAAAGAAAAGGTCTTTTTTGTGAATTCATGTTTCTTTCTTAGGATGGGCGTCACGCCTCTTGTTTCACATCCTAAGTAGGGGTCCATTTAGCCACCTCACTTTGTACTTGGGGTTATCATATTAATTTTTCATGAGACAAGGGACATGTAAGGGTGAAATTGAATTCAACCTTTATATGCATTTCCTAAAGAGGGGCATCACATTTTTGAACTCAAGACCCTTTCTTAGGATGGACGTCACACTTCTCATCATACATCCCAAGTAGGGGGTTCATTTGGCCACCTCACTTCATACTTGAGAGTTATCGCATTATTTTTTTGCGAGACAAGAGACATACAAAGGTGAAATTGAATTTAACCCTTACATGTACTTCCTAAAGAGGGGGTTTACATTTATGAACTCAATACCCTTTCTTAGAATGGGCATCACACCTCATATCCTGCATCCCAACTGGTAGTCTATTTGGCCAACTCACTCTATACTTGAGGGTTATAGCGTTAATTTTTTACGAGATAAGAGACATACAAAGGTGAAATTGAATCCAACCCTTGCATGCACTTCCCAAAAAAGGGGTTTATGTTTTTGAACTCAAGACCCTTTCTTAAGACAAACGTCACACCTCTTATCACAAACCCAAGTAAGGGGGGTCCATTTGACCACCTCACTCCATACTTGGTGGTTATCACGTTATTTTTTTTTGTGAGAGAAGCGTAGATACCTAAAAATGAGTTCAAAATTCTTTCATTTATAATATAACAACGCTTTACATGTAATATTTCTTTCAGTGTTCTCCATTCCAACTCAGTTTCTTTCTTCTTTCATGACTTCCAATCCAATATGAACCCCCCAGAGTGATATCATATATTTGATAAGGGCTTTCCCATATTGTAGTGAGTTTTTAGTAGGTGGTTTCAATCTTGTTTTCCAACGCTTTACGTAGGATCCAATTCCTTATGTTGAAACTCTTATGTCTCACATATTTATTGTATAATTTTTGGACTTTCCTTTTTATGATTCGATCCATATCAAGTGTTCTCCCTTTTTCTTCAACTAGTAGAAGGTCTTTTTTTAAGAGATAACCATTGTCTTCTATTGTGATATTAGATCGAACAATAGGTTCTTGTACTTCAGAGGGTATTATCACTTTATACCATATACAAGAGAGAATAGGCTCTCCATATTAGTTATTCTCGGGGTCATTCTCATTACCTACAAAACACCGGGCATTTCATCAACCCATTTTACCTTAGCTCCATCCAGTTGCTTTCGTAGTATGTTGATAAGAGTCTTGTTTGATGACTTCACTTGGCCATTGACTTGTGGTATATAAGGGGTGGAATGTGACAATCGTATTCCCATCTCTTCACAAAAGGGGACTAAACCCTAACATGTGAATCGTCGGCCATTATATGTAACTAGCTAATGGGGTAAATCGAACCTACATATTATGTTATGCCAAATAAACTTATGAATACCACTTTCTTGGATCCTTACCAATGGTTTAACATCTATCCATTTTGAGAGGTAATCTGTCATGACGATCAAAGATTTCCTTTGGCCTAGAGCAAGAGGTAATGAGCTCCCTATGTCCAAACCCTACTTTTGGAATGACTAAAGGTTGACTATGGATCTCAAGTCGTTGGTTGGATAATGAGAGATACTGACATGTCTTTGACATTGATTGCACTTCTTGGCATTGTTGATATAATCCTTTTGAAGAGTAGGATAATAATAACCCTATCCTATGATTCTTTGAAAGAGGATTCTCCCTCATAAATGGGCACCAAATGGCCCTTCATATAAGTCTCCCAAAATTGCCTACGCCTTTTGACTAGGTAAACACTTAAATCATGGTATGCCGTAGTTTTTTTGATAGAATTATCCCTGAATAGTGGTACAGTTATTTGATTTCATCATTGTTTTTCCCACCTCCTCCCTGTTGGAAGGAAAAATTCCTTAGATGAGGTACTCCAAGTCAGGGGTCATCCATGAAATGTGTGTTATGGTGCTGGTATGTTTTTGTTCCTTTTCTTTATACTCCACTCCGGCTATACTAGGATTGGATAAGCATAAAACATGAATCACCCTTTTTAATTCTTCACTTACTATAGATTCCAAAGTGGCTTTGCATGCATATTTCTTCCTCTTGATATTTGTTTAATCTCGAATGTTTCAAAAACTAAAATCTTTCACTTTACCTCCTCCAAGTATCCTTTCATTCATTCTTCCTTTACTTCAAAGGTATCATTGACGTGATTCACTACAAGTTGTGAATCACTACAGACTAAGACCTTTCTTGCTTCTAATGATTTTAATTGTCCCAACCCCAATAAGAGTGCTTTATACTTCACAGTGTTATTAATTAGTTGAAAGAAATATGGACACACTGCTCTATTAGAATGAGAATGAATATAAAAAATCCTACCCTAAACTCCATTGAGTTGCAAGCTCTATCTACATATACTTTCTAAAGATATGAGGTTGGTGCTACTATGATTAGAACTATCACTTGATCCTTTGATTCATTTACAGTCTCCGGAGTCCATTCAATGATAAAATCGTCCAGAGCTTATCACTTGGTAGTTGATAATGATTTGTATTTTATTTCAAACTCGCTAATCAATGGCTATCTAAGAAAGGTAGCCATATTGGTCTAGCTTACCCAAAATGTTCTTTAAATGATGAGATGTAAGAACAACCACTTATGAACCCCAAAATAGTGTCTTAGTTTTCTTGATGTCATTCTTATTGTAAAAACCACATTGTCCAAGGTAGGATACCTTTGGTACACTCCCATCAAGGAATAACTCATATAGTATACTAGGCATTGTTTTTTCTCCCTGTCAACCACAAGTACAATGCTAGCCACTTTGTTTGTGAAATCCATATAGAGGTATAAAACCTTACCAATAACAGGTTTGTTAAAAGGGGTGCATTTCCTAGGTATTCTTTGATGGACTAAAAAGCCTTTTTCAAATCCTTCACTCCATATGTAATCTTTATTTTTCTTTAATAGTTGAAAAAAGGATGATCATTTTTCTGTGCATTTGGAAATGAAACAACTCAAAGTCGATATCCGTCTGTTTAGTTACTGAACCTATTTAATACACTTTGGCAACTTCGTGTTCACAAGAGCCATAATTTTTTCAAGATTGGCCTCCATTCTATGGGAAGATACTAGATACCCTAAGAATTTCCTTGATGTCACCCCAAAGACACACTTCTTTGGATTAAGACGGATTTCATAACCTCTTATTATAGTAAAGATCTCTTCTAAATCCGAGAGGTAATCTTTGGTGACCCTTTTTTTTACCATCATGTCATCCATATAAACCTCAATATTTCGCCTAATTTGGTCTTCAAACATTTTATTTACCAACTTTTGTTAAGTAACTCTAGAATTTTTCAAACCAAAATGCATCTTAGTGTAACAATATGTCCCTTCTTCAGTGATAAATGTTGTTTCCTCTTAATTTCTAGGATGCATTTGGATTTGATGATATCTTGAGTATGCATCCATAATACTCATTGTTTCAAAATTAACTATGGCATTCATCAATTGATCAATGTTAGGAAAAGGAGAGCAATCCTTTGGATTAGTTGTGTTAACATATGTGAAGTCAATGCATAATCTATAGTCTCTTCCTACCTTGTTTGCTAAAACAAAGTTTGACAACCAAGTTAGGTAATCGACTTTGTGCACCCAACTCACACTCTATAAATAGTTAACTTTTTTTTTCTTTATAATGTTGTTTTTCTCTCATGCAAATCTCTTTTTTTGCTGTTGGATTTGTTTCTTGGTATGGTCGACATTAAATTCATAGAAATGATGGAGGGATCAATACATGGCATGTCCTTTAGTTTCCAAGCAAAAAGGTCAAAATTGTTATTTAATAATTCAATCAATAAGTCCCTTACCTTAATTGAAAATTTCGAACTAATTTTTAAAGACTTGTTTTCCTTGGACCTTCTACCAAGATTATTTCATAGTCTTCCGATGCTATTGTCATAATCTAGCTTTTGATTAGGCATGTGGTCTTTGGGCTTAAATGTTGCTATCTCTTTGGTTGCTATTTTGAATCAGAAGGTAATGCATTTTTCATGGTGGAATTGTAACAAATTCTCACCTTTTCTTGTTCTCATCTTATTTCTTTAATCCTATCCATTGTGGGGTACTCGATAAGTTGATGATAAGTTGAGGGGACAACTCTCATTTAATGGATCCAAGGTCTTCCCAAAATTTCATTATAAAAGGTAGGGGTGTTCAACACCATGAAATTTGGAAAGTGTGATAGCTCCTTCCATGAACACCTAGAGTTGTATAGTTCTCATAGACATGGTTACGCTGCCATTAAAACCCATCAAGGGCATTTATTATTGTGTATTTTCCTTAAGGTATATCCTCATGTTCAACGGTGTGGACAAGTATAATAAATTAGAAGAACTACCATTATTCACCAAAATCCTACACATTTCACAATGTGCAATTTTGACAGTAATAACCAAAGGATCATGGTGAGGTGGTAAGACTTTCCTCCCTTTGAAAATGATGGTGAATACTGGTCCTTCTCGTTTCAAACTATAAACAAGTTGGTGTGAATCTCTAGCTTCGTGAGCATACCTCTTTTTGGATGTGAGTGTAGCCAGACATTGTTGTACGCACATCTTCTTGTGAGGGCTAATTAGGCATTTTATTTTCCAATAGAAGAGGATTGGGAGACACAAATTCTCTTCGATTATTTAGCTATATGTTTTCTCATCTTGGACCTCTATTTCCATCTACCAAGTCCCTCTAATGTCCATCGAGTAGAAAATATTTAATTTCCCACTTAAGATGTTTGCAATCTTTGGTCTAATGACTTGTATCTTTATAGAAGGCCCAATATTTGTTAGGGTCCTTGAATGGGGCTCTCATATGTTACGGCCAACTTACTTGATCAGTGCATTCCATTCTTTGTACAACATCAGCCAATAATACATGTAATGGTGGACCTCTAAAAGGAGATAAAGCTCTTTCCTATGTTCTAGGCCTTCTCTTAGATGCTATCACCAGTTTAAAAAGGGGTAGATTATGGTGTCTCTCCATATAAGGTTTTCTTTCTTATTCTTTCCCGCTTGTGGTTGGCTTATCCAAAGATTGGTTCAATCAGCACTTTACTGACTTCAATTCTCTTTTCACATTGATAAATTTTTGGGCCTCTTCATATACCACGTCTAAGGATTGTGGAGTTGTTTTAGTTAGCTCAATGAATATATCAATGTCTATTTTAATTACTTTTTGAAAAGCCTCAATAATGATAGAGTCGGGACACTAAGATATCTCCATTTTTATTTTAAACCTTCTTATAAAGGTCTTAACCATTTCATTATTTTCTTGGATGATCAAAAATAAATGGTGTGACTTTTTTTTGATGGAATTGTTATATGCATAGTTGGTGATGAAAGTTTTCACTAGATTATTAAAATTCTTTACACTCTTAGGAGTAATTCAATGAATCATTGGTGTGCCATTTCTTGAAAGGTGGTGGAAAATAACTTCTAAAACATGGTTTTATCTTTTGGCATGCTTACAACAGCCATGGCCATTTTAAAGTGGATAACATGTGCTATGGGACCTTTTGTCCCCTTGTAAGTGGGACACTTCGAAGTAGAAAACTAGAGGGTGGTATCACTAATTTGATGTCATCCAAGAAAGAGGATGACAAAAATCGATCGCACATAGTCTTGATATCATTTAGAGGATGCAACTTTCCTTGACTTTTCTATTTATCATTCATTTTTGTTTCCATTTTTTCTTCCATCTCTTTAAATTTTCCATTTAGATTATGGAAGGATTAAGTTAGACTAGGTGCTTTTTTGGAATAGGATTCTCTAAATCATATGACCTAGGTAAATGTTGAGACGTGGTTTGTATTGGGTGTTGATGGGTCGCATATGTTGGTTCTTGAATTGGAGTTGCTTGTATGGGCTGTTGAAAAATATAATCAGGTTGGGGATATCTCGTTGGTTGATAAAAAATTTGCCTAGATCTTAAGAGGTGTCACGATCTTACTGGTGGAGTTTTTTTTTCTAAAAAAAACTTTGAGGCTCTTCGTAATTGTCTTGCATCAAAAGTGATATAAATTCCTTATTATCGTTCTGTGACTTAATGAAAGCTTGTTGTAATTTCATTACTTGTTGTTGTCATCTTCCATGTTAACATCCTTATCAAGGGACGTGTTTTCGTAGTTATGACTGTTTGAATTGGCTATGTATGGAATCGTTCTAGTCTCACTCTCACGTTGTGTGGGTCGTGGTCGTGTAGGGTCATACCATAACTTATGATATGAAGTGATTATAAGTGAGACATAAGGTACATTATCATTAAGATTGAACTCGGGGATTGGATGAACATGGTTGTTTCTTGATTAGGGTTGGTGTGATAGCTAGTCATGATAACAAGAGTAAATTTCCATATAATACATGCTGATTTTTCTCATATATATGATGTAAGGTCTCGAATGCTAACTAAGAATTAGAAAGATTAAAGACCTCACAATGGACACCAATTATTTAGAGAAGGGATAATGTATTAGGGTTTTTAAAAATATGTTAAATAGAAGATAAATTCATATCATTTATTTATTTCATTATTGAGATATATATAGATACATAATGGACATGTGTCATCATTACAATAATTGGCACTCAATTGATGTTAGAATTGATATATACATAATAAAATTACAAATATCAACATGTGTTATTATCGAGCCATATAAGATATATCCTAATCAAGACAAGTAATAACCATCAAGTCTTTTGCCACATACCTTACCTAAGGTAGTAGTCACGTAGTTGCTCCTACGAGGTCGCATTACATCTATCTTGAACGATATATCGGGTCATGTTCAACAAGTCGTAGACATAAGGTCTTATAACAACTTACCCAAGGTTTCATAATAAAAAATAAATCGATTGTTTTAAGAAAGAGTTACCAAATGACATCACACTTACAATATAAATAAGGTGTCACAAGTTATTAGCATCGTATACATAATACTCAAATAATATTAAAAAAAACTTTAATGACCTTTAAAGGAAATTTTAAAAAAATTCAAGTAAATTAATAAAAAATATTATCAAAATATAAAAAAAATTAAATATACATTATTAAGTTAACCGAATTATAAATATAAAATAAAAGTTAATTAATTATAAATATAAAATAAATGTAACATTAATATTACAAAATCTAAATGATGTTTTTATAATTTAATGAAGTTATAAATATAATACTAATTATCATAAGTTTTATAATATTATAAGATTATATTTATAATAAGATGCTTAGATAACATCTTTGGAATTTTCTTAATATTAATTTATTAGTTTAACGAAAGCATATTTGGAATTGCTCTACTAGATAAGATTTTTCCGAGTTACGAAGAAATAAAAATATCCGTATAGTCTTTGTCTGCTTCAATCGCTTCTTCGGTTCTTCCAACCAAGTCTTCTAAGAAATTTGCTTCGACACTGGGCTTTATACTAGAAGAAGGACGCATACAGAGCCAAAATGCCGCAAACGTTGTTCATCAAGCCCTTCGTTTCAGGCTTTTCAGCTCCTATGAGTGACTGGAGGTTTTTCTTCTTCTTCTTTCTACCTTCTTGGTTTTTCCTTTCAAACCTCTTAGAATTCTCGAATTATCTTCCCTTTTTTCGTCCAACAATGGAAGGCTATTTGAGAATTGTCAGGCAATTGGATTATCTGATTAGTCTTCAGTATTACTGGAGAATGTCCATAAAAAACTCTAGGCTTTTGCTCTAATTTTTAAATTAAGTGATTAAATTGCTAAACTTTAGAATGATTTTAGGGCTGCCAAAGGAAATTCTCTTCGTTATTTATGGAATATGCATTCATATTGATGTTCTTTATTTATTCCCCCTTGGAAATCAGATTGGCTAATGTAAATATAAGGTATGAGGAGGTATTCTTTTGCGTTACCATAGTGGAAGCACAATGTGATATATCCTTAAACATGGGTTGGTTTTTGAATTACTTTTCTGCGTTGCTTTTACTCAGTAAAGTATGTTCATTTCTGCTTGTGTGTTGCTAAGAGCTCAGAAAAGTCGTGGTTAAACCCAAGAGATAACTCTGTTGAGAATATTCTGAAGTTAATGTGTTCATGTGAGGATTGGAAAATGATTGTATTCTGTTTTGTCTTTGTTACAGTAAATTGAAAGTCCATACCAATTCTATAGATGGCAAACTTAAGATATGCGGAAGAGTGAAAGTAGTTAGTATGGGTATGCTTGTACCTAGAAAGTTTTTGCAGAAAAGGAAGAAACAAGAAGTTTTCAGAGATGCAGCCGATGAAGCAGAACAAAAGAACTGGAGGAGGCTGATAAATGAAATTGAAGCAAAAGGATCTGCAGTTTCCGTGCTAAAAAGTGAAAGGATGAATAACCAGGTTCTCTCGAAGGATCTTGTCATCGGAACCTTGGTTAGGTTTAAACAACTAAAGAAATGGAACCTTGTTAGTGAGGTACATAAATTTGCACTTTTTAAATCATAGATTCTATAGAGCTTTGGTTGCTTGATCTTAGTTGTTCTTCAGTCAATTATAAGATCTGCACTTTTGAACAACTAATAATTGATCTGCACAACTTGTAGCGGGTGATGTTTGTGATTGCACTTACTTTCTATTGAAAAAAAAAGAAAAAAAAGAGAGAAGATATTATTTTCTAAGCTCGTTACACTTAGTACTGGATCTCATGACTCCTAGTAGCTTATTTCTTTGTCTTATAGATCCTTGAATGGCTCAAAACTCAGAGCTGGTGGGACTTCAGTGAAATGGATTTCCTGATGCTTATAACAGCTCATGGAAAGCAAGGGGACTTCAACCAAGCTGAGAAAGTTTTAAGCTTAATGAATAAGAAGGGTTTCACCCCAAATGTGGTATCACATACAGCTCTTATGGAAGCATACGGTAAAGGAGGTCGATACAAGAATGCTGAAGCAATATTTCGAAGAATGAAGTCTTCAGGTCCTGAACCATCTGCTTTGACCTATCAAATAATACTAAAAGTGTTCGTTGAGGTACAGTTTTGAACGTTAGATCATACTTCAAGACCTTTAGTTCTTAATGTTGCCTCCTACATTGATTTTTATATTAAATGTTAGTTCAAAGTTTCTGGTTAGGGCTGCAAAAATAAGATAATTCAAATTTAATTATTTTAGAATCCAACTTTCATATGGGTAAAATGAACTGGGATTTACAAACTTCAATTAATGTGTAATAATGTTGATCCATCTAAATTTATTTATTTATATATTTATTTTGGTGCATAACTGGTGTTACTTCAGGGATGTAAATTCAAGGAAGCGGAAGAGATTTTTGAGACCCTTTTGGATAAAGAAAAGTCCCCTTTGACGCCAGACCAGAAGATGTTCCACATGATGATTTACATGTACAAGAAGGCTGGAAATTATGAAAAAGCTCGTAAAATATTTGCACTGATGACTCAGAGAGGAATTCCACAATCTACAGTTACTTACAATAGCTTGATGTCATTTGAGACTAACTACAAGGAAGCATCAAAGATATATGATCAGGTAAATCCAATCAGCTGTTCCTTTGGCATGATATCTGGTCTGCCACTCTACATGCATCTCTTTTATTGATGAATTCGTCAGATTTTTGAAGTATATTACTAAATGCAGATGCAAAGAGCTGGTCTTCGACCTGATGTGGTGAGCTATGCCTTACTCATCAATGCATATGGTAAAGCTAGGAGAGAGGAAGAAGCATTGGCAGTTTTTGAAGAGATGCTTGATGCTGGTGTCAGGTATTTAGACAACATTTCTTGTCATATATAAAAGCTCAGAGTTTTGATGTGTAGTTTCAGCATAAGTGTTTCATATTATTAGTTCTTTTATTTAATATGGTGTTTACTTAAGTCAATGTATTTGCTAGGATAGTTCTGCTCCTTTATAGAGTGTTGCATTCTAAACATTAAGAAATGAATATAGTATATCATGATTATCACCGATTTTTTTTCTTGTTTCTCCAGATACTTGTTTGCCATGTTCACCTTAATTCTTATGGAACTATGGATCAAAATATCGATAATATCTTTCATATTTCCACAAGGATATTGCAAATTTTGTTTAGTGTATAAACAACATATCCTTGTATGAAACAGAAGAGAAGACAAAATAGACATTCCTATCGATCACACTTAGTGACCTGTGAAGTGCTTTGGCAATTTCTTCATTTTTTTATTTTTTTTAGAATTCCTTTAGACTTGGACCATTTGGTGTTTAAGAATTAAGAATTGGGCTTTAGGTCAAGTGAATAGTGGATCCGGGACCAGGATAAATTCCAATCTGTGTGTTGTGCTACAATGAACTTCATTCCTACCCTGTCAATTCTATTATTCCAAAATTTACCCTTTATAGAGTTAGGACTTGGGAGTAGGTGTCCTGCTTGTAACAATGTGTTTAAATTATTGGCTTATGGTTTACTTGTGGTCCAAGTTATATTCATTACTGTACCCTCCAAGGTTATGCCATTTTGCCAGTTATACAATGGCCACCTTCTTCTTCTTTCTTTCTTTTTTTTTACTTTGGACATACCTTTATGTAACACTTATCACAATTGTTGAAAATCAATATTCTTATCATTATGTTATTTCCAGGTAAAATGACATTTTCCATCACATCTCTTAGTAGCATTTATCTCAAATGAAAATAATAATTTTTCCAATTTGAATTTCCCAGGCCAACCCGGAAAGCTTACAACATTTTACTTGATGCATTTGCAATATCGGGGATGGTAGAGCAAGCAAGGACTGTTTTTAAGAGCATGAGAAGTCAGAGGTAAAGGTTCTGCTCGCCTTTTTAAATTTATGATTCATCGATTTCCTGCTTTGTTTCCCTTCTTGTTGCTGAACTCTTACTTTGCTTCCTTGGGCATAATTGTTGTTCATGGAGCTCTGTGGCACTCATAAATGGTAACTATTACCATATGAAGTCTTTTCAGGATGTAATGTATGTTGAAAAGTATATAACAGGGCTTTTAATATAGGAAATTTCTTTTATATATATATATATATATTTTCCATTTGTACTTTATGAGACATTATTTCTGAGTGGTTGATTCTATTGAACTGTTTTCTTTCTTAGCAGCTTTACTGCTAAGAGCCTAAGACCATGTTGTCTTTTCTGTGTTGAGACATTACTAAAGTAGGCATGAAACATCATTTGTTGCAGCTTCATGTGTAGCATAGCTTCTGTATATGATGTTTGTCTAAAGATTAAAGAGTCAAATAGAATTTCATGCTTATCAGATGCCTGCAAATTGTTCAATGGTCTGCCTGTTTAATTCTGCATCTCTTTGTGCATCTCCCTGTATGTCCATCCTCTTAACCCACTCTGTATTGCACACTTCTATGCTTGTGAACATTTGTAATTGAGAACTTGAGAAAAAAAAATTGGCTTTACAGTTTAACATTAATTAGAACTGTCTAAAGGTTTACCATATTCATCAAGCTCTATATTTCCCCATTCTCTCTTTTTGCAGATCTCATAGGACCTTAGGTCTCAACTTCTTTTTCTTTTTCTCGTCAGTTATACTTGTGCTATAAGAAAACTTTATTCATGTTCTACTGTGCTTTAATTGCTGTTTTATGTAACCGAGGGACCTCCCCTATTTTGTTTCAGTAGTTATAATATATTTCCAGTAAATTGAGTCAAGAGTATAGTTTCTGAGGGCAATGACAAAAGACATGCTGGAAAAGAAAGTGTGAGATTGCCCTAACTGTAGCAAGATATCTATCCCAAAAATATTTATTCCCTTTCTGATGACAGATAGGGCACTATCTTTTCGGTAATTTGTTTTGGCAGATACACTCCAGATGTGTGCTCCTACACGACTATGTTGTCAGCCTATGTGAATGCATCTGATATGGAGGGCGCTGAAAGATTCTTCACCAGAATAAAACAAGATGGAGTTAAACCCAATTTTATTACATATGGGACGTTGATCAAAGGGTATGCCAAGAAGCTCAATGTTGACAAAATGATGGAGAAATACGAGGAAATGCAGATGCAAGGTGTTAAACCAAATCAAACAATATTGACAACAATCATGGATGCTTATGGCAAGAACAAAGGATTTGACTTTGCTGTTATTTGGTACAAGGAGATGGAGTCTCGTGGGCTTCCTCCTGATCAGAAAGCAAAGAATATCCTTTTATCTTTGGCAAAAACAGCAGAGGAACAGAAGGAAGCTAATCAACTTTTAGGGCTTTTAGATCAATTTAGCAATGAGCAAGGTCTTAATAGTCTTTCTAGGTTTGTTGATGAGGATACTGAAGATGACGATGATGAATATGATAGCTACATTAAATATGATTCTAATGTCTCAGATCTCATATCTTCTGATGACAAACAAGAGGTGAATTGTTTCACCGGTAATGATCAACAAAAGTTAGAAGTCTTAATACCCTAAAATTTATTTATTTGTGAATTTTGGATCTTAGGACTTTATGGTCCAATTTTGTTATTGTCTTGAAAATTTGATTGAGCCTGAGCAGTTGGAATTACTGGGTTGTTGCGTAGTACCTAAGTGGCATTGAAGCATGTATGTTATGCTCCATTTATAGATAATACAATCTCTCTTTTTATTGTTGTATATAGAGATGTAAAGTGAGCTTGTCTCATTTAGTGTCCCTAATAGGTTTAAGGTATGATATTGTATTATACCATTTAAATATGATCTCATGTCATTTAAATGGTATTCTTAATATATCTAACTTTTTAAACATAATGTTCTATCATTTTTTATATCAAGTTTTCACATTATAAATAATCATGTATCATATTTTTATTATTTTTGTATTTTTATTTGTTTCGTTTAAGTTCATTTAAAACAAATGAAATATTTCAATTATTACATCTTATTATTATTATTTTATACTGCAGTGTATTAGTTAAGTCAGAAAGATGGTAGTAGCATGTAATTAGATAAACATCATTTATTCAAGCATTTCAGACATGAAACATAAACTGTTATCATTGTTATTTTGTTTTTGGTCAGTTGTTATAATAGTTATTTGATTGGGAAGTTTTGTGATTGCTCAAAAGTCAAAACAGGGTAAAAACGTTCTCGTTTTTGCCTCTCCCATTTTGTTCGATGGACTTAAAATTTTGTTAATGCTTGACTGTACAATGCTCGTATAGCTGAGTAAGGTAATTATCTTAGGCTCATTGTGGTATAACTCTAAACTAAGCCTACTTTTTTTGTTTTTGGTAAACAGAAATAGGCTTCATTAACGACTCAATGTAAACAAATAATTTGATAAATTCGTCTAAAATAAATAAAAAAACTCTTATATTATAAAATACTTCATTTAGTAATTTATACTTATAAAAGATATTAAAAAATATAAATTTTATTATTTATTTAATATTTCAATAATTTATGATAAAAATTGAATTATTCACTCAATATTTTAATAATTTTTATGTTAAAATACAATAGTAAAAAGTTATTTTTATCTTTTATTTATTTACCAATAAAATAAAATATTAAGAAAATAATATTATTACTTTATTCAAAATATTAATAAAAAAATAGTTTGTTCTTAAACATTTTTTTTGTAAAAGTAAAGGAATAAATGATATATATTTTTTCTAAAGGATTAAATAACCACTTTAACTTAACGTGAGAGACTTGTGTGATATTTTTATTTATTTTGTAATTAGGTCGGATTAAGATTTAAAAATATAAAATTTATTTAGATTTAATTCAAATCGACGATTTTATAATTCGCTTCGATCTGATCTGAATCAAATTATTATTAAAATTATAAATAAATAAATATTTTATTTTATACTGTATTATATTTAAATATTATACATACTATAATTACATTAAATTATTATTTTAATATTAAAATAATATATATTTTATATATGTATGACACACATCCTCAACCAATATATGATACACTACCTTACAAAAACCAAGAGCAATCAAATCCATACAAATAGAAACAAAGAGAAAAACTCAACACCAAAAAACAACTCCAGAAGCAGCCAACTTATCAAATAAAATAGCATCAAATAGACTAATCTTAAAACTATGAAGAAATTATTCATTGCTTTTATAATAAGTGATAATGTGATATACGGATCAATAAAATATAAGATTATTGCATTTAAAAAAAACACAGATACACAATGATTAATAAAGAGAACAAATAATATAAATAACAAAGAATATATTCAAAAAATAATGAATAATACCTCAAAACTACAACATATCCCTTAATTCTCTGTGACCACCAACAACTCGAGAGTCATCATGCAATAATCCAACAAATGAGACAAGCATTCTAACTCCTTCCTCCAACATTTACCTCTTTTTTACCCCAATGTTACCACCAGGCTTAGCCTATCTCGACCAAGGTTAAGGCCATGTAGATGGCCACTTAAAGCTTCAGTTAAAGGAGAGCTCCGATCATTTTTTTTTTATTTTAATTATAATAAAAAATAATTTTTTTTCTTTTATAGTTTCCATTAAAATGTAAGATGACAATCTTGACATGACACTCCAATACTAAAAAATACGATTATTACATAACTAAAATATGATTGTATTATAATTCATCATTAATTTTTTTATAAATTAAACATGTTATTTTTTACTATTATAAATAATTTACTTGAAAAAATTATCTAAATTTATAATTATGTCAACAAACATGTGAACATAAACAAGATATAATACAAACCTAACATGCAAACAAAATACAAACACAACACTATTGTCAAACCTGATCTAAATTATTGAAAAAAAGAGCATTTTTAAGTAACAAGTCCATACCACTTCTAATTAATTAAAACATGATAGAGAACAAAATTTTGTTTCTCCTTGAATCCTAATTGACATTATCTTAATTAATTATATATATATTATATTCATTCTTCATTATTATTAGTAGTTTTTTAATCAATAAACATTTAATTATTTTCCTACAATTATTTTAATAAAAATTGTTTATCATTATATATCTACAATAAATAATGTACATATTATCATGTATAATATAAATTTTTCCATCCATTTAAATGTAAAAATATATATTACTTGTTGATTTTTTTTAAAATGAAATTATTAAAGTATGCGAAAAAATCATTTTATACATGAAAATAAACACATTCTTAATAAATATTTTAATTTTCTTTTATGTTTTAAGAACTCAAATTATTAATTAAATCTTACAAATATACTTAACATATAAAATGTATATAATTAATCGAGTTGTCAAGGATTAACAATATTTTTAAATTTAACGAGTTCAAACTCTGAACTTCATTTTTAAAAATTTTATAATTTAAATTAATTTTTTAGTTTTTTAGCTATATAAACTATGAAAAAACTATTTTATGATACCTATAAAATAAATTTCATAAATAATCTTAAATTTATTAATTTTACCATTAATTGATTAGTATGAGATTTTTTTCGTATGAAACATTATTTATTTCTATAATATTTTTATAAATAAAATAAATTTTGAAATAATCTAAATAAAAACTATTAAGCATATTTACTTTTATTTTTATATTCAATATTTTTAATTAATAAATATAATATATTCAAAATTTTAATTAAAAAAAGTAAGTGTAAAATATAAAGGATTTGTATTGAGTCTTACCTAAGGCTCAAACATTACTTGGGCCGGCCATGAGCTTACCTTTCCTCTGCGTATAACTCATTGGGACCTCACTTTGCACACGAGCAACAAAGCCACCATAAGCCGAACCGAAAGGCCCATAGTCACTTCTGATACTCTTGAAAGAAAGACAGGTGAGGCATTTTCCTTCCCAGTCTAACAATTACTCAAGAACCACCGGAACCAGATACACCATCAGAAGGCCTTCTACTACCATCACACTTGACAACATCCAGAACACCCATAGTCATATTGAGTGCATCCATTCACCAAACCGTGCATTCCTATAACCAAATTCAGAACCACCACTAGGCCATAATGAACAACTTCTCAACACGTATTTAGCCTTTTACAATTGTAGTAAAACCTCAATAGACGCTCACATTTAACTTCAATCCTCACTGGATCCCTAAATACTAAGGGAATTCACACACGAAGCAATCAAGAATTGCATATTAGAAATTCTACACGAATCTTTACAATCTTAGTATATCCAAACCCCAAAGAAAACATGTCAATCAATATGTTTAAGATTGATTTTACTTACGCTAAAAAATTTAAGAAAAAAGTTAAATTGATTGACAAAATGTGTGAATCTCATAAAAAATTCATGTATTTATATAACATTATTTATGTGTTAATTACATAATGAATACACATATTTACATATTAGAGGAATAAAATACAACATATCAAGGATCATGATTGATCTCAATTTGGATTACCATTGAACTTGGGCATTGAGTACGAGATGTCATTGAACTCGAGTTCTCCTGCGAGTAGAACATCTAGGATGTTTCATTTTTCATCTCGGATCGGTGACTTGGCTTGAACAGTTTGCGTGGATTTGGCATCGAACCGATCCGGATGTCCAAACACAATGAACAATGAACTCACACTTACCGTTAGCGGGCATGTCACGTAGTTTATCCACAATAAAGTAATAAATTGAATAGCATAAGTAGAAATACATTCTCTAATATTCAAGCAGTTCATTGTCAAAGCTCCACGAAGCACGTTGAAGAAATTATTCCAAATCATCAACCTCCTCGAAATTGAGTATTGTGATCCAAAACCTTCAGCTCTAAACCACCACCAGTAGTCCAATACCGACGATACACGCAAATGTGCGCCTCAAGATTCAAAGCGCGGTCAGACAAATGTCGCACACCAAGAGCAATCATTCCGGTCATCTAGCTCCACCGTAAGGTCCAATTCCTCAATACCACTCGCCATATCCTCTATAGAAACCGGCAACAAACTCGCAACCTAAGGCTTGGTATTCAATCGACGAAACAAGAACCAAAACAGCAAATAGCACCGAATAAGAAAGCAGAGGAAAATCCTAAGAGAAATCGGCCAAAAGCCAGCTTTAGATTAAAAGGAAAATATAGAAAATGTCAACGCGAAAGAGCGACAGAAATAGGAGAGAGAGTGCTTTCGGGGAGTGTTTTAACACAGCGATAATATTTTCATAGTTTGTTTTTAAACTAAGCTTACTGTGGTGATTACAATCTGCTGGATGATACGATCTCTGGTCTGCATAACATAATCGCATCACCAAAAGCAAGGCGATTTCAACGCAGTTATGATCTATAAAACTTGGTGTGTCGGCTTCTTCTTACATATAAGATTGTTTATTTTCCATTTCATCAAAACTGGCCATATTTCATCGATTCTTTTTTGCAGGAAGAAGAATGAGAAGGCAAATTTATTGATAGCAAAATTGAAAAGCAAGGGGTTGTTTCGCTTGCAAAATGTTGGAGGGAATCATGAAGTCAATGTCATAACTCATGCAGGAGTAATTAAATCCAAGTTCTCTTCATTGGCAGAGCTCTTAACTCGATCAGCAGCTTTTACAACCTACAAAAGCAAAATCATTCATGAATGTCTGCTCAAATGAAGTTTTTTTTTTTTTTACTTCAATAATATGCTCTAATCATAAAGTTTTATTACCTCAGCATTCCAGTTTGTTCTTGCCGTTAAAATAGTTAGAGTTATTGTCTGTAAAAGAACTCCAACGATCATGCCCCACCAAATGCCCTATAAGAAGTCCATAACGTATTAGTTTTATCATTCATGACTAAATAGGGAAACATCAAATTAGAATACCTATAGAGAATATTGCATGAGATAATCCCTTTAAGTATATTCAGAAATATTTTCTTTTTGTACGCAAAAAAAAGTAATCGAAGCTCCAATAATTACTGTGACAAACATCCTCTAGAGTATCGACAAATCATGTTATGTTTACAAATAATTTTTTTAATATGTTTTCAAATAAGTTTTATTTTTAAACACATATTTAATTTTAAATACAAATTAACTAGTGGGTCAAAAATAAAAGTAGTAGATAAGGGATCAAAAACAAAAAACTAAGAATATTTGCACGAGAGAAATCAAGCTTACCGCTACTCCTAAGCTAGTTTTGAAGCCAAGAATACATCCAATTGGGAGGCCAATGAGATAGTAAGTTGCAAGGTTAACATAAGCTACTACAGCTTGCCATCCACTTCCTATGGCCACACCTAAAAATAAAAGCAATATATGCAGCAAAAGTTAAAAGTTAAAATATGAATAGAAAATGTGGTTTTTATTTTATTTTAAGGTTAACACTTTCAGTATGGATCGAACTTGTGACAGGAAGGGGTATCGACCACCGTATCACAAGTTAAGCCACAAATAGCAGACTTGGTTTACTCATATCGTAAATGGTATTTACTTTTACCTGAGAGTATGGGTTGAATCCCATTTAAGAAAACAGAGATGGCAAGCAATGGGGTCAAACTAGAAACAGCCTCAATGACTTCTTCATTACTTGTAAACAGCTTACTTAATCCAATTCTAAATATCAACACAACTGCACAGAAGACTATACTAATAAGGATGCTGGTACCATTCACTACAACTACTGCAAATTTTGCTACCCTTGGATTGCCTGCACCTAACTCATTACTCACTCTGATACTGCAGAAGACCAAAAGATGAATATTATGAGTATTTTCATTTTATCATATAATGAGTTCTAGGGCCTATGTGGATGTGCTTAGAGAAGTATTCAGCTTTTTGGCATGAATTTGTTAGATGGTTTTGGGTGATAGTTCAGTAATTATTTTAGATATAGAGCAGATATGAAAAACTATGTTCTCAAAAGTAAAAAAATTCTCCTAGAAGTACTTCTCAAAATTGGTAAAGCACTTATCATGGAAATTTCCCAACACCTCTAAAAGTGCTTTGGTTAAGTTGAAATTACTTTTAATATAAATAAGAAGCATTTCCAAACGGGCCTCAGTAAAGTGAAAATTCAATTAGCACAAAAGCTATCACAAACCTGGCTGCTGCACTTAGTCCCAACATAAATTGCATGTCCCAATTCAAGTAATTCATGCTGAAACATATCATATCATAATGTGTTACTTAAGACCGAAAATGTTTATGAAACAGTTAAAGAGAGTGAAGATAGAAGAAACATAGACATACCAAATGGAAATGGAGTCAAGTGATACAGTAGGGTTGGAAAGGAGTCCTGATATAATAATTAGTCCTTGGTTATACCATATCTCCAAACTGCAACAAAATTGTGTCAAACATGCTCATTTTTAACCCAAAATCAAAAGGAATTTTCTTTTTGGTTCAAAAGAGGGATGAGAAAGTGATTAAAGGTACTAATGTTAAATGAGATCAGCTCATTTAAGTTAAATACAATTAATTGATGAGTTGAAAAAATTCAACTCACCAAACTCATGAACTTAAAAGAGTTGGTTCATGTAATCTCATTTAACAAAAAACAATTTGTAAAATAATATCACTCTTGTAATTATTATAATGTTATTATGAAAAATGTACTTATATCGTTATATTTTTATTTTTTTCTTGTTTTAAAAAAGTAAAATAAAACGGCAATTTATACTAATATTTTTATTTGAAAACAAAATTATAAATATTTGTTTTTTTTTGTTTTTATATTTTATATTTTTATTTTATAGAAATTCAAATAAGTCACCTCATAAGTTGTTCAGACCAACTCATTTAAAAATAAATTAAGTTAAATTTTGACTCATATAAAGTTTAAATAAGTTGAGTTGAGCTACAACTTACCTAAGGTGAGTTAAATCTAAGCGACATTTGAGCCCATTTGACACCTCTAATTAAAGGCATATACATACCATAACATGATAGCAGAAGCAACAGTCAACTTAAAGTAGGGCCAAAGTCCTCTAAAGGCTTTCCAAGATAAGCCAGTCCAAGTTTCCTTGCAAGAGGGGCTTAGTAAAACGTAAAGTCCATTGACAAGGACAAGAAGCCACCAAGAGAAACTGAGTGTAAGAGCAGCACCAAGAAGTCCATAGTTTAAGACATCAACAACCAACCATGTAAGAAGAGTGTGTAAAAGAAAAACACCAACAGACATGAAAGCCAATGGGTTGACTATGTTTTGTGCCTGAAGAAACCTCTGTATTGGGCAATTTATTGCAAATGCATAGATTTGAAGAATCAAACCCCTTGCAAATATCTGACCTTGTTCTGATATGGTTTCTGATTGTCCAATGGCTATGAGTATTGAGCCAGAGAACCAATACAAAAATGTTAGAATAACTGCAGCTCCCAAATGTAAGATTATTGCCCTTTGACAAATGATGCCCATTGCTCCATATTGTCTTGCTCCATAAGCTTGCCCACAAACAGTTTGTACTGCACTAGCCATTCCCAACTATTCCCAAATCAAAAATGTAAGTTCTATGTTGTACCCAAGTCCTTAGGGTCTGTTTGCTTGTGGTTTTACTAAAAGTTGTTTAAATCAAAAGTGATTTCAGAAAAAAGCGCTTGTAGAAATATTCATTTAGGAACTACTAAATATGCTTTCCGAGCATACTTCCAACAATCTTTTTGTTATACATTAAAGCATTTTTTTTTTCCATAAGAAGTGTATTTATAGGGTCACAGTGTAGATTCTAGCTTTCTCTATTCATAGCAGAATCTTTCTAACTTGTAACAAAAAAGTTTTTGTTTCATTTTTTAAGAAATAGGAATTTTGGTTCGTTTTGTTTCAATATAAATAAAAAATTATAAAAGAAATTCATTAAACTTATTAAATTAACTTCTCATTGATGTATTATTTCATCAAGATCAACCCTAATTACGATGTAATTTTCTTATTCTTGAAGGGTTTTTCTTCCATTTTTTTAAGTCTATGCTCTACTTCAATAAAGATCCGTCCAATTTAGATTTGTACATATAGGATAGATACCCCAATATTATGTCTTTTTGATACGAAAAGCAAATATACCTTTATAAGCACTAGGAAGTACTTAGGGTATGTTTTCTTTTGCTTTTAAGATTTTATAAAAGAGCTTCTGACAGTAAAAAAATGCTTAAAGACCAAACATGAACAATTTTATTTCATAAGCGCTTCTAGAGCTTGGAAAGCATATTTTGTAATTACTGACATAAGAATATTATACGTGAATGCTTATTCCTAAAACTTTTTTTTTTTAGACCGCTTCTATCTGAAATTACTTATAAAATAAAGAAAAAAGCAAGCTTTTGCAGGAAAACGCGTACCATAACCCCATAAGCAAGACCTTGATTTCCCACAGTAGCAATGGAGGCACCAGCAAGTTCTAAGGTGCCCAAATGGCCAGCAAAAGTAAGGGTGACAAAGCTGAGCATGTAATTAAAAATGGAGACGACAATGGATGAACCAGATAATTTCCAGAGAATCCTAGACTCCCATGCCACTAGCCTAGGCCACCATCGAAGTGCCATAGGCATGTGCTCCAAAAACTCATCAATTGCTAGGGATGACAAGTCTGGAATTCTTGAATGTGAGTCAAGACCTATTAAAAGTGGACGATACTCCTGGGATCCCATGTTTTTCGATTGTTGGTTATAATGAGATAGCAAGTGATCTCAAAACAGAGTCAATATATATTTAACTGATGTTTATGAAACTGAAGTAGCATATATAATATGATATTTTATAAAGCAAGTAAAAAATTTGTCGACTTGTTTTATTAACTACCATTCCAAGGTTTGAGAAACAACCAGTTCAGTCATGTGGTAAAATGCATAGTTATATATGGAACCTAGCTAACTAACACACACCATCTTGTGTCACACCTAACTTGTGTATTGTTTCACCGCAAGTGTGCAAGTTGTACCTTCCTGTCTACCATTCCATATGCTAAACTACTAATAGAAGGAAAAAAAAAACAAAAAAGAAAACAAAACAAAAAAACAAAAAAGAAAAGAAAGAAGTTGATATTTGTTTTTTGTGCTAAGAAACTAATTATTTAAATTGTGATCTCTCTTTAATGAACAAAAATATGAAATGTTATGCTGCTGCGGTTAATTTTTTTTCTTTTCAAATTCCTTTCATTATAATGTATCCACATAAGGACTCATTGTGAATACATTGCCAAACTCCTAAGTTCGGTGTTCTTCTTATGTCACGATTTTTTAATTTGGTTTAAGAGTGCAAAAGATGGCTTTAAGAGTCACGTTACATAGCATATAGAGCCAAACTTCACAACTTTAAGAGTCATGTTACATAGCATAGAGAGCCAAACTTCACAACGAAAAATTTAAAGCTATTCACGACAGAAGAAAAACAATCTTATTAAAGAATGAGGTCTATAATGAATTATATGAAATTATTGTTATAAATTAATAGTTGTGGAAGAAAAAGTTTGAGTTTAATTTTGATTATATAAATATATAATAATAAATAACAGTAAAATAAGTGAGAAACTCTAGCAGAAATAGACAGCTTGTCTTTCGGGACTGATTTCCTTTTTCTTTTTGTTTCAGCTCTAGCAGTTGCGGTTTCAGATTTGTTTCTGCTCTCATATGGTGGCTGCAGCAACTCTTCTTCTCTGTTTTATTTTCAGATCCTTAGTCCCAAAGGAAAGAATACCCCAAAGCTTCAAACTCTGAAGAGACAAAGCACCAAAGCCACAGTAGAAGCCCTACTTGAAATTGCCTCAGCTTCCCTTGTGTTTTCGCTGGGGGCTGATAATTTTCAACAACTTTCCTCTTCTCTGCTCCAACAACTGCCCTCTACAGCAAAGAAAGAGATGAAGATATATATATATATATATATATATGTGTGTGTGTGATAATTGATGGCTTTGTTTAGTGGTAAAGTCACTTACTTGATTTAATGTTATATTTTGCTAATGGATGAAGTAGGAAACATGGAAGACATTTAATTTAGGATGTTATTGGAGCACTAATTTCTTGTGCATTCAATGTGGAGCACTAATTTCTTGTGCATTCAATGTGGAGCACTAATTTCTTGTTCATTCAATGTGGAGCACTAATTTCTTGTCTATTCAATGTGAAGATGAACATGGAGTCTTTGCTACCACAAGTTCTTCAAGGATGTTTCCTATAAATAGCTTGTTTCATTTGTGCAAAATATAAGAGCAAATAAATTAGAGAGCATCCATAAGAAAGATAGTAAAAGTCTTTGTCAGAGTTATCTTGTGAGTTATTATTTAGGAAAATTTTGTTTCGTCTTTGTAAGTAATATTTTCCCTATTTTGTGAGAAAGTTATTTCTCCTATTACAATAGAGATTAGAATTGTTATCTCATTGTAACTAGAGAGAAGGTGTTGTAATCTCTATTTTACAATAATGAAATCCTCCTACACTTGCCCGTGGTTTTTTACCCCAATTTGTTCGGGGATTTTTTCACGTAAAATATTTGTGTCCATTTTATTTTCATTATTCTCAATTTCACTTTAGTTGTGTTTTAGCTTCGACACGATAATTTTTCCTAACAGTGGTATCAGAGCAATTGGTTGAGGGGTGTGAAGTAGATTGTTGTGAACGAGATATCGATTACGACAAAGTTCGATGTTGAGAAGTTCAACGAGAGTAATTTCTTGTTATGGAAAATTAAAATTAAGGCAATTTTAAGGAAAGACAATTGTTTGGCAGCAATTGGAGAAAGACCCGCAGAGATCACTGATGACAGCAAATGGAACGAGATGGACAGCAATGCAATTGCCGATCTGCACTTAGCACTAGCCGATGGAGTGTTATCTAGTGTGGCAGAAAAGAAGACTGCAAAGGAGATTTAGGATACTCTAACAAGACTGTACGAGGCCAAGTCACTACACAATAAAATCTTCTTAAAGATGAGATTGTACACTCTTCGAATGACAGAATCCACATCAGTGACCAACCACATCAACATTTTGAATACTCTATTTTCATAACTTACATCAATGGGTTACATAATAGAGACATCTGAACGTGCGAAGCTTCTATTACAAATTCTACCTGACTCGTATGATCAACTCATCATTAACCTCATGAACAACATCCTCACGGACTATCTAGTCTTCGACGAAATTACTATCGTTATTTTCGAAGAAGAAACCAGGTGTAAAAACAAGGAAGACAGACATGTTGGTTCGTAATAAGCGGAAGCTTTGATGATGACGAGAGGAAGATCAATGGAACGTGGTCCCAGTAGGAGTTAGAATCATGGTAGATCGAAATCAAGAAGTAAGAAGAATTTCAAGGGCTACAACTGTGGCAAGAAAGAGCATGTCAAGAAGAATTGTTGGTTCAAAAAGAAGAGTGGATTCCCTGAGTCATCAAATGCTCAAGGGAATGTGGCAAGTGCCTCAGATGATGATGAAGTTCTATACAGCGAGGCAACAACGACAGTTGGAGGTAGAAAGAAGTTCGTTGATATCTGGTTATTAGACTTAGAAGCAACATGACACATGACATCTCGGAGAGAATGGTTTCACAAATATGAACCAATCTTAGGAGGTTCTATACACATGGGCGATGATCATGCTTTGGAGATCGCTGGCATTGGTACTATCAAGATAAAGATGTTTGATGGTACAATTTGCACTATTAAGGAGGTACGACACATAAAAGGCCTGAGGAAGAATCTATTATCTTTGGGTCAAATGGATAGTCTTGGATGCAAGACCCATATTGAAAATGGGTTTATGAAAATTGTCAAAGGTGCACTTGTAGTTATGAAGGCAGAAAAGATCAAGACGAATCTATTCATGCTAAAAGGAGAAACACTGGAGGAAGATAATATGTGTGTCGCGTCAATCAATAAGGGAGAAGAGTCGACGAAGAAGTGGTATCTCAAACTAGGTCACATGTCAGAACGAAGTTTGAATACTCTCTTCGATAGAAAGCTACTTCTAGGGCTCAAATCAATAAATCTACCTTTCTGTGAGCATTGTGTTACAAGTAAGCAACATAGATTGAAGTTTAACAGATCTGATGCTAGGAGTAAATTTATTCTAGACTTGATTCATTCTGATGTATGGGAGTCACCAGAAATTTCCCTAGGAGGAGCAAAGTATTTTGTGTCTTTTATTGATGATTATTCCAGGAGATTTTGGGTGTATCTAATCAAGAAGAAGTCATATGTATTGCCGGTATTCAAAGACTTCAAAGAACGGATGGAACTTAAATATGGGAAAAAGATCAAGTGCTTAAGGATAGATAATGGAAGAGAGTACACAGACGACGATTTTCTTGCTTTTTGCAAGCAAGAAGGTATTAAACGACAGTTCACAGTCACATACACTCCTCAACAAAATGGAGTGGAAGAACGGATGAATAGAACTCTTACAGAAAGGATGAGAGCTATGTTGAGGACTGTAGGTCAATCCAACTCTTTTTGGGAAAAAGCAGTCAAAATCGTTTGTTATGTGATAAATCTGTTGCCATCAACAAAAATTGATTTAAAGACACCAATGGAGATGTGGACTGGTAAGCCAGCAGACTACTCTACTTTACATTATTTTGGATGTCCTGCGTATGTGATGTACAATACCTAAGAAAGAACAAAGTTGAATCCGAAATCTAGGAGGTGTATATTCTTGGGGTATGCTGATGGAGTGAAGGGGTATCGCCTATGGAATCCCACTACCCATAAGGTTATTGTCAACATGGATGTGATCTTTGTAGAAGATCAACTACTACAAACAGATGGACACGATAACACATCGAAAGAGGTTTCAAAGACTACAATAATACAGGTAGAAAATAATCTGGTACAAGAAACTCCAGTTTCTACTGAAGTAACACCAGAGCACGAGGTATAACAACCAATTGGGTCCGAGTCTTCATAAATTTGCCGATCAACTCGTGAGAGAAGGCCACCATCTTGGCATTCAGAGTATGTTACAGAGAGCAATGTTACATACTGTCTTTTAACGGAGGACGGAGAGCCCTCAACTTTCCAAGAAGCTACAAGTAACTCAGATGTGTCTTTATGGATGGTAGCAATGCATGAAGAAATTGAAGATCTACACAAGAACAAGACTTGGGAACTGGTTCCATTGCTACATGGGAGAAAAGCCATAGGTAACAAATGGGTCTATAAGATCAAATGGGATAGCAATGATCAAGTGGAACGATTTCGTGCAAGATTAGTGCTAAAAGGATTCGCTCAGAAAGAAGGTATTGATTTCAACAAGATATTTCCCCAGTAGTTCGGCTTACAACAATCCGAATAGTCCTGACTATGTGTGCTACGTTTGACTTACATTTGGAGCAATTGGATGTAAAAACTGCATTTCTTCATGGAGAATTTGAAGAAGAAATCTATATGTGCCAACCAGAAGGTTTTGCTGAAATAAGAAAGGAGAACTTAGTTTGCAGGTTGAACAAATCTCTATAGGATCTTAAACAGACACCGAGGTGTTGGTACAAGAGATTTGATTTCTTCATTATTAGCCTTGGATACAACAGACTCAGTTCAGACCATTGTACGTACTTCAAAAGGTTTGATGGAGATAATAATTTTGTTATCTTGTTGTTGTATATGGATGGCATGTTGGTAACAGGCCCCAACAGAGATCAAATCCAAGAATTGAAGGCACAGTTGGCTAGGGAGTTTGATATGAAGGACTTAGGACTACCAAACAAGATTTTAGGGATGCAAATTCACCGAGACAGAAATAACAGGAAGATTTGGCTATCTCAGAAGAACTATTTCAACAAGATCTTACGATGCTTCAACATGCAAGATAGTAAGCCAATTTCTACCCCACTTCCTATTAATTTCAAGTTATCTTCAAGTATGTGTCCTAGCAATGAAGTAGAGAGGAGAGAGATGTCTCGAGTACCGTATGCATCATCAGTGGGAAGTTTAATGTTTTCCATGATATGTATAAGACCAGACATTGTACAAGACCAAACATTGCACAAGTAGTGGGAGTAGTTAGTCGATTTATGGCAAATCCTGGAGGAGAGCATTGGAATACTGTGAAGAGGGTTCTGAGATACATCAGAGGAACCTCAAATGCTACCTTATGTTACGAAGGATCAAATTTTATTGTTAGAGGCTATGTTGATTCAGATTTTGCAAGGGATCTCAATAAAAGCAAGTCTTCAACAGGTTATGTGTTTACACTTGCAGAAGGAGCTGTAAGATGGGTTTCTAAACTACAATCAGTTGTAGCTCTATCTACAACGAAAGTAGAATACATGGTGGCTACACAAGCTTGCAAGGAAATAGTTTGGATACAAAGATTATTGGAGGAGCTCGGGCACAAGTAGGAGAAGATTGTTCTGTTTTGTGACAGTTAGAGTGCTTTTCAAATTGCAAGGAATCCATCTTTTCATTCACGAACAAAACACATAAAGGTTCAGTATCACTTTGTTCGAGAAGTAGTGGAAGAAGGTAGTGTGGATATGCAAAAGATTCACACCGACGAGAACCTAGCAGATGTTATGACCAAGCCAATCAACTCTGATAAGTTTAAATGGTGTAGATCCTTATGTGGTCTAGCAGAAACATAAGCAAGCATGGATTTGGAAAGTGAGGAAGGATGGAAGGATTACACAAGTGACTTTAAGTGGGAGAATGTGATAATTGGTGGTCTTGTCTAGTGGTAAAGCCACTTACTTGATTTAATGTTATATTTTGCTAATGGATGAAGTAGGAAACATAGAAGACATTTAATTTAGGATGCTATTGGAGCACTAATTTCTTGTGCATTCAATGTGGAGTACTAATTTCTTGTTCATTCAATGTGAAGCACTAATTTCTTGTCCATTCAATGTGAAACACTAATTTCTTGTCCATTCAATGTGGAGATGAACATGGAGTCTTTGCTACCACAAGTTCTTCAAGGATGTTTCCTATAAATAGCTTGTTTTATTTGTGCAAAATATAAGAACAAATTAATTAGAGAGCATCCATAAAAAAGATAGTAAAAGTGTTTGTGAGAGTTATCTTGTGAGTTACTACTTAAAGAGAAAAAATTTGTTCCTTCTTTGTAAGTAATATTTTTCCTATTTTGTAAGAAAATTATTTCTCCTATTACAATATAGATTAGAATTGTTATTTCGTTGTAACTAGAGAGAAGATGTTATAATCTCTATTTTATAATAGTAAAATCTTCCTACACTTGTCCGTGGTTTTTTACCCCAATTTATTCGGGGGGTTTTCCACGTAAAATATTTGTTTTATTTTATTTTTATTATTCTCAATTTCACTTTAGTTGTGTTTTAGCTTTGATACGGTAATTTTTCCTAACAATATATAAAAGAAAACTAAAAAGGTTTACTAATAAATGGCTTTGGGACTCAATGTTTTAGAACACAATTAACAATTACAATATGGAAGAAGTTCCCATTATGTATGCTTTTTATCTTGAAAAGGATGATGATACAAGAGGTACTCTTACTACAGATGAAGCAGTATTAGTATCATCACTGTATAAGGTAGACCACGTACCATTTGAAACAATACCCCAAGGTTCGATCTCTTTGTTTCGCACTTCTTCGTAGTTTAGTTTAAAACTAGAATCTTGAATTGATTTGTGAATAATGTCCAACTCTGTAGCTACTTCTTTCATTGCAGGTCTTTTCCTTCCATTCAAACGTAGGCATCTTTTTGCCAAATTAGCAACAGCCATTATTGTTTCTTTGCTTCCTTCTTTCATTACTCGACCATCAACAATATTAAACAATTGATTTTCTTCCATACTATCAAGAAAATATGTTGCCAGACTTCTACCTTCTTCGGACCTTGTTTGAGAAATTGGTTTTTGTCCTGTCAAGAGTTCAACAATGACTACACCAAAACTATACACATCACTCTTGTCTGTAAATTGGCTTGATTGAAAATATTCTGGATCCAAATAACCAAATGTTCCATGAACAAGAGTTGTGAGGTGTGTTTGGTCTATGGAAACTGATCTTGAAGTGCCAAAGTCTGCAACTTTCACTCTGTATTTCTCATCTAAGAGTATATTTGTAGACTTAATGTCTCGGTGATAAATAGGATAAGAAGCTGAAGAATGTAAATAAGAAAGTGCCCCTGAAATTTCTAAGGCAATTCTTAACCTTACCTCCCATGTAAGTGGAAAATCTTCATTCTGATTATGAATGTATTCAAAAAGTGTTCCATTTGATATGAACTCATAGACTAGAATAGGAACTTCAGTTTCTAAGCAACATCCCAATAGTTTAACAACATTTCTATGATTAATTTGTGAAAGAATGACAACTTCATTAATGAAACCTGTGAGCATACTTTCATCAATAAGCTTGGACTTCTTTAGAGCTACAATTCTACCATCTGTTAACATGCCTTTGTAGACAGTACCTTGACCACCTTGACCAATAATTCTATCTGGATTAAAATTGTCGGTGGCTTTCTCAAGTTCATATGAATAATATAATTTGGTTTTCTCAAAACTGGCTTCTCCTGAAGATAATTGTTGCTCTAACAACAAACCACCATTTCGTTTGAAGAACTTTTGCTTGCGTTGAATGTCTTTTCTTCTCTTTACAACTCTATATACCCACAGTGCAGTACCAACTAGAAGCACAAGTCCCAGTGTTCCGCTGCCTATACCTATACAAGACAATGCAAAAGAACGGTATTAATACCCATATATAACATATATGAGAGAATAGTTAGTCTACCTACTAACGGTTTGAGTTTATAGAAGAATTAGTTGCTAAATATTTTCCAACAAAAGGCAAATTGATAAGCATATATGAGCAAAGAACAATATGCAATATGAAGGGCTAATATTTGTAGGTCCCATCCACGTGGAAGAGAAAGAAAATAAAAATTTTAGGTGCAATCATATTTGATAAGTTCATCAAATGAAAAAATATATTTTTGTGGCTAAAATTTGGTCAATTACGTGACCAATTTCTGGCCACATAAAGAATGAATAACTTTTCTTATAAATAAGCAATGTTTTTGTCTTAGAGTGACACGCCAAAAGAAGAGAAGTAAAGAAAAACTAAAAGGAACAATTTTCTTTGATGAAAAATAGTGTTGTGTGTGTGAGAAAATATAAGAGAATATTTTAGAAATATTAGGGATATTTTTCTAAAAAGGGAGTGACAAAATAGTGAGTTTGAAAAACACTTGTGTATTACTATTTTGGGTTTATTTCAATTTGTTGTATTATCTCTCACTTTGTACCCATTAATTTTTTTTAGCAGAAGAAATATTTTTTGAAGTTTTTCCCGTGGACGTAGCCCAAAATAAAGGATAAACCACGTTAAATTGTTGGTGTTATTATTTTACTCTGTTAAATTTATTTTATTTTTACCCGTTGTGTCTCAACAACTGGTATTAGAGCTAGTATAATAAAATTCTTAGTATGCTCCATGATTGCAGCATAGACTGATCTGCCACATCAAAAAGATTTTATTAGATCCAGGGCATATTTATTTGTAGAAAAAGAAATATAACGAAAAAAATGTCAAGCCAAAAGATAGATATTGAGAAATTTAATGGCAATAATAATTTCTCTTTTTGGCAAAGGAGGATGAAGGATATTCCTATTCAATAGAAGGTCCATAAGGCATTGTTGAGGAAAGAAAAGAAGGCAGCAACCGTCACTGAGGAACAGTGGGAGGAGATAGATGAGATTGCAGCTAGTATAATCCGTCTAAATATCTAGACAATGTCTTGCAAAATATTGAATTAAAAAATTGCAAGGTTGTAAAAGAAACATGAGAAACTCTAGAAAACATGTACATGTCAAAGAACCTTGTCAATAAATTTTATTTGTGGAAGGAGCTAGATCAGATGAGGAAGGAAGATAATGTAAGTATGATGCAGCATGTTAGCAATTTCAATAGCAAGTTTTCTCACTTAGAAATATTCAATGTGAGTTTTAGCAATGAAAATAAAGCTATGATGTTGCTGGCATCACTACCATCATCATATAATCATCCCACAACAACTCTGACTTATGCCAAAGAAAAAATGGAGTTTGAAGTTGTTGTAGAAGCCATGTTGTCATATGAGAAACATAACAAGAAGAGAGATTTAGAAGCACAAGCTCTTATCACACAGTCTAAAGGAATGAGAGAGTACAGAGAATAGAAACCAAGATGCAAGAGTAGAGGAAAATCAAACAAATATGCCAATGTTGAATGCCATCACTGTAAGAGGAATGGTCACATCAAGAAATTTTGTCAGGTGTTCAAGAAGGAACAGGAAACAAAAAAAGGAAAAGTAGTGAAGAAAGAAGATAGTAATGATGATGAGTAAACAAATACCATAGACGAATTCAATATCATTTATGATGAAGATTTTTTCAATCTTGCATCACACAAGACCAGTTGAGAGATTGATAGTGGTTCTACAATTCACGCTACATCGCGTAGAGAATTTTTCTCATCATACACACCTAAAAGTTTTGGTGTTGTTAGAATGCGAAATAAGGACCTGTCAAAGGTTGTTGGCAAAGGAGATGTTTTCTTGGAAACAGAGAATGGAACTAGACTATTGCTGAAGGATGTTAAGCATATTCAAGATATGCGCCTAAATTTGATCTTTGTACACAAACTTGCAAATGAAGGATATTACAACTTCTTCATTTATGACAAATGGAAACTTATAAAAGGCTCCTTAGTAGTGGCTAGAGGTGAGAAACATACAACTCTGTATATAATGCAAGCAAAGCTCTCCACCGACATAGTAAATGCCGTGAAGAAAGAAAATGCAACTGAATTATGGAATATAAGACTGAGTCACAAGGGTGAAAAATGTATGACAAGTCTAGCCAGGAGGAAGATACTTTCTGGAATGGATGAAGTACATTTGGAGACATGTGTTGATTGTCTAGCAGAAAAGAAAAATAGAGTTTCTTTCAAGTGTTCCCTTCCTTCCAGAATGAATAATATTTTATATCTATTCATTCATATTTGTGTGGACCAATGCCAAAGTCACTTGGTGGTGCATAATACTTCGTGACTTTCATTGATGACATTCAAGGAAGACGTGGGTATATATTCTGAAGACAAAGGATTGAGTGCTAGATGTCTTCAAAGAATTTTATGCCTCAGTTGAGAGACAGATTGGGAAGAAGCTGAAATGCATTCAGACATACAATGATGGAGAATACACAGGACCTTTTCATGCTTATTACAAAAAGTATGGTATTAGGCATCAGATGACACCTCCAAAGACACAACGGTTGAATGACTTAGCTGAGAGGATGAACAAAACTTTGATGGAGAGAGTCAAATGTCTACTCTCACATGCAAAGTTTCCTAAAACTTTCTAGAGTGAAACCATACTCACAGTTGCACATGTGTTGAATCTTTTCACCCTGTACTCCTCTCAAGATGGATTTTCTAGGTAAAGTGTGGTCAAGAGAGGATGTTTCCTACGATCATTTGCGAGTGTTTGACTACAAAGTATTTTTTTATATTCTTAAGGATGACAGATCCAAACTTAATGCCAAGACAAGATAGTGTATTCTTATTGGATATAGACAAGATCAATTTGGCTATAGATTTTATGATCCGGTTGCAAAGAGACTTGTCAAGAGCTGTGATACTGTATTTGTTGAAGATGAAACCATTGAAGATATTGTCAAAATGAAGAAGGATGTTCGTAATTCCAATGGTGACTCATCAGATTTGGAATTAATTCCTCTAACATTAGTGCCAAGACAAGTTAGAGATGAAAACCAGGTTTATCCATTTGCTAAAGATGATACTCCTATAGAATATACATGGTGTCTTTATATAGGAGTTACAAGTAAACTAGATATGCCTAAAGTAAACTAGATATACATTAGTAGATATGATATACATTAACAAATATATATTAATCTATTAATAGATATACATTAACATCCCCCCTTAAACTCAAAGTGGATGTGAGACCAGCTTGAGGTTGTCAACCAAATTACGAGTACATCCCTTAGGAAGTGCCTTAGTGAAGATATCTACAAGTTGATCGTTTGAGGAGACTACAAAAAGCTTGAGAGCACCATGGACAAGATGAGAATGAATAAAGTGATAATCAATCTCGATGTGTTTAGTCCGTTCATGGAAGACGTCATTGTGAGAAATATGAATGACACTCTGATTGTCATAATAAAAAAGAGTAGTAGAGGATGTGGACACACTCAAATCCTTAAAAATCCATCGTAGCCAAAGGAGCTCAGATATGGTATCAACAAGAGCACGATATTCTGCTTCAGTACTGGAACGGGCCACGAAAGTTTGTTTCTTACTTCGCTAATAAATCAAAGAAGAACCAAGGAGAAAGAAATAACCTTTAATGGACCTACGATCAGTGGGATCTCCTGCCCAATCAACATCAGAGAATGCACGAAGTACAAGAGGAGACTGAGTTGAGTAGAAAAGGTCATGGAAGAAAGTGCCCTTCAAGTATTGTAGAATGTGCATAACAACAACATAATGAGTCGATCGTGGAGCAGACAGATACTGGCTCACCTGATGAACAACATAAGAAATGTCTGGACGATTAACTGTAAGATAAACCAAGCTGCCAATCAATCATCTATAAATAAAGGGATTAGACAATGGTTTCCCCCTCGAGGGTGTCAGATGCGCATTAAGGTCAACTGGAGTGTCAACAGTCTTGCTGTCAGTGAGTCCAGCTTGAGATAAAAGGTTAGATGCATACTTAGCTTGAGTAATATAAAGACCATCTGTGGAACGAGTGATCTCAAGACCCAAGAAATAGTTGAGATGTCCAAGATCTTTCATCTCAAATTACTGACTAAGAAAATCCTTGAGTTCTTGAATGTCACTAAGGTGATCACCAGTTATGATCATATCATTCACATATAAGAGAAGAAAAATGGTGCCTTTATCATTGTGATGAAGAAATAAGACAGAACCACAAGGACTGGTAGTGTAACCCAAGCGAAGAATGGTGGAGCTGAAATTGGCAAACCACCCTAATGAAGCTTGTTTAAGGCCATAAAGTGCACATCGAAGGCGACAAACCTTGTTTGTTTCAACAGAAAGACCAGGAGGAGGTTACATATAGACTTCTTCATACAGATCCCTATTAAGGAATGCATTTTTAACATCCATATGAAAAAGGTCTCATTTACTAGCAACGGTAACAACTAAGAGGGTACGAATAAAGGAGATATGGACAATTGGAGCAAAAATCTCTTTATAATCAATCCCATACTCTTGTGTAAAACCCTATGCAACAAAAGAAGCCTTGTAGCGCTTGATGGACCCATCAGAGTGAGTCTTGATCTTATAGATCCACTTACAACTAACCACTGACTGACTATGAGGGAGAGTAACCAAATCCCAAGTCTGATTTTTGGTTAATGTATCAATTTCTTCTTTCATTACAATCTGCCATAAATGGTTAGTAGATTCCTCACGATAGGTGTGAGGCTCATTGAGTGTAGCAAGGGTAGTGTAACAATGATAGTCAAGTAAATGTGTAGGAATGGATCTTACCCGGGTTAAGTGGAGAATCTTCAGGCAGAGTAGGAGCAGGGGACCTATGCTCAAGATGGGGTAGCTCGTCATCAACCTGTTCTTCTACAACCTGTCTAGGAGAATCATTAAAAATATTTGAAGATTGAATAGAGAAGTCCAAAAGAGGATTAAGAGTATTTGTAGAAGGAACAGGAGACTCATCTAGAAAGATTTCTAAAACATTTGAGTTAGTTAGGGAAGAATGAAAGTGAGAGAGTTCAACAAATAAACGGTGTTCCCAAAAGACAACATTACGGGAAACACGAAGACGATCCGAGACATGATCATAACATTGATACCATTTTTGAGTTTCACCATAACCAAGAAAACAAGAAAGTCTAGATCGAGGCTTAAGTTTGTTGTGTTCATGAGGTTGAAGAAGAACGAAACAAGCAGATTCGAATTAGCGAAGGTAATGATAGTTAGGGGATAACCCAAAAGGCGCTCATACAGAGTCTGATTATGAATGATAGTGTTTGGAATGCTATTAATGGCATGAACAACACGAAGAATGAATTCACCCTAAAATGGGGTAGGACCTTTGGTAGAAAGAAGAGCACGAACATTGTCAAGAATATGACGAAGTTTTCTTTCAACTCGACCATTTTGTTGAGAGGTGCCTGGACAATTTAAGTGGTGTATAGTGCCATAGGAATGTAACAGAGCCTAAATATCACGTTGAGTATATTCAAGAGCATTATCATATCGAAAAGTTTTGATATGTTTGGAGAATTCTATTTCAACCATTTTTGCAAAGTTACTATTTATTGGTAAGATTTTAGAACGAGATTTCATAGGAAAGATCCAACTATAACGAGAATAATCATCAATAAAAACAAAAAAATAACAATATGCACCAATACTAGTAACATGAGAAAGTCCCCAAACATTAGAATGAATTAACTCAAAAATACTATTAGAGATAGACTCACTATTATTGAAAGGTAAAGTTGGTTGTTTTCCTAACTGGCATGAAGTGCAATCAAAATTGTCTTTGGACACAGAACCCAACAAACCTTTAGAAGCTAACTATTGTACCCGAGTGGATGGGGCATAACCAAGATGAGAATGCCAAAGTGTGAGAGAAGGTAAGGAAGAAACTACAATAGCTACAACAACAACATAGACATGAGCAATATGTGGAAGATGAAGATTGTTCACGGAAAACATACGTCCAACCCTAGGACTGGTCCCAAGCTTTTATCCCATCCTCGGATCCTGCTCAATACACCCAGAATAGTCAAAAATAAGGCAATATCCTAGTTTTAGCTAATTGTCCCACATAACATAAATTATAGGATAGGTCAGGTACATGGAAGACCCTAGGAACAGAGAGGTTAGAGGTTGAAACAAAACCTAGACTATTCCCATGCATGGTGGAACCATAAGCTATATGAATATTTAGAGGATATGGTGCAGGGTCAAGTTTGGAGAATAAAGATGAGTGAGGTGTCATATGATTACAACAGGTAGAATAAAAAAGCCAAGTTTGAGACTTACTGGGAAGAATTGAGAGAGTAGTGGAAAGAGATGCATTACCAGTCATTTGAACAACCTGGGTTATGATCTTCTATAGTTTAGTGGGGGAGAGGTTGATAGCGGATCCAAAAGACTAGTACTCAGTTTAAATGGAAGGCATCAGTGGAGTAGGCTTAGTATTAGCAACAACAACAATAGATTTGTTGTGACGATAACATGTCTCAATAACGTGGCCATGACGCTTGCAATAATTACAAAATTTCTTGTTGGTCTTTCTGCAACGATTGCTAGAGCAAGAGGAATCACCTAACTACAGAAAGGTTTTCGGAGCAAGATGTACGAGGACGTTTAGGGTTCTGTTGGTGGCGCGTGAGGAAGATGTGCAGTTCCTTTGAGCAATGCATGAGGGAGCATGTGACTCTGATTGTTGTGGGACTTCCACGGTTGTGTAGATCGGGGCGAGATGATCACTGTAATACCTGTAGAAATGTTATCGGAGCAAGATGCACGGATAAAACGGTGATTGTAGTGGTCTATATGGTGTGGGACTCCTCAACAATGAAGACTGTAGGCCAGAGCCTAAGGACAATGGCTGAAAGACGTTGGAGGTTCAACGGTGAGTGGTTGCAATGGCTGTTGTGATAGCGGAAGCTATGAGGTTGGAGTAACACCAGAAGAGATAAGACTGCTAAGATAAAGGTAAGAGCAGTGGCTTTGATACCATGTTAAAAATATTTAATGATTGTATTATATTCTGTGTATTAAGGAATATCCATGGTGCATTTATATAAGAGTTACAAGTAAACTAGATATGCCTAAAGTAAACTAGATATACATTAGCAAATATGATATACATTAATAGATATACATTAACAGTATACAAGTTTCCAAATAAGCTATGTCAATCAATCGTTAGTTCTATGCTGATGAAATGGTATTGTTTTGCAATGCCAAGGAAAATTAGGCTAATTTTCTATGTAAAATTATCCAAAATCAAGTAATTTTAGGTAATATTTCAGTTTTTACCAAAATAACTTAAAGATAGGTTTACTACAACACTGTAAGCTTTACCTCGGAGCCATTTTGTTAAAAATATAAAATTCGTGGTAAGACATTAGCTTGATTTAGAATGACATTTGCTCAGTGTGGGAAGGTTTATTACTGACATTCAGTGTCATGGTAAGAATTACCACGAAAAGGTAATGCCTTACCACAATAGTAATAAACCTTACCTCGAAATGATTTTGGTTGAAAATGGAATTCATGGTAAGACATTGGCATAGTGTGGGAAGCATTGGCCAAGTACAAGAAGGCTTACTATTGGCATTCAATGTCATGGTAATATTTACCACAACAAGGCAATATCTTACCACAATAGGGATAATCCTTACCTCGGGAGTGATTTTGGTAAAAAAAAAATAGAATCTAATCCAAATGTCCTTCTAGTTTGATAAATCTCTCCAAACTCAATCTCATAGTTTTGCTCTTAATAATTGGAAATCAATTTACAAGACAAAAGATCTTGGTGGATTGGACTTTAGGTCATTTCATTATTTGACTCAATGACTGCTTACAAAATTAGGATGGCATATGGCTTGTAATTCTGACAAGCTTTGGGTAAGCCTTCTTAGCCAGAAATATTGTCATAATAAGCCTTTCATGAAAGTCCAAAACAAGGCATATGATTCCTACATATGAAAAGGAATATGTGCATTAAAATTTAAACCTACAACTAATGAAGGAATGCATGGAATTGCAAAAACCTTAAAGTTGGTGACTTAGGTAATGAATTTGGATGGAACTGGTCTTTACTTGCAAGCTTATTTGATGTAAACATATATGCATTGATAAGGAGAATCCGAAGTATAAATTTGGAACTACAAGATAAATTAATCTAAATCTCCGATAAATAGGAGAAATTTCAGTGATTGTAGACAACCTAAGTTGTGAAAACTAATTTGGTCATCCAAATTACACGAAAGACAAAATGTTTCTATAGAAATATGGCTCAAATACGATGACTATGAGACATAATCTTAAAAAAATTAATCTCATATTTGACAAAGAATTATTCATTGTGTGAGTCAGATATTAAAACAGTAAATATTTATTCATTAGATGCAAATTCTTTCAAGCTTTATAGATGAATTGGTACGGTGGAATCCATTTTCTTCGTTTTGTCAATGTAAACATCCAATCATTTATATGATTTTTTCTACAACCCCCTCATTCTTTCATTCCTGGTGCAGCTAACAAGCTGGATTTTATGTTGGCCATTACTTTAACTTGATGGCCATATAGAGATTAAGGTTCCAATGTCAACAAATGTGTTGACTATTTAAGGAAAATTTTCAGGGAGTTCAAAGGAGAATGTAATCTCTCAATATACTCCACCTCAAAAACCAATTCTCTAAAGCTGACTGAGGAAATTACTAGTAGCCGTAGGTGGTTTAAACGACCTAATGGTGTTGTAAAGTTAAACTTTAATGCTAGTTTCATTGATGGATGGGCTGCACTTGCAGTGGTTGTAAGAGACCATTTTGGCAATATTATAGGCAATTGGAGCAAACACTTGCAGGCCCCGAATGTGGAAATGGATGAAGCTAGAGCATTGGCGCTAGCAGTTAGTCTGGCACTTGCAATGAAAATCAGGTAGATTTGGGTTGATGGTGTTGAAGTTAATGGCTCAAAAACCAAATAATAAAAAAAGGAATATGGAAAGGTTAAACGGTTGGCGTTGGCTATTGAAATTCAAGCATTATTAATGTTATTAGTTAATTAAGGATGTGGTGAGCTAGTGATATTAATAATTGATTTCAACATTTTATGCATTTTTTTGAGTGTGTGAACGGGAAGTCAAAGAGTCTTTGTCATGGTGTATATATATTCTTGTTTTGGGTGGCTTTGTGAGGTAAGATAGTATCAACGATAGAGAAGGGAAAATTGATGATTTGTATTTTTGTGTATGTGTATGAGATGATTCCTGGCCAAAAATAAAGAACATTATTGATATTTTAAATTCTTTATTTTGGGTGTATATGAGACTTTGGGTTTGAGTGTGAGTTTGAGTTTTTAATATTATTCTTGAGATATAAGATATTTTAGGTATTTGATTAAAACTTTTGTATCTAAATAATTATATTAGTGAATTTATTTATGATTTTAAGCGTGAATTATGTTAATTTGTGGAACTAGGTTACATTTATTTTGTGATTATTTTCTTGTTTATTTTTAGTGTTTCCGATTGGACTGTATAAATATTATAGACTATGTGATGAATAGCATGAGAAGCAAAATAAATCGTTGATGAAATAACTCCAAAAGCAGCCTGCTTTGAATCTTTCATTGCTTCCTGGACTCCAAGAGAAAGCAATAATTTAGCTGATGAAATTGCACAATGGTCTTTTTTGGAATTTGGAGAGGGGAGCTTCACTGTTTTAGATATATCTCTTGCACTTCATTCTATGTATATTGTAGAGACTAATATTTAATTTTGATAAAAGAAATTTTTACCCAAAAAAAAATCAAAGGGAGTGCATACCTATGAGAATCACCTTAAGCCTGGAATTCTTGTTATCTGGATAGTAGCATCCATAACCTCCAACATGGTTACGACAAACGAAGCCCTTTGTACAAATGTTTTCATTCTTGCATTCATCAATATCTGAAACGTGATGATCATTATCAAAATTATGATAAATATATTGCAGACTATCCAATAACGTACTAAAAGCTATCAAGTGATTCACAAGTTTCTTTGTGATCAATGGGGACATACCTTGACATCCTTTAACAAGATAAGGGTTTCCTTCATCATTCCCAGGACATGAGCATTGAAGCCTAGTTGACTGATTGTAAAAATATGAAGAGGTAACATGGTATGTGTAACAAATTGAGTCCCTATAACATACTTGATGAGGATCAACGTCAAACTGACTACGGCAATTTCCATCTAAAGAAGAATAAGAGTCATTTGTTTCAACATGAGAACCAAAAACCTCCAAGGTAGAATGATACAACACCCAATCTAAATCCACAGGAACATCAACCATCTCATAAACTTCGGAAACATTTCTCGAAATGGAATTGAACCAATCTCGATCCGCCAGAAAAGCGAACTTACATTCCCTTTCTGTCACATTCTTTATGGAGTGAAAACTAGTATCAAAGGCGTTTAGATTTAAAGGAATATTAGTTTGACAACACTTGATAGTACTATTACAGATATAGTCATGATTTGGGTCATTACAATAAGAAGAGCAGCCACTAATAATGGTTGATCTACCAGATGATAATGTCATCAAGGCAGTGGCTCCACAAGCAACTGCAGTGAACCTGTTCTTTTGAGAAAACACAAATGGACTTCCTTCTAAGTTGGCACTTTGTTTAGTTTCTTTGGTACTACAATTTATGAAGGTAATCGGGTTTCTAATTTGCAAGGTGCTTTCTTCAACAGAAATACGCATAACCTCCAAATTGGTACGTTTCAAGAAAGGTATGGTTTTGTTTATGCAGACTAATTCAAACCATTCATCAACGTAACAACCAGCTCCAATTCCAAAAGGGTATGGAATAATCACATCATTGTTTTCACAATGTGAAGGACAGTTAGGCTTTGAGATTGGTAATCCCGATGCTATCTTACAGATCAAAATTAGCCATGAGATTGAAATGATATGAATTATCAGTTGCTCAAAATCCATTGTTATTTTCCCTTCTCCTTCTAATGCTTCCTCCTTAATATATTTCTTTCACTTTTGCAAGTTCTTTTTTTTTTTTAATATTTAACTTTCTTTTGGAAGAATTTGCAAGTCCTAGCTATTTTCAATAAATTTATACTAAATTAAAATATTTAAATACTCATATTTTATATCACTTATATATATATATAATTTATGAAAATAAAAATTTAAAATTAAATAGGTATAAAGTATAAGTCAACCAGACGGAAGCTAAAGTAATAGTTTTTCTTTGAAAATTTCTGCTTTGCCTTTTGTTTGTGGCTGCCATATTTGACCAAGAATTTGATCAATTTATATGTTATAGTGATTCCTTTGAAATTTCCACAACGGATGTGATTAAGATTCAACGAGCGGGATTCAAATGTTCATATTATCAACTTAATGGCTTTTGGTTCGAACTTCACATAAGGTATTGTAATAAACAGTGAATAAAAGTTTGTTTTATTATTAAGAATTTTAGGGTTTACTGACGAAGACAGAACAAATAAAAGGCACATGGACAGCTGATTTCTTGGACTACATTATGACATTTTATTTATCCGAATTCTCTTCTAGATGATTGAAATGGTCTGAACATAGTTGTGTAATTCGGTCCAAACTATAAGTATTAATTAGTACGAGATGTTTCATCCATGCAATTCATCTTGTGTCATTTATATTTTATATTTTTGTAGGTTGAGATGATAATAAAAATAAGATATCTTATTTATGTATAATAAATTTAAATAATTAATAAAATTATAAAAATAAAAAAAAAGTAAATTATTTTTTATATATAATAACTATAATTATTTATAATAATTATGAATTCATTAGGTAAAATTTTAAATAGGATAATACAACTTTAACCCATAAACCTTTTACGGACATTAAGTGAAATATAAAATTAGATGAAATAACATATTTGATATCTCTAATCCAACTTGACACATTTAAAAGTGTAGATTAGAAAAATATTTAAGAACATCATTTAACTACTCGATACCATATTATCTTACTTATCTTTTGGTGGGTCAGGATGGTAATAAAATGGGATATCTCATTTACCCCTAATGAGCCTAAATGATAAGTAAAATTACAAAAAAAAAAAAAAATTAAACATCTTTATATATAATTGAAAGTTTATAAATTACGGACCTAATTAACTTAGAAGAGATGAATAGATTATTTTAAATTTTTATCAATTTATAATTTAATAATTTAAACAAAACAATCAGGTATGCAATCACGTGTAAGAATAAAGTACGAAAATAAAAGAATAACACATGATATTTTTAGGTGAAAATAACCTAAGCCACAGCCATGACTTAAGAGGAAAACCATCGGTCTACCGAACCACCTAAATTTCCACTATAAAAAATGTTCAAGTAAAAACTCGATCTTATGCTACCATCCCTAGGATACTGCCCCAATGTACCTTACTTATGAGTCTCTGCTTTGTTTTCACAGTTTCCAATATTAACGTGAACATTTTTCATACCAATGTTCCAATAAGTTTTTTGTCAATCAGATACGTTCCCAAATTAATTGTAAAATGATTAACACAAAAACACAAATATCTGTGTGTGTTCTAGAACGGATTTAAAAATAAATAATCCTAACTAGATGATTCAAAACATATATCACTTAAATCAAATCAACTAGCAAATCTTAGAGAAAAAATATCAAGTACAAGTTCAATAAAAATAGTTTCTTTAAAGATTAATAATCAAATCAAATAATTATAATATGACAATTCAAGAATAAAAATAAAGAAGAAGTTATAAGAACATATGATCAAAATATTATAAACTAATTAGGCTTATTAATCAATCAAACATAGCCACCAATATTTGATAGATTAACTAAATAAAGAAGCCTAAAGAATTATGATCTTATTTTTGCAAAACAAGATAGAGAAATTAAGAAGAAGAGAATAATGCTCTTGTGTGGTTAATTAAAATAATGAACAATAAGTTTTATTTATAGAAAAATTAAAACCTTTAATCCTATATAATTGATAAATATATTTTCTATTACAAATATAATTAGTAATATTCACTAATTAAGAAAACTCATATATAATTGATAAATTTTTTTTTATTACAAATAGAATTAATAATACTCACTAATTAAAAAGACTCATATTTAAAGAAGAATTCTTTTAAAATAGACTCATTAATCATAAAGATTTCTATTTAAAAAAGAGCTCTTTTAAAGTATATTTTATGATATCTTTTAGGCTAAGATTTAAGCTATAATTTAGAGTATATCTGATATATTATTTTAGCATATATCTTATTCTATATTTTAGCATAAATATTTTAGTAGCAAAAATAATACGAGATTTATGTGTTATTAAATGCGTGAGTGTAATCTTATGTGTTATAGTTATAACAGATATACTTGAAGTACAACTATATAAAATTTTGGTATTTCTTAAACTTTGCTTGATAGACTTGATAGCAGACCTAAAAACAAGTTTACAGGTAAATACTTTGTCCACAAAAATAGTCAACACTTATAGTTCTAACAATAATAACCATGATTATTTATAATAACTATGAGTTTATTAGGCACAACTTTAAATGGGATGAGACAACTTTAGCCCTTAAACCTATTAGGGACATTAAGTGGAAGATGAGATTAAATGGAACAACTCATTTGACATTTCTAGTCCAACATAACATGTTTAAAAGAATAGATTAGAAAAATATTTGAGAACACCATTTAACTACTCAATACCATCTAGGCATATGTGTTTTAACTGTATATAATTGAAACTGTGGATATCTATAAAAAAATTGATGATTTTTTTCAAAAATAACCATAATCGATAAAGTATGGAACGGTGATAATTATTGAAATATCGAAACTATGGTTAATCAAAATCGAACATATACTAATATTATTTTTATATACATATAATTATATAAAAAATACACTTTTAATAATAAAATATATACGATTGAATTTTATTTATTTTTTATTTTATTTATAAACATATGCTAAATAGTTAAAAAATAAAAATTAATGTCAATATTTTAAATAATGTAGTAAAATGATAATTATGTTAATATTTAATTTTTTAAAACTAAATATATTTTGAATAAATGTTAAAAAATAAGAAACCTGATTAAATTTTAAGAAATTGGTACCTACTCATAATTGATTGTTATTACCTACATGTACTTAAAACTAATGCATGGTTGTTATGGTTATTAGCATATCCGTCTCTATCCATCCTCCCACCCATTCCTAATGCCACATATTTGTAGGGATGGTAATTTGTGTGGTAGCTTGATTGACCAAATCAAACTTGAATCGTAAAACCTAGATCAAACACAAATCAAATTAAATTAAATTCGAACTAGTTTGAATAATCCAAAAAAAATCAAGTTGGGTTAGGTTAGGTTAGGTTCGAGCCAACTTGTTAGCCTGAAATGATTTTTCTTAAAAAAGTTGTAACACGTAAACATTACAACTTATATGGTAAGTTAAAAACTTAAAATTAAATAAACATATTTCTTCTTAATTTCCAACCAACTTAATCTCACTCTCTCAACTCTCTACTTTTCTAGCAACCAACAACAACCGCTTCTCCAACGACAACCTTACGTCCAATACTATTTCACTCTTTTCTAGCAACAACCTATGTCTATTGAAGCAGGATAAAATACTTTTCGTTTTACACTAAAAAGATGGTTTTTCTTTATATGATTATTGTATGGTCTACTTGATACACTAAGAAAGCTTTATATATGTGGTTAGTTTTGGAGAAAATTCTTTATTTAATCTTATTTATATATTTCTTTCTTTAGTGATTGCGAAAAATTCTATTGAGATTTGGAACTTTTTATTCAAACCATGAGTTTTTATGAAGACACAATGGCCTTTGATTTTTACATAGAGTGCTTTGATGAAGTTTACCTTTGTCAAATTTATTTAAAAAATGACTTATTGTTTTAAGAATTAGCTTTCTTTAACTTATGTTTACTAGTCTTTTTTATTTTATAATTAACTAGTTATTGTAATATAATAGGTATATGTGAAGAGTTGTATTATCTCGTTAGATTTTGTTATGTGTGTGAGTTATTCATTTAGTATTAATTTATCATTTGTTCCAAATACAAGTTGTTGTAATAATACTTTCCTCATTTTTGATGTTTCATATAATGTTGTTTGAGTTAATGAACTTTAATCATTAAATATATATTTTAATTTATTAAAAAAATATTCAATTAACTAAAAAATATGCAATTAACAATTTGGGCTAGCTTGTACTAGTTTAGGTTAGAGATCATCTTTGCTAGTTTGAATTAAATTTAAATTGAGCTAGTCTAGTTCTAGCCAACTCGAACTAACCGAGTTTGCACAAATTTCCATCCCTATATATGTGTCATATATTTAATAATTTTGTACAATTTGTTAAAATTTAACTAATGATTAAATTTATATCCACATTAGTGATGTTGCTTACTCATTTATACTATATAACATTATTCATCGGATTAAAGCCAGGCTTGGCTTGACAAATTAAAATGATAAACAACACTACACCATTACAACTTGTCCATAAACCCATTTATTTGATACGAGTCTATATAAGTCTTGTGTCAATTGGGGTGAGATGTTTCATGTACAATTTATGAGTTTTGTGAGTCCATCCTATCTTCTCGATTTAGATGATAATAATATTATATTATAATATGATATCTCATTTGTTCGACCTAAATAATGAGTAAAGTTACAAAAACAATGAAAAATAAAACATGATTATCTATAATAATCATGATTATTTATAATAAATATGAGTCTATTAAGGATAATTTTAAATGGGATGCGATAAGATATGATTTAAATAAAATAAGACAATTTTAACACATCAATCTATTATAGACATTAAATAAGACATGAGATAAAATAGGTTAATCGATTTGATATCTCTACATAGTTTGAAAATAATCTTAATTTATTTAAAAATATTAAAGCCTAGATAAGCTTAAAAAAATTAAAAAATTTCTTAGCAAAACATCTATCAAATAAAATAAAATAAATTCTTAGCATAACATTAATCAAATAAAATAAAATAAATTTCTTAGCAAAACAAAAGCTTAAAAAATAAAATAAAAACAATCTAGTTTTCCCACTAAAAGCTCAGACTTTACCCTCGCTTTTCTGACCTATCTCCTATGCCAAACAACCAAAAAGAATAATCATAATACTTAAAAACTCATTTTTATGAAAAACAAAATCATTCCGATACAAAAGTTGACTCATATTTTTTATAATGTAAATTATGATATATATTTTTATCAATGTTTCATATAATTTTTATTTTCTCTAATATTTCTTAAAATTGTAGACAATTTAACCTTACATTTTATATTTTTAACATATTATATTATATTATATTTAAGGTTGGTTCAATTACCTTTTTCTTGCCTGTATATTTTGTTAGTGAGGAATTATATTAATTTTTTTCTTAGCTCATTCATTAACTAAAATTAACAACCATAGAATATCCAATTTCAAAATTTGTCAGCATCCAAATTTTGCAAAAAGCTCATAGTAGATCAACAAATTATTTTTAATAATAACATAAAATTATCTTATAAATGCAATTCTAGAAAGTAATTAGGTTTTTGACCAATAATGTGTTTTTCTTAACAGAAATACTCCTCACCTCTAGATGAGTGTGTTTCAAGAAAGCTGCAGTAGTATTGTTAATGCAAACTACTTATAACAAATTCATCAAGGATACAAATAGCTCGCTAATATTGTTTCCACAATGTGAAAGACAATTTGACCTTAACTATGTCTGAAATGAAACTACTTATATAATTTTATATTACATGAAATTCACCTATATATAACGATTGCTAGTATGAAATTAGTGTATAATCCTTATTGATGTGAGGAAGAAGTTGAAGGGCTATTTAAAAGTGATCTTGATGTCGAAATCACATCCCACGGCTCAGTTACTTCAGTCCTAACATATGCAGCCTCATCCCCTGAATTCTGTTGTGTAGAACAATCTTTGACTGATTTTTGAATGTTTTCCAACTCTGCTACTACTACTTTCATTGTTGGTCGATTCCTTCCAATCAAATTCAAACATTTTTTCGCAAGATCTGCAACTGCTATGATTTCATCTTTGTTCTCTTCTTTATTGATTTTAGAATCGACAATTTCGAAAATACGATTCTCTTCCATACACATGATAAAATATGTTGCCAAACTCCTGCCTTGATCTTCTCCTTCTTGAGACCTCGTTATAGCAATAGGTTTTTGTCCCGTTAACAGCTCAACTAAGACAACACCAAAGCTATAGACATCACTTTTGTCAGTGAATTGACTTGATTGAAAATACTCCGGATCCAAATAGCCAAATGTTCCATGTACTAAAGTAGTAAGATGAGTTTGGTCAATAGCAACTGACCTTGATGTTCCAAAATCTGCTATTTTAGCTTTGTACTTCTCATCCAAAAGTATGTTCTTCGATTTGATGTCGCGATGATAAATAGGAAAGGAAGCTGAAGAGTGTAAGTAAGAAAGAGCTCCTGCAATTTCTGTAGCAATTCGCAAGCGCATTTCCCATGTGAGTGGAAAATCTTCATTCTCATCATGAATGAGTTGGAAAAGTGTTCCATTAGGAACAAATTCATAGACTAAAAGAGGCACTTCAGTCTCTAAACAACATCCCAACAATTTGACTATATTTCTGTGGTTTATTTGTGAAAGAATGACAACTTCATTTATAAATTCTGATATCTTTCCTTCATCAATCATTTTAGACTTCTTTACGGCAACAATTCTTCCATCGGCTAACATTCCTTTATAGACAGTCCCTTGACCTCCTTGTCCAAGAATTCTATCCACATTGAAATGATCAGTAGCCTTCTCTAACTCTTTTGAATTAAACAACTTGGTTTTCTGATCAACATTGGCTTGAAGGGAAGACATTCTTTGCTTTAGCAGTAAACCACCATTTTGTTTGAAGAACCTTTTTTTTCGTCTCGTCTCTTTTCTTTTCTTTATGAGTTTTTGTAACCCCCAGGCAGAAAAAAGCAGAAACAAAGCTCCAATACTACTGCATATACCTGTTAAGTTCCACTTAGGTGAAATACAAAGAGATTAACTATGTAACTTTTTTTTTTTTTTGACAGAAAAGATTGTTGCATACCCACAAATACTACTTTAAGCTTCTGGGTTGGCCTGGAGCAAATATAAGTCCCTGGTAGATTGACACAGGTGCCTCCTCTACAGACCTTTGGATCCTTGCATTCATCAACATCTAATGAACATAGGAAACGATCAAAGTTATGTCTCACCAGTCACCACATGTTACCGATTACCTAGTTTAGTTAGAGCATATATAAGTATAGCTTTTATCCTCTTATAATTTAGAATTGGAGATACTTTGTTAGTTTTTTTGTTTACTTATTTTTACTTGTCTAATCTAATGATTGATATTTCATTTTAAGTGTTACGTGATTAAGACAGTTAAAGAAACATTTCAAAAAAAACTTACCAAATGCAAATTAGAAAACAGGACGCATGACAGATTAAAAGTCGAGAAAAAATAAGCACGTACTCATAAAAAAAATAAAAAATTGAGGATTAAAGTCCATGCATACTGTTTGAAATCTCAAAGTCTTTCGAATATCTTAAAAGGATAAAACAGTTAAAACACAGCTGTCTTGTATTTTCCAGTTACAGATTAGCAGTTTGATTTTAAATTGTTTCCTGATTTTTAAGAATATTTACATTTTATTTCTTTTTTACTGTTATCAGTTTGTATTATATATATAGAGTCTGTGAATACGTTTGAATATAACAAATATACACTTTCCATCCAAACTACACTAATCTAAGAAATTGAGCGAATATAATTGCTTTCTCATTTTTATTATTAAAAAAAATTAAAAAAAAATCTGTGTAGGTTGAAGCAATTGAAAGGTATGGAGGCTTACCTTGGCATCCTTCCATGATATAAGGATTTCCTCGAAAGCCCGGTTGGCAATGGCACTGAAGTACTTTCTGACCAATTCTTGAATATTTATGGCAACTTGTATTTTTAGGAACAGAAGTTCCAAAAATTCTCTGAAATGGATAGTACAATCTCCAATCAAGCACCACAGGCACATATTCCCTGTCGTGAAACTCTTCAAGATTGGTTGACTTAGATTTAAACCAACCTTCATCAACCACAAATGCATATTTGCATTCTTTTTCTCTCTTAGAATTCTTAGTGGTAAAAAAAGTGATATTGACAGCAATCTGATCAGGGGGAATAGAAGTATGACAACAATTCACGCCGCTACAACCATTTTTGCCCACATCAATGTCATCTGTGGAGCAAATTGAAGTACAAGCAGCTGCAAGATAAACACCATTTTCTGAGTTATTCATAATAGCAAGGCTACCACAACTCACTGCAGTGAATCTGTTCTCATCATCAGAGAACACAAATGGGCTTCCTGACAAGTTTAATCCTTTTTGGGTTTGTTTTCCAGAGCAATTCCAGAATGTTATTGGGTTTTTAACTTCAAGTGTGGCATCATCAGTAGAAATATTGAGGACCTCAAGATTGGTGAGTTTGAGGAAAGAAGTGGGAGGGTTAGTGGAGTTTTCACAGATTATTTCGAACCATTTGTCAACAAAACAATCATTGGATCCCATTCCAAAAGGGAATGGGATGTTTAAGTTTCCACAGCGAGCTTGACAACCAGGTTTGGCTATGGTTATTGCAGCTTCTGATGGATTATTTAGGGTACATAAGGATGTCATGATAGTAAGAATCAGAAGCTGCAAGAGTACCATTATTCTTTCTGTAGCTATCTTTCTGCCCATTTACAGTTTTTGGTTGTTGGTAATCAAAATAAGTGCTGCTCAGCTTTTAGAGGGAAAAGGCAAGTGCAAAGTAATAATTAATAAAAGAGAGATATTTCTTTGTACCTTTAATCCTTGAGCTCCCACTATGTTTTATTTATTTATTATTCTTGGTGTGCTTTAGTGGAAAAAGGAGACAACAACTGTTGTTTTGCAACTAGCAAGACTTAATATGAAATTGAATCCCATAGTCCCTAACAAATAAGATCAACATGAATGGTGGTGGAATAAAGAGAAAAAGATTGGGCAGCCTTTGTGTTGTTTTTTCATTCCATGACTTTTTTAACTGAATTTAAGACCAAGAGAGTTCCAATTATCAATAGCTGCTAAGTGCTTACCTGCTTTAGTGCTTAACGTTTTGCACGTTTTAACTTTCCAATCCTAATTCTAGTGTTATCCGCGTGGTTGCCAAAACCCAAGTTTATATTATCCTAATTCTATAGTTTGATATAGATCAATCTTTTTTTTATTATCATTGAATAGACCAATGAATCAATGCAACCTGATTATAAATGTCCATCATAAAGGCCATAAATCACTCTCTTTTAGATCAAACTCAAACTTGGTGAAGAAAGAATGGTATCTTGATCAACTACAGTCCACATGATCAATCACATAATTAATGTGGAAACAATAGCAAAGTGACTGGAATTTTACATACATCCATGATATCTTCATAATTTTAAGTAACACCGGAACGGAGGAAGGAGGATAATGGGGAGGGCCACGGCTTCCCTCACCTTGATAAAATTCTACCCATATAAGTAACTGATTGTAGAGTTGGGGACGTCTTACAAGGATGAAATGGAGATTTGTGCAGCCTTATTGATATAAAATAGAGTTGGGCTAGCTTCTTGCTGTTATTTGTATTAGTGACTACTCTACTTGACTAGTTGTTATTCTTTTTTGCTTGAGGTTCTTTATTTTTTTTTATTTGTTGCTTTTGTTTTTAGTTTTTTCGCTAAAATAGTGACTTATCGTTCATTTCAGAAATAATTCATTCCATCTTTGGTATGTCCATGTACTAATAATACATTTCAACATTTACAAAATATTGTATAACTCCTTAATAATAAAATTAAAAAAAGTCACAAATTGATTAAAAATGAAGATAAATATTGTATTTTGGGCTATAAATAAATCATCTTTCTACACTTCTAAAGCATCAAAAAAATTTGTAAATTTTCTTCTGTTTTATAAAGATAATTAATTAGCTCAATTTTGCTCAACTAGTTTACCCAACTAATTGTAATTTTAAAGTTCATTCATTTGAAGATAATGAAAGTGGTCAATTACGTCTGATAACATAGGTAATATTCATACCTAATCTCGTTAAATTTTTGGTATTTTTATTTTTTTGTTTTAATATTTCTACTTCAAAATCTGCTTTAATTTATTTTAATATTATATTTCCAATAACATTATTTGAGTTCAATTCATTTAAATTATAAGTGAATAATAACTACTTAGAATAGGAAAAATAGACTCGATTTTCTCAATATATAATTTATCTCTCCTGCATAATTTTAATTATCTTTTGTCACATCCGATCACTCATATATTAATTGGTGATTAGGGATGTTGTATGCTGCAAATGATACATAAAATGCCTTTAATATATTATTTATTTATTAATAAATCACATATTTGATTTTTTTCAAATGACTCCAGGCTCCACCCTGGTAACAAGCAGTTATTTTATTATTTTTAAATTGTGTGTAAAATCAATATTTACTCATCTACAAAATTTATAAAATGTTGAGATAGCATCAAGACCTTAAGGATAGCAAGGGTTGTAGCTCTATCTCATGCAAATTAGATGAAGCACCGACAGGAGCACTGCTAATGAAAGTTAACTGTTCAATTGATATGTTGGAAATGAATTTAAATAAAAATATATATTTTTTATTATTTTATGATCGTTATTTTATAAATTATGTAACTGTCATTTTTTATAATTATATGGTTGTTATTTTTATGACCGTTATTTTCATAATTATGTGGTCGTTATTTTTATAACCGTTATTTTTATAATTATGAGATCGTTACTTTTATGATCGTTATTTTCATAATTATGTGTCCGTTATTTTTTACCATTATTTTCATAATTATATAACCGTTACACATATTTTTCAACTATAAATAGGGACAATAGCCCTCAGTTTAAAACATAATTTAACAACTCAAAAATGATTCTACGATTCTTTATAGTAAAACCAAAGAAAAGAAAAATTCATAATTGTTTTATCAGATTTCCGAGCAACATAACTATTTAAGAGGTATAGTATTCTGAACTTCATGCAGTGAAGATCCGAGACAAAAAAAAGATTCTGAGTTGTTTTATCCGGAGGATGACGAGGCTATGTTTGTTTGCACAAGTTTAGGTAGAGCTACGAAACGTCTTAAAGAGAGAAATTTAGTCCGCAACTCAACCCAATCAGTATATTTTAATATATCGATAATATTATTTTTATATAGTTTTTCACCTATTTTTTCAACAGTTAATGCAGAGACAACTTCCCAAGGCTCGTTTACTTCAACTACTATGCATTCAACCTCTGCAGAGATTTGTGAAGAGGAAAAAAGTTTATCTCGTTTTATGAATGGCATCCAACTCCATTGCGATTTCTTTCACAGTAGGTCTCTTCTTTCCTCTCAAATCTAAACACCTTTTTGCAGCTACAATGATCTCTTTATCATTACTGCCCTCTTTAGTAATTTGAACATCCACAATGTCAAACAAACGATTTTCCTCCATGCACCAAAGAAAGTGTATTGCCAAACTTCTGCTTTCTTCTCCTTCCTCTGATTTTACGGTCGAAATTGGCTTTTGTCCAGTCAAGAGCTCAGCAATGACCACACCAAAACTATAGACATCACTTTTGTCTGTGAATTGGTCAGATCTAAAATATTCAGGATCCAAATAACCAAAAGTACCATATACTAGAGTGGTAAGGTGTATTTGCTCAATAGCAATTGACCTTGAAGTTCCAAAGTCTGCTACTTTTGCTCTGTACTTGTCATCTAGCAATATATTTGTGGACTTGATGTCTCGATGATAAATTGGAAAGGAAGCTGCAGAATGTAAGTAGGAAAGAGCTCCAGCAACCTCTGCGGCAATTCGCAAACGCTTTTACCATGTTAGTGGAAACTCTTCGTTATTGACCTTGAAGTTCTACAAGGTCCAAGAAGATTAGCTGATTTTCCGCAAGGTCCATCTTTTGCTCCATAATTCCTTTCAGAAATCACACCAAAGAATTGTAAAAAGTACATATCTGCCGGAAGAGGCTACATGTGCAAGTGCAACTGAATTTCAGATAAAACACTAACAATTTTGAATTAATTACTATCCAATTAGCACTGCAGAAAGACTAATGCACAAAGAGTCATAATGCTAATGACTTTTGGGCATGATTTTTGAGTCATTTAAAACCATAGTGGAATGCAAATAAAACAATTATTAGTTTCTTTATTTAATAAATTCAATAACTAGTTTTAAGAATTGTTATTTATAGAGCAACAAAAAATTTAACAAAGAAGATAATATACTCACAAAATTCTAAATATAAATATTTTACCTTAATATTATATGACCATAGATCACCTTAATTTTAGAGTAATAACTTATAACAATGAAGAAAACTTTCTCAATTCAAAATGAGTTTGTTGACCGAAGAGGGTTAGAATAGGACGTACCAGTAAGAACTGTTTTAAGCCGGTTTAGACATTTGTAAGATCCAGGAAGATTCAAGCGCATTTGGTTCCTCCGGAACAATAAGGATTGGAATTCTCGCATTCATTGTTATCTGACATGCAAAATAGAAAGGAATAAACTAGTTTGTTGGATTAGTTGATATTGGAATTTTTTAGAAAAAAAATTATACTAATACATATTTTTACATTTAAGTTATTTATATTGTAACATGTGATATAATTATTAAAAAATAAATTATTTTTTAATTTTTTAAAATAATTATATCATGTGTCATGTTTCACTGTATATTTAAATTTTCATTTCTGATAGTTTTTATCTTTAAGCTAAGTTACAATATAATTATCTCGCAGCTCTCACAATTACTTTTAAATATCACTATCTAACTATATGTAATCCAATAGTCACATTATCACCTTATGAATACAACTTAAAACATATAATACTAATTGAAGTGAAACTGATGTGAACATCATTAAATTGCTAAAACCATTCTAAAGTCACAAACTTTGGTTGACTTCAGCCCCCAAAACTTACAAAAAATAACAATTTCATTATCAATTATTTAAAAAAGTTACAGTTATGCCCTATATTAGCTAGCTAATATAACAAATTTGCATTAAATAAAAGCAAATTTGTGGGGACAGCCTATAAAAAATGCATCTTGAAACTTTTAAAATTGATGTATAAACACCTATAAAATTTATTTTAAAAAAAAAACTCCACAGTTAAGCTGGTCTATCAATACTCTAAATTATGAAAAAACGGTAACAAAAACATAACAATCTAATAGTCCTTCATGTTTGGATGTAAAAAGAATAGAGAAAATTTATGCAGGATTTTACATTATTGGAAACAATAATTTGACTTGAAATGTTAGATTGAAAAACTAGATGGATCAGCTGACACTTTGACACAGAACGGAAATACAAATACATCAATAATATGAAAGCACGTAAAAAATAAAAAAAAAATATAATTAAAATTTAGATTAATCAGAATTACTCTCTGTCAAGAGTTTCTCATATTTATGTTATGAAAGAAACACAAAAAAATTATTATCTAGACAAACATTTTAACAAATCTGAAATAAGAATAAAATATCTTTATTATATATCTTTAGAAGAACATTCTAGTAATTCTAAAGTAAGAATAGCTTAAAGATATTCCTCTATATCATGGACGAAGATTTCAACTTTCAAACGGAAAAAAGAAGAATCACTCCCAAAATATTAGAAATAAGAGAAAAAAAAAGTAAGATAACTTTTTTATTATTTATAAATTAATTCTTTCCTAGGATTCTGTGTACAAGCAAAGGACTTAGCTATATATAGTTCAAAAGTTTTAAAGTAGTTTATAAAATTTATATGTGGGACTCTAGTAATACATAAAAAAAGAACTATAAATAAAAAAATTTATGTGAGACTCTAATAATACATAAAAATATAACTCTAAACAAAATAAACTATTTTTATCTTTTCTTCCTATATCCATTTGGTATTAGTCCCTTTCACCTGTTTTAAACTCGTCCCGAGTTTTTTTTGAGATAAAGTGGTTTTGGTGAATGGTATTCATAAATATCTGACACATTAAATGTTGTTAAGATGGTCATATCTTTGGGTAAGTTCACTATATATGCATTATTATTAATCTTTTTCTATATTCGACACGACCCATATTTCTTATCTTTTAGCTTGTTTTATATGCCAACAAGAAAGCATTATTTTCACAAAAACACCATCACTATATCTCCTTCTTGATAAATTTTATTTCTTATGTGTTTGTCGACTGTTACTTTATACTTGGCATTGGACTCTGTAAGCTTTTGTTTTACTTTTGAATGAATAGTTTGGATCTTAATTGCTATTTCTTCGACAGCCTTGCTTTTTGTACGAACCTTTGGATGATTAACCAAATCCAATGTATGATTTAGGGCTTTCACATATACAACCTCGTATGAGATCTAACTAGTTGAACTATGCACAGTGCTATTGAAGGCAAACTCGAGTTGTGCAAGAACAAGGTTTCATTGCTTTGGTTTATCGCTACAGAGACAATAAATCATGTTATCAAGTGTTTGATTCATTACTTTTGTTTGACCATCAGTTTAAAGATGTGCAATGCTACTGAAGTTGAGTGATATATCAAAGCGTGCCCATATTGTCCTCCAAAAATGAGAAAGAAATTGTGTCTCGATTTGAAGTAATTGATTGTAGAACTCTATGTAGAAGAACAATCTCTTTGAAAAAGAGTTTTGCGATATTCAAAGCATCTGCAGTTTTGCGACATGGGATAAAATGCGTCATTTTGGAGAACTTATCAACAAAAACTAAATTTACATGCCATTGAATTCTAGAAAGTTCTAACACAAAATTCATGGATAAGTCTTCCCAAATGGTTACAAGGACGAGATGGGTAAAAGTGTCTATGATCCAGTATTTTGAGCTTTTCTTTTGGATGTTTGGCACACATAACACCTTTGGACAAACTTGTTAATATCTCTTTTCAACAGAGGTCAAAAATACATTTCTTCAACGAGTGCGATGGTCTTATCTCTTCTAAAATGTCTCTTTGCACTATTGTTAGCATTTCCAATTCCTACTGTTGAGGTATCATATTCCACTTGAAAAATCTTATCAAAGTCTAGAAATGCTAACAATAGTGCAAAAGTCAACTTCTCTTTCAATAACTAAAAACCTTTTTCAATTTCTTCTCCCAAGTAGAACTTTCCTTTCTTTAGACATTTGGTGACTAGGGAAAAAAATAGTGTTGAAGTTCTTAATGAACCTTCGATAGAAGATTTCTAGCCTATGGAAGCTTCAAACTTTATTTATGGTTTGGGAGTTAGTCAGTCTTGAATTACACGTATTTTTTCCTCATCAGCTTCAATTCCATTGGCAATGATTTAAAAACCTATGAACACCAATTTGTTCGTCAAGAAGCTACATTTCTTCAAATTAAGATACAACTTGTTTTCCTTAAAAATAGTGAACACTTTTTTCAAGTGCTCCAAATGTTCTTCTTGTGTTTGACTATAAATTAGAATGTCATCAAAGTAAACAACTATAAACTTACCAATGTACGAATTCAAGACATGGTTCATGAATCACATGAATATGCTAAGTGTATTTGATAATCTAAAAGGCATCACTAACCACTCGTATAATCCTTCTTTTGTCTTGAATGTAGTCTTCCACTCATCTTGGGGTCTGATTCAAATTTTGTGATATCCACTACATAGATCATTTTTTTAGAATATGGCTACTCTAGAAAGCATAACAAGCATGTCATCAAGACGTGGTATTGAAAACTTGTATTTTATTGTTATGTTGTTAATAGCTCGACTGTCCACACACATACGCCAATCTCCATCCTTATTTAGTACTAATAAGGTTGGTACCGCATATGCACTCATACTTTCTTGAATTATCCCTTTACAAATTAAATCTTGAACCTTTTTTTGGAGGATTTCGCTATCTTTGGATTTAGATGGTAATGAGGAAGGTTGGTCAAGCTTGCTCTTGAAATGAGCTCAATGTGATGTTGGATATCCTTTATTAGTGGTAGCCCAGTTGGAAGTTTTTTTGGCAAGATTTTTATAAACTCATCAAGGACTATTTTTATATAGGCAAGAATAGTTGAAGTTGACATGTCTTCTCTTTTGACTATCAAGGAAAATATCACTTTACTCAGTTTTACTTCTACAAAGAATAATGCTTGAGATATTGTAAGGAATGATTTTTCCTTCACTTTAGAAGCTTTGGGTACATATTCTTTTGCAAGTAAAGTAGCCAAAGAAATATTATTTTCTCCCAAATGGAATAGATAAATACTATCTCTACCTTTATGGGTTGCATTCACGACATATTGCCACAATCTCCCTAACTATATGTAACATGCATCCATATCAACAACATCGCATAAAATTTTATCATTGTATGATTTTCCAATAGAGAATGGGATTCGACATATGCTATCTACTTCTATTTCTCCTCCGTTTTTGATCCACCCAATTCAATATGGTGATGGGTGTGATTTTTTTTTTAAATTGAGAGCCTCCACAAGAGCTTTAGAAACAATATTTTCACTATTGTCGCTATCAATAATTACATCACATAGTTCATTATTGATTAAGAAGCGAGTGTGGAAAATATTGTACCTTTGTGTGTCTTGCTTTGGTGACAAGAGGAGTCGACGAAACACAAAATTAACATGTTCTCCTCCATCCACTTCAACAAAATTGGCACCTTTACAGTCATCATATTTTGGTTCTTTCTCATGATCTTCATATTCTTGCTCCACCAATTTTATTACTCCTCTCTTTGAGCATTGATTAGAAGGATGACCTAACGTGTCCGCATCTATAACCTTTTTCTGGTGTTGGGCATCCATAAGGATTCCGTGGAGGATTACGAGCAATTTTTTCCTCTAATTGAGTTTGCTTTGTTATTGATGCTCCATTCTTATGCGCTTTTCCTTTGTTATGTGTTGGTCTAGTTGTTTCAACTAATGACCTGGGCAAAGCTTATGATCTTGTACTTGAACTTGTCCTACCTACCTACATCTCCACTTTGAAGGTCATATTGTAGGCATCAGTGATTCTCCATACTAAATGTAAGGATACTCGATCTTCGTCCATCAATATAGTGTGCAACTTGTTATGCTTCAGATAACATCAAATTATTTTGAGTAGATAAATAGTGGAATAACAGTGGAATTCTACTATATTCTCTTGAACTAATCGATTCTTTTGTTTGTAATTATGATATTGTTGAAATAATATTTGCTTATAATTAGAGGGAAGAAATATACGCATTAGGTATCGCTTCATCTGAGGTCATGTTCTTATTGAAGCTTTCTTTTGTCTCAATCTATTTTTTTTATTTAATCTCCATATTGAAGCTCCTTCTTTAAGTTGACAAGCTACTAGCTTGACTTGTTTTTCCTTTGGAATTCTCATAACATCAAAGAACCATTCCACCTCTGAGATTCAATCAAAACAATCCTCCATATTCATATTGCCATAGGTATGCAAATCTTGGTCTCATTAGCGATGTCCTCCTCTAGCTCGACCTCCGAAATATCTTCTTCTAAATTTTCATCACTAGAACTATCAATGAGAGTAACATGTCTTCTTGGTATTATTGGATCAACAAGCTTTCTTCTTCTGGGCAATATTGACTCAATCCTATCTTCGTGTATACCATCTACTTCTTGGGCTTGGACTTGAGGCTTATTTTTATCATTAGTTTGACCCTTACTCAATGCTAATTGAACAATGGTTATAGTAAGCTCCTTCATTTTGTATTAAATCTCTTCGCAAAATTGTTGAAATTCTTCTCACATCAGTTGATTACGATCCTTTATTCTCTCAAGCTAAACTTAGCTTTTATAACACCTGTTGTAAGATAGAAGCATAAGTATACTAATAATATGAAATTACGTAGAAAATATGTAATAATGAGTAAAGTTTAGACTAACCTGCATAATCATCATATGGTAAAAGGTCCTCGTATTTATGTTATAGAACAAACACAAAAAATTTATTATCTAGGCAAATACTTTAACAAATCTAGAATAAAACTAACCTATCTTTATTACCTATTTTTAGAATAGTATATAAAAAATTTGATTCCAATATTATATAAAAATTTGATTCAATAGTATATAAAAAATAAAATTTTAAACAAAATAAACTATTTTTTTTTAATTCGTGTATATATTTGGTAATACAATTGGTCACTTTATATTAAGAAACACAACGTTTCTTCAAATTGGCCTCGAAAAAAATTTCTAATAAGCATGTCACAGTTTTTGTCATAGTATCTGTGAGTTGTATAATAATATTGGTCATGAATTACCTTCACAACTGTCAATCAAATAGTGTTGAAGCAAGTTTATAATAACAGTGTAGGAACAATATTACCAATAACTTGAAAGTAACTGCTTGGGTTGAGTTGCGGACTAGGTCGCTCTCTTTAAGACGTTTCGCGGCTCTGCCTAATTTGTACAAGCAAACACAACCTCGTCGTCCCCAGGATAAAATAGCCCATAATCTTAATTTCTGTCTCAGAACTTCACTGCACTGATGAAGACTGGAATGCTACACCTAAAAATTTGTTGCTCGAAAAACTAAAAAAGAACTTAGAAATTGTAGAAAGAATTGTTTTTCATAGGGAGATGAGATTGCAGATTGTTGTGTTGAAACTGAGAGTTGAAACCCTCTTTTTATAGGTTTTAGAAACCGTGTGGCAATTATGATAAAATGATAATGTCTGGGAATTAAGAGCGTAACGATCATATTCTTGATAAAAGAAAATAACGGTCGTTTTTTGGAAAAAAAATGTATATATATATAACAAACATTTTTTAAGTGGAAAATTTTTCCTTAAAAAGAATATTTTTCCAAAAAAAATAAAATACCACCTCACACACACGCACTCGGACTCGGCTCGTCACGGCACGGCCGGTCGGTCGGACGGACGGCGGCGCGCGCGTGCGTGTGTGGTATCACATTTGCCTAGGTCCTCTCCCCTTCCACAAAAGTGGGTGCCCCTTGGGGCCCAATCCCAATAGCTAACTCTTCACTATTTATACCTCTTTAAAATAATGTAAAAAAGCAATGTGGGACAAGGCTTTACAATTTTTTTATTAACTTCATCTTTTCCAACAATCATTTTTTATAAACTTCATCTTTTTCCAACAATCCCCCACTTGAATTTTATATAAAAATAATTTTCATCGAGCAACCGATCAATTATAAGATTGTGCATAAGCGAAAAGGTGTCTATCAACTTGAACCTTTGCATAGTGTTGATGCTTTAGAATATACTAGAGTAACTCGTAGTTTTGAACTCTATCTCTAACAATCATCACACACACAACCTTTCCAAGGTGTAATTCGAAAAGCCCGTGCTTTATGACATGCACGTGTATCCCAGTATAGTGAACGCTCTAGTAAATTTTGCCCAAAAAATTTTTCATAAGAAGCAGCCACACTTCCACATTCACATAGGTGAGTCTATCAAGAGTACTCTTGTAGCTATGTACTCTACTCCACATAGAGTATAGAACTCATTAAGAGTTTAACAATTAACTCATCCTTTTCTATCGCTTTAGGACTTCATGCTTCTAACAATATAGAATGGGATTTGAAAAATAGCATGATGCATCTCATATCACTTCATGACTTGTTATTACCCTTTGAACTTATTTCTTGGGATCTCCAGTCTATAAGTTGGGTTACCATCATAAATGACTCTTCATTCTAAGGGCATTAATCCCATTCCTTTTGAGGTTTTGAAAACCTTCTCTCTTGGTAATCCTTTCGTCAACGGATCTGCCAAATTTTCATCAGAACGTACATGATCCACTTTTACAGCTCCCATAGAGAGAAATTCTCTAATAGTACTATGCTTATGACGTATCTGTCGTCTCTTGTCGTTGTAGTAACGGTTCTGAATCTTTGCAATAGCCGTAGTACTATCGTTATGGATCAAGACAACTGGTATCGGTCTTTCCCATAAAGGGGTCTCAGCTAACAGACTTCTTAGCCAGCCTGCTTCTTCACTAGCAGTGGCTAGTGCTATCATTTCAGACTCCATTATAGATTGAGCCAATATTGTCTGTTTCTTAGACTTCCAAGAAACGACTCCACCAGTTATGTTAAATATATAGTCGCTAGTTGCTTTGGAGTCTTCTGATAAAGTGTTCCAATCTGCATCGTTGTATCCTTCTAAAACAGCGGGAAACTTTTCATAATGTAACCCAAGGTACATAGTTCTCTTAAGGTATCTCATAACCCTTTCAATAGCATTCCAATGCTCTACACTAGGTCTATTGGTAAACCTACATAGTAGTCCCACAACATAAGCTATGTCTGGTCTAGTGCAATCAGTAGCGTAACGTAAGCTACCAATGATGCTCGCATACTCAATTTGTCTAACACCATCTCTGGTGTTCTTGAACAACTTTACACTAGGATCATAAGGAGTACATGCAGGTTTACAGTTGAAGTAATTATATTTCTTTAAGATCTTCTCAATGTAGTGAGATTGATCTTAAGAAATTCCCTTTTTAGACCTAATTATTTTTATACCAAGGATTACACTCGCTTCTCCAAGATCTTTCATATCAAAATTAGCTCTTAACAACGTTTTCACATTATTCACAACATAAATATTTGATCCAAAAATAAGCATGTCATCCACATATAAACATATAATAGTGCAAATATTATCTTCTAATTTATAATAAATGCATTTGTCACTTTCATTTATTTTGAATTCATGTGAGATAACTAGATTATCAAATTTTTCATGTCATTGCTTAGGTGCTTGTTTTAGACCATAAAGAGATTTATCTAATTTACAAACTTTATTTTCTTGACCTGGGAATACAAAACCTTCAGGTTGATCCATATAAATTTCTTCTTCTAAATCACCATTTAAGAAAGCAGTTTTAACATCCATTTGATGTACTACTAAATCATGGATAGTAGCGAGAGAGAAAAGTACACGTATGGAAGTTATTCGTGTAACTGGTGAAAAGGTATCAAAGAAATCTACATTTTCCCTTTGCCTATATCCTTTAACTACAAGACGAGCTTTGTATTTTTCAATAGTACCATCGGGTTTTAATTTCTTTTTAAGTATCCATTTACATCCAATGGTTTTGCAACCAGGAGGTAAGTCAACTAAATGCCAAGTCTTATTATACTCAAGTGAGTCTATTTCATCGTTTATGGCTTCTTCCTATAAGTTGGCATAAAAAGAAAATAATGCATCTTTAAGAGTTTGGGGATCTTCCTCTAAGGTATAAGCATAAAAATCAGACCCAAAATCCTTAAAGGTTTGAGCTCGTTTACTTCTTCTAATTTCAGTGTTTAATTCTTCAGTTTGTTCACTAGTTCTAGTTATAGGTAAACTACTAGAAGACGAGCCCCCACTATTTTTAAATTTAAAGGGAAACCTATGTTCATAAAAGTCAGCATCATTTGATTCTATAACTACATGATTTTTTGAGTCATAGAATTTATAAGATTTACTATTCACAGCGTATCCTATGAATACACATTCATATGCTCTACTAGCAAGTTTATTTCTTTTAGGATCAGGGATCCTAACATAGGCTAAACAACCCCAAGTTTTAAAATAAGTTAAATTAGGTTTCTTATTTTTCAAAATTTCATATGGTGAAATTTTATTTATAGATTTAGGAACTCTATTTAGCACATAGCAAACAGTTAATAAAATTTCTCCCCACCAATGGGAAGCAGCACCAGAGTTTAATAAAATTGCAACAACTGATTCAGTAAAAGTTCTATTTTTTCTTTCAGCTTTGCCATTCATTTCAGGAGAATAAGGTGCAGTTTTTTCATGAATGATTCCATGAGTTTTATAAAAATCATTGAAGATATTGGAATCATATTCGGTGCCTCTATCACTTCGAAACCTTTTTATTTTTCTGTTAAGTTGATTTTCAATATCAGTAATAAATATTTTAAACATATCAAATGCTTCACTTTTATTCTTCATTAGATATACATAAGTGTAATCTGAACAGTCATCTATAAAAGTTATAAAATAGCGTTTTCCATTTCTTGTTAAATTTCCATCAAGTTCACATATATCAGAATGAATTAATTCTAAAGGTTCAGATTCTCTAACTACTGATTTATGTAAAGTTTTGGTTATTTTAGCTTGACTACAAAAATCACATTTTTTAAAATCATTTAAAGATAGTTTAGGAATTAGTTCTAAGCTACTCATGTTCTTGATTATGCGTTTATTAACATGACAAAGTCTAGCATGCCAAATATTAAAAGAACTCAACATATAAGCAGAAGAAGAGGTTTTATTGATTTTAACATTTAATTTAAACATGTCATCAGTGGCGTACCCTTTCCCAACAAATATATTATTTTTAGTTATAGTATATAAGTCAGCCCCTCTTGTTTGAGTAAACCCAGCTTTGTTAAGAAGATAGTCTGAAACTAAGTTCTTTCTCATCTCTAGAGTATGCAGGACATCCTTCAAGATGATAGTCTTTCCAGAGGTAAACTTCAAAACCACCTCACGGTGCAAAGAACTTTAGTGGAGTGGGAGTCACCCAGCAGCACTTTCTTATCCTCAGAATCAGAATAGGATTTGAACATGTCTCGATCATAGCAAACATGGCGAGAAGCACCAGTGTCTACCCACCACCCCTCGGATCCACCAACAAAATTGACTTCAGATATCATAGTAATAAGTTCATCTTCGGTAAGGTTCGCCTGTGGGGCAGGACGATTCCTGTTCCAGTAGTTGCTAGCCAAGTGGCCAGGTCTATTACAACTATAACACATGAATGTGTTATTCCTTAAGGGGGGTTGAAGTCCATTCTAGGGAGGATAGTTTCTATTTCTATTTTGGTGGTTGTGGTTTTGATTATTACTACGATTATGAGTTTTCATATTTCTACCTTTAGGTTTCAGAATTGTGAAGGAGGGTTTCTTATTGGTACTGTTATTTGAGACTACGAGTACTTCATCTCTTTGGTCTTGCTTTCGAGCTTCTTCTTCTATTCTTAAACGGGTTATAAGAATTTCTAAAGAAAATTCCTTAGTTTTATGCCTAAGTGTATTCTTAAAATCTTTCCAAGCAGGGGGTAATTTATCTATTATAACTGCTACTTGAAATTGTTCATCTAAAGTCATACCTTCAGAAGTTATTTCGTGTGCTATCTTCTGCAGTTCGTGTGATTGAGCTTCCACTGAGAGTTGAAGCCCTCTTTTTATAGGTTTTAGAAACCGTGTGGAAATTATGATAAAACAATAATGTATGGAAATTAAGAGCGTAACGGTCATTCTGAGTAATGAAGAGTAACGATCATTTTCAGATTAAAGACGAGTAACGGACATTTTTGTGAGTAAATACGAAGAACGGCTTTTTTCTGAATAAAGAAGACAAACGGCCATTTAACGGTCATATTCTTGATAAAAGAAAATAACGGTCGTTTTTCGGAAAAAAAATGTATATATATATATAACAAACATTTTTTTAAGTGGAAAAGTTTTCCTTAAAAAGAATATTTTTCCAAAAACAATAAAATACCACCTCACCTCACCTCACGCTTACGCACTCGGACTCGGCACGGTCGATCGGATGGCGGCGGCGGCACACACGTGTGTGGTATCACATTTGCCTAGGTCCTCTCCCCTTCCACAAAAGTGGGTACCCCTTGGGGCCCAATCCCAATAGCTAACTCTTCACTATTTATACCTCTTTAAAATAATGTAAAAAAGCAATGTGGGACAAGGCTTTACAATTTTTTTATTAACTTCATCTTTTCCAACAATCATTTTTTATAAACTTTATCTTTTTCCAACAGATAGGGATTGTCTGAATAAACCCTATCGCAGCTACATCAAATAACTTCCTCAACTACAGAAGGATTGGGAATGGATAGTTCATTGATATAGTGTAATGATATTCGTTGGAGCTCTTGAGCGTCAGCCTCATATATTTTCCAAATACTTGAGTCTCTTTATTATAATTCAAGACCCACTTTAGCGTCACAGGAACATAGTCCAAACTCCGGAAGTATGCCAAACCCAGAGTGTTCATCTTAATCTGAAACCATTGTTCGTCCACCAAGAACAAGTACTTACATTGATAGCTTTCATTTTGTCTCTACTGGGCATGAATTTGAAAAGTAACATTAAAGGAATTCAAATTCAAAGAAATTCCAATCATGTAGCAATAGGTGTCGTTGCAGCGATTGGTGTTGGTTTCTGTGGAGCATTTTGACGACACTCTGTGGATATTGTGTTTCCCTTTGAATTTGAATTGAATAAAGCAAGAGTGTTACAGCTAACCACAATGAATCTGTTTATATTGGAGAAGCCAAAAGGGGTTCGGTTAGTTTCAATTACTGCACTTGGTAACCACCGAGAATGTTGCCTTTATGAGTTATTACACTCAATACACGTCGAATTATTCTTTGATGAAATGAACATTTGAGACTTACCTATAAATACATAGTTTGGTCCCTAAATTTACTCTATGAAAAACTGAGAAAGAATTCAAATAATCCTCAATGAATTGTTCTCTATACCATCGTAATAACAAAAAAAAATTTAGAAACATCAAACCAAAATCCCATTAAATTCTTGTGGTAAGTGGTGAAGCTTGATCAATGAAGGGAGGTATGTTTTCAATTTTTTTACTTTTAATGTGTTTATATGCTTCAATGAATGTTTCTGGATCGAATTATGATTCATTATTTGGTATCAAAGTTGTTTTGAAAACACCCTTTTTTTATTTTATTATACCGAAGGATTGAAAAATGGGGTTTTTTATTTGGCTCGATTTTGATGCATATGGAAATTATAAAATATTTTAGTATTGATACTCGAATGATTCTATGAATCAAAACGTGAAATACCATAAAGAAAATTATTTCAATTTTTCGTGCGCATTCATTGGAATTTGGCTCGATTTAATTTATTGTAGTAATTTAATCTGTTAATTACTCTAATATGAAATGTGATGTTCTTGAGCTCAAAGGGGACAACTACAAGGTTTGGAAGGAAAGAGTTCTCCTTCCCTTGGAATGGATGGATATAGATTATGCCATTAGGAAGAAGGAGCCCCTTGCATTAACTGAAACCATCTCTCCAGATGCAATTATTCTTTATGATTAGTAGGAGCGATCTAATCGTCTCTCCGTTATATTCATAAAGACAAAAATATGTGCTGGTATTAGGGGCTCCGTCGAGCAATATGACAAGGTCCAAGACTTACTTAAGGCTGTGGATAAGTATTTCGCCACTTCAGACAAAGCAATGACGAGCACCCTCATCATACAGTTTTTGTCCCTAAGACTCAACAACGTTAGGGATATACGTGATCAATTGATCATATCATGTGTATTAGTTAAATTGCTACCCAATTGAAAATATTGGATGTTGAGATGCCAGAACCCTTCTTGGTTTACAACATCCTATGTATCTTACCTCAACAGTATGACCCATTTAAGATATCCTCTAACACACATAAGGACAAATGGTCAATCAATAAGTTGTTGACTATATGTGTTTAAAAAGAGGGCAAGCTTCTTATGGAAGAAAAGGAAAGAGAAAAGGAGAATGTGAACTTGACTACCTCTGGAAAGAACAACAAGAAAAATCAAGCAAGGGACAAGGGGAAGGGAAAAATCCCTCCTCAAAAGGACATTAAGAAGGAGATTGTGTGCTTCTTTTGTAAACGAAGTGGCACGTTAAGAAACAATGCTTCAAGTTCATGAAGTGGCTTGATAAGAAATGTACTCAAATTTCATTTATTTGTTATGAATCCAATATGGTTGATGTTAATCATAACACATGGTAGATTGATTCTAGTTATACAATCCATGTTATCAATTCATTACAGGACTTGTGAGACTTGTGGAAACCAGTGGGAATTGAGCGTAGTGTTTATTCAAGAAATAAAATGCCCTCACATATGGAGGCCATTGGCACATGTAGTTTGTTTTTAAGTAGTGGTTTCATTCTAAATTTGAAAAAGAAATTTTATATTCCTAGTTTTTCTAGGAATTGAATTTCAGTATTCAGACTTATATCGAATGGTTATTCCTTTAACATTTTAGACTCTCGTTTTAATTTATTTTATAAATATGATGATATTAGATATGGTACTTTGTTTGATGGTCTTCTAAGTTATGGCATCAGAGATCAGGACATATCTCCATTGAGAGAATTAAAAGGTGGGTAAATGATGGGGTACTTAGTAGTCTATATTTTAGTGACTTTGAGACTTGTATAGACTATATTAAGGGTAAGAAGACTAACAAGTCGAAGGGTGCCAAGATGAGCTCTGAATTATTGGAAATCATACACACAAACATTTGTAGTCCAGACATGGATGCATACCGTGATAAGTACTTCATTTCTTCCATAGATGATTACTCACGATACATATATTTCTACTTTCTTAACAGTAAGAATGAAACACTATATGTTTTTATGGTGTTTAAAGCTAAAGTAGAGAAATAATGTGGCAAGTAAATTAAGATCGTGAGATCTGATAGAGGTGGAGAGTATTATGGTAGATACACTGAGAGTGGACAAGCGAGTGGTCCATTTGCAAGGTTTCTTCAAGAGAATAGGATTGTTACCCAATATTGTTCGCGTGGCTTTCCAGACTAGAATATGAGTAGTTGAAAGAAGAAACCGAACATTATTGCACATGGTGCGAAGTATGCTTGCTAGTACCGAACTTCCTAAGTCCTTGTGGATTGAAGCTCTCTTAAGACGACTAGGTACATATTGAACCGAGTTCCAACCAGGGATACCTTTTGAGTTATTCAAGGGTTGGAAACTGATTTTACGAAATATGTGCGTTTGAGGATGCCCATCTAAAGTAAGGATTTATAATCCACAAGAAAAGAAGTTGGATGCAAAGACCATAAGTGGGTATTTCAATGAATATGTCTAAAGGTCTCAGGGATATAGGTTTTATTTTTCATCTCATAGCACTAGGTTCGTGGTATCAAAAAATGCAAAATTTCTTGAGAATGACTTTATTAGTGGAAGTGATCGATCCCAGGGAATTGGTCCTGAGAAAGATCATTCAAATGCTTAGTGTGCCACTTCAAGTAATGGACTGATCTTTGTTGTTAACAACTTGCCTCGAGTACAAATGTGTGTTGAAGAACCTGTCTTGGAAGTACCATAAGCTATTAATCTTGATCCAATAGATGCTAAAGTTCAACAGATGCCTGAAGTTTTTGAACAACCAACTGAACAACATAATCCTTCTCATCAAGAAAATGTTGATGCAACATTTAGAAGATCTACTAGAGTAAGAAAATCGGTGATTCCTAATGACTATGTTATGTATCTATAAGAGTGTGACTACAATATGGGAGCCAAAAATGATCCAAAGACATTTTCACATGCCATGAGTTCTGAGGTTTTGAACTTATTATACAATGTCATGAAAGAAGATATGGATTCTATGGCGTTTAACCGAGTATGGGATCTCGTCAAGTTGCATGATGGTGTAAAAGTCATTTGATGTAAATAGGTCTTCAAGACAAATAAAGACTCACAAGGCGATATTGAGAGACATAAGACAAGACTTGTTGTAAAGGATTCACTCAAAGAGAGGGAAATGACTACACAGAGACATTCTCTTCAAGACAAAGATATGTACAGTTCCATCTTGTAGGCACATCTAGCACGACACTTCCTTTGGACTCAATATTTTCCTTAATATAACACATTTTAAACTTTTGTAATCTCAAAAAAGATCTAACATATCTTACTGTACAACGAATACTTATAATAGTATTGTGAAGATTGTTATGTCTTTCTCTTAAAACCAAGTTCAAAATGTGAGCACAACATCGCACATGAAAGAACTCCCCACTCATAACAAGTTTATCATTCCAACTTTTTAGCTTCATTTTCAAGTATGACACATTAGTATCATTTGAGGAAGCATTATCAAGAGTTGTAATGAATACCTTACATATACCTCAATCACACAAACTTTGTTCTATCACTCTCCTAATTGTATTACCTTTATGATTCTCGACAAAAGTTTATAATTCTCTTTTATAATTTCCAATCCTTGTCAATATAATGAGTGGTTAGACAAACATAATTAACATTTTGAATTGAAGTCCAACAATCACTAGTAAGATAAACTCTTTTCTTTTCATTTATGAAAACGTGTCTTAAACTTTTTTTCTCATCTAAATAAAGTTGAAACACATCCCTGAAAATTGTTTGACGAGATGGCACATGAAACTTAGGACAAATTTCATCTATAAAATATTTAAATCTTTCACCCTCAACAAACCTAAAAGACAATTCATCAATAATAATCATTTTTTCCAAAGCAACTCTAGCATGATTTGCATCAAATGATACAGTAACTAATTTATAAGCTGTCGTATCACTCTCTCCTTTTTGTGTTTGAAAACTTAACATCTTTTGTCTTCTATGTACTTCTTTAGGAATATTCTTACATAAATTTTTGAAGTAATATATCATTGAAGTAGTTCTATTCCTTGTACGATGAGCAGTATAACTTTTTTTACAATAATGACATATAGTTTTAAGATTTTCCACATCCTAGGGTAAAATAAATGAAAAATGATTCTATATTTCTGACTTGAAATTTTTTAGTTTCTTCGTATCAGATTTTTTTTATCGGAGTGAACATTACTTCCTTATATTCCTCTTTTTGAAGATAAGTCATTTAAATTCTATGGTGGATTTTTCATTTCCTCTGGATGAATTTTAGGTTCAATGTTTTCAGTCATAGACATAGAAAAGTTTGAAAATTGACTTGGTCTAATAAACTCATGTAAATCATCATCATCTATATATAGAATATATATTAGTACATATTATTATAGTAAGTTAAATATTGAAGTAACATTCTATCAGAAAATCAATTAAGCATATATCCTTGATAAATAATTCATTTATCTCCTTAAGTGGACTAATAAGCTATGTACGATCAATATCAGGGTGCCTTCTAAAGTTCCTCTGAGCACTTCATTAGGATTACAATTTTTCCTATTTCATTGTTCCTGCTGAAATGTTTGGGGGAACTCTTGGCCTCACTTGAGGCTAGTGCTAGAAATAGGATATAGACGATTTTAGTTCCCTTCTTTCACTTTGATATATAATTGAATGTGCTACTAATCAAATTATAACAAATATGCAATTTTCTTACCTTTCATGTCATTCATCCGAATAAAAAGAAAATATGCCTACGAGAATGCATCAATACATATCCAACTAAATTAAGACAATTAAGAAAAGATAATGTTACACAACTTGCCTTAATTGGCTTAAGTATTTCCTGTTTTGTTTTTGTTGTTTAAGTTGGAATTTGAGTAATCTAGGAATTTGCCAGTTCAATTTTTCAACGGTGGCTAACCGATCAATGATCAAATTTGAGAATGGATATATAGTGGAGACGGTGTTTGATGGAAGCAAGCTAGGAATAGAACCATACTCGATTCAAGTATCTCCATATGGGGGCCTTCTGGTTTTAGATTCTGAGAATAGTAACATCTATAAGATCTCAATGCCAATATCTTCTTTTAATTCTTAACAATTCTGATATTATGCTAGATTTCATCTTTTAGTAACATTAAGAATTTTTTATTTATGAAAAATAACATCATTTGTTTACCCTAATTTTCATAGCATGTTCCATCTATGATCATGTATGCCATATCTTATTTGTATTTCCAAGATTCACTTCAAGTGATTGAAAAAAAAACTACTTTTAGTATAAGCATTACTCTTAAGGCATTAGCTTTGCCCTTGAAGACTTCATTTTTTTATTCCTTTCTTAACCTTAAGGCTCTTGTTAGATTCTAATTTTATACATCTAGAATACTATTATGCTTTTTATAACTTGTATGTTTTTTGTCGTTAAAGACTCAATTTTTCAAAGTATTAAGCGCTTTTGGTTATTTCCTTCTAATTCCATCTATTTAGTCGTCATTCAAGTTTCATTTGTGTTTCAAAAGGAAGATTTTTTCATTAGACTTCAAGCTTACTCATCTTATAAACGGGGAAAAGTATATCATCTCATAACTTTTAGTTGGCTAATACAATATTTGTTCACGAAATTGTACTCAACATATCAAAAACATAGAAAAATAAGTATTGTCAATCAATCTAAAATACACACAATATCTCGTACATAAAATTGTACTGAAAATGGTTGGAGAAATCACACAACAATTCGTCTATAAACAAAAAACATATATCAGTTAGCTTATCACATATCTATTTCGTCCATGAATGACAAAATTAGAGGCGAGGTAAGGTCGACTGGTTAGTGGTGGAGGCGACACGAAGATAGTTGGTTATTGTTGGAGGCAACGACAGCGAGGATACGATACCATTTTAGGGTTCGATTCGAAGAGGAAAAACACGAGAGAGAATAATAGGAAGATGTTGTAATTTTATTATATACACCATTTTAATTAAAAAAAAGTTAATATATTATTAAAACAGGTTTGATCAATTTAAAAATTAGTATAATCGAATCGAAACGTTTGACAATTCATTTTAATTAATATAAATCAAGTTGGACCGTTTCGTTTATAAAATTGTTTAAATTAATCTAATTTTTCAATTTAATTCAATTCAGTCCAAATTTTAGGCAGCCATACATCTTACTATGCTTAAATAGGATTTTTTTTTTTTGTTTGAAATGTGAATCTATTCTGCTTCCAATTATCTCATTAAAACAAACCACAACTCTACGCATTGGACTGATTTTGTTCAGCCACAAGAAAGAATTTAAGAACAAAGACCCCAAAATTGTTTTTTTTTTACTCTTTTTTTAATCCAAATTTTTTAAAATCCTTTATCATTATTTATATATTTTTTTTAAATTATACTGTATTTCATTCATTCAAAACTTTGAGTTTGGCTTATTAGAACTAGAGGACCCTTATCCATTGAAACTAGGTAATTTTTGATCTCTTAAAATTTATAATAAAAATAACACTACAATAACATTAAATATATTAATCAATAATATTAATTGATCCAAATAATTAAAATTCAACTTAACATCTATTTAACCAATATTAAATATGAATTTTTAAACTAGATATTAATTTATTAACAAAAATATAACATTTATGCTATTTTATAGTTAGAAGATTTAAAAAATATTATAGATTTTTAAAAAAAAATTAAACATTTATTAAATATACTATAAGGTAACTAGCAACCTCAGGTCCTCAGCAGCAGCTTTTTCGCAAACCAAATTCCACAGTTACGTAACAATATACAAACCGCACACTTTCCTTTTGCTTAAATCAAAACACAAATGCAATTTAAATTCTGCTTGTAAAGATATAATTACTTAAATGATTTTATTTTTAATCTCCTAAAAATATATATATTTTTAGGCATATGTACACTAGACTTTTTAAACACACCCAAACTATATATTTTTTACTTTATATATAAAAAATGAACATATAAATAAAACTGGGATTTATATGATGGGTGCGAAAACGCACCAGCCTTCACGCGTTTGCAGAGAAGAAGGAAGAAGGTTAGGGCTGATCCTGGGGCAACGATCATGCTCAGAAGAGTTGGGGAACACCCGATCGGTTAGTGAGGAACCACTCAAGCAGTTAGAGGCACTCTGACAGGTATGAAAGGCGCGTAGGTGAGTCTGTAGCTTCTCTACTGAATTTTTGTTACGATCTAACTGAATTAATGAAATCAATGTAATTTCCTTTCAATAATATGATCTGTAAGGCTATATAAATGTCAAGGAATCCAGAGAATGATATGAATATGAAGATTTAATCTCCCTCCTCTATGTGTCATCTTCTTCAATTAGAACCAAAATTAATCCCTAACAGTGGTATCAAAGTCATGACACCAGGGGCAAATCCAATGCCGAGTTTCGCGGCAAGGTAATAGAAACCCTGGCAAGACATGAATCAGGCTTCAATCAAATAAGCGCAACTTTACAAGCTGTGCTAACCGAGTTACAGGGACTTCGCGTCACTCGGAATTTACCTGAAGAAAACCCGTTTGCACGAGAAGAAAACCCACGCCCAAATGGTGGGTTCAAAAACCCTAATGAGCCACCACGTTCCCACTTTAGGCTATCATTCCCTACCTTTACAGGGGAAGATCTCACTGGGTGGATATACAAAGCTGAGCAATACTTTGAATTCACAAATACTACACCATAACAACGAGTGCAGTTGGCATCGTTTCATTTGGATGGTATTGTCTTACAATAGCATATATGGATCACCAAGTTCCGTGGACCACTCACTTGGGAGGAATTTGTCCAAGCTATGCAGCTGAGATTTGGCCCAACTGATTATGAAGATCCATCTGAAGCTCTGACCAGACTCAAACATACCTCAAGCGTAGCTACTTACCAGGAAACATTTGAGAAACTCTCTCACAGAATGGATGGTCTTCCAGAAGAATTTTTGATAGGCTGTTTCATTGCTGGATTAAGAGATGAGATCAGAATTGAAGTAAAAATTAAGAAGCCACGAACGTTGGCTGAAGCTATAGGGGTGGCAAGGCTGATTGAAGAAAAGAATCTGCTCCAGAGGAAGGCCATTCAGTATCCACGATACCCAACATCCTCTGTGACAGTAAGGACTTCCACTAATCCTACTACTGGCGTATTAGGACCCCCTCCTCAACAAAGAAGCAACTCAGCACCAATTACCTCAACTAATACCTTTCATCGCATCACTAATCAGGAGGCACGTGAACGTCGAGATAAGGGACTATGCTACTACTGTGATGAGAAGTTCACAGCTGGTCACCGTTGTGCACGACCACAACTGTTTATGATAGAGGAGATGGAACAAATTCTCTCAGGGAACTCTGAAGAAGATGTAGAGCAGGAATCACCACAGGTAATGCCTGAAATCTCATTTCATGCCATAGCAGGAGCTGAACATCCTCAAACCATACGGGTAATGGGGTAGTTAAAAAAAAGAGTTAGTGTTGATTGACGGAGGTAGTACTCATAATTTCATTGATCAAGCTCTTACTCTCCAGTGTGGAATAACTATCACCAAGGGAAAGAAGCTAGAAGTAATGGTGGCCAATCGTGAGAAGGTGGAATGCGCAGGGCAATGCTGCAACCTTAGCCTTACCATACAAGGGTATCAGGTAACTGCAGATTTCTATGTCCTTCCTGTTGCAGCATGCCAACTGGTGTTAGGGGTCCAATGGCTGGAGACTTTGGGTCCTATTGAGATGGATTATAAGAAGCTAACCATCAGTTTTCAGGAGAAGGGTACTACTCATAAGCTTCAAGGATTAAGGCACACAAACATTATAGCCCTAACATGCAAGGAAACCCAGAGCTTGCCAGATACAGGGTTGTTCCTTCAGATACTTCCCATTAAACCCTCAGAGGAACAAACCAGAACTCATTCTCCTGAGATAAGTAAAATATTGGTCGTATTCCCCCAAGTATTTGAACCCTCCACCAGCCTTCCTCCTAAACGATTACATGATCACTGTATTCCCCTACAACCAGGAACTGGACCAATAAGTGTAAGACCCTACCGTTACCCCTACTATCAGAAAACTGAGATAGAAAAAATGGTGTCAGAGCTCCTACACTCTAATCTGATTAGACCAAGCAACAGCCCCTTCTCATCACCAGTATTGCTAGTAAGAAAAACTGATAGAACTTGGAGATTTTGCATGGATTATAGGTCTCTGAACTCCATTACTATCAAAGACAAATACCTTATACCGGTCATAGATGAACTATTGGACGAATTGCATGGAGCCAAAGTCTACTCCAAACTGGATCTTCGATCAGGGTATCATCAGATCAGGGTTCGTGAAGAAGATACTCCAAAGACAGCCTTCCGGACACATGAAGGCCATTATGAGTTTCTTGTGATGCCTTTTGGTCTCACTAATGCCCCAGCCACCTTTCAGAGCTTAATGAATGATATTTTCAGACCCTACCTTAGGAAATTTATATTGGTTTTCTTTGATGACATTTTAGTGTATTCTCAGTCATGAGAGGATCACACACTGCATCTACAAACGATCTTGCAGGTATTAGCAACTAACAGTTTAATTGTTAAACCTTCCAAATGCCATTTTGGAGTATTGCAGGTGGAATACCTAGGGCACCTGATATCAGAACAAGGGGTAGCCGTGGATCCTGCAAAAATTTGAGCTGTTATAGAATGGCCAACCCCAACCACAGTAAAGGGAGTCAGAGGATTCTTAGGATTGACTGGCTATTACAGAAAATTTATTAGGCACTTTGGTGGAATAGCAGCACCTCTCACCTCCCTATTAGGGAAGGAAGGGTTCCAATGGAATGAGGCTGCAACTCAGGCCTTTCAAAAATTGAAGGAGGCACTAACTTCCCCTCCTGTTCTAAGGTTATCTAACTTTACTCAACCCTTTGTCGTGGAATGCGATGCTAGTGGCAAAGGGCTAGGAGCAGTCTTGACCCAGGAAAACCGTCCAGTAGCTTATTACAGTGCTGCCCTCAAGGGATCAGCGTTGGCACTGTCAACTTATGAAAGGAAAATGTTGGTTGTAGTGAAGGCTATCAAACTATGGCGCTCCTATCTGTTGGGAAAACCTTTCATCGTGCGTACAGATCAGCGAAGCCTTAAATACCTCTTAGAGCAAAGAATTACCACCCCAGCTCAAGCAAGATGGTTACCTAAGCTGCTCGGGTATGACTATCAGATTGAATACAAGAAGAGCTCAGAGAATCAGGCAACAGACTCATTATCAAGAAGGGTGTAATTTCAATTGATCTCCATCTCGCAACCCCAAGCAGCCTGGTGGTCTAGCCTCCAAAAAGAAGTCCAACAAGATCCATTTTATGAAAAGCTACAAGCCAGAATCTCCACAGGGGGAACACATTTTTTTTGCCAGCGTGATGGGGTTTGGTTCAAAAAAAATAAGGCTTATGGTTGAATGCCATTCAACACCAACAGCAGGGCACTTCGGATTCCACAAGATACTTGCCCGCATCAAACAAAATTTTACATGGCCCAACATGCAGCAAGGTGTGAAAAGATTCCTACATTCATGTGATATATGCCAAAGGTGCAAGAATGACTGCATGAAACCCGCTGGATTACTACAGCCCCTACCTATTCCTAATAAAAGCTGGACAGATATTTCAATGGATTTCATAGAAGGGCTACCCCCTTCCAAAGGACATACGGTAATTATGGTGATAGTAGACCGTTTGACCAAATATGGCCACTTCATAGCCTTGAGACATCCTTTCACTGCCCTAATTGTTGCTAAAGCTTTTGTGGCAAACATAGTACGCTTACATAGGATTCCCACTTCAATAATCAGTAACAGAAACAAAATATTTGTAAGTTCCTTCTGGAAAGCCCTATTCAGCCTATAGGCTACTAAACTTTGTATGAGCTCAAGTTACCACCCTCAAACCGATGGGCAGACAGAAGTAGTCAACTGCACTTTGGAACAATATCTACGTTGCTTTAATGGGGAGTAACCAAGCCAATGGATAGAATGGTTACCTTGGGCAAAATATAGTTATAATACAGCAACACATTCTTCCACTAAAATGACACCCTTTGAAGCAGTTTATGGTCATCCACCCCCTCATCTGTTGGCTTACATTCCAGGTACTTCCAAAGTTCAGTTGGTAGATAAATGCTTGCGTGATAGGGACACCATTTTGCGTGATCTACGCCACCATCTCCTGATAACTCAGAACCGTATGAAGTGCCACGTTGATCAACATCATAGAGAAGTGTCCTTTGCAGTAGGAGATTATGTATACCTCCGCCTCCAACCATATAGACAAACATCTGTGGCTTTCCGAGCTGCCATTAAGTTAACTCCACGTTTCTATGGGCCATACAAAATCACAGCACGAATTAGGACAGTAACGTATAGGCTGAAATTGCCTCCTGAATCCCAGATACACAATGTCTTTCATGTTAGTCGCCTCAAGAGACACTTGGGACAAGACGTTCCACCCATCGTAGTCCTACCTCCTATTTCAAACAATTCAACAATGCTTTCTCAACCTGAGTCTGTCTTGTACCGAAGAGTGATCCAAAAGGGCAAATATCAACCAAAATCAAAAATTTTAATAAAGTGGGCTTGAGCATCGATAGAGGATGTTACGTGGGAAAATGAATGGCGTTTTTCTAAAACATATCCATCCTTCATCATTGCGAACAATGAACCTCAAGCAGGGAGGAGTTGATAGGTGTGAAAACGCACCAACCTTCACGCGTTCGCAGAGAAGAAGGAAGATGGTTAGGACTGATCCTGGGACAACGATCATGCTCAGAAGAATTAGAGAACACTCGATCGGTTAGTGAGGAACCACTCAAGCAGTTAGAGACACTCTGACAGGTATGAAAAACGCATAGATAAGTCCGTAGCTTCTCTACTAAATTTCTGTTACGATCTAACTAAATTAATGAAATCAATGTAATTTCTTTTCAATAATCTGATCTATAAGGCTATATAAATGCCAAGAAATCTAGAAAGAATCCAGAGAATGATATAAATATGAAGATTTAATCTCCCTCCTCTATGTGTCGTCTTATTCAATTAGAACCAAAATTAATCCCTAACATTATACCATCCAATTAAACTATTAAACCTTTGCATTCAAACATAAGTTATAAGACAAAATATTGACTTTTCTCATGTTCAATCAGAAACGTAAATCATAAAAACAAAACTATATTGTCCATAAAATTTAACCGTAGTACAAGCATCTAAATACAACGTAATGTGTTAAGTTCACCATACCGATTACAAGGCAAGATAGCAATCAAATTGCTACTGAGATCTCAAGAGATACATGTCATCCTCCAAGTGACATTGGAAGTTAGAGAAACCAGGTCTCCTATTACAATTTACAGTAAAACATATAGCATGCAAAAGGTTTAAGCATATTTTGGCGAGGTGATATATCTCACCAATCATAAGGGCGTATGGATGCTTTAGATGCTATTCGATTACAGCAGCCAACTTGATTGGATTTCATTTTAAGAGCATCTATGCTTAGTACTCCAGAGATCCCATTGATGGTATCCCATTGCTTGAATTTCTCAAGTCCTGCCGAATCATGTAGTCGTCACAAGTATTACCGCTTTTAGAAAGTTTATTACTGCCATTTGAGAGTTTGTGGCTTGGAACAGAAGTCCCAGGATTTAGGCCTTCTTTGCCCATCTGCTGGACTTCAAGTGGAGACAGTATCTTGATATACCACACGTTGTTCACAAACTCCCTGGAAAAAGACACAAAGTAGAGTGAATTTCAAACAGAATGGTGCAGAGCATGAAGTGAAACTTAGCCAACAGAGATACTTAAATTTAATTATAACACAAATAGAGATAAATTTCCTAAAATTTAACACAAGTTCCACAGTTCTTTCATACAATCAATTCATTATAATGCAAGTTTCAATGAATGTGAATTTTCTATACACATCCACTAATTTTCAAAAATACACCACCATTCAAGTTTTCAATCTTCACTTCATGTTGTCTAATTCTCAGATTCATGAGTTTACTGCAATATACGAGAAGTTGTGCCATGCAGGAATATCAGGTAGATAGGGAATATTAGCCATAATCAAGTAAACAGTTTCAATGATTTAATTATAGGGTGAGGTGTTATACCAATCCTTTAGAGATCAGGTTATTTGTATCATTTAGTCCCTTAGATTAGTAATAGTATTATTTAATCTCTTAATTATGAAAACAGATGTCAATTAAAGACAAATTATATTATTTTAATGTTAAAATATTAATATTTTCTGTAAGTGATTAAACCACAATTAAATAAGAATTTTTAATAGTGATAAAAATAAAATTTAATATAAAATTGTTAAAAGGAAAAAATTAATAATAATAATATTCAAATAGAAAGTCATTTAAATATATTTTTTATTTTTATAAAAATTAAAAATCAAAAACATTAACATGAAACTCTAACAATTAACAAATACTAAAATAATTTTTTTGTGAATTATTTTTCATATTAATTGCCACTTTACAATTGTTAAACACTTATGTTTTAATAACGTTTAATTACTTAACATAAACATAATAATATTTTAATAGAAAAATTATTAAAATAATATAATTTGTCCTTAATTGATAATTTTTTCATAACTAAGGGACTAAATGACATTAATTCTAGACTAAAGAAATAAACAACACAAATGACTTAAAGTAAGAAACTTTTGTGACATTTTTTCTCTTAATTTTATAATAAGCATCAAACATTCTACAAAAGCATGACAGAACATGATAAGAAAACGTGCAAATAAACAGCAACACCTTAATAATAAGACAACCAAAACCAACAACGATAGAAATATTTAAGTTGTGGATTTTCTTAGCTCTCTCACATTTTGCCACTAAACACATAGCTATCAGTTGAACGGCATATGCATGCACACTCATAAACAAATTATATTGAATTTTGAAGTCTTGCACAAGTATTAGGGCTCTTTATCGAACCTAACAAAGGTTGCTGTAAAGTATGATGAACTCCCCACAAAAAGCTACGAGTTCAATTGATCAGCAAATACAAACAGACTAAACTTCGTAATGTTTCCATCACCAAGTTGGTACCTCAATTTTTGAAGGATACCAATTTAAAAGAAAGAATTTTGAAGGTATTGTACCACCAAAACAGTAAGGACAGACAGTAATCAAGGATAAAAGTTTGATGAACTATAACTAAAAAAAATAAATCTGCGAAAATAAAAACTCCATTCAATAATACGATCGAGGACTTACTGCCAAGGATCATCACCAAGGAGAAGAACATCATTCTCCCGGTCAACAAATACAAGCTGCCAGCCTGATCTCTGAGGGTCTTCCAATTGGCCTTCTAGACCAAACATACGCGCGAGCTCACTGCGTAGTTCATCATAGCTGCTGAACTTAGAAATATCTAGTGACCTCCCAAAGGACCCTGACTTGTGAACCTGCCAGAATTGCACATTTTTTGTCAAAGAAAGAATTTGAGTAACAAACAATGCATACTTGCTGAATTAGAATGGGAAAATTACAAAAAGGTAGGAGAATGCATCCAGAAACTAATAGCCATAAGTTCAGTCCATATAAGAGTTGTTCTTTTTGACATATGATAGTTAAGTTTGTAAAATGAGTTGATTGTAGATGAGGAAGAGCAACCATAGATTTTAAAGTCAGAAGCATGTACATTAATCTCGGTCACTATGTTACCTTGTAATAGATGAATAATTTACATACAACTCTCAACCCTCGTAGACATTACAATGGTTGGAACAGACAAGTAAAACTAGTAGCAGGCAGAACAATTATTTATAAGAAATTTCTCCTCGAGTATGAATATCCCAATCACCATCTAGAGATTTCCAGTATAAATCTTCTGACTACACAAGAATCCTAGAGCAAGGATTCCACAAATAATTTTCCAGATCGAAACCTCAAAGCTAAAGAATTTAACCGTCCAAAGGAAAAAAAATAAAGAGTGCAAAAAAAGATGAGAAAACAAAAAATTGATTACCTTCACAAAGGTTCCATTTTGTGGATTCACTTGGTCCACATTTTCAGAAGAGTGCAAAAATGATTCATCTACACAACTTGAAGAAGTCATGTCTGAATGAAGTGGAAAATCAGTACCCATCGCAGTTGAATAATTTGAACCAAATGGCACTGACAATGAATCATTTTCCCCACCAATATTTCTAAAGTTTGACATTCCATTCTGCAGCATAAGAGATGATGAATCAATGTTTACGCCAAACAAAAGATTGTTATGTGGATCGGTAGCACCTTGATACACATTGTACTCTCTCCCAGGAAATGGAGGTAAAGTACCAAGGTCAGAGACATTTGTCTGTGATGTCCCTAACTGTTCAACCTGGGGTAGCACACAATGAGTAGCTCCGGCTGGAAGCTGAGGTTCAGCTGTGATTTGCTTGGTTAACAGGGAAGAAGACGATATCATAGAGTTGGATCCACTTAAATTAAGCAAGTGTGACCCTCCATCCGGGGACAGCGAACCTAATATACTATGCATAGGGGAAACATCAGATGAAGATATAGAATTTCCAACTGGATCAGGAAACATTTGCTGGGGACACTGGGAAGAGATAGCCTGCAGAGATGGGGACTGTGTAGATGATGTAAAGTTTGATAGAGCAGAAATACCATTAGGAAACTGCTGCTGAACGGGCAACTGTTGGAATTGCTGCAATTGTTGAAGTTGTGGTTGCTGACGATGATCGCTATATGGGTGGTAACGCTGCAACTGCTGTTGCAGAAGCTGAGCCTGAGCAGGAGCCTGGGTTTCTTGAAAATTCTGAAGAAAAGTACTTTGAGATTGAGACTGAGGCATCATCTGTCTCTGAATCAAAGCAGCAGGCCCATTTGAAATACTTTGAGATTGCAAGGGAAGGAGAGGCTGTGATAAACCTTTGGAAGGTTCCACTGCCCTCATTTCCTGAAGTGCAGCAGCAGCCATTGCTTGGTATACATCAGGCTGTAGACCAGCAATAGAAGCATCAAGCCTCGGCTGCATCCAAGGTGTAACTCCAAAGCCCTGGAAGTTTAATGATTGAATCCCTGGATCCCCAATACCCCCTTGAAGCCACATCATTGGAGAATTGATGCTCACATCACCATCTTTAAGACCTGAATCATAAAATAAGAAAGTAAACAAGAAAAATATCATTGGAAAAAAAGAAGAAGACGGCAAGAAATAGGCCAAGAAAACTGTGGCTCTCCAGGTCCAGTAGCAAACCAATTATACCATGAAAAGAGGGTAATCCGGATGGCCATGGTCGCTTCAGTCGTAAAGGAAACGGAGAAGGATACATTGGAAATGTCGTCAACGGCTCAATCTCCCATAATGAAACTCTTGGCTGCCTCTCCCCTGCAGTGGATTCATCCCAGCCAACCTGCATTAACATAAAACAACTCGTGACCACACCATAAATAGTAAGGTTAGCATTTGTTTTATATCAGGGAAGAGAGTTTTAAATTTATTTTCACTACTCCAATATCATTACATGTACACAAAACTCTAATCCACTTAACAAACCTTCACAGAGCGCCAATGTGAATTTGGCCAGCGAACAGGATCCAGATCACAAATGCCAGTAATTGTGCCCATGTACCTGGCCAAACAGATTACGCAGTCAAGAGCTTAGCATGCACTCAATCATAAGAAACATTAACTGCATTGATTGAACAGTATAATTTACAGGTGTCAGCAGATAGTTCAAAAAACAAGTGCAATGTATAGAGAGAGAGAGAGAGAGAGAGAAGAACCATATTGCAAGGGCATAAAATGATGGGACAAAAACAATCGGTATTGCCAATAACTGAATTATGTATCATTAGTTTCATTAACACTTGCAAAGAGGAAAAAAAAAGTTTTAAACAATTAATGTGTGTTATCAGCAGACAACATCGAGAAAACAGCAGCAGCTCCTTTAGCCCTTGTCATAACAGAGAAAATATAATCATCCTTGGAAAGAACCCAATTCCTGTCCCATTCATCCTGTCCAATCATGTGGTGCCATGTCAGTGTTTTAAAATAGTTATAACCACCCTATTTCCACTTATTTCAACCCACTCTTTCATCTCTCCTTAAATATCTGAAATGGCATCAATTGGTGGTCCATAGAGTGAAACACCTTGAATGGGACAGAAATTGGCTCCCTTTTGAAAATACAACAATACCTAGTGCCATGTTACTTGTGGATTTTTCCAAGATCCAAGCCAAGTTTGATCAGTAGCTAATTTTTTGACATAACAGTCCACAACGTATTTGAGTTTGATATCTTTAAATACAGGGAAAAAAACTTCATCAATTACTTAACCATTCAGAACATGGTTCCAATACAACACATTAGACAGAATAGTGAACTCTGCATCTAACAGATGGACTACTAATTTCCAACCATTCAAACGAGCATTGGCTAATAAAGAGACTACCAGAGTAAGTTTTTTTTTTAAGAGGTGCACCAACTTCTCTCTAAAAAAAACCTTTAGCCAACCTTTCATCTCCCAACCTCTTCACCTCCATCTCCACCCCTTCACCCCATCAGCCCTGCCGCCAACCAATCTCAATTTTTTGCAGCCAAATACATTCGTCTGCTCTGTAGAAGATGGAGTATGTTGATGCCAATGATCAGCGGCCACGACCCCTCAAATGATATGACGGGAGGTTTGCAGCCCTCTGTTTTCTCTGTTTTCATGGTGATTAGTGTTATGTTCGGTTTTATTTTTTAATTCTGGTTATTGTGAGAGTTTTGCTGGTTTGATGGTGTAATTTTGGTTTTATTTTCTGTTTTGTTAGTGAGCTGTTGTTGGTGGATCCATTAATTTTTGTAGACAACATTATTACCCTTCTTTAGCTTAGACTAGGTACTAAACTAGTTTACTGATGGTGTAGAGGATTTTTGTTTAGGCTTGGGTTCTTCTCAGAAATTTGATAGCTATATACCATACTTAGGAGAGAAGAATTGGATACATATGTTAGGCCGTTTTGAATTTTCAGGTCTGTGTTGTTTTTTAGGTTATGATGGGGGTTTGGTAAGGAGGGTATAGTTTTTTTGCTGCATTCAATGAAATCTCTATGTTTTGACCCCAAATAAAAAAGAGCATCAGCTAACACTTATGATAATAACTCTGCCTCCATTAATGTAAGCAGCCAGGAAATTAATATAAAAGAAACAAGCTATAAATATGTGATAAGTGCTTAGAAGCATTCATATTTTGTGATTTATTTGTGCTAAATAAATAGGTTTAATTATATCATATTTATATGATCATTTATGCAAATCTAACTGCTCGTCACAGGTATGAGTCGTTGTATTTCAAGTTTTTTAACTTCAAAAAATAAGATAAACTCGTCAACACACAAAGAACAACACTTTGAGTACCACTTATTTTGCACCCTAAGAACTTAAAAGACTAATGCATGTAGGTCTTACATTAAGATTCAACAAATTTGTAAGACGTACAAAGCAAAATTTAAGACAAGAAATGCTTGAAATGGCGAAAAAATAAGTGTGCCACGGTGCACACCTCTCAGGATGAATTACTGGGGACGTTAAATTTTGCGGGTAGCGACATGAAATATATGATGCCACAGCCAAGAAAATGTTGTGCCGAGGCATACGACGCTGAATTTTTTGACTCCAAAGCCCTTTGTACACACTTTTTCTTGTAAATAAATGTATATTGTTTAGATTCTAGAGATACATAGCTAGTTTATTCTAATAAATATAAAAACCGATAACTACTGTTGTATTCTAAAAAGCTAAACTATTCTAATAACTATAAAAACCGACAACTACTGTTGTATTCTAAAAAGCTATATATCTCTAGAACCTAAACAACATACACTATTCTAATAAATATAAAAACCGACGACTACTGTTGTATTCTAAAAAGCTATGTATCTCTGGAACCTAAACAATATAGGTTTATTTACAAGAAAAAGTGTGTACAGAGAGGACCTCGAAGTCAAAAAATTTAGTGTTGCACACCGCACCACAACATTTTCCTAGCCGCCACATGGAGTGATCACCTCCCACAAAATCAACTCAAGAAGGCCTCACCGTGGCACCATATATTTAACGACTCGGCACGCAAAGATCAACATCCCCAAAAATTCATTCTGAGAGGTGTGCGTCACGGCACACTTATTTCTTCACCGCAACATGCTTTGCTTGTCTTGAATTTTACCTTGTACGCTTTGTTGGTTCTTGATGTAAGAATTACATGCCTTCGTCTTTTACGCTCTTAGAGTGTAAAATAAGTGCTTCAAGTGTTATTCTTCGTGTGTTTACAAGTTTATCTTATTTTTGAAGCTAAAGACACCTGAAATATAACAACATACCCGTGATTCCGAACAGATAGCAAACAGATAGATTTAAAATCATATAAACATGATATAATCAAACCTATTTATTTCAATTAAGCATAAATAAATCACGAAATATGAGTGCTTTTCAATCACTTATCAATATGGTCATTCGGATACTATGTAAACAAAATAGGACTTAAACCTATAGACGTCATGGAAACTGAAAAATGCCCTTCTTTAAGCAAACCAAACTACTAGAAAAACACAAGTAAACCCCAAGCCATTCATAAAGTACAAACAAGGATCAATGCGTACCGACGGACACTTGACTCTTCGGTTTCAAATAGCATCCTAAACCGCATGCCGACAGAAACACGAGTATGGTAGACAGCTTTTACATACTTGGCAAGAGGTATGACAAACTCTGATGGACTAGCCCTGCATATGAGCCAATTTAGAATTGAAAAGCAAGAAGGAGGTGATTGGCGGCTGAGCCAAATACAGTTAATACAAAGCATTGCTTATGCTTACCGTGGATTATAGAAAATCGTAAAGCGACTATTTGTCGCAGCAGCATGAGCTGCAGCAGCAAGAAGACCAATGTGCATGCTGTCACTTGATAAAACAGATGAGGGCATTACAGTCTGTGGACGATTAGCACGCCGTATGCCCAATAATAGCTGATTTTTTTCATTCCTGGTAGAAGAGAACTCATTAGACTGGAAAGATAATTTCAAGCATAATACTGTGATATGTAGCAATCATTTCTTATGATCAAACACAGATTATAACCAGCATGAAGCAAGGGTTACAAGCCAAATTTGGCTGCAGGGAACAAACATAGGTGTCATCCTATTTAACATAGGCCATAAAGAATGTTACAAAATTCCATACAAGTACTTCACTTTGGCTCCATGTCTGTTTCCTTCAGATGAATGAAAGTTAATAGCATTGCCAAGATTATGGATTAGATTTCGAGGGGCGTTGATCTGCCTCATATAGTTGAATGTGGCACAGCAAAAGGATATAACGTGAAGGAAAAAGCACAGAAAACAGGGAGATCAAAACTGGTACCAGATAAATAGGACTGAATCACCAGCAACAAGTCTCTTTGCACTAACAAACACACTCCATCCTGTTGTAAGAAGATGCCTCTTGGGTTGGCCTGCTCGTGCCAAAAAGAAACAATGAAATGCTGAAACTGCAATTTTGTACTAAATAACATGTTTGAAAACCTTTGGTAATAAACATGTGGGAATAACTCAGCAATATTGATCCAGCAAAAGTATGATTCACTGCCATGCAACTATTAATTTAATGATTCAAATGCTCCTCCGAATTTAATGATTCAAAACTATTAAACAAACCTGAGAATAAATGTATAAAACAAATGAAACAACCATGCAACAGGGTCAACCAATTTCAATTGCAGAAACAATCAAACATTTATGACACAAGACAAACCTAACATCATACAGCATAAAATGAACTTAAAATGTATCCTCAGAATATGAACCTCGGAAGATATGTCTGAATTTCCATTCATTATCATGAAGATCCCTCGCAATTAGTTCTTGAGCTGGTGGCTGCTGAGTGTAATCCTAAACAAACAACCAGAGAAGTGAATCACATAAGAATTTGTATTTGACAAAATGGGTAAAAATAAGATCTGATAAAACTGGCCAAATCAAGTTTAACTTACAAGAGGTGGAAAGACTTTTTCAGCTGCACGGCGAGGAACAGAAAATCCTCCATGAGTGCTTGTATCACTTGCAGTCAATGTTTTACAGAAATAATTTGTAGGCTGTTTGCTAGGAGTGCCCAATTCTGCAGGAAGTAGGTACACATCCTTTTGCTCTTGCTATAAACAAGCACCAAAAGCACGTTAATTCATGAAGTGAATGCAAGCATACAAACTCATGGTCCTGACTAACTCAAGATAACATACCGGACTCAGTGGCTGTAGGGTCATCTGAGCATATACCTCATCTGTATCAATATCTGCCTGTTACTTGCATAACTTATTAGTCACAAGAATAGCTGTGAAACATGCAAAAAGCAGATGAACCAATAATTACACTTACATGCATGGTCACATTGTGAAGCTGACAAATAAGTTGGGCGGGCAAGTTCGGATAGTTTGGAATATGAGCATCCACTTCCTTGTTGGTCGATGCAGCAACCTAGTACAGGAAATATTGAGATAAGATGTGTTTTTAGATTTAACTCTTCAAGGTCATTTATTTCAATAATCTCAAGTTTGACATAATACCAAAGGTATCAAGGTAAATATCAGTGAAAAACTGCATAAAATATGAGTTTCAATGCAGATGAAGTAGGAACGTCAACGAGGTGAAACGAGAACAGGATGTTTTACCCAAAATCAAAACTGGTGGGTATCACTTCGGAAAATTACTATCAGGTAACGATTACCTGCTCGACTCCAAAAACCAAATTTAAACCTTTTTTAATATTTAAAATGGTTCAAAAACATTAACTTATCCAAAATTTACCATCCAAAATCAAACCTGTTAGGTTATTACCCACGGTCACCTGAACCTGCTTGAAATTTTGAAATCACTAGATGAAACCCAATTGACATACATCACCGAAATGATAAGAAAGGCAAAAGGCTCTATTGATGCACTTTCCAAAAGCATCTATAATCAAGTATTTTGATATTATAGCAACCTTAGATAAATTATTCATATCATAATGCACATAATACTTACAATCAGAGTCACTAGTAAAACAGAGAGGATAAAAAAGTCTCAAATGTTACACTGTTAGCATTCTTGCTTGTCTAAGGAACGAGGAACCTAATAATTGGCCAATTTAAAACATAGAACTACTTCTCACAAGTATGTACTTGAAAAATTAAGAAATTTTAACCAAAAGACCCCAACTTATGCGTACCTGTTCACTATGTCCCTGAGGAAAGTAAACTACACGACTCCCAAGCTGAGGCAGAGACACCAGAGGGCCTGCACATGCATGCCATAGCTCTGAATTCAGAACTTTTTTCTCCCCTGCACAAAGTTCCCATGCTAGCATTAGTATTTTTGAAACAAGATATTCTTTAGCATGAAACCACATAAATCGAAATCAATAAAAAAAATACAAGCCATTACCAAAATACAGTAAGAAAGTTAAAATAAACTCAAGCTCTTTCACTATTAAGTCCCATAACAGAGAAATCAAGACAAGTGACCTACTTATGGGAAAAGTAGAGGTGGAATTGAAACCTAAATCTAAATAAATAAATGAAAAAAATTAAAGCGTGAAGTTATCAAAACTGGCGTTTTCTTATACTACCTAAACTAACTTCGCACAAAATGCATGGCCATAATTAAAACACGCGTTGAACAAGACCGCACTCCCCAGAGAACTCCAATGTTAAGAAAATAAAGCAAAAGGACAAACCAAGCTGCTTACACACAGCTTCCAGATGATCCTCAGAAACATGCCAAGTTAAAGGCGACAAATGACCCACATATTACGAAAAGAAAGTTCTTACCTTCTTGAGGTTGCTGATTAAACCCAGAAGATGACGAAGAAGAAGAGAGTCTCATTCTTCCACAACAGCGAAATTAAACTTCTTCCAGTAACTACAGAAACCTCTCTGAACCCCAAGACACGAACCCAGACAAATATTTGAACTTTTACCTCCCTATTTAAGCACATTAATCACATATAAATTACCCATCGATCAACCCTTTTGTTTAGTAAACATGAAATGCAACCAAACCGACCCCACCCCCCACCCCGTAGCTCAAAAACCAGACCTCAAAAGAATATCAATCATCCAAATCCAGTCCCAATACAAAAAACCAACCCTCTCACCCTCATACGAGCCAGATCTTAACTCCAACTATAACCCCCAACAAGAGCCAACACATTCAACCTCTAAGCAAAACCCAAAAAGCAAACTCTCCCTAAAACCTAATTTACGGCTCCAACCTCAAGAAATCCCTGAACAGTTTCAGCTTTACTCAAACCCTAGAAAACCCAGATCTCAGATATAGAAGGCCTACCAAAAGAGTAGCTCAATAAGCAACTTCAGAACAATAATGAGAGAAGTTCACTGAGTTGAGAGCGACATTTGGGGAATTTCACCTTCTGGGTAAGGATTTGACTGCCAAATATAGGAACTTGGCTTACAGTGCTGAGAGCTGAAGGGAGAGAGAGTATGTGGGCGTGTGTATGTGTACGGGGGAGAGAGAGATTTTCGGTGGAGTGCTTTATTGGTCTTCGTTGAAGGGCTAGTTTGGTCTACCGTCAATTGATACAGTAGTAATAATTGCTGGCTGGGCCTTCCCTATTCATAGAGAGAAAGGCAGAGATGTGGGGTATTAATTACAATGCACATAGGAATGGCTGTCAGATGCAATAAGATAAAAGTGAAATAAAGTAATGGGAAAAAAATCCCAAAGCCCTAGCACAATCTAGGACTCTCTCTCTCATATTTTTGGCCCTAGATTTTGCTTCTTAGCTGCCTACCAACCATATGAATTATCTTTATACTGTTCATTTAATTTATCATTTTTTCCCTTATTTCATGACATTTATTATAGTTCAGTTAGTGCTCTTTAACAATTTAAATCTAAATTCTTATACTATGCGGTCTGTGGGAAAAAAAAGACTATTCACTTTTGTAATAAAGTAGCCTTTGGGATTTGCTATTTAAAGTGCATGATCATTGGTGTAAAAGACCTGTGAAGTACGTACGCTGTCTAACATCTGAAGAATAGTAATTAAAGATTCATACAACTCAGACAATTGTGTGATGTATTTATGAACAGAAACACCATTTTTTTCATCAATAAAAACAAAAAAGGGACTAGATTGGACTCACGATATAATTTAGTTTTTTTTTTAAATGAAATTATTTGGGTTTAAAATAGTTGAATAGTCCATGCTCACATAACAAATTAACAACCAATAAGTTTCTTCGGGTGTCGGCATGGGATTTAACTTTTAAACTTTTTTGGCCATCAATAGTGTGGAACTTCGAAGAAAAGATAATATGTAATTTATTTATTTTTATATTTGAAAAAGTTATAATATCATGTTTATATTTATTAAAAAAATTATTTTTTAAAATTTAAATTAATATTTTTTAATATTATAAATAAATATAATTAAATTCACATAATTATATTAATAAAAAATTAACATGTTTGTTATTATTGTAATATCAATTGTGGTAAATTTTTGATTTAATTATATAACATAATAATTTTAATATATGAAATTTTATTTTGAATCTTTTTCAACTTAAAAGAAAAATATATTTTTCACAAAAAAATATTTTTTTTTCCTTGAAAACATATTTCTATCTTCCATTTGTGATCATATAAGAATAAAAATATAACTTTTTTCATTAATAATAATTTTATCTAATAATAATATAACATAAAATTATAATTAATTATAAAGTTAAAATAAAATATTTAAGCAAGTAGCAATATTATTTGTTGAAAAAGAAATCCTAATAATGTTCATGTATGATAAGAATGGATAGATTTTGTAGGTTATCTGAGACTTTTATGCAATCCTTTAGAATTTTATTAGCAACTATGTAAATCGCTTTCTAGTTTTATTTGTATTTTTATTTTTTTTTTTCTCAGAGTTTCTTTGGACATGGGTTCATGGGAAGGATTTCTTGATTTATTTATTTTGCTAAACAACAAAAGAAATTATTTTTGTAAGGTTTGATGTCATTTTTGTTGGTACTGTTAGTGATTGTTTTTATTTTGTTTGCCCCACTTACGTACCCTTGAACCTAAAATCACTATTATGAATTTGACACTTATAATCAAAGAGCTTAATTATCAATTAGAAAAAAAGAAGAAGCTTACTTTGGAGGATTCTATGCTTTAAGAACAAATCACAAGAGGTTGAAGTTGCCATTTTCAATATCCAATCTTGAAAATGATAGACAAGAGGGGGCAGTCTTAAAGGAATGTTTTGGGTATCTACCTTCTTAATTAATCTTGAAAACAATTTTAATTATTAATTTTAGACCCAGAAACTGATCATGAATCATTTTGTCAAAACTTATATGATTAATTAATCATTGTTATACTTAATCAGTTTGGACATGTTTGTAACCCGTTTCCCTCTTTGTTTTATTCTTTTATCTTATTTGCATAGCAACGCTATTCTCATAATTCAGCTCGAGTCATTGGGGTGAGATGAGTTTTTATTTTTATTTTTACAATATCATATTTTTAACCCACCATTTAACATTTTATTAAAATAAATATATTATTCAATACTTAGGTAGCAATAATTAAAACTCAAATTTCATAATACCCAAATAAATTTAAATACACTATTCAATACTCACACATCAATAATTAAGACTCAAATTTCATAATACCCAAATAAGCTTATGTCTTCTAACAATCTTACAATACCTATTTATTAAATTTAAAGTAGATGTTTAACAATCTTAGACTACCTATTTATTAAATTTAAAGTAGATGAGAAAGTTCAATATAACATCTTACGTGAAAAAAGTATAACCAATAAATGCATAAATTAAACTTAACTAATAAATATATATTGTAGTATAAATTTAAATTTTGTTCTAAACGAACTCACGAGACACATGGTACGAATGCAACTCAATAATGATATTGGGAAAGGATTAACTCTTTTGGTAGAACAAGTAAAGTTAAAATAAATTTAATAAAGTAAAATAATAACAACAGTGATTTAGCGTAGTTCATCCTTTAATTTAGACTACGTCAACGGAACAAACTCTAAAAAATATTTCTTCTACTAATAAAATTAATTGGTACAAATTGAGATAAACCTAAAATAATGACACACAAGTGTTTCCTAAAATCACTATCTTATCACTCTCTTTTTAGAAAAATATCTCAAATATTTTTTTAAAATATTTTCTCACACATAATACTATTTTCCATCAAAAGAAATTATTTCTTTGATTTTGGTTTTTTTTTTTTTGTCTCTCTAAGACAAAAACATTGTCTATTTATAAACAAAATTATTTATCCTTTATGTAGCCAAAAATTGGTCATGTAGTTGGCCAAATTTTAGCCACAAAAATATATATATATTTAGAAATTTGTCAAATATGGTTACACCTAAAAATTTTATTTTCTTCCCCTTCAATGTGGGCGAGACATACAAATATTTCCCTCCCGACTATATGGAAGGCTCTACCAATTCAGCAACTAAACAAAAGTATTCAAAATTCTATCTTAGAAGAATTTTCATCAACATGTCTGATCTATTTTCCTTTGTATGGATCTTCTCAAGCTATAGTAACTTATTCTCCATTACATCCCTAATCCAGTGATATCTCACATCAATATGTTTTGATCTCAAATGAAAAGGAGACATTCTTTTCAAAATGGATAGCACTCTAACTATCACAAAATAATTGTCAACTGTCTTGCGGCAACCTAAGTTATTTCAAGAACTTTTTCATCCATAGAAACTCTTTACATGTTTTCGTTGCTACTATAAACTCTACTTCTATAGTGGACAATACAACATATTTTGTAACTTTGACTGCAATGACATTGCTCTTCTTACAAATGTGATCAGGTAACATGAAGTGGATTTTATGAAATCCATATCGCCAGCCATATCTACATTTGTGTATCCAATTAACACAGGTTTGTCATTTTCAAAACATAGGCATATTTTAGAAGAACCTTGAAGATACCTGAAAATCCATTTCATTGTAACCCAATGTCCCTTTGTAAGATTTGAAATAAATCTACTCACAACTCAAATTGCATGAGCGATATTTGGCCGTGTACAAACCATGTAATACATAAGACTTCTAACTACTATAGTATATGAAATCTTTTCCATCTCTTCCTTTTCTTTGTCTGTAGAAGGGCTCTGTTTATAACTTAGCTTAAAGTGATTAGTAAAATGACAACTAATTACTTTAGCCTTGTCCATATTAAATTTTTGAAGTACTTTCTCAATGTACTTCTCATGTGACAACTATAATTTCTTGGCACCTTTGTCTCTAATAATACTCATGCCAAGAATCTACTTTGTTGGCCCCAATTCTTTCATGACAAAAGATTTGCTCAATTAGTTTTTCAAGTTGTTGATTGTTGACTGAAATATTTCAAGAATCAACATATCAACATATCATCCATATAGAACAAAAGAATAATGAAATCATCATCAGAGAATTTTTGCACAAAAACAAAAATGGCCTGAAGTAGTCTTTTTGTAGCCTTACTCCCCCATAACATACTCAAACTTCTTGTACCCTTATCTTGGTGCTTAGTTTAAGCCGTATAGGTTTTTCTTCAATTTGCAAACATAATCCTCTTTTCTCTTTTGCTTGAAACCCCTTTGCTGCTCCATGTATATCTTTTCTTCCAAGTCACCATGTAGGAACACAATTTTGATATCCATTTGCTCAACCTCTAGGTCAAGACTTGCTGCTAATCCCAACACATAACAAATGGATGTCATTTTCACAACTGGTGAGAAAATCTCATCAAAGTCAACTTCTTTTCTTTGGTTGAATCCCTTGATACCCAATCTAGCTTTGTATCACGGATTGGAACTGTGTTCTTCATGCTTCACCCTAAACACCCATTTATTTTTCAAAGCCATCTTCCTTTTGGGTAGTTTAATCAACTTAAAAGTTTTATTCTCATGCAAGGACTTCATCTCATCTCATTCTTGTACCTTTTTGAACACTGAGTAAAATTTCTTGATGTGACCCTCCCTCTTATAGTAATGACATTCAACATTGGAATATTTGTTTAATTTGTCTCTACTCTTGCCTCTGGGTTTCTGTTTTATGTACTGCCTCCTTCCTCTAAACTTTGTAATAAGGGCTTGTGCTTCTGAATATCTCTCCCTGTTATATTTCTCATACGGCAACAGGGCTTCTACAACAACTTCAAACTTCATCTTGTTTTTCGCATAAGTCAAAGTTGTCGTGAGATAATTAAATGATGAGGGTAATGATGCCAACAACATCATAACTTTCTCTTCATCGCCGAAACTTACATTGAATCTTGCTAAGTGAGAAAGCTTGTTGTTGAAATCACTAACGTGTTGAATCATGCTCACATTATCTTCCTTCTTCATCTTATATAGCTCCTTCTACAAATAAAAATTATTGGAAATGTTCTTTGACATGTACATGTTTTCTAGAGTCTCCCATATTTCTTTTACAGTCTTGCAATTTTTTGATTAAATATTTTGCAAGACACTGTTTGAAAGATTTAGGCATATTATATTGGTTGTAATCTCATCTATCTCTTCCCACTGTTCCTCGGTGACGGTTGCTACCTTATTTTCTTTTCCCAGCAACGCCTTATAGACCTTCTGTTGAATGAGAATATCCTTCATCCTCCTTTTCCATAAAAAGAAATTATTATTTCCATTAAATTTCTCAATATCTAGTTTTTGGCTTGACATTTTTTTTATGTGTTTTTTTTTTACAAATAAATACGCCCTAAACCTAATGAAATCTTTTTTGATGTGACAGATTAGTATATGTTGCAACAGTAGAGCATATTAAGAATTTTACTAGACTAACTCTAATACCAGTTGTTATAGCACAACGGATAAAAATAAAATAAATTCAACAAAGTAAAATAATGACACTGACAATTTAATGTGGTTTATCTTTTAATTTGGCCTACATCCACAGAACAAAACTCAGCAAAATATTTCTTCCACTAATAAAATTAATGGGTACAAAATGAGAGATAATACAACAAATTGAAATAAACTAAAAATAGTGACACATAAGTATTTCTTAAACTCACTCTTTTGCCACTTCTCTTTTAGAAAAATATACCAAATATTTTCTCTCACTATTTCACGCACACAACACTATTTTTCATAAAAAAAAATCGTTTATTTGGTTTTGGTTTGGTTCTTTTTTTTATTTTTTATAAATTTATCAAATATAATTGCACCTAAAAAAATTTATTTCCTTCCACTTTCATACGTGCAGGACCTACATGATAATCTTATTTACTATTAGGTAAAATTCTTCCAGCTCCCACAACTAAGCTGTTGAAGCTCGAGCAATTGGTATTGCTAAAGCAATATTTGTTAAATTGGTGATTATAGAAGTGGATCACAAACAAACTATATGTTACATCTCACAAAATCAAAACCAATTGTCATGGGAAGCTAGCTAGTTTTTAGATGAAAATTTCACTATTTAAATCATTTAAAGCTACCTGGACTCTAATAGTATTGCTCATAAATTAGCCAAATGCTGCTTTATGGGAAAAAAATTGAAGGTAGATTTAAGGGAGATGATGTGCCTCTTAATATACACTCAATTGTATCTTTAGAATCTCCGTATTAATAATATTACTATGAATTATTATTTTTAAAAAAAGAAAAAAAAATGTGACAAAGTTCTCTTATGAGAGAACCATATAATAAGAACATTAAACTATCTAGATGTAGCCACTTAGACGATAATTAAGCAAGCAACATCTTTTGATCCTTCTATTTATTCTTTGTTCCATTTGCAACCAATTTTACTGTTCTCAAAACGAATAGCAGCATCTTTAATACATTGACAAGCTTGTTGTCTATCAGCTCGAGTTGGGGTGTTCTGTTTTAGGCTTGAAACTCTATTGCAACAATCTTGGGTTGGACTACCTGTCCCACTATTCAGATATGTTAAACATGGAGGTAAGGACTCCACAACTTGTGGGCAAGTGATGGCTTGTTCAGGCTTCACCATGAAGACCATCATGGCTAGAGCTACAAACATTGCTATTATGATCAAACTAATCTTCATTTTTTTGGTACTGGATTTATTTCTACTTGCTAATTTTGAGCTTCTTTGTATTAGTTTAGGCTGTGATTTGCTTCAAAGGCTATTTATAGCTGCCAAAAAGGGATATGTTCAAAATGATATGGTTTATAAATGTGATCAACCGTTACATTACTTTTGTAAGCTCTCCATTAATTTCTAGTTTTCAAGTTGGTTTTGATGACTACTTGTTCGGTGATTGTTTTTGCACTAAAAAGTTTTTGTTTCTTGTTAGTTCTTACAAAGTTATCATCTCTTGCAGAATATGACAATTTCTAAGAAACCTTTATCTTCTCTTTTTGGCATCAAATTCTATTGTGGATTATTGCAATAAATTTTGAACTGCTTACCTTGAGATTTTTTTTTTGGTGAAGAGTCATATTAGTATATTTAAGTTTAAAGTAATAATTTAATAGCTTATATTAAAAAATGTATTTTTATTCATTTTAGTTTTTTAAAAAAGTACATCATGAAAATCAATTAATGGTGCATTTTTTTTATCATATTGAACACATGTAATCCACAATATTGTAATTAAAAGGGGCAATCGTGATTTTCTCAATATTTCCTCCATTACAAACAAGATATCCCCCCTTCATCCTTCCACCTTTTTATTTCATGGTGGCAAAAAGTATGCAGATCCATTATTTCTCTCTCTATCTCTCTAACTCTCTATAACTTTTAGTTCTCTCTCTTGAAGCAATTTTGATTCAACGAAATCAAACAGAATTTTCATTTTCTCTATTAAACAATAAAAAATTACATGACAACTGGGGTTTTTACCCTCATGAAAATGCATCACGAGACATTTTTTATATAACTTGATGTTTTAATTAAAAGAAATTGGAAAATTAGGAAATCTTAAATAAGTTTAAATAATTGTAGTATAATTGGAATGATGTAAAATGATAGATTATATTTTTTTATAATAAAAATATTATTTTTATTATTACAAGTTTTAAATGTATTTTTATTCTTGAAAATTGTCCAATTTGCTAAAACTAAAGAACTATAACACCGATTAAACTGCATCTTATGCCTTTAGGGCACAAAACAGCTTCAACGCTTTTTTTTCTATGTTAATGATATCGGGTTGTGGAGTTTTGAGTGATGAAAGTCAAGCCATTATAGACATGCGCCTTGGAGGTGAACTGAAAAAACGTCTCAAAATCATTTACATAATGCAATATTGGACATTTTTTTTTTACTCAACTATAAAAAAGTTCAAAAAAGGTGTGACTTGATGACGACTTTGATACACAATTAAGAATTGAAAAAAAAAAGCTGGAATCGTATGGCATTTTATAAGGCAATGAATGTGAAGGTGTAATAGCACGTAGATTTAAGTTCACTGTAAATTTCCTTCAATTTCAGGGATTTATGAGTTTGTTGAGAGCTCAACGATGTGCACATAACGCATCATCAAAATAATCTAGTGATGAAGATAGTACTTCTTATCCTCTTAGATGCGGATTCAAATTCAGAACAATAGAACAATTAACTTGATTGTGTTTTGTATTAAAAAGTGAATTGTATCAATTGGGAAAAAGAAAAGATGAAGGTATGATATGAGTTCTCACGTGGAAATAGTTTAAACGTTAAAGAGGCAAGTGAGGAAGAGCAAAATGGATGCTTTTCTGTGATTATTTTAACCTTTTATGTTCACATCTCTATTATCGCCATACTTTTACAAGTGAATCCCACATAATGTTTATCGACAGCTACAAAAATCATTCAAATAAATAATCAGCCTGTTGAACGCTGGAGTGAAAAATGCCTAAAATAAATGATTCAAAACTATTTTGAAATCTCAAACTACTTGTTTCCACTTCTCTTAGTTGTACATCCACTATACAATTGATGACCCCATAAAATTTGCAAGAGTTAGCTTTTTTTAAAGAAAGAGCCTTCCTTGGGAGGATCTTTCAAGTAAAAATTCCAAGCCAACAATGCAGCACCTATTGCAGGCTCCACCTGGTATTGATTCATGGAAGAAAATATATATCAGTTTTCATATTTCATAAAAATTGTACACAAAGATATATGCACGCATTATATGCATTAAACAAAACACTTTTAATACATAATTGTCTCAAGTTTGTGATTTCGTGTATGCCCAGCTTGAAAATCTTATATTTGCATGGTGGAGTCACCTCCAGAATCCAACCAAGATCATTGTGTCATATGAACAATTGAAATTTTCTACTTTTAATATAATCATGTGGACACCTCAAATTTAATACTTAAATTAATGTCTCAAACAACATCTAGATCAAGACAATTTGAGGTGACCAATATTGCGAGTTTTTTTAATAGTTTGAGCAAAAATTGGCCCAAAATTGCTAGTTTTTGCTCTTAGTACATGAGTTATGTAAGGCTGTAATTTAGGGCATGAACTGAAACTATGACAAGTTAGGTCTGGATATTGCTAGTCATGTTCTAAACCTCAAATTTAGCCTTTTAGTTAAGTTAAAAATTTAAGATTTTTTATACTTATCATTGTAAATCAAATGTTAAACTAGAAATGACATTGCATCAATTTGAATGAGAAAAGAATAAGTTTTCCTCATGCAATGAGAATGAGAAAATGGGAACAATAGAAGTGAGACAATTACCGTCCGGAAGACCTGAACTAGTGATTCTCTGTAAATTTTTATGAGCAAAAGTCAATAATGCAGAGTCATCCATATCTAACTACATCATGTATTAAGACTTGGTTCATAAGTCATAAAAAATTTATCAGATGGCTGCCAAATGCAGTTTGGTTGCTTGGGTGACCTTTTTATCAAATTCCTAAAGTCATTTTTTAACAAATGTTTCTAACCAAGCTAAATGAAATAGAATCTTACGTTGCTAACATAAAACTAAAACAATACTGGTTCAGAGAAGTGTTAGAAGAAGATCATTCTCACCTTTGGCCTAATAGGAACTGCCGCAGGGTAATCCTGGGAAATACACTTCACTACTTCCTTTCCAATATCCCACCGTCTATTTGCTTCGAGAACACCACCAACCATGACAAGGGGGAAATAACCCTTTCCATCTGCAATGACAATCTTTCATAAATTACATATAGTATTCAAAGGAAAGACTCAATCATTCACCGAACAACAACAATAATTCCATAAGATTAATGCATAGGCATCATCCAAAAAGCATCCTTTTCTAAATTTCTGACCCATTTGCTCCTACATCAGCTTACTTTCCTACTTGAGAATACAGGGCACAGCAATTCAATGAAGGTTAGGTCAGCGATACCAAACTCAGACTCATGAACATAAGCACAGAATAAGGAAGAAGTTCATCTGCTCCATGTTATTATTGTATTAAAACACTTCTTTTATGCAGCTTATAAGCAAAATAGTCCTACATAACATGCTTTAGATTCTTAGAATGGAACTAGCCCATTTATGTAATAATGCTTAAAGATCACATTAGTATCTAATTCCAGTTACCTTCACCACACAAGCCAAGTCTTTGAACTACAGCATTTATACTTGAAGCCAACTCCTTGACTGAATCAAATAAAATCTTATTTGCAACCTCATCACCAGTCTCAGCACAAGATACAACTACTGGCACCAGTGCTGCAATGCGAGCCCAAGATGGATCTGCATACGTCCATCTGCATTCCGGTACAGAAGCAGTCACAAGTCATTGCCAAATTTCATAACATGGATAATACTTTATTGTTTGAATTTCCATATGAATTGCAGTATTCAAATGAAAATCACACAATATGTTGGTATAATAATTATAGCAATATGTATTCTATTCAATTTCTTGGATTGATGCAAACAATTTAAATGAGTGCTTCCAGTTCCAAGATGTGGTTATGTGTCAAGTTTTAACATTAATCAACAAATATCGAAGGAAATACAGATTGTCATTGGATGGAACAACATAATTAATTTCACAAAATATTCTTGGCTCTGTTGCACATTAAAATTTATCACATCTGCATTCTTTATCAAGACCATCCAAGGGATTGTCAACAATCAAATTCATGGATTAACAGCACAAACCTTGTCGCTTAAATTCTCCAAAAACTAAGAAAAAGATTGACTGCAGACTTTATGATGCAAAAATGCAACTAGTAACTTCACCCACATTAAAAAATAGAGAAATCAAAGTGTCCCTCAGAGATGATCAATAATAAACCTATTGGAGCATAGCTAGGGTTGAGGCTCTCTCACAAACCTTACTGCCGCCACCCTCTCCAATCTTCCCTCCCTCAATTGAGCACCAATAACAGCCACTCCAGTCCGTCACGACCACAGTCCACCAGTCACATTCGGTCCTCACCTCCTTGGCTCCTCGTGACCTCCACTAGTCCTCGGTTCCTTGTGACTTCCACAGCTTCACCAGTCTTCTACTCCTCACAACCTTGCTAGAATCTCCCTCGAATTAGACATCTAGGGTAATAATCTTGCCTCTAAATGAACTGCAATGGCTATAAATGACGGTGCTAAAATAGTGGCTGATATATCTTACACACACCACCAATATTATCCGTCCAATCAAGCTTTCATTCCAAGAAATTGTTCACAAGAGTGCAATATCTCTTCAATTTTTCCGTCTAGCCTGGAGTATTGATAGTTGACTTGTTCGATTACAATTTCTTTGGTACTGGTTTCAATCTATGCCGAGTTTTTTTGTTCTGGTGTTGTTCGTCCCTGATCTATGTATAATATTAGCTCATCAAGGTTGGTCAAGGGGACACAATTAGGGCTTTGAAGGAAGAGTATTCACCATATAGGGTTATTGGCCAATTTTCCCAAATTTCTACATCATTTTCTCTGGTTTCTCGATGCCAACTATGGGTGCCTTAAGTAATCGAGTTGCATAATTGGTTTTAATAATTGATGTTGTTAATCCATTGCTGATGAGGTATGTTTCCCGTCCTTTCTGGTGCATGCTAGGCCAACAGTTTGATATAAGGAATTTCTTCATGTTATCCTATAGAATAGGGTGTTTGAAAAATATAAACTATCAATTATGGGTTATATGAAGAAGAATTGTATTGACATCTCAATGCCCAAAGTTGAAGCAGGAACTAGCTTGACTATGGCAGTTTCAAAAAGGTTATCTAGCTGGACAGCTAGAAACGTACCTGTAGATGCTGAGGAAATGGAGATTGTTTGGAAGAAGGCTCTATGAAGTTTCGATAAGTCATTGCTTGCTGTGCAAAAATTACTTTCAGATGGAAGCATTTTGGTTCGGTTTTGCTTTGATTTCCTTTTTAGTGTGCTTTACTCCTAGATGCTTTGCTGGAGAATGCAAGCATTTTTGGTGGGCTCATTTACTAGAAGGTTGCTTACTAGCTTCTAGAGAGTTAGAATTTTCTTTGTAAGGTTCCTAAGTCTGCTTTGGTTTAGTATTGAAAGTTGGTACAATAGGTTCTTTTGTAATACCCTGCTTCTTTTTTAGTTTTGTTTGGTTGTATGAACTGTTTATGTGAATGAATTTCTATTAAAAAAAAAAAATTCACCCACATTAGTTATGATAACAATTTTAAGTTTCAGATATATACCCGATGAGTTCGTTTGGAGAAGACAAACTAAGTGATTCTAAAATACTAGATGTAAGCATTGTATATGGACCACGACCATCATGGGCCTTCACAACAGCAGTTAATGCCTGTGCAGCAATTCCATATCCACTGCAAGCATAAAAATATATATATCATCAAAACTTCTTCATGATTAGCATAAAATTCACAACAACAACTAAATCAGAACGTCACTTGACAAGACATGTGTTCAAAAAAGAAGGAACCGTTTAAGCTAAATAACTAGCAAATCCAGGAAAAGCTATTTATTTTCATAAAAGCAATGTTTATTACTTTATTGTCAAAACAAAAGTGCATGTATTATATCTGTGGAAGGATGCAGATCAATAGGAAGTGACTATACACATAATTTAATCCACTGGTTCCATTGTTAAAGGGATGGAAAAAGGCTTTAATCATCACTTCAAAATGCATTATACATGGATGTTTCTCATCATATTTGATATTTTGAGTTAAAGGGGAAAAAGAAGAAGAGAAGAAGAAGAAATTAACCCATAAACGTTGCATTAGAAAGCAAAAAACTGAAAATAGTAGTAGACGGGCATTGAGAGAGAGAGTAATGTCATATCTTGTCTTCTTGTTCCCCTAAATCTAGCCGCTAAATGGAAGATAAAAATGAAATGAAATGCATAGTTACTACCCTATACCTTCCCCAGTCACCTAATATTGGCCCTGCACCAGCAGCCCTAGCTTCTCTGCCATCTTCTGTGAATCCATATGCAATAGTCCCTGTCCCAGCAATTAAAACGCATCCATGAAGCTTGCCCATAGTTCCACTTGCCAGAGCGGCCACGGCATCATTCTGAACATATAGCCCTACATGACTGGGGAATATGTCCCTGTTTATATCAAGATAAAACATATTCAGATAAAACTATACGAGCTTATTGAAGCTATTTTGGAAAAATCCAATGGGCTTTTCATGGATCTTCCATATCAAGAAAACCAGATTCACAAAAAAGTAATAATACTTAATAAGCAATTATGTTACTACGCATATGATGATATAAAATAAATGATGATAATTAAGAAACTATCGTCTAGGTCTGGTAAACCTTAGTTTCTTTAATTTTATATGTCTGTGGCCTTTCACCACTACATAACACTGAAAAACAATATTCAATCTTAGACTATTCTGTTCTAGCTACGTACTTCAACATCTATCACCCAACCTGACCAATATAAGTTTCCACCAAAGTAAAAACCAATAAAACGGAGGTTGTATAGCCTAAGAAAAACTATAAAAATATTACAAAACATATCGATTTCAAGAAAAAAGTGCCCAAGGGGAAAACAAAAATCTTATCATGGAGTCAAAGCTTATAAAGGGAGATTGTGACAAAATTCCACATAAGTATTATTTCACATTCAGAATAAATAGGGATGGTTTACTTTCCAGTGAATCTAGAGTAACTTGAAAGAAGAAAGAGTGCCTAAAGTAAGAATGCAAGAAAAATAGCAGAAAACCAAAATAGGAGGAAGTCAACAACTTTATTTGTGACTTCATTGTATGACAGCAAAATCCTGAAGAGACCATAATGTCAAACGAATGAAATAAAAATTTATTGGGAAATTAGAATTTTTATACTCCTATAGTTTTTATAACTGAGAAGGCAATCTTGGTACAGATAAATGCAGATAATAGCCGAAAAAAAAGAACCAAATAAAAGTAGTACCTAAGCCAACTTAATATTCTTTGCTGATCCGTTGGATGGTTAACCCCAGATACAGCTAGACAAACAGCCCGAACTGCAGACCTGTTTGAACCCGACTTCAAAAGTGCCTCTGCCATAACTTGCTCCAATGTTTCCCTGGCAGCGGCTTCTATTGACAGAGAAAAATATGAGTTAACTACTACAACATGAGTGTTCATATTATGTCTCATTCATACATATCACACTATGAATTCATATTTAATTCAAAAGATTCAGCATCGTTTTCAATAAATACACCCTTAAGTAACTAATTAAGACTGCTAAACTCTAGCAATTCGAAATCTTATGTAGCATCCAAACAGGCAATGCCGTGCTAGACAAAATATTAGAATGGGCACTATGCCAAAACCATTAAACAAGCAAAATGACAAAGAAGAGATAGACTATAATTCGGTAATTTCATATAAAGAATTACCCTCCAGTTAAATTTTCAACCCTTAGAAAGCAATTATATAAAACAGCCGCTACTAATGGAAATCCCAACCAAAAATTTAAACAAACAACCCAAAAATTTCGAAACGATATCGAAAATAAAATCAAAAGATGTATCGAAAGAATAACAAGGAAATTACCACCAACACTATTGTGATTGGAGCAACCGGAAACGGCACGAGCGAGAACAGGAAGAGGGTCAGGGAGAGGATCAGAGAAGGGCAAGAGAGGCATGCAAATGCAGATGGTAGATGTTGTACCCCCGTCCAACCCCAGTATCACCTCTCCAGCATTCATCGCTATTGGCACTTCGTGCTTGCATACCCAGTTTTCTCCATTTCTATACCTCTTCATCACTGGCTCAATCGCCAAATCAGATATCAGAATACACAGTCGACACTAAAATCCCACCAATTATAATTAAAAAATCATCTGCTTACCACCCTTTTCAGAGAGTAGAATATAAAATAAATGGAGAAAAAACGACAAAGGGAGGAGCCAATGAAGGAGGGAGAGAAGAGAATAGACACACTCAAACCGAGAGCTATGAAATCAAATAGAGCTCGTTATTATATTTTTAGTGAAGAGCAAAATAGAAAATTGACTGAACTCCCTAAATAAATTTTTTAAGTTTCCTCACTTTATTATCTAAAAAGAACTTATTCTTACTACAAAAATAATAATTTTAAAAATTATAATTATAATAAATAATATTTTCAAAATTTATAATAAAAATAATATCTTAATAATATTAAATAAATTTAATTAAATAATATTCATATTGAATGTATCTAAATTACAATAATTTAATTTAAACAACATTTAATTAAACATGATTCAATATGTATTAATGTATTAAAAAAATTTAATAATCAAAATATATGAGAATATAAAGGGTGTTATTTTATGATTATAAGTTTTAAAGTTATTATTTTTATTATTTTTTGTATTCAATTTATATATTTTTATTATTAAAAAATATATATCACAACATTTGATATTAAACTTCATTTAAATAAAAATAAAATTATTTATATTCGTTGAATATTAAATATTGATTAATTAAATTTTATTAAATGTTATTAAACTAAAAAAAATTATTATAAATTTTAAAAGTATTATTTTTATAATTTTAAAAAATTCTACTTAAATTACTTTTATTTAATATAATTCAATATTTTTATTTTTAAAGATTTTATGCTTTCTTCTTTTCATTTTTTTATTTTTTTATTATAATTTTTAATTTTATGCTTGATTTTTTTATAATGTTGAAATTCAATTTTATGTTAAATTTTAAATTAAATGTATAAAAATATAAATTAAAGGTAAAAATTTTAAAAAATAAAAGTTAAATTATTAAAAGTAAATATATATATATATATAATAAAATAAATAAATAAAAATTTAAGTCACATTTATAAGTTAAGACAAAACAAATTGTTATATATTTTTGTTCTTTGGGACATATGTATATCCTATGTAAGTCTCAGAAGGCATATTGATTATTAATGAAATGTCGGGTGAAGGGCAAGGACGGCCAATGTGCCAAAAGCTAGATGTTGGACTTTGAACTACTTTCGGATTTTTGGGGATTTCATGTTAATCGTGATTGGTTTAAAATATATATATATTTATACTTTCCTTGTTCCTACCCTCTTTATTTTTTTTAATTGCTTGAGAATAACGACAATGGGATAGAAAAGCAAGCAAGAGTTTAATTACTGAAATATATTACGAATGCATATTTATTTATATGTATTATTATGGATGTGAAATAAAATTAACAATAAACAATTAAATAATATAGTAAAAAAGCATTTATCTTATTTAATAAAGTCACTGTATTTTTATTTTTTTACTCAATCACAACGTTATGTTATCATTAATGTTGACTAAGGTTATAGTCAAAATAGCACTATTTAGATGCATATCTTAAATATTTTGGTTCTAATAACTTCCTTCAAAACCTTCAACTGCATATAACATTCTTTAATTTTAAATAAATTAAATTTTAGTCATATTTAAAAAAATATTTTGTAATCTATCAATTTTAAAAATTTAATTAATTAAAAATAAATAAAATTATTTTAATATTTTTAATTAAATTATTATTATTTTATATCAAGTAGTAAAAACGTAATTAAAAATTAATCTTTAATGATGATAAAATAATATTTAATGCTATATTTTTTAATAAAATATTTGATTATTGTCATTATTTTTATTTTTATATTTTATTAATTTTTATTTAGATAGTTTTTTATTAGAATAATATTTTTTAATTTTTTAATAATTTTAAAATAAATTTAGTTTTTATCTTTATTAATGGTTCTTATTTTATTATGTTTTAATAGCTTAAATTAAAAATTAATATTTTAATATAAAAAATATTAAAATAATATTATTTATCTTTAATTAAATATTTTTTAAAAAATAATGAAATATAAAATATCTTTTAAATATGAGAAATTAATATATATACTTTTAAGATTTTTTTATAAATATTCTAGTATATATTAATAAATTTTGGTATATATATGTATATTTAGAATTGGCCTAGAAAAAATTGTTCACATTCTTTATGAATGGTCTGCAGAATTTGAAAAGGTAACAACATTTCCTACTTCAAAGAATTTAAGAAATATAATAGAAGTTAAGGTATGATTTATTTCATTTAACAGTGATTTAGATTTAATGCAATATTTTTTTCTAAATATATATTTAATATTTTTATTCAAAATTTTGTTGCAACTCAAAAATTAAAAAAATCAAGTAATCAAACTTTTTTAAAGATCTATGATAATATCAATTAAAATAATTTAGACATAGTAACAAAGAACCGAAGAAGAAGGCCCGAATTTTTTTATCAATTATTATTATTCTTATAATAGCTTAGTATATTTTAAATTTTTATTTTAAATATTCGATAAAACTTATTTTTTTATTAAAAAAAAAGTTTTCCATCATGACAACTCAAGTATGAAAGGCTTTCGCTTTAATGAATAATTGAGAAACTCAATAAATGGAATTAGTGACGTGACAAAAAAAAAAAAACAGAGAGAGCATGGAGAGTTAGTGTATACTAGCTACTTAGCCTATGGGACCACAATTTTCATGTCATCCAAAATGTACGGTACGATAGAAGGGAGTGAATTAAATACTCTCAAATTTTAGTTTTTTTTTTTTTTAATTTACAATCTTATGATTCTTTTGTTATCATTATATGATTCATGATCACTATACATATAACATTTTACAAACACTTTTCCTTCTGTGACATTACTTATAAACTTATGATAGGCAATTGATAACTAAAATGTCCTCGATGAATAAGGTGGAGGAAATCAAAATAAATCGGACCAACTTATTAAAACTAACAAGGATTAGATTGGGTTGAGTTATATAATTTTATACATTGATTTAACTTATAATTCAATAAATTTAAATGTATAGGATCGATTTTGAGTTATTGAATTTGTAACCAATTAATTTTAAATCTTCGTTACAAAAGTATATTTTATGAAATACAATTAAAATATATTTTAAATAAGAAGTTTAATTTTGAATAATAATTTGATGTTATAATTAGCTACTAATATTTTATGATACTTGTTTATATTTGGGTATACAATACTATGTGTTTATAATTATATATATAAAGTAATTTAATAATAAAATCTTTAAATTAAATATCTAAAATCACATAGTTTCTAAGAAAATAAAGTATTTATTTTATTTTTAAAATTTTGTTAAAAACTAACAATGAATAATATGTGATAATCATATTATCTTCATCTCAAATAGTATTTATAAGATAAAAAAAATAGATTATTTTGATGCTTTTACAATATTTTTTAATTTTGGTGTAATTTGACTCTTAGATTTGAAATAAATTTATGATGATTTTTTTAACGATTTTATATTTCCAATTTTTAGGAACATATCATGGTATAACTATGTTATTGAAATTAAAATAATTTAATACAATTGATAAAAAATTAGTGTGAGGAAAAATTTGATTCATGATGTTTTTTTTTCTTCCTTTCCCTTTTCCTTCTTGTTTTTTAATCTTTTTTTTAATCTTTGGTTGCTTTATTTAATTTGTTAGTTAAAGTTATAAAAAAAATTAATATTAAGTATAAAAAGATATAAAATCTCTTTACTCATCTCAAATTTTAATCATCTATTAGATTATTATTATAATTAACAGAATAAACTGACGTGTTAAACTCTTAGACTAATTTGATCCATTAAAAAAATTATGATACTTAAGGTAACAATTCAAGAATCAAGTGCATTTTGAAGCATAATTTCAATATTAATATAATATTTTTTTTATTTATCAAAACTATCTTACATAAATTATAGATTTTATTTTATGAAATTTAATAAGTTTAATTTATTCAATATCGCTTAAATTTTATGATTTTTTAGATAAATGATGCCTAAATATTGTATTTATAACCTATAATTTTTTCATAAGATAGAACATTCTTAAAATAAAGATTTTTTTTCAAAAGGTTAAAAAAACATTATATACATAAAGATTTTCTTTTCGTTGAACCCCATAGAAGCGAGTAAATAATAAGTTGGGTTATGTCGGGTTGAGATGTTTATTGGTTGGTTTTGGTTTAAATATTTCTTAACTACGAGTTGGATTCAATTTTGTGTGAAACCCAACCAATCTGGTTTATATCCACTCTTACTCCACGCACTGAACTTTCGTACAACCAAAAATTTCATAAAATGTGATAAATTATTAGACAAATTAGAAAACAAAACAGTCTACTTGTAAAATCAGTCACTTGTAATAATGGGATACGTGAACATAAAAGAACCAGTAAACGGAAAAGGTTGTATTTTTAAAAAATTAAAAATAAAATCATATAAATAAATATGTTATATAAAAATTAGAGGTATACCAACATTCAAAAAATTTAAATATCATATGAAATGAATGATTTAATTTATAATTTTGTGAATTTAGATATATAAGTCCATAAATCTTGTAAATTGTTAGCACTTTTATTTCACATCCATAACACCTATCTTTTTCTTTTTCTTCTTCTTTTTTTCATCAAAGTCAATAAAAGATGTTATGAACATTTTGATTATCAATGGTCTTAGCTTTTAAAACCTTAAAACAGTTTATTTACATTATAAACTACATCACGTGCATAATTCGAGACATGTGCTAGAAATAATGTATTTTTATCAATTTAGAAGAATAATTTACAAACATTTTGTCTCAAATATTCATATTAATCAAGTACCAATCTCTCAAGTCAAGAAAAGAATGGGAGACTTGTCTTACTCTTGCATCATCGCTTACCCTATTTGAAGTTGTCTTAAAACTTTTGGTAGCTAACATCAATCTTTTTGCTATTTTCTTAATCAAGTTCTGACCAAAACCTCTTTTCTTTTTTAAGTTAATTGACAAAACTGTAACATTGGTATTCAAATTAAATTTTTACTTATTTAAAATTTTAAAATGTATAAGTTACTTCTCAAATTAAAAATTCACAAAACATCCCCACACTGAACTTTTAAATTATATATTCAATTCACAAAATTTTAAAATTTCACGAATAAATCTCTAAATTAAACTTTTAATTATCAAGTCATGACTTTATCGATAAAGTTTTAAAATTTTAAAATACAATTTAAAACTTAAAAATTGATGGACATATTGTAAAATAATTTGAAAAATTATAAATATATTTATAAAGTTTTAAAAGTTTAGAAACCATCTAAAATTGTTCAAAGCTTGAGACTAATTAAATAGTTAAGCATAACTAATAAAAAATCTTTTAAATGACAATTTTATATAATTTTAAGCAATATAAACTATCAAAATCTTAAAATATTAACTATAGTCAGACACATGTTAATACTAGCACTAATTTATTTAATTCTGCATATGGGAAGTCCTGGTCCACCTGGCCTCGGCTGAAATATGGGGTTCTTTGCTTATTTTGTGGAGCTTTTCTTTTCATCTTAATTTGACATGATATTTCAACTGAAATTATCATCTCAATTAATGTATTAGACTTTAATTGGATTATAAAAATTGATTAAACTGTTTCAATTAATTAAAATCAATAATAAAAATAGATTTAACTATTTCAATCAATTAAAATCTGTCAGTTAAGATTTCATCTCTCATATTTTAAGAAGGATGAAGGATGAAGGATGTGGGTTTTGTCATAGAGAGGCTTGTCCATAACGACAAGACTAAAAAGAGCAGGCCAGTAGTAAATGCCTAAATGGTAGGCAGCAAAGTGCCAAACAAGTGAAAACAATAAAATAAACAACTAAATTGGCGTTTTCACCTAGCATTTTAACAATTAATGGAGGTGTCTCATATGGCCAACCCACAACTAAAATTCTAAAACCAGTATTCTAAAGGGAAGAAGGGAAGAAGATAGGAGATTTTATCTTAAATAGCCTAAAGTTTATGGATTTTTACTTCAATCCAATACAACCCACTCCTAAGGATTCGGTTTGAATTTATATATTTTATTGAATTAAATCGACTTTTTACTTTTTAAGAACCGGCGTTATTAATTCGGCTCTGATTTTAGCTCAAATCAGGACCAACCTATGGTATGCACATCCCAAATAATACCTCTTCTAATAAGAAAGATGAAATGCTAATTCTCACATGCTTAGGGAAAAAAAGAAAAAAAGCATTTATTTCATTCAATAACTAGAATAAAAAGGCAAGGACACTTGAGAATAGCAAAAAGAATTAAAAGTAGCTTACAACATAATGCTTAATAGTCAATCAGAAGTGCATCAATATTTCGCTTCCCCTCTGGACCCTTTGTATACCATGATGAGACATAATCTCCATACATAACTTCACGGTACCTAGGAGGATTAGACTCACTTATAAGATCAGAAGCAGGTGATATTTTCCTTGTCTTCGCTGGATCGTGAAACGTAGCAACAGAAAGCCGTGCCTGAGAGGCATTAGTTATAGCCCTATGTTGAGCACTCTTATATTTCCCATTAGATATAATCTGCAGGCATCATTATTTGCTATTAGATAATAACAGCTCTAATAGTTGCAGTAAAAGTTATAGAACTCACGAAAATAAAAACAACAAAAGTACAAAATTATCAAAAGCCTAACAAGAAGGTAGAAATGGGTTTTAAAAACAAAAGATTTCAAAAGAAAGCTTTAATAGCTGCACCATCTATTTCACTCAAACCTGATTCAACTGAATATCAGTTCATACTAAAAACTGCACCAAGCAACAAATCAATTCTCATGATTTTAACCCAATACGACTATGTAGAAACCAACAGAATCAAATAAGTACTTGGTACTTCCTTTCACCTATTTGTCTGCTTCTACCATTGTGTGAAAATCAGATATACATCTGTTACAGTTTTAAGCATAGTTCAGCTAACATCATCAGTTACCTTGAATTGTACATTGTTCAACAACCCAAGGTGGTCAGTAGTAAGAGCTTTAGAATTATAACTCCATTCTTCCAATGGATTAAACCATTGTTTTAAGCATTGTATCTTCCCACACCAAGAGTTGCATTGCTACCGCCTACCGATTAAAGCAAGATGTTCCAAACTCAACAAGGTTGAGACGAAACAATCCTGTGGTCAACAGTACTCTATTCTTGTAATTAATTTCTAAGATAACAAGAGAAATCTGAGAATATGGTATACGAGTAACAAACGCCCATCATAATTCATCGAATGGTTTTCTGATACTAGTAAGCAGTTTGTACGATTCATGCTAACTTGATTGAATAAGATAAAAGTTACGACAACACAACTCAAACATAACATTCTGACATCACCAGTTAGCAGCTTATGTCTATGTTAATAGAACATTCTGGCAGTAATCAGCAATATGTTCCACCTTTATTCATTTCATGAAATCCTTTACAATTTTAGATCAAGCTTTCATAAGAAGATATCAGACAAAAGTTATCAGTGAAGTCTACGGTTATGAAATACTTAAAGCAAATGAGAATCCTCTCACCCTTGTTTTCTCTACAAATGCACATAACATCTATGCCAATGTTACAAGTAAAAATTGCTCCCATTTCTTTCATAGGCCACCAGTTTTCTCTGCAAATTACCAGTCCACCCAAACCTCACCAAACTGCCCACCCCTATATCTCTTCTTTCACACAGACAAACAAAACAAACACAGAGAAATAAATGTTCCCAGTTAACACGCTCTTCTGAAATATCCAAATTACGCTCGTTTTCTAACTGGCACAAAAAAATTATAACTTCATTTGCAAACATCAATTCTACAATGTCATAAACCAATGAACTTCCATTTTTCAGATACGTTATAGTATTGGTATTGTATAGCTCTCTCAGGGGAGAAAAATTCAAAACCAAATCAGATAACATACAGTAAGAAATTAGAAAATACCTCGGTTTGGTCAGCCAAGAGAACAACAATGACATCATCACCCAAAGGCTTTACCAGTACCCACTCCCCATCTTTTAAAACCTCAAGCCCACCAACCTCGTCCTGCACCAACAAAGTTATAGCACCCATATCCGAATGCGCCTGCAAACCCAACGTCAACTCCGGTTGAGGACAAGTAGGATAATAGCTAATTGTAATATTCTGATAAAATTCTCCAACTTTTTCCTCTATACACTGAGTTGGAAGCCCTATGCTCTCAGACACCAAACCCAGAAGCTCACTCGCAAGCGAACCCATCTTATCACTGTACTCGGCCACCACCTTACGATAATCAGCCGGAAAATGAGGCCACCTAGATGAGTTACGGCGAGAGAGTGGCAAAGTGTGGTGGTCAAAATAATCCCTCCAATCTAAAACGGTGTCGTCTCGCTCCAGCATCCGACTACCATATCCTTCCGATGCTGCTGAGTTAGGATCACAAGCGTATTCGAGCTTATCGACGATAGGGAAGTCATTGAAGAAGGCGACGCCAACGTTCTTTATGTGGCGTAGTAAGTCGGTGGGAATGTTATGGCCAGTGACGTGGAAGGAGCCCCAGTCTCGGCAGGCCTTCCCGATTTCCTCTCGTACCGAGTCTCTGGTTGTCGGGTCTAACCCGAATAGATCGATTAATGGGATATTTGATGAAGAAGTTCGAGAAGTAGGCCGGTAGTGAGGAGGTTGAATGTATTGGGGTGGGATTTGGGTGTGACCGGCTTGGGATAGGTTCTGCACTCTGACGGGTTCACCAGCTACTTCCATTTTGTTATCTGGTTCCGGCAACAGAGATAGAGAGGGATGATCGCCGATGTTAGTCGTTGCTTTGGATGCTGCAGTATCGAACACGGCAAGGAAAAAAGGACTTAAATCTACCATACTGTTTTTATGTATCACATTATATATGTGAACAAAATAGCACTTCAAATTTGATATTTTTTTATTACTTATTCAGGGTTAAAGTTGAGATTTTTAAAATGAATTTTATTAATTTTATAATTTAAAAAATAATAATATATTTTTATTTTTAAATGCATAATAAATAAAAGATTTTTAATATTGTAAATAAATTGAACAAAAAATAATTAAAAACAATAAACGTTAAGCATGGCACTCACCCATCCAAAGAAAAATAATAGAGGGGATCCAAACGAGAACTAATATGCTTCTCAAGGATCTCAAACCAGCACACCATCTAGATTTTTGGATCTTTACCTCCGATTCTATTCCCCTCCCTGATCCTTCATCCAATATACCGGAAACCTGTGAACCTTTTCTATCAATAATTGGCAGTCGCTCGATTGAAATATCAGCGTTTACCTCACCTTTAACTCATTTCTTGAAAATCAAATCCCTAATCATGGTGATTGTCGTTTTTATTTTTATTTTTATTTTTTTAGGTCCAATTTACTTAAAATTCAAAAAAAATGCCCTCATTCACCGTACGTTTGAAAATAAAAATAAAAATAAAAAATAACTTTTAGATTAAATTTTTAATTATAAAATCAATAGGATTCTCCTAAAAATTATAAAATTAAAGTGTACTGAATAAAAAAATAACGGGACACGTAGAATCCATACTCCATTTAGCCTATTACTCTATATTCACTATGTATATATTCAGTGCTTGCTTATAAAGATTAATTCTCATATTAATCTCAAGACAAAGCTCGAACTTGTACCTTCATGTCGTAAATCCTACTAAACTAATCCATATAGATAAAATATGATTATTTGTTGCGATACTATTAATAAAAGCAAACATGTAAAGATTTTTTTTTTTACTTTTATTATTTTTTTTATACAATTTTGTTAAAGTATATGTCATACATATAGTATAAATAATGTTAGTATATAAAAATAATTATTTTAAATTGTTTAAAAAATATATTAATATAATATTTATAAATAATATAATATTTTATTTATTTTGAAGTTAATATATTGATATTAAAATATTTATGATTTTTATGAAATTTAACAAATATCTTTAATGAAAATAGATAAAAGTTAAACCTCTTAAGCTATTTGTAATACTTTATTTACTATTTAATTATATTTTATTTTACCTCCATGAATAATACATAAAAATATTAGTATTATAATCATATTTTATAAATTTTTAGATATTTTTAAATAATAACTATTATTATTCATTATTGTATAATTTTTCATAAAACTCTTACTTTTTATCAATTAAATATTAAATTATTAATATTTAAAATAATAATAATAATCCTAAATAATATTTAAAATATTAATAAAACTAAAATAAATTTAGTCATAATTATTTTAAATTTTTTAATAAATTATTATTATTATTATTAATTTTATCAATTTAATTTTTAACTAATATAAAATTATTTAAGTATAGAATCATAACCTTAATTTTTTATCAACTCTATAACATTTAGTAAATTTTCACATGTAAAAAAATAGTTAATACTAATATTAATAATAAAAATACCATTAACGTCTTTTATTTATTATAAAAATAATGTATAAGTTTTTTTCTTTTTTTTTTTAACATTTTAATATTATGAACAAGTAATAGCATAAAGATAAATGTAAATTTTTATGACTTAAAGAAACTGTGATTAGGAATGGGCACGGGGACGAACGGGGATGAATTTTAATATAACCGTCCCCGAATCAAATTATAAAATCTGTCCCAGAAATCGCCCAAAAACTGTTACAGTTTAGGGATGATTTTTTACCCACAGATAAGACAGTTATTAAAAAAACCGAAAAAAACCATTTTTCAAAATCCTATTCAATTGAGCTCATTTTGGCTATGCAATCCACCTAAAACAAATAATTGATATTGAACTTGTTATCTCAATTTATTATTTAAATTTGTTATTTTGAGTTTATGATAAAAAAAATTAACATTTAATAATATATATTTTTATGAATCTAGATAAGATTAAATACATATAAATAAGAAACATAAGATATAAATAAAATATTATAAACTAATACAAATATTGAAAACTAATTAAATAAATTTAAGAAAATTTCAAGTACAATAAATCAAAACTTCTTTCTTCTAATTATTCATCCTGTAAAAATCAAATTTTCCTATGAATATTAGTCCATAACCAATATTGAGTACAGGTGCTTGAGACCAGCACATGTATCATCAAATTTCCCTTCAAGTGCATGACACACCATATTCTTCACATGCAGTGAATGAGGTTGGTCATAGACCTAAAAACCAAAACAAGCTCTTGTCAAGTAAGGTGTCATAAAAATATATAACAAAGTTATAGGGGTGTATTTCAAAGATGTGACCTTAAAAACGTTTTCTTAGTTGACAAATCAAACCACAGATGTGAGTTTTCAAGTTGTTCAACGTCACTTTCATGTCACCATCAAGAGTGAAAATGATGGCTTTAAGACCTTCCGAAAACATAAGGAACCTTTTATTTTACAAACAAAACAACCGTATGTTCACATGAAATTGATTTAATGTTTAGAAAACCCATCCTAGCAATTGCTTTCATCAAGAAACATTGATACCGATAAACCAATTGGAAATTTTTTAAACCATACAACTATCTTTGTCACTTGTAGATAAAACAATCCATTATTATATCCTCAAGCAAAAAGAGTATTTGTCGCATTCTTCTACATCAACAACCATCATTACAGCGAGTATCCTTGATCGATAGTCTAGAAAATCTAACAAGGCACATCTATTCCGACGGGTTCAATAATTTTAGAATAAGTATTGCATGCAAAGAGCAAAGCGAATGGTGTTTGAATATATTTCCATCATCCGTCGCAACGCTTGTCATAAGGCCTCCAAATGTCATTGATTTTATCCACATGGACAAAGGACCATCTCACTTAAGAACTTGAATTTCAAAATCAATTAAGTAAAATATTGTCAACAGCATTTACATGGTCAACTTCATCCAATATTACATTTCAGGACGCCCAGGGGCAATGTCACTTACTGGGGCGAACATTTTAATTTTGTTCCTAACGACATATCTATACCCCTAAAAAGAAAGGATAGTGAATTAGTCAAAGAAAAAGAACAACATTCAAGGTTGAATAACCGTAGGTCACAAAGCTACCCCACCTATCATATTAAGCATTTAGCTCTAACACGCCTCTTTATAATTTGGTCCCAACAGCCTCTACGAGCAAGAGCCAAAGATGTTTGCGGGTTTTTCCAAGATCAAGGATCTTGAAAGATTGAATAGTGATCAGTGACGGAAGCTAGCCAGAAAACACATAAAGAAACACTACCCATCAAAATTTGTGCATGAAATATTCACTCCACTTATACCAAATTATCCACATGCTTAGTATACAGATAACCAAGTCCATCCAAACATAAACACCGCTTTCAATGAGTCTGATACAGCTATTTGACTCCATCTAGACATCTTTCGATCTTTCAAATAGAAATTACGATAACAAGTGACCTTAATTTTACATTTTAACATCAAACTAAAGTATATACTAATGTTACATTTATCAATAGTAATTTCATGCGTATAAACTCCCGAATAGGTGATCAAGAAACAGAGTAGCAAAAATATCATAGCAGTGAGATCAACCATGTATCAACCATACACAAAATAGAGTAACCATGTATCAACCAGACAGCCATCAAGAGATCTGCTTTATACGAGAAAAGGAAACACTTACCTGATGAGCAGTAGAGATGACTGGCGCTGTCAGCGACGACGACTGGCGTTGTGAATGGCGACAACACGGCGTAGGAACTGGCGATTGGCGAAGACGCAACGACTGACGACGAACGGTAAAGACACAGCGACTGACGACGACCGGCGAAGATGCAACGACTGGCGAAGACGCGGCGACCGTGGCTGCGATGCGGTTGGTAACGACACGACGCTGTGAGAGAACTGAGCAGATCTACAGATGGAAGAAAAATGAGAGAAACTGAGAGTGAGATTAAGAAAGATGGAAGAAAAATGAGAGAAACTGAGAGTGAGATTAAGAAAAAATAGAGGCGCGGAAAGAGTAATGAATAATCTGATAAATTAGCTTGTTAAAAACAAGTAAATCCTAATTAATATATAATTTATTTAAATAAATATAATTAATTTCGGATACAGTCGGGTACGGTTTTGAGTATAACCGTAACTGAACCGTACCCGCTCCTTTATGTTCGATTTTTACCCGAAATCAAACCCATCCCTGAAATTAAACGGTTAAAAACCGAACTATCGATGCGATTATCCGCGGATAACCGAACCTACGGTTTTTTTGCCCATCCCTAACTGTGATTAAAAGAATTGAAAGAAGAATAGAATAACAAATATATCCTTGTAGAGTGATTTTTTCATAACAATAAGATTAAATTATTACAAAAGCAAATTAAAGACCTAAGTTTTATGAGTAAGTATTATTTTATATATATTTTTAGATTTCATTTCCTTTACATTTATATAAATATTAATATAATGAGTTAAAATTAGTTATTTTTATTTATTGGGAGAATATTAACTTTAGATTTTTTGAAAATTTTCTATTATTTTTATGAATTTTTCTAGGATTTTTATTTAATAGGTGAATTAATTTAGAAAGAAAGTTAATATATTTCGAAGTTTATTCCTATTGTAGCTTATCATATTCATTTAACCATTGCAATATGTCTTAGGATTTTGTTATGTGATGCATACTAATCCTATCTCCACTAAAATACCAATAATCCTACTTACATTATGATTTAATTTTTATCTCTCATAAATACAAAACAATATCATACAAAATAAAGAGAGAATATAATCATACAAATTTAGAGATATTTAGTTAAATAATTTACAGAATTAAGTTGGAGGTAAAAACTAAGAATAAGATTTAAGAGGCAATTAAAAGAGTTAAAAATCATATTCAAGAACACCAACCTTAAGATTTATTCTCCATTTTTTTATTGTTTTCATAAATAATTTTTTTAATTTATTGTTTTTTTACGAGTAACTAATTTTATAATTGATTATGGATGATTTCAAAGCCGTAGTTATGGATTGCAATATTTAACAAGATTTGAAATATTCTATTCATCTAATTTTTTGATTATGTATTAATTCTCAAATTTAATAGTTGTATGAATTTATTTGATTATTTAAGTGTACAATTAAATAATCAAATTAATTCATCATTAATCAATTCAGTCGATTAGTTATATAATCGCTTTATCAATTTAAATAATTAGTAATAAATTGCTTCTAATGAAACTTAATACTCGATATAATTAAATCGAGTTTGTGTGTTTAACCTTATTCAATTTTCTTCTTTAACGATTAATGTTTTTAATAGATTAAATTTAGATATTTTATTCTAGATTATTTATATAAAAACAATTTGATTAAAAGTTTATTTAAATCAACAAATATGTAAGAAAATGTAGACATTTTCACTTTTGTAAACTTTTCTTAGTTAGTATAATCAAAGAATAAGAAAATATGATATATTTTTGTTGATTTGCAATACATGATAGTGATGGAGAATAATCATGCGATCGTTCTTTTATTTAAATCTTTATCATAATATTTATATTTTATTTTAGATTTAATTTTCAATTTATAAAAAAACCATTTTTTTAATAAATAGAATAAAATTTTCAAAATCCTCTGTGTGAAAGACCCTTACTTACTATATACAAAATAATGATATCTTAAACAATTTAAAATAAGGGTTAAATTTACTATTCATATGAATCGTAAAAAAAATTAATGTTCTATCATTGGAAATTTTCGTTAAATTAACTCTTATTTACTTTTGTTTATTTTTAATTATTTTATGTATACATAAAAAATTAAAAATTAAATAAAAATATAAAAAAAAAATTTAAAAATCATATGATATAGATGCAACATATCTGACATACAATGGATTTTCTACACCACATTTTGAGCATCAATAAGGAAATTGGGACTACGGTAATACTATGGGTGAATTTGAAAGCCAGAGACCTAGATATAATTTATATTAAAACATGTTTAATGTAACATGGTGAAATCATGAATACCTAAACTATTCTTGTAGAAATCTACCAAAGAACTTCAATATCAGATCTAATTTTTCATTCTCAATACGACAACTAACTCCAACCATTGAAGGTAAGTCTATTGAGGATTTAGAGAATACCATTTTTGCTAACACTTTGAAATTTTAGCAAGACTACCAAGTATATCAAGTTATCAAAGAACGTGAAATTTCAAGGAGAATTCTTTAGATATAGGCAAACCAAATTTTAATGAGGAATCATGAAAAGAAAATTTTAGATACATTTTTCAAAGTGCAAATCTAGATACCTCTTATGAAATACATTAAGGAGGAACCTTGGTATGAAAAGTACATTAAGGAACTTTTTCTTACCAAGGGCAAGTTTGAGAATAAAAAAGAGATAGGTGTGGGGAAAAATATGTTTAGTATTCTTCAAAAGAGACTACTATAAAGGCGTAAGGGAATAAATAATGAACTACAAACCCCAGGCTAAGGACGTTAAATCAAACTTTTTGTAGAAGTCAATCTATTAGATTTATTTTCTACTCCATTTTTACATTATATATATGTATGTACTTACATTGAAGACAATGTAAGAATTAGGTATGAAGAGTATTAACACATCACTATCTTTATTTATTATGTTTTATTAATTCATAATGTTTTAGGATGCATGCTTTAGGATTAGTATGCTCTAAGTAGCATAATTTTTTCGTTTTAGTATTTGTTTAGTGCATTCTAGAATAGTTAAGATTTATAGAAGAGTTTAGAAACGGTCACATGTTCTCTTTTTATTTTCTAACATCTGTGATGAAATTAACCAAATAATATTAGGTCAAAAAGGATAATGAATATCGATATAGTCTTAACTTTGTTCCTATGTGAAGGTAAATTTATGATAATTTTGCTTAAAACTTATATGTACAATAGCTAAATTGATGATAAAATAATCTATATCATCACTTTGTGAAAAATATTTTGATTCTCTTAGAATTTTGCTATATTTTTAATAAGTAAAAATAGGTTGTTAGAACTTTTCTTTAAGTTTATCAAAGCAAATGCTAAATATATTTCTTGAAAAATGATTAAGGTAGTAGGATTAACTTATTTGACTAAGTTGTCTTACCCTTAATGTTATTGTTCCTTCCAGAATAACCATTTTAGATAACTAATTTGAACCTATATGAGTCAATTATTTGTATCCATTCCTTACCTTTTTGAATTAAATATATTTGTCATACTTTATAGTTCAAGAAAAGTGAAATTGCATAAAAAGATAATAGATTCTATGAAAATGGTAAACTAAGATTTAAGAGTGTCAATTATGCTATAATTGATTAAATAATCAATATATAGAAACAATCCTTTCCATAAAAAAAAGGGAGAAAAACATAAGAAGCTAAAAAAACTATAAAAAGGGCTATATATTATTAAAAAAAAGTGGTAAAAAATATAAGAAATAGGAAGCCAATAGTGATGTTTGGATCCAAAACAATGATCCTATTTTATTGACATAATTGATCTTATGATAGCATTATTTATAGGTATATTTTTTTATTCCATAGACTCATGAATTTTTGTTTTTTCCTTTTGTCCTTTCATTTAATTAAACCAAAAAACATAACCATATATTATAATCAAATGAAAGACTTTTCGATTTTAAGAAATACTTCTAAGTAGAGATACAATTTTAAAGAAAAATCTATGGTATCCAATTCCACTCTAAAAATAAGAATGATATTTTATAAGGAAAAACAATGTTTCATTTAGTTTATATTAAATGATTTGACTATCGTTAATTAATACTACATCATAGAGTATGATGATTGTGCAATATCTATAGCAAATGGACTACTAGTCTAGATGGTACTAGCTTGCTTCCCAAGGTATACTTAAGGGCTAGGTCCTACGTTTGAGAGCTAGAGAGAGCGAAATAAACATGTGTAAGGGTATCGGTGGCAGAATCACCACTTTTCCTAGGCCCCACATGGATATCCCGAGATGCCTTGTGCCCTCCGCTAAGCTAGGCGCAGTACAAACAATGTTCTTATTATCAATGTTTGATTACTACACCAAGATATCACTTATAAGCTAATATTTTCTATCCATAAATAAAATATTAATAGAGTGTCTAGTATCTTGATATTGGATTTACTTTTGTTTGAATTTATTATTTTGGTTTAAAGAATTATATGAGCTTGTTTTATTTATTTATTATTTTCTAGATTCAATTATGAATAATTCTACTGATATTACTGGCAACATCAACTCTATTCTTATGTTAAATGACACTAACTTTAAATCATGGCAATAAAATCTCTTGATAGTTCTCGGAGTCATGGATCTCGACTTTGCAATAAAGGTTGATTATCCTATATCTCTTACGAATAAGAGTACTTTTGATGAAAAAAAGGAAAAAGAAAGGTGGAAGAAATCAAATTGTATGTGCATAATGATCATAAAGAAGGCCATTCTAGAAGCATTTATGGGCACAATGTCTAAAAGGATAATTACTACTATGGAGTTCTTTATAGGCATTGAAAAGCTATTTGTCAACAAAAAAGGTTGAAATAGGTACACTATTAACAAGTCTAATTTCAATGAGGTATTTAGGAAAAGGTAATATCAAGGAGTACATCATAATAATATCTCATCTTGCTTCCAAGTTGAGAGCACTTAATCTAGAACTCTTGAAGGACTTGTTGGTGCATTTGGTTTTGATATTCTTTCTACCACAGTTTAGTTAGTTTAAGTTGAGCTACTACTGTTAGAAAGAGACTTAGTCTCTGAATGAACTCATCTTACACTATGTTTAGGAAGAGGAAAGGCTAAAGTAAGAGGAGACAAAGAGAGCTCAACTAGTCTCAACCTCCGAGTACAAGGACAAGGGAAGGAAAAAGAAGAAGGACAAGGAAGTTTTAATTAAGTGCACAAGTATAAAAGGAAAATTAATAAGTAAAAATTCGTCTACATTATGGCAAAAGAGATTAGATCGTATCTCTAGATGGAGAATAGAATGACATGTGTCTAATGAAATTTTAGACCTGTTATATTTCACATATATTGATATTTATGTAACTGTATAAAGAGATAATAAACCAATAAAAAGATATTTGAAACCAATAGAACTTTGGAATTCTTATAACTTATACATATAAATATATGTGGGTCATTCTTTATAGTCGCTTGGAATGATAAATAATATTTTATAACATTTATAGACGATTTTTCTAGGTAAGGGTTTTTATTTTTCATTTATGAAAAGTCGTAGTCGTTGAATGTGTTCAAAAATTATAAAGCTAAAGTTAAGAACCAACTCAAAAAATATCAAATGCGTCAGATCTAATTATAATGGTGACTACTATGATAGATATAAAGGTTTAGGTGAACATCCAAGAACGTTTGCTAAAATCTTAGAGGAATACAATATCATCTCACAGTACAATATGATAGGTTTTCACACTATGAACGATATTACTGAAAGACAAAACAAGACATTTAAGGATATTGTGAGAAGTATGATTTTTCATTTTGTCTTACCAGAATCACACTGGGAAGAAGCGCTTAAGACTGTAGCATATATCTTTAATATCGTTCCAACTAAAGCAACAGTTAAAATCTCTTATTAACTTTACATGACCAATAAGCCTAGTTTAAAGAACTTGTACATCTACGTGGTTCTTTGAGGGTATCAAGTTTACAAGAGGAGATAAAGTTGAGGACTTTATCTTTGAAGAGAAATATGTTGATATTCCCACATGTGCTATATACATCGATTAGTATCCCATTTCTGACGTTGATTAAGACACAATAGATCAAGATAATGTTAGAGAACTTCTCATTCAAGAACTTGTTCTGAAAGAAAAAAATCTACTACCACAAAAACCTATGCCATTGAAGAGATCCACTAAAGAAAGGATAAGTGTAGTGCTAGTTAAATACATTGTATTTCTCCAAGATTATGAGGTTGATATTGGATTGATGGAAGAAGATCTGATCAACTTTTATCAAGCCATGAAAATTTCTAACTCTCAGAAGTAGATTGATACCATAAATGAGGAGATTAAGTCCATGAAGGACAATGACATATGGGATCTTATCCCATTGCCAATAGGTGCTAAACCCATTGGATGTAAATGGATATTTGAGACCAAGAGGGATTTGAAAGGTGATATAGAGAAGTACAATGCTCATCTTATCGCGTAGGACTTTACATAGAAATAAGGCATTGAATACAAAGAGATTATTTCTCCAATTTCTTTGAAAGACTCTTTAAGGATTATAATGGCATTGGTAGCGCATCTATAAACTCAAGCAAACATCTCAATGATGGTGTTTCAAGTTTCATTAAGTGATCATCTCATTTGGTTTTAAGATGAGTTTGATTGATAATTGCATATAACGTAAGTTATGTAGGAGCAAATGTATTTTCTTGGTTTTATATGTCGATGGCATTTTTCTTGCCAGTAACGATATAGGCTTATTGTACGAAACCAAGAGAATTTTTGCTAAAAAATTTGAGATGAAAAATCTTAGTGATGTCCCTTTTGTATTAAGCATACAGATATTTCAAGATCGTTATTAGAGTATTCTAGGTTTATCACAAAATAACTATATCGAAAAGGTTATCAAGAGATATGGTATGCAAAATTGCAAATCAAGCACCCATATTTCTAAGAGAAATAAATTTTGTCAATGAAATACACAAGATTCCTTATGTGTCAATAATAAGAAGTCTGATATATGCTTAAGTATATATACGTCTAGATATTATGTACATTGTTGGATGTTGGGTAGATATTTAATCAATCTAGGAATAGACCATTAAAAGGTAGCCAAACATGTCTTATGTACTTACAAAGAACAAAAGAATTCATACTTATGCATTGGACGTTAGATCAACTTGAGATCATTAGGTATACTGACTCTAATTTTACTGGATGCTAAGATAGTATGAATTCTATGTCGGGCTATATCTATCTATTAGTTAGGGGTGTTATGTCCTTGAAGAGTGATAAACAGTCTCTTATTATAGCCTTTTTTATTATAGTGGTAGAATTCATTGCATGTTATGAGGCATTCAATCATATAATATAGCTACATAATTTTGTCACAGGGTTGTGCATAATAGATGGTATTGAAAGAGCACTTAAGTTATTTTATGATAATAAGTTAACATAGCTATATTCCACTAATTATTAGAGCTCGACGAAGTCAAAGTATATCGACATCAAATTCCTATTGATAAGGAAATAGTTTTAAGTATACAAGTGTCTATAGAATATATTAGTATAAACTCTATGATTGTAGATCCACTTACTAAAGGATTGACACCCAAAATGTTTCATGAGCATATTGCTCGTATGGGTGTCATGTCTATGATTACAGATCTGCTTACTAAGGGATTAACACCCAAAATGTTTCATGAGCATACTACTCGTATGAGTGTCATGTCATTTAAGAATATTTAGTTTTTGTAGGATTTTGTAATTTTAAATGTTTCTTTGATATCTGCATTTTCAGTTATTTCAATTTATGGATATTTTTGAGGTTATTTTCTGTAAAAATAAAGTTTCGATTTATTTATACTTTGATTTTGGTATGGTTTGATCTTTATATGGTCTAAGGTAAAACGAGTTGGAAATGGTTATGTTAAGATCACATTGCATGAAATTTTCATGCTACACATCCATATCATAATTCATAATATTCAGTTGTATTGACATACGTGACCATTGATGAATCGAGTTGTAATAGATATAACGAATGTCGCTTTGATTCTATGTTAGTATAATTGATGGACCAGATTAGATACATATATATTTCGATAATAATAACAAAGTTGAGCTTATACGGTTATTTTTGTAATGTATATTTATAAGGGTATATATATATAACCCAAATGAAAGATTGTTTGATCATTAATCTAACATTAGTCTTATATGTGAATAATTATATGTTATATACTGTTATATAAAGTTAAATTCATTTAAAAATGATATGTTAAACTTTAAATAATTTAGAATTTAATATATATAATATGATATATATATTTAATGTGTAATGATCTAAAATTAATGTTTATTTTAATGATGACTTAAAATAGAGATATAGTTATGATATATATATAATAGTGGTTATGGTTTGAAGATCGCATGTGTTATATTATAATCTTATATGATATTCTATCGTTAGATATAGAAGAGAAAAACGTAAAGGGTTCTTTCAGAAAAAAAATATAAAATTGAAAAATTGACTATTCATCTATAATTGTTATAAATTTAATTATATTTTTATATATTTTTTTTAATTTTTAATGATATAATATGATTATTCTTAGGTTATATTTAGGTGATTATTTTCATTAAATATTATTTGTTCTAACACTTGTAACTATATGTATATAATATGAAAAATCTTTCATTTTTATGGAATGAAGTAGTAAAATATGAATTTATTTTTGTTAATAATTTGTGATTGTATCTTATATCTTGTATGTGTTTTCCTTATTCTACGTTGTTTTAAAATTGTATTTGATTGTACTAAAAAAAATTGTATTTAATTGAATTTATTCATTTTTGGAAGAAGAAAAAAAACACCTAATGAATAAAACGGTGTACGATGTAGGTAAAGGATAGCCGTCAAATTTCTAAAACAGTTGACAGTCCACCGCTGTTTTAACTAAATTGACTTTGATAATTTCACTCGCAAAAATATCAACTCCATCATCTCTTCTTCTTCTTCAATTGTAAACACTTATACTGAATTCTATTTAGTTTCACTCAATTTCATAACCCAAATACCCAAATTTGATAGCAATGCCACCGCCATTTAGTCTCTCAGCTTCTTCATCTCCCTTCTCCATCTTATCTCCTCCAACTTCTTCATCTCCAAACAAACCAAAGACACCTACTTTCTCACTCAATTTCCCTCACACCACAACCAAACCCATCTACTTCTCAACTTCTCGCCAAACGGTGCGTTGCACGGTGTCGATCGAGAAGGAGACCATGGAGGCCCAACGGCCTGACACATTCCTTCGAGAGTCCTCGGAGCCGTCGTCCGTGCGAGCCCGTTTTGAGAAGATGATAAGGGACGCCCAAGACACTGTGTGTCAGGCCATTGAGACGGCCGATGGTGGGGCCCAATTCAAAGAGGATGTTTGGTCCAGGCCTGGTGGCGGTGGAGGTATCAGTAGGGTCCTCCAAGACGGCGCTGTTTGGGAGAAAGCTGGCGTTAACGTATCCGTCGTTTACGGTGTGATGCCTCCTGAAGCTTATAGAGCTGCTAAAGCTGCTCCTTCTGATCATAAACCCGGTCCGATTCCGTTCTTTGCCGCCGGCGTTAGTTCGGTATGACTAACTTTGATTAATTGAGCTCGAAAATCAAATTTAGTTGCTCAATTTCTAATTTCAAAAGATTACTTGTTAATATTTTATTTTGCGTTTAAGGTTTTGCATCCGAAGAACCCATTTGCGCCAACATTGCACTTTAATTATCGGTACTTTGAGACTGATGCTCCTCAAGGTTCGTATATGTTTCTTCCCTGCTTTTAATATCAGTATCTTAGCAATACTATATTTTTTAAGAAAGGTCGTGTACAGTGTGATACTTTTTCTTGCTTTAGTTTAGATCTGGTGATTTGGTTGTGTGTCTTTGGTTGGTCAATTTCAAGGCTATTTTGGAGGTTTAATTTGATTATTCTGGCTTTATAGAAATGACTGCAGATTAGGTTCAGTTTTGGTCTTTTCCTGGGCTATCTCTTGGATGCTATATATTTAGATTATTCATGCTCCTGGCTTAGTATGCGATTTATTGTCTAAAAGAAATATAGTGTCCAGATTTTTCTAATTTTGTTCATATTTTGAACATATTATCTAAAAGGTTATTATTGAAGCCTTTTCAATGCTCCCTGAGGATAAGAGAACAATATGTAGATATAATGAATTGCACTTTCTGCTGGAAAAATGGCTTTAGGCTATTCACTTATAATTTTATGTCACATCAGAGCCAACAAGTCTCTCGAGTAGAACTGCAGAAGAATGAAGGAAACACTGTTTCCCAGTATGATATGATTGGTGATTTTATTAGCTAATCACTAACAAGGGGTTATTTTCTCCTATCAACATTCAGAAATTTTGTCAGTTATATGTCAACTAAGTTAAAGCATTTGATGGTATTATTTTTCTCATTCTACTTTAGTGAAGCTTTGCATGCTTCTTGAGTCAAGTATATTGAAACATCATAAAGACAGAATAATTGGACCTTAGTTTTAACATGTTAATTGTGCAGATTCCCCTGGAGCACCTAGGCAATGGTGGTTTGGTGGTGGAACTGATTTAACTCCTGCATATATCTTTGAGGAGGATGTCAGGCACTTCCATATGGTATGTGCTTAAAATAGACGAGTTGCTTGTGACAATTTTACTAATGGTCGTCTGCTATTCAACTTTCTTTTCTTGATTGAATAGGACACGTGACATGGTTTGGATAGTAAAATGTATCTGTTACAGAATGCTGGTTAGTATTTTAGTAATTGTTCAACTATCTTCTTGCTGCCTATGGTTATTCACATAAAGATAAGAAAAAAAAAGAGATAAAGCAAGGAAAGGACAAGAGGAAGGTTTCACTTTTTTGTCTTTCTTTTTCATCCGAAATTGTGATAAATAATTTGCTTCTTGGGACAAAAAGGAATAGAAAAGCTTTATGTAATAATCATCAACATTTTAATGTTACTTTGACATTCATAATCTTTTTACAGAAATTCATAACTTAATGGCCATGTTTCTTCTGGGTATTATGCACCATGCAATATTTTAGAAATGAGACTTGTTACATACCTTTACTGAGTTCATATTTACACTTTCTTCTGTAGGCTCAAAAACGTGCTTGTGACAAATTTGATCCTACATTCTATCCACGGTTCAAGAAATGGTGTGATGATTATTTCTATATTAAGGTATGTTTTTTACTGAATCCTTTATTTATTCTAATTTGTAAAGATGGTGTTCATTTAGTAGTGATATTTTCTTGCTCGTTTTGTAAACTTGAATAGCATACAAACATAGTTTTTGACCTTGCGGCATAATGTTCCCTTATGTCTGTATTTCTCACTTTTGATTTCTCTATGAGCATAAACTTCACTTGAGTCATTCTAACTTGTTGTATATGGATGCTTCAAGGTAATCACTCTGATCCACATCTTATTTTCATTGAAAGACCTAATATGGCTGCAAATGAACATTTCTTTTACACTATAGTGTTTAATTTTTATGAATTGCTGAGCTGCTAAGTAGACTTTGCCCTCACTTTCTCCCTTACGGTAAGAAAATTGGTCTTTTTTATTGGAGTCGTTTGGCAATTGTAATTTTATAATTATGTGGCAACTGGCGTGGGATTTTTGAACTTTTTCTTATATTGTCAACGTAGATGGAGTGCATCTTTTCAATTCTATCTTTGTACAATTTTTATAAAGGTTAAATTGTTTTGTCCAATGTCTTACAATTTTTGTCCCGATTGCAATAAATACTGCAATAAATACGTAGAAAGCACGACTTATAATTGTTAAAACTGTAGGTTTGATTTATGTATGAGTCTTTTTCATTATGCAGCATCGAGATGAGAGGCGAGGCCTTGGAGGAATATTTTTTGATGATTTAAATGATTATGATCAGGAGATGCTGCTTTCCTTTGCAACAGGTATTTACTGAAATTTTGCTTAAGATATTTCACTTGATTTCAGCGACTCTAAAGTCTGAACTGCTTAATGTACATGGTACTCTTGCAGAGTGTGCAAATTCTGTGGTTCCGGCATATATTCCCATTGTAGAGAAAAGAAAAGACATGCCATTTACAGATGAACACAAGGCATGGCAGCAATTGCGAAGGGGGCGCTATGTTGAATTTAATTTGGTAACAAGATGAGCTTTTAACACATCAAATGACTCAAATATATTATTCTAGGCTTTTATCTATTTTAGGGCCTTATAAATATGTATATCTTCTTCAATGGAAGGTCTATGATCGTGGTACAACATTCGGACTAAAGACTGGAGGTAGAATCGAGAGTATTCTTGTTTCTCTTCCACTGACTGCTAGATGGGAGTATGACCATGTAAGCATTTTGATGTTTTCATGTACTAATGAATTATCTTTGATATTATTCTAACATGAGACTTGCGAGTTACTACTAAGAAGATTATCTTGTTTGGATTGCAGAAACCAAAAGAAGGAAGTGAAGAATGGAAACTCTTAGATGCTTGCATTAATCCAAAAGAATGGGTCTGAAGTTTTTGATGCATGTTTTGTATAAATTTGAGTTGAAAATGATGCTAGAAAAATATTGCTGCTTTTTTCTTTACTATACATTTTCTCCCACCATGCAATGTCGTTAAAATTGAGAAATTATTTATTATTCTTAGAGTAAGTGATGATACAGTAATTTATGCCAATGTAAAATTAGTGCAACCATTTTTTGAAAAACTCAAAGTACTCAATACTTGATAAGGAGAGTAAACACCATGTTCTTGATAGTCCAACCAAAATGTTCAATGATCAATTTCTAATCCTACAACCCACACTCAAAGTAGAGTATATTTTATGAATAATTAATAATATTCTTGTTAAATCTAATGTGGAAGTGCTAGCAGTTGTATCTTTATCAAATACAAAGAATATTCTCACGTTTTAAACCTGTCTAAGAATCATATAGTGATAATGACCACTCAAAATACGTACTTTCAATTCTCAGTTGAGTTTAGCTGCGCATAACCCTTTTTTATGTTTTTTTGTTAAATACATCGCCTGAATATGATTGAAAATTGGTTTGTTGCTAGTGTAGAGGTAAAAGAAGTTAATGAAACATAAGAATGATAAACGGTACCATATTTACCCCAAACCCAGGTACCCAAGTAAGATAGTTGCTACACAATGATGACCTCGAAGAAGGGAATATATATATATAGAAAAAACCAAGGGAATAAGTAACCTAATGTACATGTAGATTACCCATATACCAATGCTTCCAACCCATGCAGAGCCTCATTCGTAACACTTCGGCTAATATCTTAAGAATTTGAGAATATGAGATATAGGTTTTAAGTTTAGAAGCTTCAACATTTAATGCCTTTTACATCAATCTATTACCTACTCTCTCTGCATTTTCCCGCCAAAAAATAGTTTCTCTCGTTTTCTTGACAAACAAACAGTGCTTGTTTGTTTTTCATTTTGTGATCGACAAGCGTTCTTTATAAATTTTTTATGACTAAACAATGGCAATCAGTTCTATGAATCTCTTGATATAGTCTGAAGTTTGATTGAAGAGCATCTCTTAGTTTTTCAGTATGCTTTTGACGAAGGCTTTTGTTCGAGATGGTGTTTGACTCCTGTGCAGTTCCTGGTTTATAACCTTGTTACAAGAAGTTTTGTTTCAGCTTTTGATCTGTTGTGTGTCTAGTTGCGATTTGTGCTATTTGATTGGAATGTTCTAATCTCCTATTAGTTTTGTTCAATGAGCCTTTTTGTACGCATAATTCTCATGATCTAGTTTTTTTGCTGTGCCATTGAGAACTGTTATTGTTCATTTCTTGTTGTATTATCGTGGCATGCATCTATTGCAATTATTTTTCTGGTTTGTGAGCTCTCTCTCCTTCGTTCTTGATCTTCCTATATTGGATATTATCTTGATTTCTCTACTATTGTTATGGTTTGTTTTTACAAATATGATTGTTTTGATATGGAATGCACTAGGAATAGGCCAAGCTAACACTGTAAATGTTGTATATGAGGCAAGATTAAAATATCATCATGATATGGTGTGTTTAATGAAAACAAGAGCAAATAATAGGAAAGTCTCACGCCTATATAGAAGGCTATAGTTTCCTAATTTCTTGATTGTAAATCCTACTAAAGAGGTTGAGTTGTTCGGGGGCTTGGTAGTGATGTGGTCTAATGATGACGTAGTTGTTATTGATAATGATGGTTCATTGGACATAATGATTAATGGTTTTGGTTGATGCACCTTTGTCTATGGAGTATGTGACGAAAAAGCTAGATTTTATGAATTTTAAAGAATTGTTAGTTCTAATGGAGTGTGTGAATAACCTTGGATGCTTGCTAATGACTTTAAAGAAATGTTATGCGGCAATGAGAAAGATGGTGGTGCCAACTTTGATTTTAGAAGAGCAAGGAAGTTTAGGGATTTTGCAAACGGATGTGGTATTATGGATGAAAGTTATAAGGATTATTTTTACACACGGATTAATGGAAGAGGATGTGAGGATTTTGTGCAAGAAAAGTTGGATAGAGTGTTTGTTAATCCAACTCTGATGTAGAGTTTTCCTAATTTGATTATGGAAGTCCCTCCTAACATAGGCTCTGACCATAATATGCTTATTTGTGATTTTATGTCTAGGGTAAGGTTTAGTAGAAAAAGGTACTTCAAGTATGAGATTAAATGGCAAGAGTAAGATGCATATGATAAGGTTGTAAAAGATAAATGTGGCTCTACTAACTATGGTAGACCTATGAGAAAGTTCCTCAAAAGTTAGGAGGCACTTGTAGGAGATTGAAGAATTGGAGCAAGGCCTTCTGAGGTAATTCAAAGGATAGACTAATGGACCTTTCCAAGAAACTTAATGATCTAAAAACTCAAGGCAAGTCTTCTTGGGAGGAACAAAAAAATGTTAAAAGCTTGATTTGTACTATTTAGAGAAAGGAGGAGTTGTATTGGGGCAAAGAACAAGTGTTAAATCGCTTAACTTTGAAGATCGAAACACTAAATTTTTCCATCAAACTATGGTTTGTAGGAGAAATTTTAATAGGGTGCTGAAGCTAAAGAACGTTAATGGTGAATGGAACAATGATATTGATGTTGTTGTTGGCTTAATTTAGGAGCATTTCTCTAAGAATGCTTTTCGATCTAAGAGATGTCTTGAGATTAATGAGGCTCTATAGGTAATATTGCTAGTTGTGTATGAGAGTATGAATGTAGGGATGATTAAAATGTCCACTTTTGAAAAGGTAAAGAGGGTAGTTTTTATCTTAGGAAAAGATAAGGCCCTTGGCCTTGATAGTTTTAGTGGAACTTTCATTAGGAAGATATTGGTGTAGATGTGTTTGTAGCTTCAATTTTTTTTTAAATGATTTTTTTCCACTTTATATTAATGTGACCAGTATGGCTTTAGTTCCTAAGGTCTCTATCCCTGAATTCCTAAGCCAATTCAGGCCTATAATACTATGTAATTTCTCCTACAAAACTATTTCAAAAGTGTTAGTGAATAAGTTAAAGTCAATCATGAATTCTATTCTCTTTGAGGACCAAGGAGATTTTGTTGGTAAAAGATGCACTCAAGACAATATTGTCATAGCTCAAGAAGCTTTTTAGTTTTTGAAGAACAAGAAAAAGGAAAGCTTGGTTTCTTTGCTTTGAAAAATGATATGGCCAAAGCCTATGACAAGAATGAATGAGATATTCTTGAGGCTCAACTAAAAAGGTTAGGTTTCTATGATCAATGGGTGAAATGTAGAATGAAATGTGTTTCTTCAATCCAATATAGTATGATTTGTAATGAAATACCAATGAAAAATTTGTGCCAAGTAGGAGGATTAGGTTGAGTAATCTCATGTCATCCTTTCTATTCATTATGGTGGTTGATGTTCTTAGTAAATTGATTAAGAGGTCAATTGAATGTTGTGATTTGAAGGGCTTGAAAATCAAGAGAAAATGCCCTATTTGATCAAATATTGTACTTGTAGATGATGCTTATATTTTGGAAAAACAAGTGAAAGAGATTATAGGGCTTTGTTATGTTGTATTAACAAGTATTACAAGGCCTTAAGACAACTAATGAATTTCAATAAAAGTTGTGTTTTTTTTAGAAAGAATGTAAGAGTAAGGAGCAAGATAGAATGACTCGCCTTTTGTGTTAGTTTGGTGGCTAATGTTAGAAGTTACTTAGGATTGCCTATTGATTGGGGGGCATCTAAGGCTTGTCTATGTGGTTTGATGTAGGGAAAAATGTTGCAAAATTGCCTCTTAGAAAGCTCTTATCTTCCAATCGGAAGAAGGTTTTGTTAAAATCAATGGCTCAAGCTTTCCCAAACTATCTGATGAGTGTTTTCAAGTTACTTAAGATGGTTTGCAAAAATATTATGGGAGTTATGATGGATTTCTAGTGGTTTAATAAATTTAAGGGTGGTATTAGATAGTGCTCTTAGGATATACTTACGAAAAGGAATGATGTTGAGTGTATGGGCTTCAAAGACTTGGAGATTTGAACAAGGTAATGTTGGCTAAGCAAGCATGGGGACGTTTGTACAAGATTTGTAGTTTGGTTTTTAAAATGCTCAAAGGCCTCTATTTCCCTGATGGAAATCTCTTACAAGTTAAAGCTCACATGATGAGTTCTTAATCTTGAAAAAGCCTATGCTTTGAAAAGAAATTTCTAAAGCAATAGAGGGTTTGCGGTATTAGTGACAATATTTGGAGTGATGAATGGCTTTTAAAGTCTAGTTTCTTAGAGAGCTTTCAAGTGGATGGCTTGAATATGGTATTTGATCTCATTGATCCAATTAAGAAATGCTAGAAGGTTGATGCTATTGGCACATTATTTTATCTTTGGATCATAAATGAAATTCTAAGTAAGGTAATCTCTAAATTTGGTTATATAGATAGACTGGTCTGGCCTTATGAGTCTAGTCGAAAATTTACTATCAAATCTTGCTACAAGTTGCTGCATGAAGAGGTTATGGCATGCTAGCTGCTTCTGCCCCAAACCAAATTGAACCATGGTTTTGGAGACACCTTTGGAAGCTCAAGTTGCCTACAAAGATCAAGATTTTTATCGGGAAGGGAATTTCTTGTTGGTTAAAAGCCTACTAACGAGAAAGAAGGTGTGTCCTAATAACTTGTGTTCTATCTGCTTGAATCACAAGGAAATTGTTGAGCATCTGTTACTGGGATGTAATGGAAGCATGAAGGCTTAGTTCTTATCCAATATATACTTTGATTTGGATATGTACCTAGTGCCTAATTTTGGCTTCTAGTTGTAAAATAGATTTCAAGAAGATGTAGGAGACATGTGGGGATGAAAAATGTTGTGTTAAGGCAGTTAAGAAGGAACCAATTTCATTTTGCAAGCTAGCTATGTTTCCTTTAAAGGTAGTTCAAGTATCTATTGGACAGATAATGAAGTTTCTAGATGTCCAATGGCCATCGATTCTCAATTACCTAGCTTAGGTTCAACCCTCAATTATGAAAACCTCCTGATGTTGATACTATTAAACTTAGTTGTGATGGAACATAGGTAAAAGGGGAGTGCATTGGTCGTGTTGTTAGGAATGAAATAGGAATGTTATTGCTTTCCTTGGAAAAAGTATTTTGTGCATAAGTGGAACAAGTGGAGTTGTATGCAATTTTATATGGTTTACAACTAGTAATGAGCTATGGATGTTAAAGCATTGTTGTGGAATCTAATTCAAGAATTGTCGTTGGTTGCATAGCCAAGGGAGACTTTAATGTTTCTTGGTGTAATAATCCAATCCTTAAGGATATTAAGATTTTGTTCGACCTCTTAGATCATTGTATTGTCTTTGATTCTAGATGTTTTAATTATGAAAGTGTTGTAACATCTTCTTGACTCATCAATGATAAATATCCTTCGGTCCCAAAAAAAAAATTGCTATAACTATCGCATTTATAAACAAGGTGAATCCCTAAGGCTTTGAGATGGATAAAGAGACAATTTAGTACAATATTAAAGTTTTGCTCTGAAAACATTAGTGTAATTAATCGTGTAGATAATCATATACAGAGAAGTCACTATACAGAAGAGAACCTTCCTTGTAATGAAGAAGATAATAACAGTTATCACAAAAATAACATGGGTTCTCACCAGCCCACTTATCATCAACTGTCACCTTTGTAGCTCTATAAATCCTACAAACATGGCATTTTCTTGGCCGCTGTTTAAACTGATATAAACTTATTGGATAGGCAGCCTGGTTCTGTATGTCCTCTGGATGAACAAGTCTCATGTCTCGGATCACTATTGTATGTTTGCAATCTCCCTGCAACAAGTAATTTCCCAAATCATATCAGCAAATTTCCTCTTTTAATGGGGGCAGTACCATCTAAAAATGAATTTATGATTTTGGAATTAAAAAAATTCCATAGTTGAAAGCAAAATAGGTTTTAAAAGTTGTAGGGCCAGTTTTCAACTAGTCACCTGTTTCCAACACATCAGTATAGCTGATGGATGAAAAGAGGTATATGTGATAGTTCTCTCATTAGGTGTAAATATAATCACACACGTGCTGGAGGAGGGAAAAAAACGGGGGCTGACAACTCAGTTGTACTGGAATAACATGACATAAACATTGTTTCTTCTATTTTTCTAGATTTTAATGGAATGAATATGGGTAAGCAAAATAACATGTTGCATACAGTAACAAAAAGTGAAACTTGAAGCGAGGAAGAATGTCATAATTCATAAAAAGTTCATCTAAACATAATTCCATGAGATGCAAGATGAAAGTACGAACAAATGTAAGTATATACAAACCTGGTGACAGTATAGATAACCAGCACCAAGTCGAAATTTAACGTCACAAAACCGCATCTTTTGCATGTCCACAGCTTTGAAGTTAGGCAATTTTGCACCCATTACTGAACCTAGAACTGCTTTCTGTTTCTGCTGCAGTTCTCCAGTAACAATGGATTCCCATTTTTTAAGAACTTCATCTTTGTTGTTTTGAATCCAATAAAATATAGGTTCACTATAATCCATTGCAGATGGATCCCTCAAATCATTACAAAATATGTCCTAAAAGTGAAAAAAAAAACCATTTTTACAGACCAAAAATCAAAAGTAGCAAAACCAGTTTATTCCTAAAAAAGGGAATGAACTCCCTACCTCTATGAGAAAATATCCAGAAGGATCATACTGCCCGGCCTTTTGCATCACCTGGTCTGTCAAGCAGTAGATTTTGTCCCTCAACTCAGTCAAGGTTTGTCGTCCTAGGACCAAGCATTCTTGGGTCTTGAAACATTTTCAAAGAAACATAAGTAACAGCTTATTTAGGTAGATAATATAAGAAATAGCAACTTGAAATGAGAAATGAAACGAATGGGAAATGGAGATACCTTTCCTCATTCTTTTTTTACAATAAGCGCTATGAAGAAAAAAAATTTCTAAGACTAATTAATTGATAGGAGAAAATACAACAGTGAAATGAATCCTATCCCTCTCTTTTTGGATAGTTCAGTTTTGTGAGGGTTTTCCATTTGGCAAACCTGTTCTGCCACTTTACCTAGTAGGTAACAACAGGAGAATCTAGCAACGATAACATTTGAAAGTGTTCTTTTATCTTTTCAAAAAGAAAAAAAAAGTAGAGGAAAGTGGTTTACTGGTTTTTTGAAAAAGAGTTTACAAGTATATTTTTAGTCGAGTATATACTGAGATAATTGTCCTAATTCCCAGGATCTATCTGCAATTAGCTCGTGAAAGCACCTCCAGCCACTTTAAATATGGATCCCATCCTTATACGAGACTGTCAGCTAAAAAATTTGGATCAGGCAAAATTTGTATCCTCAGAAGTTTGGGTAACCAGCAATAGATAGTAACTTCAAGGTGTTCAGGAATCATTCAACACCAATTATCTACATAGTCTTGACTGGACGGCATAGAGTTATAGACAGAGCCCAACATGGGCAATCAATCCATTTACTTCAGCATGGCAGGGAATTCAAGAGCAGTACCTTAAGCCATTTCTTTGCATTATGATAAACCTCAATGGAGAGAGCAACTTCTGGAGGTCTGATGGGAACGTGTTCCTGCAGATTTGATAGCTTCACCTGCTTTTCATTATGATATAAACAGAAGAACAAATGAGAAATTTCAACCTTTTCTGTCATAATGAGCAAATTAATCCAACATACATTGACAAACATGCATAATCAAACAAGAAAACAATATACGACTAGGACAATGATAGTGCACCTTTCATAGAACTGAACCAGCTCATAGTGAAACTTTTAACGTGATGCTTCCCAAATGCACTTGTTTAAGTATAAGGATCCCAAATGGGGGCTTTCCCTCTCCCTTCTCAGATGACTTTTTGTTTTTTAAATTTGCAACCTAACTTATATTTGTCCTAAATGTTTCTCCAAATAGTGTCTTGAATTTCTGTCTCCAATATCCCATTTTCATTTCATTGACCCTAAAGCCTATAATTGGCAGGATGGTTGGGCTAGCGGATGTAAAGCACTGGGTTCTAATTAGTTGGGGTAACTGATTAATGTCGTAAATTTAAACTTTCAGTAATCGCACATGAGTTTCATCAAAGGAATAAACTTAAGATAAAGTAACATAGTACTTCAAGAGCAACAATCTAGGCAAGTTTTATCATCAAATTGGCAGAATCATCATGAACTCTAGCCAGTTTGATTGAAAAATGAGTAAATATTCAGTATTTGCTGCCAATGGAAAAACTAATCTATCAAAATATCAAACAAGACCATAATATCTCTTCAATACAGTACATCGAAATTGAAGAAAGGTAAATGATGGAGAGAGGGGCGATGAATTCTTTACTAAATAATGTAAATATAATTACGGGCAAAGTTAAAATGGCAAACGGAATAGAAGATAGCTTCAAAAAATTAACATTGAACTGTTCATAGTTTAAGCTCTATATGTAATTTATATGATTTAAGAGAGAAAGAAACACTTATGATGGGCATCTTTTGAACAAACCTTTGCTGGTGCATTGAAAGACCTGAGTGGTTTCATCTTTTCAGTTGCATCTGAGGACAGAGCAATGCTGTTGTTTGTTTTGCAACTGGGGCTATAATAAGATTATTAACAAATTATATTGTACAAAAATGAATAGATAAATCATCAAGTGAGTTCCAGAGTCATAATACAAACTTGAACGAATGCAGCCTCACTGTCGCTTTATCGTCATCCTGCTTTTTCTTTATTTTTGCAAGTTCATCTACCTTAGTGATATAAGTTTCCTAAACATGTGGCAACAGTGAAGTTATTGAATAAAACAGTGAACTAATAAAAAATTAATTGAGCAATAAGCCAATGACAATTCCTGCAATGACTTCCACTTCAATAAAATGACCAACCATCTAAAAAAATTTAATACCTCAAAGAATCAAAGGCCAGAAAAATATATTAATATGATCCAGACCATTCTAACTTCAAAGGATAAAAATTAAGAAAAAAGGTTAATTGTTAAGATTAAAAAAAATTATGGTATACCAGCACAAAATACAAACAGTATGGGGGCAAAAGAAAGAAGAAGAGTAGGTTACAACCCAGTAAATGAGAGGGAGAGGGGGGGAGAGATCAACAACTTCAAAGCCCATCTTTTACATTTCAAATTAAAGTAAGGAATGACTTCATGCACTATAATAGGGAAGACGATATCAACTTATTCTGATAGAAATCCACCTCAGCAGTGTGGTTATGGGCCACTCTTCTTTTTCTCTTGCTTGATTTATCCTTCTGCAAAGTTATACTGCAATCTGGTTGAGCTGGATCTTCATTTCTTCCACTGGTGATTTCTAAACAAGCATCTTTATCATTTTCAATTCGATGATCATCTAATCTCCTATATATGATGTGTAGTATATCATGAGATTGACAAAACTTAATAGTCTCGCCACAAAGTTAGCTAAGCAAATCAACAATTACGAGAAAAATATAGAAATACTTAAGCTTCACACTGAATGAATCAAAAAATCATATCATGGAAAATGAGGTAGAGCCTCATTTAATTCAAACAAGGTGTTTGTCAAATCACAACTCTATAATGGTTAATGGTAATGAATGAAGAAAGACTAAAGATCATTACCATTTTCTTCTAATAAATGTTATCATGAAATTGAAATAAATTGGAAGGATGTGCCAAAACAATTAGATCAACTGCCTAAGACAACAAAGTTTTTGTGCATTTACATGAGCAAACTTTGTGTATACAATCATTTTTCTACTTTTCTGTATTAAACTACTTACCCTTCCTTCAAAATGGAAGTCTCTTCTAAGGGTGGTGAAGGATTCTTGACATCTTCTCCTTCCTACAATTGCCCCGTTAAAGATTCATTTAGTACATGTAGATGCAAATATAAAATAGGTAGAAGCATATCATCAGCAGCACGGAAATCCATATATACTGATAGGAAGTATACCTCATCAACATGTTTACGTGTCATTCTTCTCTGTCTCTTTCTTGTTTTCTTTGTCTTCAAAGTTATATTGCAATCAGGTTGAGCTGAATCATATTTTTCTACTTCAGACGCATCTAAACAGGGATCTTTATTGTTGGACATTACATGTTCATCTTTTCTCCTAAAATACAATGCATAAGAATATATAAAAAAAATATTTACAAATATTTAAATCAAAATCCTACTAAGAAATTCAAGCAGCATATCTGTGATTAGAAGATAACACAGAAGACACTTTTTTCCCCCAAAGGGAACAAATCAGAAGATGAAAAATATAACATGAAAGCAAAAGTTTAGTTACATCTTATATATTCTGGATTCAATTCAAAAGTATCACTAAGACTTTTTTTTTTTTTTTGGGGGGGGGCACATAAAAGCCTGAAGGATGCTAACAAGAGCCAACTTCCCTGATGTGTCTCCCATGAAAATTAGAAACATAGTGACTTCTCTTACATAAAAACACAAAAGACTGAGATTTTTTCCCCCCTCCTCCAACAGACAATGATGCCGACTCTCACTAGTTTCTTTCATATAAATTTTATCACGAAGTTAAAAACTTAAAAGACAAAGGAAATGTGTGCCATGATTACCCCTGCAATTTTTTTGAAGGTTTAATTAAAGCAACTAAAATGGCAACATAGCATAACTTCCTTTCACAAATCGAGTTTCATTTTTAATCCTCTACTCAATGCACATATGTTGTTTTTCGTATAAAGTAAAAAACATATGTTTTTTGCTGTCCAAAAATGCGGTGAATATATCTCTCTTTCTTTCTTTTTTTTCTTTTTTTCTTTTTTTTTTTGGTAATGTAATGTTTTATTACATAGCATAACCCCCTTACACAAATAGAGTTTCATTTATAATCCCCCGACTCAATGCACATATGCTATTTTTCGTATAACGTAAAAAAATATTTTCTTTGCTATCCAAAAATGCAGTGAACATATCTCTCTTTTCTCCTTTTTATTTTGGTATAATGTAAAAAATGTCTTATTACTTAGCATAACTCCATACATAAATGGAGTTTCATTTGTAATCCTCCCACTCAATACACATGTTTTTTCGTATAATATAAAAAACATATATTTTTTGCTGTCCAAAAATGCGGTGAATATATCTTTTTTATTATATATATGTATATATATAGGAGATTAAAAATGAAACCACGTGAATAACTGAGTCGTATAAAAATCAGAGGGTTTTTTAATCTCAACAGTTACCAGTTTTCTACTTTCAATTTTTATTATGGAATTACCATAAGGAACCATTGGCAACCAGTCATAAGAGCAAATTAGTTCGTAAAAATATTTTGTGCATTTGCATAGCCTACCTTTTATTGCATTTGGAGGGATCTTCTGAGGATGGGGAAGGATTCTCAGCATCTTCATTATCCTGCAGTCAACCAATAGAATTTATCAACTTTGAACAAAGGAAAGCTGACATATCCCCAATCGCACAATATGCACCCCAGTTTGTAAGTGTATATATAAGAGTCTCACCCGAAAGGCTTCCTTCATAGCCATCTCCACCAGCTCTTCCTCAGTGAAAATTTTAAGCTCATCCACTCTACGTAGTAAATTAATAAAATAAAAATAGGATCAAATATTAACCATAAAGTTAAACTCCAAAGCAAATTATGAAATCGAAATAAACATAAAAAGGAATAGGAGAGTGTCGTACGATATATCTTCTTCGGGAACTTCAGATAGTGCATCTGGAGATAATTCGAATTCCAAATTCTACACGACAAAGCCATAAAAACAATAAACAATGCAGCAAACATTTGAATAGAAAATAATAAAGGAAGGAAGATAGCAACCTGGAGCTCTCGAAGAATAGATGACTGAAAGAGAGGAACACTGGTGAGAGGACCCTCCATATTGGAAATATAGAGAGGTCCTCCTCTAGGGACTGTGAAAAAGTCGCCATTATCACCATTGTTGTTGTTGCTGTTATTGTTGTTAGGTTGCCTCACGCCGCCCTCGCCACCACACTTATCAACCATCCCAGATCAATCGAGTTTTCGACGTTAACGTAAAGTGCCGCCAGCAGAGAAACTAGGGAATTTGTCAGCGAAGGGTTTAAGGAGTTTAAACACGAATCCCTTGATTTGATTTGAAAATTTGTGGCTAAAGGAGTAGGGGCGTAAACACCGACAAAAAAACAAGAAAAGAAAAAAATCTGAGTTCCATTTCGAGAAATTAAAAAAATATATATATATTACCATCAAATCACGACAAAAGTACAACCATCTAAAAAAAATGTAACATAATTTAATTTTAAATAATATGATATATTTTTATAATAAAATATAAAAATATTGATTTTATTATATTTTATATATATAAATAAATTGATTTCCTTTTTTAAAAAAAGGCAAAAACCGTGTCGGTTTTCTTTTTTAATTTAAATTTTTCTTAATGAATAATTTAAATTTTGTTAAGTGATACTTGTTCGACAGATTTATATTAATAATATATATATTTCATTCTTTGCTTTTTAATTTTATATGTTTACGTAGTGATAGAACAATAAATGTTATGTTGTTTAAAGGAGCATCTTGTAAACTATGAAAAAAAAATTGTCAAACCATACAATTTGTGAAAAAATATATAAATATAAATAAAAAATAATCATAACATTAGTATTAAAAAAATAGTACAGAATATTTTGTATAATCAACGAAATTGAATGAACGCATAGCATATTAGAGTAACAACAAATTCAAAAAATAATATTTTTTTTATTTTCGTTTGTTAAAAAGTGTTGTTTGATTATTTATTTACGGGAAGTTATACGTATGAGCGGAACGGGAATGCGTAAAAACGGTTATGCTAATAAGTATGATCACTTTGATATATTTAATTAATAATTATTAGTTATAATTGATAATAATTCTTTCATAATTTAATTATATTTTTATTTTTAATGTTTATTTAAAAATATATTTAATTTAAAAAAATTAAATATTAACTTAATTTTTACTTTAATATATTATTTAAAATATTAATACTAGTTTTTATTTTCTAACTATTTATCACATATTTTTAAGTAAAAAATATAAAATAAAAATAAATAAAATTTAATCTAATTATACAAAATATTATGTTTTATTATTAAAATTATATGTTTCTATTATTATTATTATTATTATATATATAATATTAATATATGTTTTATTTTGAGTAACTACAATTTCGTTATTGTAATAACCATCAACACCCTACGTCTTATTGGTTATGATTATTTTTGTAAAAAAATCGTTAGATTTTTATGAATAACTACAATTTCAAAAAACACTAGGGTTAAAATTTTCATCCTTATTCCTATAATTATTTTTATTTTAGATTAGATCCTCAATTTTTAATTTTATTACTATTTTTATTATATCTGAGCATACAATTGGACATAAATCCAATTAAAAACTAAAGACTTTCTTTTGAATATATGTATTCAATTTTATATAATAGAGTATAAGAATTGTTCAACCAAGTATATGAACAAATGTAAAAAAAATATGTGTAAGTTACTCAAATACATAATTAAAAGACGATTTTGGTTACATATTAATTGAAATTTGATCAGGATAATGTGTTCAATTTGATTCCGGTAAATATGATCACCGATCAATTAAAATCTGACGACTTAGTTCAGTTGAACATGTGTCCAACTCGACTCCGATGAGACTGACTAACCAAACTCTGACTAGTTGGATAGAGTTGGATAGGTATCCAATTATGATCAAAAAAATTAAATAAATATTTAATTAAAATTAAATTACATTTGGTAACTAAAAACTAATGTCATTTTTGTAATTTTATGTAAAAAGTTAAGTGAGAGGGAGCATATCTGATTTTGATTAATATGAAGTCATCACAACATATAACCCTTTTATTTATCAAATAAAAATTTAGGGTAGGGTTTTGAATAAGACTGTTTCTTAAAATTTAAACATCTAAATATATTTTTTTTAAAAGAATAAAAATGAAAGAAAACTTTAACAATTTTTTTCTACTTGTAAAAATATAAGATATAAATCTATTTGGTATAAATTCTCATAAAAATTGGTTAAATTTAATAAATTTATTACATTTTGAAAACATAAATAATTTTTCCAATAGAGTATTAACCAAATTATATACATGTATACATTACAAGCAAAAATCACATTCACAAATTTGGAAGGGTACTACATGCCCTTAAAATGTGCCTTTCATCTTATGTTTATGATTATTTAAACTTACATTAACATTGATATTGGATAGTGATGTGTATTATGGCTTGCTATAATACATATTCTATATGTGTATAAATATTTTATGGTGTATTCCTATACATAACTTGTTAAAACAATTATTAAGCACATGTTATTAGTGGCTTTTCCTACATGTGTTTAGGCTTGATTAGTTTTTTTGTTATAAATGTTGCTTTTAACTCATACTATATAAGGAGTGAGGCAATTTATTTGTATTCACTCAAATTTTATAAGCATTGAAATCATACAGTAGTTTCTTTAACATTATTAATTATATTTCTATTTCTTTGCATTTCTTGAATGGTATCAGAACTAAATTTCAAGGTTTCTTTGGATTTCTTGGTAATCAGGCCTATGAATTAGAATGATATTAGGCAAAGTTATCTTATAATTGTTGCAAATTTGGTCTCACATTTTTCTTCTACATCAAGGTCTCATTCTATTTCACCAATGGTTAATGTAGTTCCAATTTTGGATCCAATTTCGAGTTCAATAGACACTCTTGCTTAGAGTCTATATTCTTCACCTCATATGAACATCAGTTTGTTTGTCAAACTTGATGAAAATAACTACCTCGTTTGAAAAGATTAGTTACTTACATATGTAACAACTTATGGTCTAAAAGGAGTTATTGAAAAAAAAAATTCTCCTCCTTCTAAATTTATTGGGATTTCTTTATTATCAAAGGTTGACTTTATGGCTCAATTTTGAGTAGTATATTGAGCTACTTGAGCAGTGGTATAGTTGCTAGAGAGCAATGGCTTGCTTTAGAAGAATCATATTCAACCAATGTTCAAGCGACAATGATGGACTTGAGTGATCAATTGCAAAGTCTCAAGAAAGATAATCTTCTTGTGTCATAATATGTCATTAAAGTCAAAATAAGTGTAGGTCAATCGACATCTATTGGTGAATATGTTCATAATAAAGATCTCATTCTATACTTGTTAGGGGGACTTAGATTACGGTGTTTGTCATTCAAGACTAATATCTAGACAAGAGAAGGTCATGAAAATCCTTTAAAGAAAGATGAGTTCTTTGAGTAGTCTCAATTCTGTCATGCAAATGTTGCCAACTTTGCTTTTTAAAACTGGTAGTTCTGTACACTATTCTAAAAATAAGTCTCAAAAGAAGGGAAATTCTAATCAATAGAGCTAGAACTTGAAATCTTTTATCACTCAATCATCTAAGAATTCCAATATGTATAACTCAAAGTCTTTCAAGAACAATGGTCCTAAAAAGATCTAACTTGAGAGGCTTGTTTGTTAGGTTTGTGAAAAAGTTGGGCATTTGGCTCAAACGTATATTTTGCTCAGATATATTCTTCTTGGTAAAGGTTCTTAGCTTTCTGCAATGGTAGCTCACAATGATGGTGATTATGAGTGTCAAATTGATGATTCACCAACATCATTCATTGCTCAGCATGGTTCTTGTTCGATTGATAATTGTTATTGGTTGCTTACTATTGGTGCAAGCCATCACATTGGTTTTTATCATGCCCTATAATGGAACAAGTGGTGTCATGCTAGGTAATGGTTCTAAAATTCTCATTGATAATTTTGGTTCTGATGCGTTGAATATAGTTGATTATTGCAATTTCTCTCTCAATAATTTGTTACATGCTCTAAAAGCTTTTTCAAATCTTTTTTCTATTAACAAGTTATGTCACGATAACAATCTTTTTTATTAAATTATTTCCTCAAGGTTTCTTTATAAATGATTTAATCTCTAAGGAAGTAAGGCTAAAAGGATTCATTAAAAAAAGGCTTATATGCAATTCGAGGGTCTATGTCTTCTGCATAAGATGATGTGCAATCTAATGTTTTGTTTAATCCTCCTTGTGACTTTAATGTTTCTCTGGAGATATAGGTTAGGGCACCATAGTCTACATTTTGTTAAACATGTTTTTCAAACCTATAAACTTGCATCTAGTCTTGAAAATGAGTATAGTGTATAGTTTACTTCTGTTTCTACTTTTATTAATGCCTTTGAATTCTACAAACATTATAAATTGTTCTAATCTCACAAATTATCATTTTTGAATCACATAGTAAAGTAAAGTAAACTTTTATTGTATTTGGACCTTTGGACAACTCCACGTGATGTTTGTACAAATGAAAGATATTTAATTTTCATAGTGGATGACTTTACATGTTTTACTTGGATTTTTTTGATGGTAGCTAAAGATCAAACAACAACTGTGTTTCTTCAATTCCAATCCATGCTTGAATGTCAATTTAATGCATCAATCAAAGCTTTACAAACAGATGGTGGTCTTAAATTTAAACCATTGATTTCTCTCATTCTTAGAAGGGTAGTGTGCATAGAATGACATATCCACACACCTTTGAGAAGAATAGTATTGTGAAATGTCTCAATAAAAGAATTATTGAAAGGTGTTTGGCCTTGTTATATATTGTTTCTATGCCCATTCTATTTTGGCCATATGTAGTAAGAATAACTGTTTTTCTTCTTAATAGACTTCCGTTTAAAGTGCTCTCATGTGTGTCTCTTTTTAAGTTGTTATATGTCAAGAAACCTTCTTCTAATGAACTTAAAGTATTTTGTTTCCAATGCTTCCCTTGTATGAGAGCTTAAAGAATGAATTATGTTCCTCCCAAATAATTTCCCCTGTTTGGGGAAGACATAAGTTCACTATAAAGTGTTTTTCCCTTTAAACTCGAACGGGGTAAAAGTAACGGGTTGAACAATCTATTCAAATGTGGTATGTTTGGTAACCTTGAAGCTTAGGACGAGCTATATCATCACTTCGGGGTGCCTGCAGATTGATCCCCTATTTACGCAGCTCATATAAGGGAAAAAGGGACGATTTGGCACCTTATGGAAAGACATGTGCTTAATGTGAGTAAACTCATATGCCGTTTATGGAGATGTACTTACTAATGCACACTTACTAATCCCTTCCCTTGTTTTTTTAGGCTGTGTCTATTGTTATGGACTTGGAACGAGAAGCGAAGACTTGTTAAGAAACCTACAAGTTTGTTGACCAAGAATTGTATGACTTAAAGACTTACTATGAAGCCATGGAACAAGAATTAAAGAACAAGCGTTCTAAGTTGACCCACGCCTTTAGTCAATGGGAAAAATACAAGGAGGAAAAGGATGAACTACGTAAACTAGTTGAGTACTGAAAGCAAGGGGCATTGAAGAAGGATGCATGCAAGGCTCTTGTGATTGAAATATCGGATTACACCTTTGCTGAAATATAAAAGCCAAACTTGATTTGTGATTCTTTTGTTGATTTGTAATCTTTTTCTTTTTTCTCGGATGTAAATTAAACAATAGAACAATATGCTAATAAATCATTTCCTTTTTTTAAGGAAAGACCCTCATTAATGGACTCAATACACTTTCTTAGGATGGGCAACACGCCTCTTATCCTACATCCTAAGTAGAGGGTCTATTTGGCCACCTCACTATGTACTTGGGGTTATCGCATTAATTTTTTGTGAGATAATATAATACATCTAAATGATCCAAAAATAGACTTATTATTTATCATTATATCTTAAGTGGAGTTTCATACATAAGATTTCTTTAAATATTCTCTATTCCAACTTAACTTCTCTCTTATACCCTAGGTTTCTATCCTATAGGACCCTCTTAGAATGATTTCATATATTTAATATAGGCCTTCCCATGTTGTGGCAAACTTTTTATAGGTAGCTTCAATTTTATTCCCCAATGCTTTCCATAAGACCCAATCCCATATATTGAAGTTCTTGTGCCTAACAAATCAGTTATATGACCTTTGAACTATCCTTTTTTGTGACTTAATCCATATTAGGGAATTCTTTATTTTTTCTTTCACTAACAAGAGGTCGTCGTTATCCTCTTGCATTATTTTTGACTAAATAATGGGTTCTTTTATCTCCAATGGGATTATTTCTTTCGTGTCATATACAAGAGAAAAAAGGCTTTCCTTTGTTGCCATCCTTGAAGTCGTTCTTGTTGCCCAAAGAATGTCGGGTAACTTATCGACCCATTTTTCTTTTGCTCCTTCCAAGCACTTTCGTAATATGTTGATAAGGGTTTTGTTTGATGACTTTGCTTGACTATTTTCTTGTAGCTTATAAGGAGTGGAATGTGACAACTTAACGCTCATCTCTTTACAAAATGACACCAACCATTGGCTTGTGAACTGATAGGCATTATCTGTGACCAGCTCTTGAGGTAAACAATATCTATATATTATATTTTGCCAAATACATTTTCGCACATTAGCTTCTTGGATTCTCTCCAATGGCTCAATCTCTATCCATTTAGAAAAATAATTAGTTATCACTATTAGGAATTTTCTTTATCCTAGAGCTAAGAGGTAATAGGCCCCCAATATCCAACCCCTACTTTTGGAATGGCCATGGGCTAATAATGGACTTTAGTTCACTTACCGGTTGATATAGAATACTAGCATGTCTTTGGCATGTCATATTTTTTGATGTGGTCTTTGCAATCTTTAAGAAGAGTAGGCCAATAGTAGTCCTTCCAAATGATTCTCTGAGAAAGAGTTCTCCTAAATTAACCCCACATTGTCCTTCATGCAATTCACTCAAAACTACTTGCGTTTCTTGATTTGGTAAGCACTTCAGCCATGGTCTACCATAGTTTTTTCGATATAATACCCCTTGGACAATGATGTAATTCTTCCATTTCATTATAATTTTGCACGCCTCATCCTTGTTAGTAGGCAAAATGTCATGAATGAGATACTCCAAGCATGGACCAACCCGAAAGTGTATGTTAAGGAGTTGGTACTCGTCTAATTTTCATCCTTATCACCTTCCCTTATTACACTAGGCCCTGATAGGCATAACACAAGAATGACTCTTTTCAACCTGATCTCACAACTAACATCAAAGTATCCAAGGTTTCCACATGTGTGTTTCCCCTTCTTGGTATTTTCTTGATCTCAAATTCTTTGAAAGCTTCTATTGCTTTCTTCACCTCCTACGTATAAAGCTTCATCCTTTCTTCTTTGTCCTTAAACTTATCATTGACTTGATTCACTACAAGTATTGAGTCATTGTGGACCAACACTCTTTTAGCTCCCAAGAACTTCAATTGGCACAAAGTCAAGGGTAACATATTATACTCTATAACATTGTTGGTTGGTTACTTGAAAATTGATATGGAGACATTGCTCTATTAAGCCTCTAATGGGAGTGAATATCACAATTCTAACCTTATATCTTCTTGAATTTCTCACCTCATCTACGTATGCCTTCCACAGACTTGGAATAGGTACTATCATTATCAAAACTAGCACTATAATTTCTTGCTTAGATGTGGGCTATTGAGTCCACTCAACAATAAAATCAATAAGAACATATCCCTTAATTTTCAATAAGGGTTTATAATGTATCTCGAATTTTCTTAATTCAATAGCTATTTGAGAAAGGCAACCAAACTGGTCTAGCTTTTTCAAGATATTCTTCATAGGATATGACATGAGGATGACTATCTTTTATGCTCTAAAGTAATGCTTGAGTTTCCCTACAACCATTCTTATTATAAATGTTGCTTTATCTAGCGAATGATATTGTTGTTGTGCTCTGTCAAGGAATGATTCACATAGTATATGGGATGTTGTCTCCTCTCTTTATTGACCACTAATATAGTACTAGCAACTTTATTTGTGAAGGCCATATACATATGTAACATCTCACCTATAGTGGGATTAGTTAATAGAAGCGCCTCCCTAAGTATTCTTTGATGGACTGGAAAGCTTGTTCATAGTTTGTATTCCACATGTATTCCCTATGTTTCTTTAGCAGTTGAAAAAATAGTAGGTACTTCTCCATACATTTAGAAATAAAATAGTTCAATACGATTATTCATCCATTTAGCTATTGGACCTTCTTAATACAACTTGGAAACCTCATGTTTATTAGAGCCAAAATTTTGTCAGGATTGGCTTCTATCCATCTTGAAGACTAAATAACCTACAAAGTTTTCTGAGGTTACTCCAAAGACACTTTTTAGGGTTTAGTCGCATCTAGTAACCTCTTACTATCGTAAAGACCTATACCAAATCAGAGAGATAGTTTTTAGCCTATTTTGTTTAATCATCATATTGTCTACATAGACTTCCATATTGTGACCTATCTAATCCTCAAAAATTCTGTTGACCAACCTTTTGTAGGTAGCCTGAGCATTTTTTAAATCAAAAGGCATCCTCGTATAACAATAGGTTCATTCTTTCATGATAAAAAGCTATTTTTTCTTTATCTCTGGGGTGCATTCGGATCTAATGGTAACTTAAGTATGTGCTCATAAAGCTCATTATTTCAAAGGCAACTATGGCATTAACCACCTAGTCAATGTTTGGCAAAGGGAAGTAATCCTTCTAGATAGCAGTATTAAGGTCCATAAAATCGATGCACATTCTATGTTCTCCTCTTGCCTTATTTTCCATTACAACATTCGACAACCATGTTAGATAATCAACTTTGCAAACCCAACCTACACTCTTTAAGGAATTAACCTTCTTTTTGATGATATCACTTTTATCTTGAGTGAATCTCTACTTTTGTTGTTGAACTGGTTTCTTGGTATGGTTGGCATATAACTCATAAGAAATTATTTCTAGATCGATGCTTGACATGTCTTTTGGCTTTCATACAAAAAGTCTGCATTATTCTTTAAGAAATTAATGAAAGTAGCTCTTAACTCGTGAGTGAGTTTAGAACTGATTTTTATAGATTTATCCTCTCTTAATTCCTCTACGTATACTATTTTGTAATCCTCTGGGGCAACTATCATGGTTTGAATCCTTACCAACTGCATTGTTCCCTAGTTTGAATGTTTTCCATTCTTTGCTTGCTACTTTGACACAAGGGGTAAGGTACTTTTCATGGAAGAATTTAACAATTACTTGCCTTGTCTTTTTCTCTTCTTATCTCTCTTATCCCTTCAAGTATGGGATACTTGAGGAGTTGATAATAAGTGGAGGGCACACTCTTATTTTATGAATCCATAATCTATCCAAGATTTCATTGTAAGAAGTAGGGGTGTTCAACACTACAAAATTTGTAAGAATAATCGTTCCTTCCATTGAGACTAATAAACGTGTGATCTCTACCAACATAGTGACACTACAATTGAAGCCCATAGATGGCATCTAATATTGCGTGACTTCCTTGGGTTCTATCCCCATGTACAACAAGGTAGATAAATACAGCAAATAAAAAAACCTACCATTTTCCACCAAAATTCTATGCACCTCACAATGCGTGATCTTGACCATGATGACTAACAAATCGTGATGGAGTGGTAAGACTTCTCATCCTTAAAATACAATAGGATGGATAGTTCCTTCATTCTTCAAACTATATACAAGTCAATTTGTATCTCTTGCTTCCCGCGCATACCTCTCTCTTGAATTACTTGAATAACTTGACATTGTCGGTCTGACGTGTATGGTGTGAATTATGCACACTCCACCTTAGAGAGGTTGATTCGGTCCATTATTGTCCTAAAGACTAGGATTTGGAGCAATAAACTTTCTTTAGTTAGTGGGGTTGTTAACCTCTTTATTTCCTTCTCGTAGACCCTCGTTTCTGTCAACTAAATCACCTAAATGACTTTTTGACAACAGATGTTCAATTTCCTACTTATGGTGTCCACAATCCCTAGTCCAATGACTTATGTCTTTATGAAATTTGAAATAATTTTTGGGGTCCATAAGTGGAACTTTCATAAGTTGCTACAAGTTTATATGATTAATACGCTCCAAAGATTGTACAGCCTCAACCAATGAGACATGTAATGAGGGACCTCTGAAAGGGGATAATTCTCTTCCATAATTCCTTAGCCTTCTTTTGGGCGTGATCATAGGTTTGAAACGAGGAGGATCATGATGCATATTCCCATAAGGCTTCCTATCTTCTTCCTTTTTGGTTAGGATGGGCTTGTTCATAGTTATACTCAAAAATCGCTTAACAGACTTCATCTCTCTCTCTACATAGACAAACTTTTGGGTATCCTTGTAAACCATTTCCAGGGATGGTGGAATGGTCTTAGTCAATTCGATGAATAGACTAGGGTCACGTTTGATTCCCTTGCTGCAAGCCACAATGGCAATAGAGTATGGACATTGTGAAATTCTCATTTTTTCCATTTTAAACCTCTTCATATAAGTTTCGATGGTCTCATTATCCTCATAGATAATTGAAAATAAATGGTTTGGCTCTTTTCAAATTGATTTGTTTCATTCGTAGTTGGTGACAAATACTTTTACCAAAAAATTTTACACTCTTGAAAGGTAACTCAATAAATCATTGTTGTATAGTCTCTTGGAAGGTATCAGTGGATAACTTACAATATATGGATTCCTTTTTGTTCTTCAGAAGGCCTATAGTGGCTATGGCCATCTTAAAGTGAATAACATGGGACATAGGGTCTTTTATCCCCTTATAGAGGGACATTTGGGGGAAAATAACTTAAAGGGTGGTTTCGTTAACTCAATGTCATTTGAAAAAGGTGATGTCGACAATTAAATGTACATTGTTTCGATATCACTCTAGGGCTGTAGTTTTCCCTGGCTTTTAAGTCAATCATTCATCCTCGCTTCCATTTTTTCTTTCATATCTCTGAGTTTTTCATCAAGGGTACCACTTGGATGATCGAGTAGTACTAGAAACCCATATATTGTAGTGTTCCCCAAGCCTGGACGTCCTGGGAATTACTGGGATGTATTTTGTGCCAAATGTTGGTGGGTAGGTGGGGTCATGTGTATGAATCTAGGAGAAGGGTTAAGTATCGGTGTTGCAGGTATATAATGTTCCTTAGTTATATCGGATCGACATTGGTGAATATCTTATAATGTATGCTTTGATCTTGGTGGTCGGCTTACCCTTATCGGTGGGCTATTGGTTTGGAAAGAACTTTCAACTTCTGAATAATCATCACATACCAACCTTGATCTAAGTTTCATATTATCATCTTGAGACTTAATGAATGCTTGTTGTAGTTTCGCTACTTGTTTTTGGAGACTTTCTAACATGGCATATTTTTCGATGGATGTGCTTTTAAAGTTGTAGCTAACAGAATTGGTGCATGTTATCATTGACCAAAGGCCATGCATAACCGTATTCTAGATTGCGATGCAATGTACCGATTGGCTACAAGTGATCAATGTAATTGATTATTGAGGTTGAATTCTTAGATTGGGCGAGTAGGGATGTTAATTTGTTTAATATGAGGTTGTGGGCTAGCCATAACGAATGAAGTGAATTTACCTATGACACGAGTTGTTTATCTAAGGATGTAAGATGTAAAATCTCAAATGCCAATTATGAACTAGAAAGATTTAAGGTCCTATGGTGGGCGTTTATTGTTTGGAGAAATGCTAATGTGTTAGGGGTTACAGTGAGATGTTAAAGAGAAAATACTACTTAGGGGTTATAGTGAGATGTTAAAGAGAAAATACTACTCAGATCTTTTATTTATATCATCAATGACGTATATAAGAGGTATGTGTTAAAGTTATATTAGTGGGTACTCTATCAAGGAGTCATTGATGACCTAAACATGACATTTTACAACCTGTTTAGCGAAGTTAGGTTGTTGTCTTGATAATAAAATTGATATCCTAATGATTCGGTCGTTGGAGTTATTCATCCATTGTACGGATGTGAGATAGAAACGTAGAAAACCACGAGGTCACTTTACCTCGGTATCCACATAACCAAGTCGATAGATGAAGGTAATGCTCCAAAGAAACTCAATCGATCTAATGCTCCTTAATGTCAAATCACTACATTAAAGGTGCTCGATACAATAGTTTCTATCCAAGTGAGGTGATCTAGGTCGCTAGGATTACGCATCCTTCTACTCATAACATATCTAACAATTACATATTGCATATAATTATTTTGTTCAAAATTCTTCTAAATTTTAATTTTTTTAATTAAAATTAATTATTTATAGAATAATAAATAATATAAATAAGACTTAGTTAAAAAAAATTAAAATTCCAAAATCATCAATATTGAATATTTAATTATATTTTTTTTAACTTAATTTTTTTTAAATTAAGTAGTTAGAAATTATATATACTTTTTCGATGCACTTTTTTGCTCACAATATAGTACCAATAATTATTATAGTGTAAATCACTAGACAACATGACCATTATTTATTTGTTTTATTTCATATTTTTTTATATCAAACGATATTTATTATAATTCAAATATGTGGTTTGAAATGAGTTATTGATTTAATTGATTATATAAGAATACAATAAGGCGTGAATAAGCAACATAAGCATGTTTAAATCTAACTTTTTTTTTACAATTTTTATTCGTCTAAAAATGTATAAATTTTAATGCAATAAAAAGTAATAAAATTATCAAATTAATTATGGTTAAATTTTCATTTTGTTTCATAATGTTTGTAATAACTCATATAATTATTTAATTTATAAAATTTTGTACTTTTAAAACTTAGTAGTATTTCTTAATTTTCTTCATTTATATTACAAAAAATATCAATAATACGCTTAAAGTTTGCATTTTTCAACAAATACCATTGAGTTTTCAATAATATCAAATGTTTTTTAATTTTAAATGTTAAATATAACGGTTATTCAATTGCATTTTTATAATGTCTTTAAAATCGAAGGATATCAAAAAAAAAATTTGATTTATAATATTTTAACATTAAATAATCCATTGTACTCCACTAATAAAATAAAGATATAAAAATGAAAATAAATAAATTAAATATATGCATATAGATTATATATATATATATACGTGGTTATAATTTAAGAAAATAAAATTAAAATACATGCGATAAATTTTTTATCACTCATTTCAAACAATTATATGCATTAATGTTATTGACTTTAAATTTTAAAAAACAAAAAAAATGGTATTTTATAAAATCTCTACAAAGAAATAACACTTATCAAATTTTTATATCTTAAAAAAATTAACACATCATTTCACATTAAAAATTGTTCAATTGAACTTTGGTCAAATAAAATTATGATGGTTTAGATCCGTTTGATATTGAACTATATTCATTTGACTTTATTCAATATTATTATGATATTATTTTTGTTGTTATAAGTTTTAAAGGTATAATTTTTCTTAATTTTTTATTTTTGAAAAAAGATTGAAGATCAATTTTAATTAAATTTAATCACATGTGGCTCTAAATGTAAGGATAAAAATAAAATTTTAAAACCAAAATTAATAATAAAATTAAAAAATTAAACTAATTTAAAAAATTTAAAAACTTTAAAAATTAATATCTATGGATTAATTTACTTAGATAAATTATAATTATTTTATTTTATAATTATCATATTTTATTTATTGAATGATAAATAATTTTTTAATTAGGTGAGATAAATTAAAAAGTAATTTTTTGATTTTTCATTAACCACCTTAAAAAAATAATTAAATCTTATTAATTTATTAATTAATTTTTAATCATAAAAATATCACTAATAAGAGAAAAAATTATATAATATATTATAATAATAATAATTTTAAAAGAATGATAGATATAATAATTGATATGATATTATGATTTATTAATTTAAGAAATAAATTAATAAAATAAGATTATTTTTATGACCATCTTAATTTAAATAAATTTTTAATTTATGTATTTCTTTACTTATAGTAGATTTTTATTTATAGTTATAATAAACATAATAAAAAAATTATTTTATATTTTTAAAAGATATTTTAATAATTAAAAAAAATTGAAAAATATGTGAATGGAATAATTAAAGTCGTTAATAAGTATTCTTATCTTTGATAATGCTTCTAATCTTAAAGTTATTAGAGATATTTTTTTCAAATATTAGGACATTCTTGAAAAAAAAGACAAATTTCAAAAGATATTTTTGATATTTTTTTTATATATTACACATTTTTTATGTCTATTTATATTGCATTAATAAAGAAAATTATATTATTTGTATATTTTATTTAATTTTTTATTATATTATTTTTATATCATACAAATTATACTATTTGTTTATTTTTAATAAGGATGTAAGCACATATTAAGCTAATTAATTCAATTTAATTACTGTTTAAATATTTCAATATGTGTAATATAAATAAAATGTAAATTTATCAATATAAAATATTTATTTTCCTTTTCATTAATATTAAGATGAATTTATGTTTTATTTATAGTATTATATGACTTAGGTATCTTATTTTCATTAATATTAAGATGAATTTATGTTTTATTTATAGTATTATATGACTTTTGTATACCTAAGTGATAGTTAAAATGAAATAATTAGGTTAAAATAAATTTATGTATGCTTTAAAATTAAGTAAGGAACTACCTGTATAACATTTAAAAATTTAAGGTTTAATATCACTAAGAGTGTGCATAGTTGAGCTTTAGGTTTGCCGCTAAACGTCTAAATCCCTTACTAAACGGCTAAACCTACGAAATCAAGAAACACATTTTACTCATCCTTCAATTTTTTTTTATCGAAAGGACGCAAATTCAGCCAACACCATTTTGTTTCAGTAATTAGCTTAGCTCTATGTGAGTCCAGTGTTAATCATGATGATGATATCGTTTTCGAGTCTTCGCAATCGATCCTTATCATCCCTCACTCGCTACATTTCCTCAGCATATTCCACCACCACCACCAACAAGGTTCCACTTCTTTACGAACCCAAAACCGATGTCAGCGATCTTAAGACCACAACTTATCAATTGCTATCATGGGGTAGAGGCGCCTCAGGCCAGCTAGGTGGTGGCGTCGAAGAGATTCGGCTTTACCCGACCCCAGTTGCTAATATCATTCTTCCCTCCTCATCTTTCGCTTTTTGTCCCACCCCAGGTCGTCTTCCAATACCCAATAGCTCAAATAAAGATAATAATGCTCGTGGTGACGGTAAAGTCGAGGTGGGTATTTGTTGTGGATTGTTTCATTCGTCTTTGCTCGTGGATGGTAAGCTTTGGATTTGGGGTAAAGGCGATGGTGGCAGACTTGGGTTTGGTCACGAGAATTCTGTGTTTATACCCACCTTCAATCCCCATTTGGAATCGGTTCAAAGTGTGGCTCTTGGAGGGCTGCATTCAGTTGCGCTTACCTCGCTTGGTCAGGTTTTCACTTGGTCAGTGCACTAGTAAAATTACACAATTTGTTTGTCCTTGGTATTGAGTGTCCAATGTTGTTGCTTTGCTCCAGCATTGTTGATTTTATTGGCTTTATTCTTGTTGATTTACATTGTGATGGTAGTTTGGAGTACAATGCAACTTTTCTTATAGCGAGTGATTCACTTATTTTTGTTTTGTTATCACTAAATGTTACAGGGGCTATGGCGGTTTTGGTGCACTTGGACATGCTGTTTATCACAGAGAACTGCTCCCTAGATTGGTCGAAGGTTCGTGGAGTGGGAAAATACATCATATTGCAACCAGTGGGACTCATACAGCAGCCATTACAGAATCAGGTTTGTTGAATTTTCTGGGTTGTTTCATGGCATGCTATAATTTGTGTTGATTGATGTGTACGGAATAGGAATAACAATTTAAATATTTGGAGGAGATTTGATAATGATGTCCTGTGTCGGGGGTTTAATTGATTCATTATGATGGCAAAAAACTTAGATACTAGCATTCTCCTAGGCTGCACTTTTTGGTTGATCTCTTAGGCTGCATTTCACTAGCTATTATTTCATATTGGAGTGAATTAAGTAAAATTTATTGTTACAATATCAGGTTGCATGAATTGCACAATGCAGTTTTTTATTGGTGATTGAACACTATAATTAAGCATTACCTTTTTCTTTTTTGCCTTCCATATATCTTCAATGAACAAAGTTAATGGGATTAGCAGAGAACATTAGCCTATTCATATATTTAGTTCCCAATCAACATCAATTTTTCTTTATGGCCCTTAAGCACACATTCTGTTACTAACGACAGCAGCACTGAGCGCAGATGGCCAAAGGGAAAGACCTTAGGTGGAGTACACAGGGTTTTTTTGCTTTTAGTTTTACAACGTGAGGGGGTGGTTACCTAGATACTAGGTAGGACCAGCTAAATGAATGGGTCCTCAATGATGGCCACATCATCTTAGGACATGTGACTTTGACAAAAAGCACATGCCTATCACTACGTCATCAATACATGAGCCGAACCCATGCCACAGGTCACATGACACTTGAGAAGTGAGAAGCATCAATTCTTCTGTTAGGAGATTTATAATAGCTACAGTTTATTGCACAAATCCCAAGATGTTCCTCATTCATTAAATTTGTTCAGACATATGGTTATTGCTTTTGAATGTCAGGTGACCTATATACTTGGGGCCGAGATGAAGGGGATGGCAGATTGGGCCTTGGTTCTGGTCGGGGTCCTGATGAGGCTGGTGGACTTAGTATTCCCTCCAAAGTTGAAGCATTACCTCTACCCGTGGCTGCTGTTTCATGTGGAGGATTTTTCACTATGGCACTAACAGAAGATGGGAAAATTTGGAATTGGGGAGGTAAGAATATTTGTTTCTTTATTAGTTTTGTTTTCATTTGATTATTTCTTTATTCAGTTCTTCTATTCATTTTCTGGTAGAAAGATGAAATAGAATATTGAGAAAGCAACCTCATAACCGTTTGTGGATATATCCTTAACGATGTGTATTTTCACTACTTATTGCTATTGCTTAATAGCTGCAGTGAAGTTGATGCGGAAATTAATATAATTGTTACTGAATGCAATATGGTAAATTTGAGGCAGTAGTCAATGGGTTTTAATAATCATTTTTAAATTGAAGATTTATAATTTGAGGAATGCCATAAGGAGTTTTGGAACTTGGAAAGGTGGAATAACTTTTTGTTTTTTAAAATAATTACACTACTCACACACCTATAATTAGGACTCGAACCCCAAATCTTCTACGTGCACAAGAGAGGGCTACATGTTGTTGAATCATAAGCTTGTTGGCAAACAACTTGGAATATAACTTTGTTCTATGTGAAATCATGAGAACTACTTTTTCCTAGTAATTCATGAGAACTATAATAGCATCAATTCCGCTTTCAAGTAAGGGAATTGCTAGTATGCATTTTTTATCCTAAGGAGTTATGAAGCTTGGACTAAGTTTGTTCTATATGAAGCGTCAAAACTATAATAGCATAATTCTCCTTTTTTGTAAGGGGCTCTCTAGTTTGCAGTTGACTAAAAATTGATTCATCAATGCATGAACAAGGCTTAGATGTAATGATAGCTTTATGATACTTTTTCTTTCAGCAAATTCTAATCATGAGCTCGGAAGAGGTAACAAGGTTGGTGGTTGGAGACCACAACCGATTCCTATTCTTGAAGATGTTCGTGTCATACAGATAGCAAGTGGTGGATATCATTCTCTTGCATTAACTGGTATTATGACTGCAAAATCCATGATTGCACCAGCGATTGTAGAAGCATGCTTTTATCTTTCATTTGAAAATTATGTCATTTTTAGTGTTGTTCATGACATTATAAACATCAGATGAAGGAAAGGTACTTTCCTGGGGCCATGGGGGACAGGGTCAGTTGGGCCATTCTTCTACCCAAAGTCAGAAAGTACCTACTGTAATCGAAGCATTAGCAGAAAAAAATGTTGTCTATATTGCTTGTGGAGGTGCATCCTCAGCAGCGCTAACAGGTAAAGCAAAATATCTTTCTGCAGTGCTTTAATTGAAGTGTTCATAAATCTACTTATACAGTCCATATGCAATAATTTTTAACATGGCATCAAACAAGTGAACTAAATATTCTTTGGGCTCTCTTATAAATCTACTCTGAAACTATTGAAGGTTTCTCATTTTGAACAGATGAAGGAAAATTATTTGTGTGGGGTAATGCCAGAGATTCCCAATTAGGGGTTCCTGGGTTGCCAGAGGTGCAACCATGTCCAGTTGAAGTCAAATTTCTGGTGGAGGATGATGGACTGGGAACTCACAATGTTCTATCTGTAGCAGTTGGTGCATCCCACGCAATGTGCCTAGTATCAAGATCAGGTCCTTAGAGATGGCTTTGATAAATTGTGTTAATATTTTTTATCAATTGGCTTCCATGTGCAAGGATGGATCTTTTACTGGATAGTTCGAATATGAAAAGGGCATATGTTGTGAGTTTGACTCAAATGGTCTTTATCCTCTTAAGAGAATCTCACAAGAAAAATACATGCTGCAATCATAAAGCCTATAAAGGTTCTTGAGAAATTGGTTACACAGGTTAACCCAATCTGTTTACAAAAATTTATTGAAAAATTATTTTCACAAGTTTTTACCATTTTTTTTAATGACATTAGCAAAAAAATTGACTAATTGTTTATAGTAAGATATTAATGGTGTACTTTTGTATAATTTTGATATTGATTTATATTCTTACAAAAAGTTATGAGTAGTGTTATATAATATTAGTGTGGATGCTTTCACATTTGGTGCTATATAATACTAGCATGGATGTTTCGTGTACCATGAAATAAGTTTAATATAATGAGAGTTAATTTGTAAGATTTTAACATGCGAGCAGTATTGAGTAATGTAGTTAGAATATAAAGTAATCAGGTAATACTTTTGCCCATAAATTATGTGCACTAAGCTTTTGAACTCTAATTTTTGTTTTTTTTTAATTACCTTTAGATAGATCATTAGCTTCTCTATTTTCATTACTTTTAATTATATAGCATAGTTTTATTCATAAATAGAATTTTATTTTTAATTATTTTCACACAATTAACATATTTTTTTTATTAAAAAATTAGAACAATATGTATTTTTAATAAAGTAAAAAAATTTAAAATAAAATTACTTGAATAATTAACCCAAGAGGTCTCAATATACTTGTTCTCTTGTTTTTATTTTTGGTCAAAAATTAAACTTTTTATCCTTGAGCCGGTGGAAGACGTGTATCTAATGTTACCAATATTTTAATGTATTTTTGACTAGCCAAAATAAAATAAAATAAAATAAACGAATGTATTTTACTGAATGTTTTTAGTAGGACCATAGAAGTTAAATTATCATTTGCAAGACCTAGACGGACCTTAACAAATGTTTAAATCAAGTTGTTTTTATTTAATTTTTCCCTCTTTTGAAATATAAGCAAGTTGTTAATAATATTAATTTCTTTCCTTTATCATCCAAAAAGATGCCTCCAGATCGAGACATACAACAGGAGACGCTACAAAACAAAATTATCTGTGACGGATCGTGCTATAAAATTCACATAAAAAATCTATAAATTAAAAAAAAATTAAAAATAAAACAAATAAATATCAAAAAGGAATTTAAAAATAAATACACATAAGTATAAAAAAAAATGAGATTTTTATAATTTTATTAGATTTTAATTAAAAAATAATCAAATTTATACAAAAATTTTGAAGTTAAAATATTTTACACTTATAATATAAATTTAGAAAATGACATTACCCGTTCAATATAAATATACATCCGTCACCGTGGACGGTAATAGCAAGAATATTATCATGTGGCACAAACGTTCAAAAAAAAAATTAAAAATTAAAATAAAAAAGCGACACAAAAATTAAATAATTATGGTCATAAACTTAGTAATAGGCTGCAAACTAAACGACCTGAAGTAAGAGTTGCAATTCCAATGATCAATATATATTAAAGTGCTTGAGTGATCTTGATGTTTAGAAATGGCAGTTTATTATAGTAGTAGTAGTAGTTTCATGCTATTTTCAGAGCTAAAAGCTAGAGAAAACAGAGCACCATCAGGTGATCATATATGATATAACTTGTACCATTTCATCTATATTCTCTTTTTTTTTTCTTTTTTGCTTGCTAATCTCATATATGTTAATAGTAGTTTCTTTTTAAGTTTTATTTATTTATTTATTATAATTATAATTTTCTTTCCATTTTTCTACTTGTCTCCAATCAGATCTTCTGCCCATGTTACAAATGAATGCAAAAATTCATTATGTTGCTTCTAAAGGGAGTGCACAGATTGCGAAAGGTCATAGTAAAAGAATGAAAGAAATGTTTAAGAAGAAGATTGAGGTGTCAGTTTCTCCATATGACACTGCATGGGTAGCTATGGTCCCTTCCAAAAGCACCTCACTAGAGCCTTGCTTTCCCGAATGTCTAAAATGGGTTATGGAGAATCAAAAACCTGATGGATCATGGTGTGCTCATCCAAGCCATCCATTACTTATAAAAGATTGTCTCTCTTCTACGTTGGCTTGTGTGCTTGCTCTCCAAAAATGGAACATTGGTGAACTCCTTGTAAATAGAGGTAAATGTTTGCTTTATTTGCCCAATAAGATTTCTTTATTGATGGATATTTTTATTTATTATTTATTATTTATTATTGGGACGAAAATAGTAAAAATATATTAGTTATTACAAAAAATCTATTAATTTTTTAGTGTTATAATAAGAGTTTAGTAACTATTTAAAAGTATACTAAAAGTTTAAAATTTCAAAAGATGTTAAAACTTATATATGTGTACGTGAATACATATATATAATTTTTTTAAGTTGTTATATGTTTAAACCTATCAAAATTCATATTTTATATGTTATAATTGATTTAAGTAATATATAACAAATCAAAATAATTACGTGTGTTCACTGTTATATTTCTGATTTTTTTTTAATTTGTACTTATAATATTTTTTTAATAGTTAATAAATTTATAATAATAAATAAAATTAATGAATTTTTGTATTGTAGTTTACTTCTCCTATCCTTATCTTTTTTATTTCCCCATCGTTTTGATTAAGGATCATCTTTTTGTTTCTGCATATGGACTATAAAAGCGCTTTTGATTGGAAAAAAAAACACTTCAAGACCAATCATGAAAGAATTTATCATAAGCACTTTCGGTGCTTAAAAATCACATTTTGTGCATTCTAGAAGTATCATATAAAGCTGCCCTTCTTTCTGAAACCCTTGTAGGTATAGCCTTCATTGGGTCCAATCTTTGGGCTGCCACTGACAAGCATCAGTATTCTCCCATTGGTTTTGAGATCATCTTTCCTGGCATGATTGAACTAGCTAGAGATTTAGACTTAAGTCTTCCGATGCCTGAGAAAATGATTCGTAAGAGAGATGTTGCAGTTGAAAGGTCAGTTCATATCTATTTAACTCCCACATTCCTCCTAACAGTTAATGTCTAATAATAAATAGAACAAATTGACCTTTTTAATCCCATTAAATTATAATGAAAAAAGAAGACTCAACTTTCATTATCTTCTCTAATGCAAAATTGATTCTGCCATTGAAATGAAAGCAGTCTCAAGGGAAACACATCCCATTTGGGATATGTCTCGGAAGGATTGAGTAAATCAGTAGACTGGAAGGAAATAATAAAACATCAAAGGAGCAATGGCTCACTCTTCAATTCACCATCCACAACTGCAGCTGCTCTCACTAACCTTGGTGATAATAAATGCTTTGACTACTTAAGCTCACTTTTGAACAAGTTTCAATATGCAGGTAATTCTCAAGTTCAAGTAAGCAAACATGTGTGCCTGTGGTTTTTTTTTTTTTTTTCAACGACACTGAAGCTAGTTTCCTAAATAAATGTTTTGTTAAACAATTATGTTTTGAAGTTTTATTGATTAAACCAAAGTTTTTAAAATTAATGTACCGTAATTAATTTTATTTTTAAATTTAAAATTAAATTGAAACTCAATTCTATTCTTTCCACAAGTTTTTATTATTTTTGAAATTTAGAAAAAAAAAAGTTTTTAAAACTACATTCAAATTCACTTTTTTTTTCACGAGTTAACTTTACTTTTCTTCATTGTAATTTAAGATGAACTAAAGAAAAAAACATAATCTTTTATAAAATGAGTTTTTTTTTCAATAAATGAATTAGAAAATAGAAAACGTGTTTCAAATATGAAAAAACAAAATTCTTTTCAAAATGAATCATAAGTTAAGCAACTCAAATTAATCAAATTTCATGCTGATCAGTTCCAACAATTTATCCTCTGGACATATATATGCGACTCCTTATGATTGACCAACTTGAGAGGTTGGGAATAAGTCGATATTTCGGATATGAGATAGAGAGCATTCTAGATGAAACATACAGGTATTTCCAAGAGTTCTTTCTTATGAACAGTTCAAGTTTTTCAAGTTAAGCACAAATTTTTAGTCAATAAACAGATGGTGGATGGAGAGGAATGAAGAGTTATTGTTAGACCCTGCATGTTGTGCTTTGGCATTTCGTCTTTTACGAATGAATGGCTATGAAGTTTTAGAAGGTGAATTCGAAAAACTGGATTTTAGCATTGATGTATTTGTAAGAAAAATCAGATTAAATAACTCTGCATAACCATTTTTGGTTCTTAAATATCATACAGATGCTTTAGTAGAATTTGGGCAGGAGGAGGAAGTTAGTCCACAAGCTAAGGATATAAATTGCATCCTTGAATTATACAGGGATTCAGAAATCACAATATTTCAAAATGAACCAGTCCTAGATGAAATTCACAACTGGACCACAAGTTCTATGAAAAAAAAGCTCTTAGCAGGAGGGATTCAAAACAAGATTAATGAGGTAACTTGCATGCTTTTCAAACCTAGCCCTACAATTGCACGAGGAAATTACATTTGGATAATGAATATATCAGGTCAAGTATGCTCTAAATTACCGCCATGCCAGCTTGGAGCGAATCGAGACCCGGAGATTTATCGAGTATTACAGGACTGAAAACATTCATCTTGGGAAATCTTCATATTGGTAAAGTTGACAATGGAAGCTACTATTTATTCACTGATAATTTCAATTCCTTTTCTACTTTTGAGTTTTGCAATTTCAGGTGCTCAAATGTTTCAAACAAGGTTTTCTTTGAGTTTGCATTACAAGATTTTAATATGTGCCAGGCATTACATCGCAAGGAACTTGAGGATCTTGAGAGGTACTAATTAAGCTGATACTATAAACCTGTACGACCCTGCTTCCTATTAAGCAGAGAACTAATTATGTGTTAAAATGAAAGCAGATGGGTGAAAAGCTATAGATTGAACGACATAAAGTTTGGCAGGCAGAAGTTGGAATATTGCTATTTCGGTATTGCATCGATTTTATTCGAGCCAGAATTCTCCAAGGCAAGAGTATCATCGGCTAAAAATGCTGTTCTTATTACTCTTGTTGATGATTTATTTGATTATGGTGGTTCCATGGAAGAAATACTGAACTTGATTGAATTGGTCAAAGTGTAAGTAAGCTTGCTTTACCTTCTCATCCTTTTATTTATTGAGTAGATAAGCAAATATAAAAAAAGAAAAACAGGTGGGATGAACATTCAGTTGTTGGGTACTACTCAGAACAAGTGGAGATCATTTTCATCTCAATTTATGACACTACTAATGACCTTGCAGCCAAAGCATATTTACAGCAAGAGAGGGACATTAAACATCACTTAATTGATATAGTAAGTCATTGAAACAAAGCTTTTCTAACTTAATTTATGGATTTGAATTTTAAGTTTTCAAGGCAAGTATAACTAAGATGATAAGTGTGTTCAAAATGTGTAGTGGGTTAGAACGCTGGAAAGCATGTTAATGGAGACTGAGCGAGCAAGAAACAAATCATTGCCAACAATGGATGATTATATTTCAATTGGGTACATCTCAATTGGTTTAGGACCTGTTATTCTTACAACACTCTACTTTCTTGGGGAAAAATTACCTGAACAAGTCATAGCCAGTGCAGAATATGAAGGTCTATACAAGCATATGTGCATAATTGGGAGACTTCTCAATGATCTTATGGGCATAAAGGTAGGATTATTAGTTATAGAATACTTGATTATTATTCCAGAAGGGTTTGGTATATCTAACTCAGTTACTTGACTGAACAGAGAGAAGGTGCAGAAGGAAAACTTAACAGCATACCATTGCGCATATTTCATAGCCATGGCAGTATGAATGAGGAAGAAGCTGCAAGAGAGACAAGGAGAGTAGTTGAATATCATAGAAGAGAATTGCTGAGGATGGTACTACAAAGAAAGGACAGTGAACTTCCTAAAGTTTGCAAGGATATGTTTTGGAAGACCAGCAAGATGCTTCATTTATTTTACATGGAAACTGATGGTTATTCATGTCCTAAAAAAATGCTTCCTGCTATTAATGAAGTAATTCATCATCCAATAACCCTTTCACCATACTCACTATCAGAATCAACAAACTCAGCTTAGATATACATCATTCGAACTTACAAAGCTTAATTTTCTCTTTAAATGTGTATTGAGCTCGATATTGCTTGTCACCTTAACGTTTGATTGTAATAGATTTCACTCAAATGTACACTGTACCAACTAGTAGACTTTAACCCAGCATCTCCATTTCAGATGAAAGAAAATTTGGCATCAAAGCTTTAAACATTGACATAAAACCAAAAATCAATAGACTAAAGTTTGTAGCAGTCCAAACATAAAATGCATATGACACAACAACTCGAAAATACAACCCATTATCATAAAAATAAGAGTCTCATAATGCATTTTCAAAGCATAATAAGCAAACATTAGAAAGTTCAGCCTTGCAGATTCCATAAAACATAGAAATACAAATACCTACTTAAGCCTCTGTAGCTGGTTGAGTAACTCCAAACTTTGTCAGCAACTTACTCAAAGCCACAGGCGAGCAGACTTGATACTTCACATCTCCAGATGAAGAGAGGAAGACCTCAGCCAATTCAAGTTTCTCTGAAGTAAGACTGGTGCTGTCCATTGTTTTGCTAAGAACCTTCAGTGCCAGCTGGACAGCTTCTTCCCTTGTGAAATCATCTTTGTAATCCTGTTTAAGCATCGACTGTGCTGCTTGGTTGTTTGCACCAATTGCAGCAGCTTTCCAACCACCATAGTTACCACTAGGGTCACTCATGTAAAGCTGAAAGCCAAAATTTTTGTCCCATCCTGCAAACAAAAATGAAACACCAAAAGGTCGAAGACCACCAAACTGTGTGTAGCCTTGCTTAGTATCACACAAAGACTGAACTAGCTGCTCAACAGGCATGGGCTCCTGGTATGCATATGTGTAGCGTTGAGCTTGGACTCTAGCAGTATTTATTAGAATATTGGCATCTGACATTATTCCAGCCACAGCACATGCAACGTGATCATCGATCTTGTACATTTTCTCGGTAGAAGTTGAGGTCTGCAGGAGTTTGGATGTGACTTTTTTCTCACCAACCAAAACTACCCCATCCTTTGACAATATTCCAATTGCAGTACCGGCATTTCCAATGGCTTCCATTGCATACTCAACTTGGTAAAGACGACCCTCAGGTGAGAAGATTGTAGTGCGGCTATCATACCTCCGAGACATCTTGAACTATGACTTTGGAGGGAAGAAATAATAGGGGAGAAAAAGAGGAAAAGGAAGAAAAACAAAATTAGTAAGATCAGGAATTCAAATATTAATCTAGTACTAGACTAAAATGATTAATGCTGCTGAAACCTATGTTACTTGTACTCTTTATATTTCGTGAAGTAATGGTGTCTAAACAATATGACATGGATATGGATATGGATACTCGACTATTCGGACACTCCAATATGGGGTAAATTTACAAAACAAAAAAAAAAATAGAAAAATTGTTGTGTCCGACACTCGAATATATATCCAAAATTTATGACTCTTGATGTCTAAAAGAGTCCAAATAACATAGGATGAAACTAACCTAAGAACATTAAAGCACATATTCAACGCACCCGGGGGGGAATAAAAAAGAGGAACCAACAATGAAGAGGAATCTATTAGAAACTCCTAAATATTTTGACGAGGAAAAGAGTCCCTAGAAAATTCCATTTCATTAGGCAACAGCCCAAGTGTTTGAGTTGTAATATTTGTAACATAATTCCAATGCTCAAGTTTTTGACAGTAGTATACTTCGTTTCCATAAAAAAGCAAGGTTTTAATGAAAAGATAAATCAAAATGAACTATACAGGCATTTCATCGATCACCTCCAGCTTACTACAAATCTTTCCACTAGCATGTTAGCTAAGGTCCCATAGAGCTGAACCCCTCACAAATCACCCCAAAACGAAACAGTCTATAAATTCGCAGTTAAGATTTATGAAAAGCATAGGCATAGCAACCACATTTCAACAAAGAAATCAGCGTATAAACAAAACCATGCGAAAATTCATGGATCGTTACGTATATTAAAAAAAGACAGATTTAAGTACTCAGACGAATAAATATATTAAAATCATGCACATTAAATTATATGAAATTGAGACTAAGATTTCAAGGATTTCCGGTTTCGTTTCTCTTAAAACAAGCACATTTTTTTTGTTTTTCATAAACAAAGAAGAATTTCAAATAAAGGTTAAAGAAAAAAAATTAAAAACAGAGAAAATTACCAGTATTAAAATCCCCAAAAGTTATGCTTAGTGTTTCGTTCTTTTAAGTTCAGATCGAGGTTAGTGTAACACTAATAGTGCTCGTGTTCCACAAGAAAACCGAAGGTCCACCGTCCATGTAGAGTTGGGGCTGTAGGGATGGTAAAAGAAAAATTCTTAAAAAATAGCAAAATTTACTTAATATATCCGCTTCAAAAAAAAAATCAATCCCACTAAAAATTCACGACATCTGACACCCTAACCCCAAAAAAATGAAAACTTTGAGTATACTATCGACGTTACTATGAAAATATTTTTTTATATAACTTGATATCAAAATATAATATTTATATATTTTTAAAAATATTGTTTAAATATCACATAAATGTTATCGTCGTTAAATATTGTTAAAATTTTTTTTTATTAAAATATCTTAAATATTGTAGATACTTTTTTATAAAATATCTAATAAAATATCAAAAATATTAATTTTTAATTATTTATATTTTTTTAATAATTATTTTAATTCAATTTTAATAAGTAAAATTTATTTTTATATTATCAAAATTTATTTATTTATAATAATTATAATTAGATAATATATTTAAACTATTTATTTTATAATATTTAACAAAAAATAATATATATTTTATTTTATAATATTTATAATAATTATAAATATTTTATGTAAATATATGTATTAAATAAAAAATTAATTTAAAATATAAATAATTAACTTTTTTATCTTTTATAAGAAAAACAATTTCATATATTTAAGAGTTTTCAAAATAAAATATTTTTTATATCTTTTCAAAAATAATATATCAACATTTTCACAAACATCGATGTTTAAACATTGACTCTAATATAACAGGAGGAAAGACTACCGAGCACCAGACAAGAACCAAAAACATTTGTCCTTTCTTAAAATATTTATCTTTCCCAACCTAAATATTAAAGGTGCATTTTCTTCTCTCCTTTTCAAAAACCATCTAATATAAGATTTAAGAACAAACCAAGCCTACACTATTTTATTTATAGATTGGTTGGTTAAATTAGGTATAAATCTTTTTGAAAATAAACCTAACCAGATCGGTTAGAGATTTTAACTTTACAAAATTGATATAATCGAAACGACGTACACATACTATTATTATTGTTTATTATTATTATATTAATAAAAATAATAATAATAATAATAATTTATAATATACTTTATTTTTTTGTATTTTTTTAAATTATATTTTTTATTATTGTTTAATTTACTAACATAAATATTTAGTTTATATAAGAAGAAAATCATATTGTGAACTAATTTTAAGTAAAATTTATAAATCTAAAATACATATTTTAATCTTATTATATATTATCCTTTCATTTTTTTAAGTTATAATTTCTATTATAGGTTAGTTGGTTTGCCGTAAACCTTTCTTTCTCATACAAGAGTTACATTATACTAATTTTTGATAAAAAATTATATATTTAAAATTATCAAATTACCTTTAAATTTATCTTGTAAATCGGTCGATTGTTTTGGGGATCATACATATGCTTTGGTTTTTCCAAATACGCCGATGTAAATTTAGCTTATAAAATGGCCTAATAACTAACCAAACAAACTAAGCATATTGCTACTAAGTATGATTAATCAATCAATACCATTTCCAATTTTCTCATAAATTTAAGATTTTTAAAATTTAAAATCATATATATGCGTATTGAGTGTAATTTAATACATATCATATAATGAATAAAAAGTGATATCAATTATTTAAAAAAAATTATGGATCAAACTAATAAATACAAAATCATCCAATAAACATGCGATTTTTTTATCTAAATAACTTTATTTTTTAATAAATTAATCAATTTTTCTTAACTAGTAATAACTTATCTCAAAATTAATAACCAAATTACATAATAAAAAGATCAAAAAAATCATCATTTTCATAACTTTGATAAAATAAAATCAATGTTATACCCACCACTAGTAAAGCTACCAGAGCTCTAATGATTCCTCCGGTGCTCCTAGTAAGCAATCCATCAAAACCCCGGTGAATGCAACATATTGCATATAAATATACATATTAATATAATTGATACATTTGATGGATCATTAAAATTATAGTAATAAAATATATAAATATACATGTGACATGTTACCTAGATACATGCAAACATACAATGATGAATTTATGATTTATATCCGAGAAGGGCAACATATACACAATTAAAATAATATTAGTTACTTTTAAGTTATTACTTGTTTTTAATTGAAAAAAGATATGGTGAGATTATTATATATATCTTATTTTAGCAAAAAAAAAAGTTCAAATTATTGAGATGGGATACAATTTTATTTTATATATACATACAATTTGTTTATAATTTTATAAATATTATACTTAAAATTTTATTTATCAAAAGTTGAGGTGTAATATGTGTCCCTCCTCCTCTCTACTTAGATTCACCTATGCAAATATAACATGTGACACTTGATATATACTAAAAAAATAAGATAGATATAACACATTATTGGCACAAGTATGTTAAAAACAATGTAAGAATGATGTTACCGATATATTGAAATGTATTGCTTGGGTTGAGTCGCGGACTAGGTCGCTCTCTTTAATATGTTTTACCGCTTTGCCCATACTAGTGCAAGCAAATACAGTCTTGTCGTTCCCAGGATAAAACAACGCATAATCTTTATTTTTTGTCTCGAAACTTTACTATACTAATGAAGACCGGAATGCTACACCTATAAAATTTTATTACTCGAAAAACTCAAAATAAATTTAGGATCTTCTTCTTTTTCTTTCTAAGAGCTTTTTCTTAGTAAGAGATGTTTCCAATTGATGTGTTTGAAAATGAGAGTTGAGACCCTCTATTTATAGGTTTGAGAAAATGTGTGACCATTATGATAATAACGGCCATGTTTGGGTAGAAAGAATAACGACCATTTTATTAAAGGAAAAGTAAAGGCCATTTTATTAAAAGAAAAGTAACGGTTATTTTCTAAATAAAGATGAATAACGATCATTTAATGGATATTTTTGAGTAAAGAAACATAACGGTCATTTTCTAAGTAAAAAAGTATTAACCATTTTTTTGAGTGGAAAAGTATTTTTTTAAAAAAACAATTCCTAAAAAATAAAATGCCACCTCACCTCACACACGCACTCGGACGGACGACAGCGGTGGCACACGTGTGTGTGTGTATAATATCACATTTGTCTAGGTCCTCTCCCCTTCCACAAAATGGGTGCCCCTTGGGGCTAAACCCAATGACCAATCATTTTATATTTATACATCTTCTAAGTGATATAAAATAGCAATGCGGGACAAGGCATAAATTGACATAATTTGTTTTATAAAAATTCCCTTTTTCCAACAATCCCCCACTTTAATTTTATATAAAAATAGTTTTCATCAAGTAACGATCAATTAAAAGTATAAGATTGTGCATAAGCAAAAGGTGTCTATCGACTTGAACTTTTTCATAGTATTGACGCTTTAGAATATACTAGAGTAACTATCTAACAACATTACATACACAACCTTTCCAAGGTGTAGTTCATAAAGCCCGTGATTTATGGCCATGCACGTGTATCCCAGTATAGTGAATGCTCTAGTAAATTTTGCCTAAAATTTTCATAATAGGTAGCCACACTTCCACATTCACATAGGTAAGTCTATCAAGAGTACTTCTGTAGCTATGTACTCCATTCCACATAGAGTATAGAACTCATTAAAAGTTTAATAATTAACTCATCCTTCTGTGTCGCTTCAGGACTTCATGCTTCTAACAATATAGAATGAGACTTCATAATATCATGATTCATCTCATATCACTTTATGACTTGTTATTACCCATTGAACTTATTTCTTGGGATCTCCGGTCTATAAGTTGGGTCACCATCATGAATGACTCTTCATTCTAAGGGAATCAGTCTCATTCCTTTCGAGGTTTTGAAAACCTTCTCTCTCGGTAATTATTTCATCAAAGGATCAACCAAATTTTCATTAGACTCATGTCCTTTACCAATAGTATTCTTCGTCATAAGATCCTGAAATAAGCAACGATCAAGAAAAAATGAGATACAACAGTTAAGATTGCGAGTAAGCTGACTTACAGAGATCAAATTAAAGGATAAGCTAAGTAAATGTAAGGCATACGACAAAGGAAGCAAAGGAGTGGGAGTAATTGTGCTAGACCCAAGAACACGAGATGGTGACCCAACGAATAAGGTAACAGTAGAGGTGAAAGTGTGTGACTGAAGAGTAGAAAAGAGACTAGAATTACATATCATATGATCTGTGGCACCAGAATTAATAACCCATTTGGAAGATGAGGAAAGGACACACACATTTGATTTACCTGAATCAGCAATAGCAGTGACAGAAGGTGATGAAGACCTTAGTGATTCTTGATACTCTGAGAACTTGGTAAATTCATCTGCAGAGATAAGAACCGATTTTTCAGAAGTATCAGAAGTGGATGCAATATGAGTCGAGTGACCTTTCTAATGCTTTTACTGAAGCCTTCTACAGTCATGTTTCGTATGTCCTGGTTTGTGACAATAGTGACATACAATACCTCCTAGGTCTTATGGTCGAGTTTCAAACCTGTGCGAGCCACCTCTTTTGTTTCTGTTCGTATAAGTTGACCATCCATGCTCATAATTTTTATTTCGGTTGACCAAAACACCATTTAATTGAGCAGGTGGAGGTGGAGTGCCTTTTGTACGAAGTACTCGACTAAACACCTCTTGTAAAGAAGAGATCTCAGAACCAAAAAGAACCTGTGACTTAGTAGTCTCAAAAGCAGAAGGAAGACCGACAAGAAAACTCATGACCGCTATTTGTTCCCGTTGGCTTTACTGAACCTTTATATCAGGGCTAAAAGGCATCAAACTATTGAGCTCTTCATAAGTCCTTTTAAATTCCATAAAATAATTCGTGAGTGACTGATCTTGTTTGTCTTCACGGTAAAATGCTTTGCATACCTCATACATGCGAGAAAGATTTCCTTTAAAAAAATATAAGAAATCCAAATAATCCATCAATTCCTTAACGAATTCACAATGATTGATCAAGTCAATTACATTGCTTTCAATAGAATTTCGAATCTACAGAAATAAGCGGGCATCTTCTCTAAGCCATGTCTACTTTGAATCATCTTTAGGAGGATCATTAGTCAAATGAGTATCTTTATCGATACTTCTCAAATAAATGTGAATGGTCTTGCTCCAAGCCAAATAATTCGAGCCATTGAGCTTACGGTCTGTGATTTTAGACATCACAAACACCATATCCGTCACAACATTAGATTTTTTTTAGCCATAACTCCTACATACGACAAGGCAGCAAACAAACGAACAAACAAAATCCAACAACAGTGGCGACTAAACACGCAACGAACAAGAACACAAAATTGGAAGAACCTAAACCTAAACAATCACAAGCGATGAGTGCCAAACCACCATAGATGATACAGGGGAACGCCGGAGAGCAACACGAGGTCGATTGGAGAAAACTTCTATAGGGATGCGCTGTCACGCACTAGCACGTGGAAAGATGACAAAAAGTTGCGGTGGTGCGTGTGGCTCACTCACGGCTCGTCTGGTGACCGGAGTTTGGGGTTTGGTCGGTCGGTGGCTGGGCTTCCTCCCTGTGCCGACAGTGAGAAAAAATGTGCACTCCAAAAGGGTGTTCCGAGTTGAAACCCAAAAATACACTAAATCCTAATTTATGTTTACCCAAAATTAGCCCATAATTTGAGTGAAAAAAAATTTCCAAATTTTGTAACCCAAATGCTCTGATATCATATAAAATTCAGAATTTACTCTTATACTTTTCCATTCAAGACACTACATATTTATATATAAAACTAGGGACACTCTTAGGTGACATACACCTAATACACAACTATAACATCTAATATACAACTAAGACACCTAATACACAATTAGCATCTCTAACACTTAATAATAGATGTTTCTAATTAATGTGTTTGAAATTGAGAACTAAGACCCTCTATTTATACATTTGAGAAAATGTATGACCATTATGATAATAACAGTCATGTTTGGGTGGAAAAAGTAACATTCATTCTACGAAAGGAAAAATAACGATAATTTTATGAGTAAAGAAACATAACAGTCATTTTCTGAGTAAAAAAATAACGATAATTTTTCTGAGTAGAAAAATATTTTTTTAAATTTCCCAAAAAATAAAATGTCACTAACACTGACTTGGTATGACTAGCCAATGATGCGTAGGTGTGATATCACATTTGTCTAAGTTCTCTTATCTTACACAAAAATAGGTGTTCTTTAAGGTCCAAATTTAATGATCAATATTTTTTTATTTATAAATCTTTTAATTGACGTAAAATAAGACAAGTTACAAATTGATATTATTTATTTTATAAAAAATTACTTTTTTTCGACACAAATTGCATATAAAAATTAAATTAAATATAATACACAGTGTAGAATCAAGAGTTTATCTTCCAAAAGATGGAGAAGACAAGTAACTCTAATACACATTGAATTAACAAATTCACAAGTATAATTATACCCATATATTTATTAAAACACCTATTACACGAATCGGCGAATACAAATAAAGGAATTTGTACCCCTTTCGTTTCACAACATTCATAAAGAAGTATGGTCAAATAACTTAAAGTTTAAAGAAGAGCAAGTACGACTTTCTTGACTCTATTTTCAATTCCTTTTTGAGCTCGAGTCAGATCAGAGTTTAGAAGAAGCAGATATAATCTTTAGGAGCCTGATAATAGAACAAAAATGACTGGATGAAAAGGCCTTCAAATCACTTATTTACTTAATTCAATCAATCCCAGTTGGATCACCAAGTACAAATATCAAACACAAGCTACCATGAAAGTAGCAATAATAGGGAGAAACATGTATGAGATACATGTCTGTCAAGTGTGTGATGCCCAAGATAGAATATGAGTTGAGCTATGATGACTTCGACAAAGAAATCGTGATAGGGTCAGAAGAGAGAGAAATGAGTGAGTAATTAGAGAGAGCACCATTAATCGTCGGTGATGTTAGAGAAATATATATTAGAAGTGAGAGAATAAATAGAGAGAGCTGTCACCGGGAGCCAATTCAACGCCGATAACGAAATCGGAGAAGGTGAGGCAATATAGGGAGAGAGAAATGGAGGAGATAGAGGTGATGAATAAGAGGAGAGACATCTAGTCCATATAGTCGTAGTGGATAAGGTCATGATTGTTAATGTTGATCGAGAAGGAAAGGGGAGAGAGAGTGGAGAGATGAAAGGACCATAATCTAGACTGAAGACAATCAAATATTTAAATGGATAAAATAGTAATTATGATGTCTCGAAACGATGTGGTGAAGCAAAAGTGAAAAATGAAGGTGAAAAGGACGCTATATTATATTTATGAATATTGGATAATTTGTATAAAGAAATAATTAGTCGGTAATAATTCTATAATTATTCAAAAAGAAAATAATTATAGAGATAATTATGATAATATAATAAATTTATCTACGTAATAATCTATACGAATTAGATTATTTTTATATTTTATATAATTACTACTATATACATTCCCATGTGATATTTATTAAGAGTAGTTAAAAATATTTTATTTTGAAAGGAGGTTTTAATCGCATCTATCTTTTATAATCTCTTTATTGACTTAAATATCATGCTATTTACGCACTTCTTAGTTAGAAGAATATATTAATTAAATTTAATAAATAATTATTAATATACAAAAATAAATTAAATAAAAGAATATATTCATAATTAAAAATTAAAAATAATTTATTAAAATTATCTGTATAGAGAATGATTATATATATAAAAGGAGAAAAAAAGTCCCAAAGATAATGAAATGCAAATTGGGAAAGAACATGTTAATCTGGAATTTTTATTTTGCAAATAACTTACCGTACATTATTTATAGGAAATTTATACATGAGTTATAGCAGGGAAAAAAGAAAAGAAAATAATGAAGAAGAAGAAGAAGAAGAGTGAATATGATCAAAATTGAAAACATTTCCGGAATAATTTAAAAAAAAGTGGAATTATATTTTCATATAAAATAATTATTTTAGTCTCAAAAATATATTTTTAAATATTATTTAATTTAATTTTAAATTATATTTAATATATAAATTAATTATATATATATTAATTATCTTCCAATAAAAAATAAAAAAAATCAAAATATAAATAAATATAAGATGAAAGTTTATTTTTTAGTGAAAATATAAAAAGAAAAAAATTAAAAGATTTATCAACATTACAATAATTATTTATTATTATAAAATTTAAATAAAGAAATTAAAAACCTCATAAATATATGTTAATTTTTATTATTTTTTAAATTATATTTAATGTATATAGTAATTATCATTCAGTGAATAAATAAAAAAATCAAAATATTTCTTAAATAATTGATAATATATGAATAGGTTTAAAATTTATAAATTTATTAATACTTAAAATTTAAATAGGAGTCAATGAACTTGTAACTCAATAATATATAGTCTACTTAACATATAAAAGGTCTTTGATACGGGTCTCAATTAAAATGGTGAGTTGTATAATTATTTTATAAAAAAAATTAAAAAACTCATAAATATTTCAATAATTATGAATTATTTTGAAAATAAAAAATAAAACTAATTTTACAATAATGTTATTACTTTTAAATACAATGATTATGATAATATAAATATTATTTTAAATGCACTTAGATGTATCACCGATATAATTATATAAAAATAATTATAATTATCAATAATATTATATTATATTATTTATTATTTATTATAATATATAAATACATTTTTTGTTTGTAAAATTAGATGTAAAAAATTATATATTTATTATGTTCAGCATGACACAACAAATATACATGAATCATATGTATAAATTAGATATAATTCAATCATTATGTTTGTTAATTATAATTAAGTCATCAATTCATTACGCTCAATCATTTATTCATCATACACGGTATATATTTAGTGTATAATTATATTTTAATTATTTTATATATTATTATATAAGAATTTATATTATAGAACAATATATAATATAATAATTTATTTTAATTATAATAAAATAGTTTATATTTAAAATAATATTTTATATTTTTTTATATTTTCTTATATTTTACTAATGAAATGATTATTTTTAATTCGATATAAAAAATATAAATTTAAATTTAAAATTTGAAATAGGTTAAGTAAAACATCAAAAATTTTATTTTAAAAAATATTTAACTATTAAATTGAATCTAGTTGCATATGGTAACTCTTTTTGATTTCTATAAAATGTAAAATGCTAATTTAATAAGATTAATTTGTTTGAGCTATATATCATTTATTTTATATTTTTAGTAAATATATACCTAATGTAAAAATTACTTAATCTAACTGATGCAAAAATTAACTAATTTTAACTATACTTGCATGCAATAATTATTGAAAATTAAAAAAAAGACTATAATATGTTTATAATTTATAATAATAAAAATAATATTTTAATAACATTAAATTATTTATTATTAAAAAAATTTAAATTATCGTATTTTAATTTAAAATGTATCTAATAGAATAATATTCAAAATAAAATAACATATCATATTATTTTAATAATAAAAATAAAAATATTTTTTTATTTTTTTAAAGTTATTTAACCCCGATTATATATAAAATTTATTTTTTATACTTATCCAATGTGTAAAAAGAAAAAAAAAACATTGGCGTTGTTCCACATGAAGGGAATCTACTGATTTGAGTAGCTCTACATCTACGTTCCAGCTGTCCAAGTTTTCCAAGTTTGAGAAAATATTTGGCATATATATCCGCAGACTTTAGCTAGTGAAGTTTCATATACAGTATAAAAGCAGCCTGAAATGGCATAGCTATATGCAGACATGCAGTTCACGTATATACATATATATATATATATATATATATAAGTATATAATATGAAATTCTATTAATTATGAAATAAGTTCCTATAAATTTATTAATTACTAAAAAATATATCAAAAGAATAAAAATTTAAAAAATGTCAGATTTATATCATGTAAAAAAGAATGTATATTTTAACCGGAGTAAAATTTTAAACCCTAAAATATAAATTTTTAAATCTCAAGTATATTATTCCTCTTCTCAACTTTGTTCTTCATTAAAATACAAAAATTAATAAGATAAATCTCTCTTAAATTATACAAATATGACAATTTTTAAAATTTTATCCTTCTATTTTTAATTATCTTATAATTTCCCACTTAATAATTAATAGAATTTTATATATTAGTGTCCTTCGTCCTTCTATCAATAAGACAAGAGCCCCTTCACACAAAAACAGAGAACACCGTTGGTTGCATTAATATCATATTAAAGATGAAATAGTCCAGTTTTACAGATTAGGAACAACAAGAGCTAGCAATTTCCATTTGAAGTACTCCCCAAAATATATTAATAAAGTTCACCAATATACAATGAGAAGAACAAAACAGATGATAAAAACAAAATAAATCATTAAAACTTATAAAACCAGCTAATTTTGATCAAGTTCTTTTCTTCCTGACAAATTAGCTTATTCTCTGCTCAGAGCAAAAGGCATGCTCGTCAACTAGCATTTGATGATAAAGCACCTAAGTGTGCCCTTTTACAATATAATATTACATCAAAAACTTATAAATTAATTAAAAGGACTTCAAAGTTTGAAGCTTAATTTGTAGGGTAATCATGAAGCAGGACATTGGAATCCAGAGGGAGGGTGTTTCCCACAATCAATAAGGACCTGAAGAGCAATTGGTATAATGATATTAATGTTAAGAAGCTTGGCCTTAATGGTTGTACAAAGACATATAGCGGCATCCAAGTCTACTAGTCCTTGTAACACTGGACAACATGTGTCTTTAGCACTGCTTCCAATTCCAATGTGTATAAGCCCACCTAAAACATCCACACATGCTCCTAGTTTCAGTGTGTCAATAGAACATGTCTCTTGTCCTTTTGGCGGCGATGCAGGTGGTGGTGGGCATGGCGTTGGTGGAGGAGGGTTTGGAACAACAGGGGGAGGGTTTGGAACAACAGGAGGAGTTAGAGGCGGTGGGCTGATGACTGGTGGTTTTGGGGTGTATGGAGGAGGCTTGGGAACATTAGGTGGTGGTGGTTGAACAATTGGGGGTTTGGGATAATATGGTGGTGGGTTATTGACTGGTGGTTTGGGTACAACAGGTGGTGGTTGAACAATTGGGGGTTTGGGATAATATGGTGGTGGGTTTGTGATTGGAGGTTTGGGTGCAACAGGTGGTGGTTGAACTGGTGGTTTGGGATTATATGGTGGTGGGTTTGTGATTGGGGGTTTGGGTGCAACAGGTGGTGGTTGAACAATTGGAGGCTTGGGGTAATATGGTGGTGGGTTAATGACTGGTGGTTTGGGTGGTGATGATGGAGGTGGTGGTTTTACTACAGGAGGTTTAGGCCTAAAAGGAGGTGTGACAACCGGTGGGTTTGGTGTATAAGGAGGTAATGGTGGTGGACAAACAGGAGGTTTCACAATTGGTGGTTTAGGGATATGTGGAGGATCTACAATAATTGGGGGTCTATGTGGGGGTTTTACAATTGGGGGTTTGGGAATGTAGGGAGGCTTATGTGGGGGTTGCTTGGGTGGTATAGGATGGTAAGGAGGCTTAACAACTGGTGGTTGTTTTGGTGGTTTTGGGTGATAAGGAGGCTTAACAACTGGTGGTTGTTTTGGTGGTTTTGGGTGATAAGGAGGCTTAACAACTGGTGGTTGTTTTGGTGGTTTTGGGTGATATGGTGGCTTCACATGAGGTGGTTGCTTTGGTGGTTTTGGGTGATATGGTGGCTTCACATGAGGTGGTTGCTTTGGTGGCTTTGGGTGAAAAGGTGGTTTAACATGAGGTGGTTGATTTGGTGGTTTGGGGTGAATTGGTGGCTTAACATGAGGTGGTTGATATGGTGGTTTGGGATGAATTGGTGGATTAGGATGAGGTGGTTTGGGATGAATTGGTGGCTTAACATAAGGTGGTTGATTTGGTGGTTTGGGATGAATTGGTGGCTTAACATGAGGTGGTTGCTTTGGTGGTTTGGGATGAAATGGTGGCTTTACTATTATGGGGTGTTTGGGTGGAAACTTAGGTGGGTACTCAGGAGGTGGACAATAGGAATTAGCAAGAGAAGTGAGCAAGCTACCAAAGTTCAAGAGTAGTATTAAGAGCTTTACTAAAACATGCTTCGCCATTTTCAAGAACTCACACCACTCTCAGTAGGTAGAGAGCTAGTGAATGAACTCAACTTCTTATAAAGAGGGGAGAGTGGAAATAGTTATCAAATATTCCAATATAATATTTTCAATATGTTTTTTTTTTCTTTCTCTTTGGTAATAATCTCTTCCATACGTTAATTCTTTGTGCATGTGATCGAGCCTTTTGTTAAGTGTCATTTTGTATTATATTAATTTTTTCAGGCATGTAGCGAATCTTGGGCTACATGTATAGCCCCCACACAAGACTTGGTACAAGGGGAGACCCTTAAAGAGCACTTGGATTTAGCCCAAATTTCAAGTATCCTGTATTTTGGTGTTATGTATTGTTGTCAACTCTGTTTAAAATTTAAATTATTAAAAGACGGTGGAAAATATTATTACACATATATTAGATAACTCTGGTTAGAATGAAGTAATTTCTTTATTTTATTTTTATAAATTAGATATATTAATTATTTTTTAAAATTTTATGTATTTTAATTATTTTATTGTTATATTTTTAAACATTGTAATTATTTTTTATCAATTTTTAGTTTTTAAATCTTTAAAAAAAATCTTAAATTTGATTTAATTAAATCCTACTAACAAGATGTTTAAACATGTTTGAATATAAAAATGTTTAAAAAATTAAAAAATAAAGTGATTAAAATTATTAAAATTGACCTAAATAACTAAATTATCCATAAATTAAATAATAAGTTGAGTAAAATATAATAGTTTAAAGCAAAGTAATAAATATATTTAATTTGTGAAAATAAGTTAACGTAAATATATATATATTTTTAAATAATATGTTAAAATTGTTAAAAAATTAATAATTTTAAAATATTTATATACTTTTAACACTCCTCGCTTTCGAACTATTTTATATTTGTAAATGCTTGAATTTAAAGTGAGATATTTTTTTTTTGTTACGCAAAGTTTATTAACTTAAAAAAATTAATTAATTTTGAAGTCGACACAAACACTACTTTTAACTATCATGCTTTGAAAAAATATATAATATTTTTGTTATGTTTTTATTATAATATTATAAAAAAAATTAGTGGCTCCTTGTTTTTAGAATATTTTTATAAACTACAATTATAATCCAACTAATTTTTTCATTTGATATAATTATTTAAATTTGATTATATTTATCAATAAAATTATATTATATCAATTATGATTTATCACGAATTTATGATAAATAATTTTTTTGTTTTTAACTTAATCATCATTAAAATAAAAATTAAAATATCACACATTGATTAAAAATATATTAATGTGATGTCTATAAATAATCATGAATATTATTATCTTTAAATTTTTAATATTAAATATTTTATAATATTTATGATTTTAAGTAACAATGAATATTATTATTTTTCAAATTTTTTTATAGAATTAAATACTACAAAATTTTTAATCATAATTGTATTTAAAGTATCATATGGTGATATAAATTAAAATAAAATATTAATTAATTTTAAAAAAATATCTCATCTTATATCACTTATTTTTTAATAAAATAAGATAATAATGAAACGATAATAATTAAGATATTTTATTTATTTTTGATAAATGTAAATAAGATAAATAATAATAAAAAATATGATAAATAATAATTTATAATATAAAGATAATAAAAAATAATATAATATATATTTAAAATTAAATACAAGCATTTGATGTATTATAATTTATTACCATGAATTCAAAGTAATCCAAGAGATAGGGTAGGCAGAGACAACAAAACTCGGTTTAGTGAGTGAGCTGGTGGGGGGGATTTTAACGTGTAGTCTCTATTGAGTCCGTGAATGCGAATGATTATGCTTTAAAGGACTAAACTCCTACACGTGATACATCCACGACGTGTTTTTATATAAATTTTTTTATATCACTAATTTGTAAATACTTAATATATAATTATTAATTTAAATAATTAAATACTATAAAATTAGATATTATATCTATTAAGAATGTCTAACGGTCCGATTCAATCCAGTTTTGGTAAAAAAACTACCGTTTGAAACGGTTTTAAATAATAAAAACCAGATCGTATCGTTTGATTTATAAAATGGTTTGGTTTGATTTAGTTTCCGATGTGGTTCGATTTTTTATACATTTAATGAAGAATAATGTGAAATTTTTAATATATTATTAAATCAATCCGGTCCGATTCGAACGGTTTAAAATTAATACAAATCGAATCGAACTGTTTGATTTATAAAACCGTTCGATTCGATCTAATTTGATTCAGTTTTACGAATTGGTCTGATCCGGTCATGTTTATGGACACCCCTAATATCAACTTGTAAGAATATTATAAATTATATTATATAGATTTTTTATTTTTATATTCATTAAAAAAGTTTAGATGGAGACAACTTTATTTTTTATTTATTTATTTAATTTTTGTTCTATAATGTCCCGTGTCAATTCCTTCAAGCATTATTCAGAAGACAATCGTTGAATCGTTTAAATATGTAGCAATGTATAGTATGTCTTCATGATATGGCAAAATTACGCACAAATATGGACATAACACCCTATAGGTACGTATTCAGAATACATTGATTAAAAAAAAACGATTATTCAGAATTCAATTACAGGTAACTACAGTAGTGCTGCAAAATGGGCTTCTATTTTGTGTATTTAATTAAATCAATTTATATGATCCATGTAAGATCATGTATAACTAGCTCGTATTGTTTTGCTGGTGAGATTTACGTTTTGTAAAAAAGATGCGTAAATTGTAAGAAAAATTTCCAATTATCATACGATGAAACAACCCCACAGTTCCCAAACTTATAGCATTGTTAAGTGGAATAACGGGTACGATTTGATTTTAGTTATATCAAAAATTATATCGTTTAAATATGAAATTAATTATATTTATTTAATTAATTTATATATTAAATTATAAATCAAACATTAATTTTTTTTTGAATTTCTTTAAATATTTTTTAATAACCGTTTTGAACCACTACTTACATGTAAAAAATCATCACTAAATCATACTAATTTTTAGACGATTTTAAATATAAATTTTATAATTTAATTTATGGATGATTATATTAAAAATCGTTCTTATTCGTTCTTATCTAATTTATAAACATGATGTGATGATCAAAATTTGTATCTAATTTACAAACATGATGTGATGATCAAAATTTGAAGTTTACACCGTAATTGAAAAGAAAAAGACCAATGAATACACCCTAAACCCTAAAAGAACCCCAAAAAGTTGAGGGAAGAGTGTGATTGAATAGGCATAATTATGGCAGATAAAGGATGTGTTGGTGTTGTACACCATGGAAGATGAGTAAGATGATTGAGAAAGAAAATCTGGCATTTAAAGCCATAATATATGGCACCATATTTTGAAACTGAAAAAAAAATGGTGGAAGCCAGCTGCAAATTGAGGGATGAAGGAAATCTGTTTAAGTGACTATACATACCCCTAATTAAAACATCAATTGCATACCACATTATTTTTAATATTAAAATAATTAGCTAAAGGGATAAAATTGAACCAATGTGTCCTTATTTTTAGGATATGGACTCATGTGTCCGAAATTCACAAATTTAATGAGGACGGCATCGGACTTTTCAGTATCATGAATATTTTTTAGTTTTTATTTTTTATTAAAGATATCTCATCTTTTATAAATTATTCTAAATGTCACAAATATTTTATATATTATTGTCACAGTAATTTCTCATACTTAGTTCATAAGTATGTCAACATCAAAGATAACAGTTGATTTTTGTAAAAATTAGCCTCTTGTTTACACTCATCACTTCTTACATTTTTAAAGAGAACACAAAGATAACATATATCAATTATTGATTAGCACGAATTCAATTGTTATCATTGTGGGGGCTTATAAAATCTAGGTTTCAATTGTTAGTAATAGAATACATAACTTAGTGGGTTTTTAGTTAATAAAGGAGATTAATTTTGTATTTAGGGAGAGAGTTTTGTAGAATATAAAATAATTTAAATATCTCAATATTAATTTTTAAATTTAAATATCTAATTACAACTTTATTCGTAGATAAATCAAGCTTATCATCTCACAAAATAGATATATTGTTTGGTTAAAAACAAAGAAATTAAATAATGATTCATAAAAAAAAAAATTATAACTCCTCATCAACAATGCTTTAGACAATAATTCTGTCGTTGTGTACTTTGTTCACGAGTCCGAAGAGGAACCAAACAAAAATGCATTTACATTCTGCAAAACTACTCTGTCATCAAGAGTCTGACATTAAAGTATCAAGTGGAACTATTCCCAAAGTAGGTTTCCTTTTATGATAACATCTAATTTTTATAAACTCCAAATTAATAAGATCGAAATCAATTTTAGATAAATAACGATTCAGTCTTTGCCTTCCATTTTGGTACCTATTTTCCTGCTAAACTCCATATGACATATAGTTAAGAACCAATTTTTATTTATTCCAACAAAAAGAAAGAAAGAAAAAACTACTCTTTCATGTCTATGCAATTAACATAAAGTTGGAAAGAGTGAATTCTGATTTACGGGAGCAAATTGTACGTACATTTGTCAATGGTAGGGCCATATTATAAGGTGATTAATTAGGCATATTTTCCTTGATCAAGTAATAATAGATATTATTGGATCTAGTTTAATACTCTCTTACTGTATTTCTCAATCCGTCCAAAAAGTATATTAAGTGTATTATAGATTAATGAAGTTTTTCTTCTTCAGCATCATTGAATTTTCTTTGCCAAAAACATTGAATGGTCCCTCCGACCAGGACTACTGTTTAGCACACAGAATTCAGCATTTTCCTTATACAGTATTTAGGAGTTCGAGATTCTATGCCATTTTCATTAAGATTCGATTTTTTTTTTTCATTTTCAAATGAGTTTAATGTGGTTTAAGATTGTTAATGAACAATTAATTAGATAACAAATGGTTGTGGTTAGAGCAAGTTTTGTTTCTTCTCTGCTTTTTACATTATCATTTTACATTATGGTGATGATAAATGATTATGATAAGTAATAATTTATATATATTTTTAGTTATTATTTTCTTTATATTTATATTTATTTTATTATTTTAATTTGATAAAATTATTTAATTTATATTTTATGAGAAAATATGTTTTAAATTTTTTGAGATTATTTTAAATTTTTTATTAATTTTATTTGATAGCTAGATATACTCAAACCTTATGAATGTGCTTAGTGAGAATAAAAAATTTATAGTTAAATTTTATAAATTTATAATAAACTCACGAGTATATAAATTATTTGTAAAAATCAATAAATATACTCTAAAAGTTGGTCTAATGAAAAATTATGTAGTTTTAAATAATTCAATAATTATTTAAAAAATAAACGTAAAAAACAAACCTAAATATTATGTTACAAGATTTGATTTTTGAAAATATTAAACTAATGACAAAAATAATAAAACATAAGAATATGATTGATTCAAACAATTCTAATCATATAAACTTTTATTTAAGGTGTTAAATCCTAAAACTTTTCATATTTTAAATCAATTATGAAAAATACGTTATCAATATATTTATTAATAATAAACTTTTTAGAAATCTTGAATAAAGAATAATCTCAATTTATTTTATAAAAATATCCACTTAAATTAATATGTGTAAATATGACAGCAAAACTAATATCACATAGTAATAATTAACTAGATATATTGAGATTTAATAAATAATCAATAAATTCAATATAACATTTAGAAAAAAGACACAAAGATTGAATATGTTTATAATTGAATACAAATAAAATAAATAACTAAACGTATTCTTCGATATATAGATATCTTTTGTAATTTTTTGTGATTTGAAAACATTCATATGATCTATTTTTAATGTTATTGAATCTAACCTATCGTAAAATAAACTTGAAGAAAATAAGAGTGACAACTCTAAAAACTAAAACCTACTATCCATTATTATGGATGTTGATGAGTGCTTAAAAAGCATAAATATTACGTGATTTACGTGTAGTTTAATGTCAAAAAATAGATTTATATTTGTATATATAATTGTATCATTATTTTAACAAATTTATGTTTTCAAAATTACAAATATATTTTGTTATTTTTTAAGTACTTTTTGTTTGAAAATGATTAAAATGATAAGAACTAAAGTAATTATACCTAAAAATACTTAAGTTGCAATCTAGAACAATAAAATAGTAACATATGTAAGCCTTACGTATATACCTACCAAATGTAAAGGGATGAAATACCAAGAAATTAAGAGACAAACAGATCAACGCGGACCACATGGGAGAATATATGTGTGTCACGGTGCAACATTCTCAGATCGTAACTAAATACCTATAAATAGGATCATTTTCCCTCTTGTAAATCCATCTCATTCGAGTTGATTGTATCTTAGTTTTTCTTCAAAGTTTTTTTTTCAAATTTGGGATATGAACAAACTTTATTTTTTATATTTAATTTATAAACAATTTAGATTAAATTATCAATAATAATTGTCAGTAATAGAAAGGTTCTTTAGATAATCAATCATTGCAAAAGTTGTCTTTAAGAATACATTTGAGATATTAATTTTAATTATATTTTATTTATAGATTTAATTTTATGTATCTTTTAAAATACTATTTTTAATTTACTAATAATTTATTAAATCGACGCATATCTGGCTGATTATATTAATGAAATTTTAGTTCTGTTATTATGCTTATGTAAAATATTTAAGTGAATATTTTTCATAATAATTAAACACATATTATTTTCTATTCAAGATTTTTACAGAGTTTATTATTGAAAAACATATAGATGACATATTTTTCATAGAAGATTTAAAATATGAAAATTGGGTTTTAGAAATATGAATCTAGATCTAATTTAAAATTATATTTTATTTTAAAATTTTTATAAGATTTATTATTAAAAATTATATTAACGATATATCTTTTGTAATAAATTTAAAATATAAAAGTTAGATTTTAGACGCTATTTATGCACATAAGAAATAATGAGTAGATATAGTTTTATATTTCATTAACTTAATTAATTCTACTAAACATAGCCAACTACTTAAATATATCATTAATTCTCCATTGATTAATTAATTGCATATCTTCATCTAATTTGTATAAACCAATTTATCTTTTATTTTTTATTATTTTAGACTTTTTCAAATCCAAATAATTGTGACATAATATTTAAGTTTATTTTTTTATTTTTAAGAGCTTTATTGAATTAATTAAACCATATAGTTTTTCTTTAGACCTATGTCGGAATTATACTTATCATTTTTCATCAAGTGAATTGTGTACATGTGAGCTATTATAAACATACAAAATGTATGCATCGAATTTTTAACACCTTTATCAAAGAATTTTTTTGTAATTTCAACTTGATAATTTAATATCATTAAGTTTTTTGCATTGTTTCTTGAAATGAATAGCATTTTAAATTTTTATTATTTAAAATCTTAAAAGCATTTTTGTAAACATTTGTGAATTGTTTAATTTTTTAAATAAAAAATTAAAATTTGAAAAAAATATATCTAAAGATCTCTTAATGAAAAAAATTCAAAATTATTGAAATCAAAAATTTAGAAATATTTAAGTTATTAATTGATTTTAGATATTTTAAATAAAAAATTCAAATACTTTTGAAATCAAAAATCTAAAAGTATCTAGCTATTAATTGACTTTAGATATTAAAAAAAATTCCAAAAATTTTGAAAATAAAAAATATGAAAATATCTAAGTTTTTAATTGATTTTAGATATTTTTAAAAACATTTAAATATTCTAATTATTAATTTTATTTATTCTTTGTATTTTTTATAATAATTTTAATTTTATCTTTTATTTATTTATTTAATTACTAACTCAATTCTTTATTTTTTATTGTTCTTTGTAAATTATTTTGTTTAGTATTTTTTGTTATAACTTATTTTCTTGTATAATATACTTTACTAATTTGTTATTTAACTTGTATCATTGTATGATGAATTGTTTGTAAATGCATAGTATACTATATTTATTTATTTAATTTGTATTATTGTATAATGAATGTATGTGTCATATATTATATGTTGTAATTATCTATTTAATTTGTATTATTGTATAATAAATTATTTGTATCATATAGTATTTTTATTTCTTTTTATTAGTATTTTTGTTTATAGTTTATTTATTTACTTTTAGTTGTTTATTTTTATTTTATAATTGTTTAATAATTAATTTTTATTTAGTACTTAGTACTAGATTAGTTATATATTTAAAAAACATCTGGATCATAGCATAATTTTTCTACTTTCCATGACACGAAACTCTTAAAATATAATTGGGTTGAAGAAAAATATATATGTACATTGGTCTGTCTTTCAATACATAGGGTTCTATTTTTATTGCAATAGATCTTTAATCTAAAAATCAAAGGAAATGAGTTTCAAATCAAACTCATATAAATTTTCTCTTCTTTTTCTTTTATAAACACTAATTTTCTAGTCCTAAATACAAATAATTTTGAAAATACCTCCGATGATTTTATAAGTTTTAATATCAATATCATTAATGGTGATAAAAATAAGGTAAATGCTAAGTTGGATATAAATAAAAGCATTACTTTAATGTCTTATTCATTATATTTGCAACTATGAGTGGGTAATCTAAACCCCACAATAATGTCCCTACAATTAGAAAATAAATTTCATATATATTCAAAAGACATGGTAAAAGATTTTAGGGTACTAGTAGATAATTGAATGAAATTTTTTAAAGGATTAAATTTTGTAATTACAAATGTGCAAGAATCTTTGAAATTGGTTAAGGAACACAATATACTTATTAGTAGGTCTCTACCAAAATAGTTATTAATGTCCATAAAAAAGAGTTTATCAATGAAAATCTTATGAAAAATTGTACATTTTCAAGCATATATTAACATAAACTCAATAACAAAGAGAACATTGAGTGAATTAAATTGTACAAATTAAAATCCTCCAAGAAGTATCAAGTATTTATGAAGTAACTTTCCGATAGGATTTATGAAGATATCACATTACTTTTTTCATGTATCAATTAAAATCATTAAGGACAAATGTCAAGTATATGTCATATGATGAATGAAAATGCTATGACTTCAAGAGGATTTATTTTTTATTTTTCTTTTTCAATAATCATCTCATTACTTGAAAAACTTTTGAGTCATCATATTTAGTTATACTATTTATTTTTCTCTCTTTATATAGATCATGTAACAATTTGAATTAATAAGAAAATGGTTTATATGAGCAAAAACATATTATGACTTAGAATAAAACGATTACATGTTAAAAATATTCTCAAAATATAATCTCCACTTTTTAATTCCTAAACACTAATTTTAGATTTATCTCAATTTCATCATTTAAGCATGAAATACAAACTATGAAAAAAAAAACTAATTATCACAATATTCAATAATATGTTTAAGAAACATGGTCATATGAATAGGTATTAAAATAAACTAAAATAAAAAAAATAATATATGGAAAATAACATTCAAAAACCAGAATAACTAAACTAAAAGTTCATAAAAATAATAAAACTCTAGAGAAAGGTCAGAGCTTAATCCTCAATGTCATCTGGTCTTTGGTCATCATTGTGTGGGTACTCAGGTGGTGCAAAAATAAAATATATCCTTGATTCTAGAGTTCTCTTAAATGGCTAGTATCAACTTCGAGATGAGAGAAAGTTAACCGTTGTATTTCATGGATATTATGGTTATATTCATCCCCAACACGATGCTATTGACTTGTATGCTTGACATGTTGGGTAGTGTAATCTTGGACATATTTATTCATATAAGTCACTCCTTCGTTTAAGTGATGAATTTTATCTTTCATTGACATCTTTGAAGAAGCTATCTTTTTGTCTTTTTGCGTCTCTTTAGTACATAAGTTCACTCATATATGTCGAAGTCAATAATTCATCAAGTTGTAGTAACATCTAACCTTTTGGATAGTTCACCCTGTTGCGTGTTTTTCAACACACGAACTCGTGCAAGCATACACGGTCACAAGTAATAAAGATTTGTAAGTAAAGATCGATCCCACGAGGATTTGTTACCATAGTTTGTCGAATACTAAAATTATATCTCTCTAATTTTATCCAAAATAATCGTTGGTTAATAAAAAAGTAAAATAAGAAAATAAAAGAAATCTAGGATTGCAATTTTTCACCAAACTAATCCACTCAAATCATGTTATTTTCTTTTGATTTATATTTTTTAGTACATTTAATTTGTCAACCGAAAACTTCTTTTTTTATTATTCATACATCTCTTTCGAAATTCGTATAAACACACCTCGTTAAATTAATTTACTATATCTCTATGAAAATTAAATTTACCGAGATTCATTACTGCTCTAAATTTTCACATGGCCTCACATACAATTAGGGTCTACCTCAATCCTACATCAAACATGTCATTCTATTTACGAGCAATATACACACAAATGCCTTTCTCAAGTTTATTCATGTACCGCGGATCGCTTTTGATAAGATTCGTAAATAATCAAAAAGCATTACGCACAAAATAGAACAAACAAATCGAACGCCTTATAAATCTAACAAAAATAATTAAAATTAAAGCTTCATAAATTTAGATTAAATGCAACCACTGAAAAATTAAATTACTTCATAAAATTAAAATAAAAATTATAACAACTACGAAGTAAAAAATTAGATGAAGGTAAATAAAATTAAAACATCAATTAAAACAATTATTTAGTACACGCAAAACACAACAAAAGCCAAAAATGGCTTCGCGTGTTTTGCCGTCCAACACACAAACACAATAAAAATTACAATGCAGAAAAACTAAAACACTCTAAAAACTTTCGAAAATTAAAACTAAATTTCTACTCCAAAACTACTCCAACCAAACTTTTTTACAACTAAAAACTATCTCCTATTTATAGAAAAAAAATACATCAATAAAATATTAATTTAAAATCTACGCGAGACAAAATGGTGTGGCGAAAATATTAAATTAAACGCGTGGGGGACAAAAAGTGTATCGAAAATGGGAGTGGGTGGGCCCGCTGCGTGCTTTTAATTTTCTTCCACGCCGCCACGTGTCGCGTTGATTTCATGGACATTACCAGCGGGACACGTGGCCGGCGTTTCATTCGTTGAGGGGAAACGGGCGCACGAAGATTTGTCGCACGGATCGGGGCGCGCAACGCATTGCGCAACGTATAACGCTGCGGCGAGATTCTGCGGCTTTTGCGTCCACCGATATGCGCCAACGCGTCCGCCGATGATGCTCAAGGAAAATTGGGACACGTGGAAGACTTTGATTGGCTCGGGGAAGATTGCACGTGGTTCACCGCAACGCCCAACGCTCGCGACGTGACCGACACGTGGTCCCACACCTGCACGCCGGCCTGCGCGCGCAGGGGGCCCACCGACACGCCGAGCCGCTGCGTGAAGGAATCTTCCTCGCATCCACTCGCTTTGGTCGGGCTTGATATACACGCGCCAATCTCTGCCGTTTATGATTCGATCGGACGGTCCACGTTGCACGCGTGGATGACGACGTGTATTCTTTCTCTCTCTGCACGAATATTAAACTTTCTTTAATTATATTTTGACCCACAAATTTATTTCAAATTACATTTTAAACTTTCTTTAATTACAAATCGAGTCTTTCGCTAATTTTAAATTAAATTTTTCAACTTTTAATAATTACAATTAAGCCCAAATTTAAATTTAATTTATATTTTCAACTTTTATAAATTGTAATTAAGAACTCTAATATTTGAAATTACATTTGTGGACAAAAATTTGAAATTAAGAACGTTTTCGATACAATTTATTTATTTTTCTTATAATATATAAAAAACAGTAAATACTAATTTATTAAACTAAAATTAATTAAAAATAGAGAGAACACAGCAATTATGATTAATAAAATAGGTGAAAATAACTATATAAAATACAGTTATCACACCCCTACTTTATCACATAAAGTGGTAATAAGTTGGGGAAAAAGGTTACTAAAACAGTGAATATTGTTTGTAGATAATCTTATCATTTGTTTAATTATGGCTCCAACATCTATAATTATTATGGATGCCATAGAAAAGAGTAATATAGCCTATTCTCTATCCATAGAGCTATAATGAGTAATGGGCATCATTCTAAAGCAAATGAAAGATTTCCAAATGTGAAAAACCTTACTTAAATGTTTGTCGTCAAATCCCTTGCGCTTTCTACTAGTATATTCTTATTCAGCCCATCTAACACTAGGATTTCTATTACCTTAGTATAGTCTATATTATTCAAATAATTTTTGTACTTATCTTGGCCTACATCTATCAAACCAGGGTAAGAATTTATATTTGATGGGTCAAGCGGGCCTAGTACACCCCATTCTTTTACTCGATTGTCGATAATGTAGGGAACATTAGTATATAATTCCCAAACGATGGACTCAACAATGGCTTCTAGGCTCTTTACAAGTCATTTCCATCCAAGTGTGGTTATGATTTCTGTTATCCCCTCAAAATGGTCATGTCAAAGTTGAAATTCTAATCCATTTTCTACAACAAAGTTTTTATTAATATCAGAGGCCTTATCAACCCTAAGTTTAGTTGTTGCACTAGAAAACTTAGCTATATTTTAGTCTATGGGGATCTCTTTTTTCTTTCCTTCTTCACTCCTATTTATTTTAGGGTCATTGAATCAAGTTCTTAAAAATATTAGGAGTTTACAAAAATTATAAGAATCCAAATAACACAATATTATAAATTAATCCAAATAATTTCCTCACCCTTTCTTAAACCAATTAGGGTTTGATACTCTTTTAATCCAAAAAAATTTAGAATTAATTCACACAAATTATATAAATTAATCCAAACATTTATTCTAAATTTTTTGGTCACTTACTTGTATTATAGTGAAGAAGATTAAGATTTAAAGAATACCCCTTGTTGAAGATAAAATGATGAAGTAGCTTGATAGAGATATGATAAAATCTCTTTATGAAATGATAAGAACACAAATAGAAATAAAAATAGTGTGAAGTAATTGGAATGATTGAAGAAAAAAATGTGAATTTTGGAGAGATTTGATGTGTTTAGGGGAAGAGAAAATTAGGGTTTGAGAGAAGAAGAAAAGAAAATTGGAGGAAAAATGGGCCTGAACACATAATGTTGGGCATTTTAGTGAACATGTTGAACGCGGGCCGTGGTGCAGGTTTATTCATTCTACAATGCGAATAATTATAATTTTTAGAACAAGTGTTTAGTAACCCTAGGGCTGCATCATACTATAGTTCATGCCACAGGACGGAGTTGAATTTTTCACTCTCCAATTTCATCCCAAGAGTCTCATGTCGCAGCCAAAAAAAGGCCATGTTACGACTCATAATATTTTTTAATTATAATAAAATTATAACTAATAAAATGCTAAGTAATAAATAAAAATTAAGTACTAAATATTATCATAAAATAAAAAATTATAATTATAATTATAACTAATATACTATAAGCATTAAATAAAAACTAAATAGTAAATAATTAAAATAAAAGTAAATATATAAAAAAAATAAAAACAACTATATCATTCAAAATAAAAATAATGTACAAATTACAACAACACAAAAAGAATGATGGTTTACTGCTCATCTAGGACTTTGTTTATCTTTTTAACAAGATGTTGCTTGGGAGACTTCTATTTTTAATAAATTCAATGTCCCTATGTTATTGTTATTTGCCTTGCTTTTGTAAGTATTCAACAAGTTATTCAACCTATATCTCCACCCTTTTTACGAATGACTCCAACGAATCTAACCTTTAATTGTTTTTAGATTGATTAAGGGTGGTACTATTGAGCGTGTTGGTTAAGGTTCCGAAAAAAAGGAAGATTATTTTTTCTCCAAGAGAAACTGGGATGATTTTTCTATCCTAAATTTTAGGTATTTACATTAAGGTCATACTTAGGTCTTGATTGGTACCACTCCATTGTATTCATATGTTCAGGTTCTTTAAGCCACTTTTTGATAGGGACAAGTATCATCACTATGCTCCAAAGTACTACATACTCTACATTGTTCTTTATTTGAAGTACCTTGTGTGGCAAGAAGTGCAACTTGCTTGATCAATAATACAAGTTGTATAGATATTTCAATACTAGAGTCTATTTTATGGACTCCGACTCTTCTCACTCTAGAACTTTTTTGTTGGAATTAACACCCAATATTTCAAAGATATTGTAAGTCTCTAAGGTGGTTTTCTCACCCATAGCACCACTTGCAACGTTGTCGAGAATGAGCTGACCCTATTGTGTCAACCCATCATAGAAAAAATGATTTTATAGTTGCAGTGGGTAACTATGATGAAGGCATTGAATGAAGAATAATTTGAACCTATCCAAGGCTCATGAAAATGGTTCACCTTTCATATAAGAGAATGTAGCAATCTTAGCTCTTAGGTCAAATTTTTTTTAATGAGAATAGAATTTTTCCTTGATTTATTATATACCTCTTCCCAAGTTAGTAGGGAATCTAAAGGGAAAGACATTAGCCATACTATGGCCCTATCTTTGAGAATGTAGGGAAAACACCTTATTCTAAGTTGATACACAGTGAGTACACCGAGAAAGAAAGTTTGGATTGTAGAGTAGATGTCTCTAATGAAATACAAAGGGTAATCCATAAAAAAAGGATAACATAGAATAATGAATATTTTTCAATTCATAATTTCATACTGTCTCACCCAGTTATATTGAAGTAGTAGCAATACTAATAATAATTTTTCATAGTGATTCCCAAGGTAGTGAACTATCCCTTATTACTATTAGCTCAACTAAAAGTTCTAGATTAAGTTTTTTCCGACTAAAGGTTTTTAGATTTTAATATATAATACTCATTGTAATTCATTTAATCTATTAATGTTAATTTTGAAAAGTGTAAGTAGATTCTCTAAGGATCTCGTACCTTACATAAATTATGAAAATAACAATTAAGATCATTTGTCAAAGTAGCAAATAAAAATGATAAAATAAATACAATATACAATATACAATATATGATATATGATATAAACAATTGAATATATGATAAAAGTTAATAAATAATTACAAAAAGTTAATAAAAAATAAAATAAAATATACAAGATTTAAAAGTTATTACACATAAATACTAAATACAAATGTTTAACAGAAAAGGAAATATAAATAAAGTAATATAAAAAAAAATAATTAACAAAAAAAAAGTTAAGTCAGTCACAAAAATACCAAAAAAAAAAGAAATTAAGTTAATAAATAAAGTAATAAAAATAAATAAGAAAATAAAATAAGAATAAAATTAAAATTGCTAAATGAAAAGAAAATTAAGTTAGAAAATAAATTATGTCAAGTCAATAAAAGAAGTAAAAATAAACAAAAATATTTTTTTAAAATGTTTTTAAATTTTAATTCTTTTTAGATTTTTTTTGTATTTTTTAAATTAAATAACTCTTAAATATTTACAAAAATAAATTTAAAAATTTTTATAATAAAAATTTAAAATACTATTCTTTCATGATAATAACTCCAAAAACTTAAGTCAAATTTTATAAATTTATAATAAGATCACATGTGCATGAATCATTTGTAAAAAAATCATGCGTATTCAAATTTATTTATTACTAACAAGTACAATAAAATTATGAAATATTAATGTGTTTGAAGCACTCATCACTTAGCAAAACGCACCAAAATTGCACCATTTTGTAACTCCTAGAGCCAGACTACATCCTCCACGTGTTGTCAAGCTTGGACTGAAAGACACATCATTCGTTCGAAAATCACTCAGTACCTCACCTCTTTACTTGCTCGTTCATACTCACAAGTTAATTCATTTTTTTATAAATAGCATGCAAATCACACTCCATTTACTTCCATCAAGTGGCCTTGATTTAATATGAAGATAAAACCTAATTTACTCCTATATAAATACACAAAAACACCCATTAACACATTTACCAACCAAATGTCATAAAATTGGACAAAAACATTAAGAGAAAAATTAATCTTAGCAATATATAAAGAGGATTTTGAAGAGAAGATTGAAAATTGAAGATTAATGATTGTAAATTCATTGGCTTCATCTATTAGTCTTCAATAAGCTTTTCCTTTTGTTTTCTATGTTATTTTCATAGCTACATTATTTTAGATGATAATTCATTGTGAGTATTAGGGGTGTTCACCGGTCCAGTCCGATTTTGGTTAAAAAAAATTAACCGGATTAAACCGTTTATATTATTCGGATCGGACCGTTTGAAACGATTTTAATTAATACAAACTGGACCGGACCGTTTGATTTATAAAACTGTTTGGTCTGGTTCAATTTTTTGACACATTTAATGAGAAATAATGCAAAAAATTTAATATATTATTAAACCGGTCCGGTCCGGTTCGACCAGTCTAAAATTAATACAAACTAAACGGGACCGTTTGATGTGTAAAACCGTTCAATTTGATCCGATCCGGTCCGGTTTATGAACACTCCTAATGAGTATGAGTGATTCCAAACCTTAAATCATGATTATGTATACTTTTTATGATATGATTTAATTAAATATTTGGTTTTTAATTTGATGATATGATTAATTTTGTATTTGAATGTTTTAAGTACACTAGATTTTGGATTAAGTCTATAACTAATTCATGCTAAATTAAGAAGTTAATATGTAATTGTTATTTTTTATAATTAAAGTGAAAAGTTGTGATTTTTTATTGTAATTAAGATTAATCATTTAAATTAAAAATTATAATATATTCAGTTTTTTTATAATTTGGTTATAAACTTTAATTCATGATTTTGGTTATAATAAGGATATTTTTAAATTATTCCATAATTTAAATTAATGATTTTGTTAGTTAATTAAAAAATAATAAAAGGCAAGACATCTTAATTGTAATAACATATTAAAAATAGTTTTAAATATATAATATGTTTAGAATTTAGTAATTATTTGATCGGTAACATAATTGATTGAATCATACTTTAGATAATTTAAGAATCACATACTTTTTATATTTTTCTAAATAATCGTGCTTTACCAATTTTATTATTTTTGTTTTTATCTTTTTGCTCAACAATAAAATCCCCTATATAATAAGTTAATTTTATTATTACTCTTATGTTAGCAGTGATCCCTATTCCTGTTATATTGTTGTCGACATATTTTTTAAAAAAATAAGATTAAATATTTAATAATTTATTTTAAACTCATCATAATACACTAATTTTTTATTATTCTCCAATCTTTAAAATTGCGAACAGGAAAAAGAAGATGGTATAATGAACAAGACGAGACAAGAATAAGAGGACAATTTTTGCTACAATATACAGATATAAGATAGGCCAAATCTGCCATTTGGATAATCATAAACAAAATTTCGTACCCTGCTTTTGGGTACAAGTGGATATAAATTGTCGAGTAAAATATAAGCATATATCCGAACAATATATAATAAATACCCGATTATTTAAATGAGAAGAAAGAATATAACTTATGTTTGATTTTTTTTTAAATAAAAATAAATGAAAATTACGAATAATAATTGTAATTCATAATCGCTAGCTGCTTACCATAAAATATAATAAAAATTAAGAAACTTTATTAAGTTCATCCATAAGAACTGAAAATGCCTTGAATTTAATTTGGTATAATATAATATTGCCCTACTTGGATCAAAAGCGACAAGCATGGTGATCCCCCCAAAATCACAAGTACCAGTAGCAGACTTGGTATTCTGTCGGTAGCTATTGAAGGCAAAAGAAGAGTGATGAAGCAAAGTGCTGGCCTCATAGCAAGATCCATTGACTGAATTGACTTACAGTATGCCTCTGAACCACATGCATAATCCAAAGCTTCTCGCATTATGGACTGCTGCTTTAGCCACGCACACCTGACCATTTTCTGGTTTTATATGTAATACATTTATACATTTTATATTTTTTTTTAAGTTATATTTTTATTTTACTAAAATATTAATAATTTTTATTTTCTTAAACTATTTATTTGTATTCTAAAATTTTATAATTATTTTACAATTTATTGTTATTATTTTAAACTAATTTATAACATAATTTTATCATTATTTTTAATATAAATGATTATGTATGTATTATTATATATTTTTATTTTTCTTCTTTTTACGTAAACTTTGTTTATTTTTTTTTTCATTGATTCAAAATTTTATTTTTAACGTTAAAAAATATTTATTATTGGTTTATTTATATTATAAATTTTTTTATAACAAAAAAAATTCTAAAATTAAAAAATAATATTTAAAATATTATATAGATTCATATTCCCTATTTCGAGTCTTTTTTTCTAATGGAGATCCATGATATGTCTCCTTCATGATTTTAAATGGGGAGAAAAATTGACAGGAAGTCTAACCCTAATTTAGTTAGTGGTAAGAATACCACATGTGACAAGTGATAAATAGATTGGTTTGCTAACTAGAATATTCTTTGGTGGGAATTAAGAGGTTACTCGTTTAGTTTACTATTGATATAGATATTATTTATATATAGATTAAATTTAATAAAAATAAAAAATTATTAATTAAAAATTACATTTTGAACGAGAATAAAAATATTGACTTATTAATAATATTTTTTTATTGATAACTAAATTCTAAATTTTAAACCCTAAAAACTAAATCATAAAACTTTAATCTTGAATCATAAATCTTAAATTCTAAACTCTGAATTTTAAATTTATATTTAAAGTTATTTTAATATTTTTAGTATATATATATATATATATTAATTATCAAATATGTTATTTTAATATTTTTGATGTTAGAGTAAATGCTCACTACTGTATCGAATATTTTATATATATATATAAATATATATATTAATATTTTTTATTTTAAAATTATGTATTTTAGTTATTAAATATATTATTTTTTAATGTTTTTGATACTAAATGTATATACTCTTTTATTCATTTTTCATTTCATGAGCCCGGATTGTTATTATTACTAGGTGGGCCTGGATGTGGGGTTTGAAGACGTGTGTAGGCCCAGATGGTGATAATGGAGTTGGAGTGGAAGTGGTAGTTGGGCTTCAGTTGGTGTTGGTGTGGATGGTGGATTTAAACAGTAAGAAGGACAGTTTTCAGTGAGGACGAAGGTGGTAGTGAAGTATAACGAGGAAATGAAACAAGAGATCAAATTTCTAATGGTTTTATTTTGGAAAAATATATCCTTAAAATTTATAATCATAAAAATAATTCATAAAATTTATAATTATAAAAATAACATTAATTGTATTTATTTAATATATTTTTTATATTAAAAAAATGATATATTAATTAATTTTAAATGTTATCTAATTGAATATCGTTTTAATTAAAAAAAATTTGTATTTTTTTATATTAAAACTCATTTTTTTAAAGAATTTACCAAATTATTTATACAAATATTCAAAAAATAATATCGAAACAAAACAATACAAATGTAACCTATATGCATATTACATGAATCAACTCTACATGATGTGTGTAAATATGGAAACATATAAAATGTTTTAACTGAATAAATATATGTAATATTGAAACTCAATAATTAACTTTATATAAAGAAGGACACAATATTAAATAGAACATATTTTGTATTTTATACGCGAAATTATCAACAAAGAATTTAAACATGACTTACAAATTAGATATGAAGTTAAAAACGTAAGATGTTAAAATAATTATAAACAATTAATTAATATAAGATTAATTATATGTGATATATTAACTATTATATATCTTAAATTAAGATAAAAATTAATCTTTTTATATTAAGAATATACTTTAAAATGTAAAAGATAAATTAGGCAAAGTCCACCCTACTTATGAAATGTAAAATCTTCCCTTCCATATTGTGAAATGTCATCCGATTCACACTCGGCTGGTATTTAACGAATAGGTGTGGAATGTAAGATTTTTAATACTCATGTAATTTATTTTCTCTCATTTTTATGTAATTTTAATTTTAAACTCTTTTAATAAAATATATTTTGTACATTATGAAAAAAAATATAAATTATATTTTTAAATTAACATACAAAAGAATAAATATTTTTTTAAGTTGAATTAAAAATAAAATTATACTTGTAAAACATATTAATTTTATATTATTTAATTAAACTTTTTAAAGTCAAATGATCTAGATAGCGAAATTGGCTCAATATATTATTTACAAGAAAAATACAGAAACCATAAACAAGTACACACGATATTCTTTGTGTATTTATTTTTATTTTGATGGAAAGAAAAACAAAAGTCAAATTAAACACAAAAGCCATGATTAGTGAGGAGTACTGCGTGAATATAAGGACGGAAAGAAACAATTACCAAATTAAAGGAGAAAATTTGACTGATTTTGAGATGATCTAGGAAGAAAATCTTGTAATATTGGTTTCAAAATTTCAAAAGAAGTTCATGAAAGGAAAAATGTAGCCGTTATGATTTTCCGTAAAGATAGATTAGATTAAGTGATTAACACTGAGCAGTGTAAATTTAAAATCAAGCAAATCACTGAATTGTATATAAAACAAAAAAGACTTGAGTAGAATCATCCAGACAGATTTTGTTTCCTAGGATCATTCAGACAATAATCTAAGAGCAGTTACTATAATATTATTATTATGTCAAAATCAACAAGATGTGCTGCTTGTAAATCGATGAGAAGAAAATGCCCTAAAGATTGCATATTGGCACCTTATTTTCCCTCAAACAATCCCCAAAGATTTAGCTGCGTTCATAGGATTTTTGGTGCAAGCAATATCACCAAAATGCTACAGGTATATATATTAAGAAAAAATAGGCTAATTTCGTTACATTTTACAAAATTGTAAACTTTAGTTCTGTATCTATCAAGTGGGATATTATAAGTCTAAAAATGATAGTATAAATTTATTATTTTTACAAAAATAAATGATATTAAGTTCATTATTTTTACAGAATAGACTTCTTCGATTGATAAAGATAATAGATTTATACTACCATACATAATAAGTAATGATTAAAGTGTATTTTTATTAAAAATAATGAACTTAAGCGATTATTTATCATAAATTATATTTAACTTCTCAATATTTGATTCATTTGATATATTAATATCCAAAATATTAATTGAAATTTGTATATGTACAAAGATCAAATAAGCTCTTGTGTCATATATGACTGTTCATAAAATTGTAAATATTATTGTGACAGTATTTCTTTTTTATACATATTGGTATCAAAGTTTGATATCTATATCTTTTGATCAAAATGTCACAAAATTATCGAAAATATTGTTAAAATATCGCTTAAATATCATTTTTTACTTAAATGTCATTTAAATATTTTTTTAACTAAAATATCATGGATAATGTGGATATTAATGCTAAAATATTTAAAAAAATATCGAATAAAATGTCAATTCTTAATTTTTTTTTTCTCTTTTTTCTTCTTCTTTCTAACAATCATCTTAATTTTTTTTCTCACTTTTGTAGAATATAATATATTCTATTTTTTCTTATTTGTAGCATGTTTGTTATGTATATGAATATTTTTAAAAATAAATAATCGATGAAATTTAATTTTATAACGTCGAGATTTATTTATTTATAATAATTATAATTAGATATTTAACTTGATATTGTAAACTTTTTAATTACTAATTCTACAATATTTAGTAAAAAATATTTTTATTATATATTATTTTAATTAATTGAACAATTTATTAATTAATATAAATATTTTATATAATTAAAAATACATGTATTAAATTAAAATTAGTTTAATATATAAATAATTAATTTTTTTGATATTTATGAAATTTTATAATTTTTTTTATATTTTTGATAGAATTTTATAATTTATATGATTTTTTATAAAATTTTCAACAATAACAATAATTTATTTAATATTTTAGTAAAAATTATTTCAAACCTTATATAACTTAATGATTCGTACACGGAATTATTAGAGTTAAAAGTAGAAGGTTAAAAGACAAAACAAAAACATTTTATTCAATAATATAAAATTACAATAAAGCATAAATATACAATTTTTTATATCTTTCTTTATTGGTATCAAATGAAATAAATACAGGTATAACTTCATTTTGATATCTTTTGAACAAATGAACAATTAAAATAAACTTTATTTTATTTTGAAGATACAAATAGAACTTCAAATTTACTAAAGAAAAATTTGAAATCGAGAAATTTAATTGGATATTTCATGAAAATGTACCAACCCTTTATTATTCTAATACAGACATGTAAAAATAAAAATAAAGCATAAAAAAATCTATAATTTTAATTTTTTTGAACAATTTACACATTCAAAATTCTTAAATATAAAGAATAAGACATTCAATTGTAAAATTAAGGTTAACAATGTTGACCCATAGTTAATGTAGTCAAGGGGGAATGTTTCTTTGGAAGGAGTGTCACGTGATTCACTTAATTTTTAATTAGTATTATTTTACGCGTAATATTTATAAAATTAAAGATAATTATATATACATAATAAAATTTAAATATTTTGAAAAAAACTCAACAATTTAAAATATTTTACTAAAATAATAAAGAAACATAATATCTTCACCCTATTTTTTTCAATTAAAAACAAACAATTATTAAAAAAATAACTAACTAATGTTATTTTTCATTGTGTGTATGATTTCTTTGAATAGAAATCTTAATCTTAAATCCACAACTGAAGGTATTCATATGATAATTTGCAGCAAATACCTGTCCATTTACGAAAAGAGGCTTCAGAATGTTTATGTTATGAAGCAAGTTGTCGCATTAAAGACCCTGTTTATGGATGTTTAGGAATAATTTCTATGCTTCAGCAAGAAATTATCAAAACTGAAACCGAGATTGTTAAGATTAAAGCAGAAATAGCTATATACAACGCACAACAACATCAGTATCAGCAGGATCAGCAAATACTACTTAATGCTCAAGTTCATCAACAACAAGGGCATTTTAGTACTTCAAATAGTCAACAATATCCCTACTATGGCTTCAATGAGTTTCTGCCAAATAATGATGATAATTCAATATTATGATAAATTAATATTAATTTCACTATTCTAAGTTTCTTGTTATGAATGGCTTGAAATATGGATTTTGGATTTATACACTTTTATTATAAGTGCACCACAGTATTAGTACACTACCCTATTATTCTATGAACAGGCTCTTCATTAATTATCTTAATGTTATTATTTCCCTTACTCTAATAATGATTTGATTTAGAATTCAATCATCATTTAATTTGCCTCTTTATATAATTGATTGTTTATTATTGCAATCTCCATTATTTTTCCTGTAATTTGTCTCTCGAGTAAATATCATATATACTCCTAGCTAAGGTATGTTCAAATATCAACCAATATTACTCAGCTCGATCACGCTATATACACGACAATAAGAGACAATGAAAGCAATAAAGGAAAAAAAATGATATTTGAAATAAGAATCACATGCTTAAAAATAAAATAAAAAAGATTTCGGTGATTGAGAAAAAATTAAGAAAATTAGTTTTAATTTGAAGGAATTATTATGAGGTTTAAGCTTGTAAATAGATTTGAGGAACTCTGAGTTTGTGAAAAAAAATTTTAATTTCATTAATTTATGGATTTTTTAATGATACCTAATTTAGTTTTTTTCAAAAAGTCATTTCTTGAATAATATTATAGCTATATCAACTTTCGTTAAAAAAATTATTTAAAAAAAAAGTACTTTTGTTAAAGTTAATAGTGAGCAATAATTTTGGGCTTACTTTAAATAATAGAGGCTTTGATTTAATTTGTATATTTCGTACATTAACCGTTATGTTAAAACAAGAGAAATCTTGTGATATTTTGTCTATCTTTTGACTTAGATAAAAATATATATGAGACTGTAATTACTTTATTTAAAAACAAAAAAAAAATCATTGGAGTAGTATTTTTACTTTCATTTTTCATTTATTTTGTCTATCTTTTGTAACACACACGTATTACTCAAGAAAATTTTCTTTTGTTGGGAGAAAATAATAATAATAAAGATTGATTTTTTTTTATAAACATAATAAAGAATTTAATTGTTCGGCAAAAAGCTATATGTTTCTTTCTTTTTAACATTAAATACCTATTTATCTTCACCTTTTCATATCATGTGAAACTTTCTAGAGAATAAATGTGTAATTACACATCATACAACTAGTTTATAAAATTTAATTTTAAATATATTTTAGTAAATTTGTATTTGAAAAATGTCACTTGTCTATGACACTTCACCCATATGTATTTATGTATGAAAAAATAATAAAATATTAATCGCATAATTATAACGATAGATAAAAATATTTGATGATATGCGTATCATTTCTTTCTTGTTTTAAATTAATAATTTAAATAAGTAAAAAATATCTTTTAATAAAAAAATAAGAATTTTTATTAAAATTTAATAAAGATTTTATTTAGCTATCTTATGTGTATGTGCCCAAATTTTGAAAAAAAGAATACACTACTAGGTTTTGTAACTGTTTTTTGAAAAACAAAAGTCTTATGTGGAGGCACAAAACAATTGTGCCAATTTTTCAAAAATAAATGCAAAAATTGGGATTGATCTTCGAAACATACATAAAATTTACACGAATAATGCGTCGGTTCTTATAAAAATAGACACAAATTTTTGTTATAAGGATTTTTAAAAAAGACGCACATATAGAAATATTAGAGTTAGCTTTACAAAAACAACTTATGGTAATTACTTTAAAAATATAGAATATTTTTCCAGCAATATTTGGTTTAACCAAATAATTTGAGCTCCTAACATCTATAATTTTTAATATCTACACACAAACCCAACATTTCGTACAAATTCATTATTAATGAATTATAATAAGTGATATAAATTCAAAAGCTAATATAATTTTAAAAATTAAAAAAATAGTACAATTAAATACTAATTATTCAAAAACTATTAGATAGATAAGAGTAATAATTTCTAAAATGAAAATATACATTTTAAAATTATATATATATATATATATATAATACAAATTTATTTTTCTTAATTAATAACACAAATAAAAAATAATAATTAATGTTATTTTATCTATAATTTCATAAATAAATAATCGAGTCATTTCTAAGTCTTCAAATATAATGGGATTTTGTCTATATAAGACATATTTTATATCATAGTTTAAAAAATGGCTAAAATCAATTTTAGTTTTAAAATAAGTAAATTAAAACTCATTCATTAGTTTATCGATCAAATTTTTTTTTCTCTTTCGTTCCTTATTTTTCCAACTCACCATTTCACTCTCTTCTCTCTTCTTCCTTACTTACCAACTCTATTTTCTTTCTCTTTCTTCTTATTTTTCAAAAAAAAAAAAAAACTAAAAATAAAATACTCATATCCACCAATTTTTAATAAATAATAATTTATTTTTATTATAAATAAAAAGTAATAAAAATAATTTATATTTATATAATAAAAAATATATTTTTTATAACAAATAACTTATCAAAATTTTATTATAAAATAGTTTAAAATAATAATAATATATTATAAAATTTTAAATTATTAAAAAATTTACTAAATAGTTACAATAATTTTTATGAAAAATTATTGACATTTTAAAAAATAAAATTATTTAAGATTAAAAAAAATAAAAATAAATTACATTGTAACACATATCTCTAATATTATTATAATTTTAATTATTATTAAGATAACAAATATTTATTAATAATAATTTTATTTAACTATTAAAATATAATTAATTAGATATAATTTATATATTTTATTATATTAATAATAAAAATAAAAATATTATTATTATTATTATTATATTAGATAATATTTTTACGTAAAATTTGTGATATAATGTTCTATGTTTGTATTGTATCTTGTATAAAATTGGATATATAAGCTTCACATTTTTTTAATAATTTAATTATTTTTATGAATATTATTTTTTATATCATAATTATAATTAATATCATAATTATTTATGAAATATAATTATATTTATATTTATTATTAATAATAATAACGTATTATATTATATTTAAAATTAATTATAAATTTATAATATATTAGTATTTTTTATGTTTATAATAATTATGTTTTGTAAAATGGGACTTTTTTTATTTTTTTTTTCAAATAAAATTAACTAAAAAATGAGCTTTCAAATTTAAGGTTAAATTTTGCTCATTTTTAAACTAAAAAACAATTCAACCTTTTTCTAAACTATTATATAAAATATGTTTTTTATAGACAAAATCTCAAATATAATCTTACATAAATAGAAAAGATAATATACAAAATCAAATTTAATAAATATATAAAAATATATTTTAAAATGTAAAAGTATTCAAATGAAATTACAACTTTTTTTAATAAATTAAACAACTTATAAATTTTTAAATTGAAAAAATTAAATGGTCCATTATTTATTAAATGTAACTCATCACATAAAATCCATTATTAGTTGTTTTGGAAACTAAGAAGTAAATTCACAAATATCTAGTAATTCAAGCAAACAAATATCACGCGTAGATAATTAATAAAATTTTATTTATCTTAAGCCTATTTTTCAATTTGAGAGAGCATAATTATCTTTTTAAAATTTGATACCATCTTTTTTATTAGAACTAATATCAAACCATTTTAAAATATATCACGTGAAAGTATATAATAGATAAGGATGTACACGGGTACGAATAAGATAGTTTTTGATATAATCATTCTTGAATTAAATTATAAAATTTGTAATCGAAGTCGTCCGAAAATTGTTAAGATTTAGAGATGATTTTTACTTACGAGTAACGATCTGAGACAGTTATTAAAAAATATAATTTAATTTATTAAATATATAAATTAATTAAATAAATATAATTAATTTTGTGTATGAATTAATACGATTTTCAGTATAATTGTACTCATTATTTTATGTTCGGTTTATACATGAAACCATACTTACTTTTTAAATTTATTGGATAAAAACTAAACCATCAACTTATATAACCACGGAGAACAAAACCCGTAATTGTTTTAGCCATCGTTGATAATAGGTAATTATTAAATCTTATAAATAATGAGATTAATTAAATATTTTTCAACGATAGACATCTTTAATTTTTTTTGAATATTTTAGATCCTAGCTATCACTCTGTAGATTGAATACAAAATACAGCTAACTTCTTATATTTCCCTCAAATTACATTAAGTAATTCAATTAGCTTCCTTATAAAACTAAATACTTGAAAACAAAATTATAAAAAAAAAATTGGCATACTTTAAAATATGTGGTATCAACATTTTTTACAAGGGAAATTATTTGAACTTATGATCCTAAAAATATTTGAATCTCGATCTTTCTTTTTTTATACCTAAGGCATACGAGGGATCTAAAAAACCAATTACTCGTATGGGATTTTTGTTTTTGCTATTATAGCAACTAATTAACAAAATACAAGCATATTATATCAACGTTTGTCATCAAGAAATTTCACATACCTCACTGCTACAACAAAATAATTAAATGAATATCAATCTTCTTCGTATTATAAATCCTATAATACAAAAATAAAAGAAACCACATATAAGAGTTGAACAACGCATTTAATCTCAAATGGCAAATGTGGGAGTTTTTGAAGAATTTAATAGAATTAAGTATTTTAAGAGTTATTTTGATAATATAAATACGATATTTTAATCACTTTATTTTGACAATGAACAGTAAAGTTACTTTCTTTAAATATAAAACACTTTAATTAATATTTGAATAATAAAATATTATTTTTATTAATAAAAAATTTTGAAAGTGAATTTAATAGAAACAAAATGTTATTTTATTTTAACAATTTAAAATTTAATTTATACAGTATAATTTTTTCTTTTATTTTTTTTTCAATTATTTTTTAAAATTTTATATTTTATATAATTCTTTTAATATTTTTATGTATTATATTTTTTGTAGGTATCGTGTTTAAATTGAAAAATTCGATACAAAAAAATGTATCAAAAAATTCAAAAATATTTTATAAAATATAAAATTTTAAAAAATAGTTGAACAAAAAAATATATTATATTATTTAAATATATTTTAAAATATTAAAATGAAATAAAAATTGGTGCCATTAAATTCATTTTTATAATTTTTATTAATAAAATAATATTTTATTGTTTAAAAAATTAATAAATTATAATTTTTACATAAAAATTGGTATAACTTGTGAAAACATAGTGATTAAAATAGTGATTAAAATATACTCCTGACGTAAACAAAATAACTTGAATATACCTCCACCCAATTTAATCTATTTATTTATTTATTTTTCATTTTCTGGGCATGTGTCAATCCTTCTTCCCACTTTAATAGTTGCCTCCTGTTATCCTTCCAGTAAACTCTTTTATGTTATTTTTGTAATTTATCTCCTAACTTGTCCAAAAGAAATTTCTGTGCTGTTTTACCTTGTAGATGTTGTCTCTATTTTCCAAAGCAGTAGCCGTTAATAAATCATTAAATGGTATATTAGTTGTATGCTTTATAAGCTGTATATTAATTGTATGCAACTAATATACTTTTCCTAAAAACACTTTTAGGAAAAGTAGATTCTTTTTTTTATATTTATACATGTATTAATCCTCACTATATTTTCACCTTGTAAATACAACTAGTGAATTTAATTTGATATCAGAGCAGGAAAGAAAGAAAAAAAAATATATTTTTACCGGTTTTTGAATAGAAGTGCCGCCTAGTGTCGTTGTCTTCTCGCACTGTTTATTCTCATTTAGCTTGCAGTATTGCCACTAATTTCGGTCATACTGTTTCAATTGTAGAAACATCCATCAAGGTAGCTCATACTGCGTTCATTGCTGACCGTTTCAGGCCGCTGCCAGGCTACTATTCAACTCAGACTGTGACGCGCATTCGGGCTACGCACGATTGCGGTCACGCCATACGCTTATGGGGCTTGGTTCAAATTTCACTTTCATGGCTGCTATTAGCATACAGACTGTTTTGGGCCATGCCTACAATACAGACTGGTTACGCGCTTACACTTGGTGACACCCTCATATCAATGAGCTTCATTGCTCAATATTGGTATCAGCCGAAACCTGGTGTGCAGTTTCTTAAAATTGTCTCTTATGTTTCTTAAATTTTCAGATTTTTTAAAAACCCTAATTATCAGCCCAACCCTAACCCATCAGCTCCTAGCCCATCTGCTCCAAGCCCATCAACTCCAAGCCCATTTGCTCCTAATTATCAGCCCTAATTCGAGCCCATCAACCCAAACATTCAAACAGCCCATTTATCAGCCCAACCCACAAAAAAAAATCCAAAATTTTTTATTCCGCTGCACAATATACTTTTTATTATTATTTCAATGGAAGATTCAAGACAACATCAAGTTTCCCGAATTCATGAAGTTCTAAATTTTGAAGTTTCTGTTAAGAGTTCAGAAATTGGTTCTTTCGGGGGTACTAAACTTAATGGTACAAATTTTCGAACATGGAAAAAAGTTATGTCTGTTTATCTTCGTGGGATGCATAAGATGGGACATGTCCGATCAATCAGTGGCTCTAGTCAAGATGATATGGCCTATACTCGGTGGGAAGATGATGATGGCCTAGTCATGTCAATCCTATTTAGAGCAATCAACGATGATATATTACAAATGGTGGAAGAATGTGAAACCAATAGCCGAGGTATATGGAATACCTTAAGCGATCTTTATACAAATGAGTCCGACTTTATTCAAGTTCATGAACTCATTGCAAAGGCCGTACGCAAGAAATGGGCAACCAGTATCTCTTTTTTTTACCAAGCTGAAAAATGTATGGGCTGAAATTGACCAGAAATGCCCATGCAAAATTAAAAATTCAGAAGATCTTCTGTGGTACCAGAAGGAGAAGGAGCTTGAACGAGTACATGCTTTCTTAAGAGGCCTTGATATAAAACATAATAGTGCTAAAGGCGAATTGCTTCGAATGTCAGATCCTCCGAGCTTGACTATCACCTTTACATACATCTGTAAAGACGAATCTCAGCAAGAGAGTCTTCATCAGGCACATGTTGAGGTATCAAGCCTAGCCATTCAAGCTAAATCAAAGGCACCTTTCCTCCAGCAGCAAAATTCAATTCCATTTCATCAACAGGGCTCTCCACCAGGTTTTACCAATCACCCTCGTTCTCCCTGCTCTTATTGCAATGAACATGGGCATCTTCGTGAGACTTGTTGGAAACTATATCCACACTTGAAACCAAAACGACAATAGGTGCCTCGTTCTAAAGCAAAAGCAACTGCAGTGCAAATTGTCCAAGAACCAGACTACTACGTGATGTTAATCATCCTTTGGAATATGGAGGTATCCCTATGCCTTCATAGCTGGTCGTGGTAAGATTGGTATGACCTTAAATGTTTCTCATTCTGTTGGGTCTAATACTTGGATTATTGATTCTGGTGCATCTGATCATATGACTTATGATAAATCTTATTTTAATAAGGTATCTTCTCTACCAGTGTCTTATGTTACAAATGCTAATGGTGAGGCCTTTCCTATCTTAGGACAGGGGTCAGTTCATACCACTCCATCTTTACAGCTCCATAATGTTTTATATGTACCTGACTTATCTCATCACTTAATATCTGTCCCACAGTTGAATATTGAGTCTAAATGCTTTGTAACCTTTTATCCTATGTATGTGATTTTTCAGGATCTTCTTACCAGGGAAATAATTGGTCGAGGGTATCTGAGGGGCAGATTGTTCCGCTTGGATCAGAACTACGGAGGGGAGAAACCAGGAGCACGGGCAAGCACTGCATTGACTTCTAATTCTGATAAGCTAAGTGAAATTTGGTTGTGGCATCGCCGCTTAGGGCATCCGTCTTTTAGTCTTATGAAAAAAACCATGCCTACTTTATTTATTGGTGTTAGTGAGACTGTGTTGCATTGTGAGACTTTTGTTTTGGCCAAAATCCATCGTGTTACTTATTCTCCTAGTATTTCTAATAAAAGTACTATTCCTTTTGAATTAATTCATTCTGATGTTTAGGGACCATCTAAAGAACCCACTATATCGGGTATGAGATATTTTGTTTCATTTATCGATGATCAGAAGGTTATCGTGGATTTCTCTTCTTAGAACAAAAGATGAAGTTTTTTCGGTTTTTCAAAATTTTCATACCTTTGTTCAAACACAATATAATGGCATCGTTCGGATCCTCCGTCTCGACAATGGCGTGGGAATATGTTAATCATATTTTTCAAAAAATTTCAAAACACGTGGGATTATTCACCAAACTACTTGTCCGCAAACACCAGAACAAAATGGAGTGTCTCGAAAGAAAAATCGTCATTTACTTGATATGGCTCGTGCACTCTTATTTAGTGCTTATATGCCAAAATATCTTTGGGTGATTGCATGGCTTCCGCCCATCTCATCAATCGTCTCCCGTCTAGTGTCCTTAACGGAAAAATCCCATTCCGATTCTCGCATCTTACGATCCTTATCATCCTTTCATAATCTTCCTACTCGAGTATTTGGTTGTGTTGTTTTTGTGCATGTTCCTAAAAATTAACGGTGCCTAAATTAGATGCCCTGGGCAATTAAATGTGTGTTTGTTGGTTATGGAAGTTATCGGGTACAAGTGCTTTCATCCACCAACCAGAAAGTATTATGTTACTATGGATGTTACCTTCTTTGAGAACATGAGTTATTTTTCCTCACCTGACATCGCTTGCCGCTGGGAGAATACATATTTCAAGAATCAGATTACGCTGGTGAGGCATTAGGTGAGTCACCAATTGATGTTTCAATGAGACCGAGATGAGACTTCTAATTCATTGAATCCAACATCATTGCAGAACGTATGCTCAAGTATTCAAGCACCAAATTCACTTACAAGAAATGACATTGAAGACAGAACTGTACCCTCAGCATTACTCCTACTGCCTTGATCAACAACTCTGCATCCGAAGGTCACTTATCCGAGGTATGTACACTCATCGATACTAATAACATCGAGTCTAATGTTGGACATGTATGTGTTACCAAATAGGTCTACTTTCGAGGTCAACCGGCAAACAAAAGGTATGAACCAAATATTCATGCAAAATCAAAATACCCAGTAGCCAATTTCATGTTCACTAAAAGATTATCTAAGTCATACAAATCATTTGTGAATCAAATATCTGGTGTATCAGTACCTAACAAAGTGCAGGATGCGTTGGGAGATCCAATATGGAGGAAGGTAATGGATGAAGAGATGGATGCATTAAAGAAGAACGATACTTGGCATAACTTGTGTCACCACCACAAGGAAAAAGGCATTGGTTTGTCGATGGGTGTTTACTATAAAACATAACGGTGATGGATCCAGAAATCGGTATAAAGCTCCTTTGTAGCAAAAGGGTTTACTCAAACGTATGGTGTAGACTACGATGAGACTTTTTCCCTTGTTGCCAAAATGAGCACGATTCGGGTTCTGCTCTCACTTGCTGCTAACCTAAACTGGCCACTTCGGCAGTTTGATGTCAAGAATGCGTTTCTTCGTGGAGAATTAACCGAGGAGGTGTACATGAGTCTTCTACCTGGGTATGTAGTTGATTCTCCTGGTAATTTTGTATGCAAATTGAGGAAGTCTTTGTATGGCCTCAAGCAATCCCCTCGAGCCTGGTTTGGAAGGTTTTTCACAGTTCATGCAAAAGGTTGGTTACAGACAGAGTAATTCAGACCATACTCTATTTCTCAAACATCAACGAGGGAAGGTAACAACCCTAATCATTTATGTTGATGATATGGTAATCACTGGTGATGATACTGTTGAGATGAATAAATTACAAAGACAACTAGCCTCTGAATTCGAAATGAAGGACTTAGGTGAACTAAAGTACTTCTTAGGAATTGAGGTAGCGAGGGGAAGAGAAGGAATATATTTGTGTCAAAGGAAGTACATTATTGATCTACTAACAGAGACAGTTGGATTGCAAACCTATTGACACTTCTATTGAGCAAAACCATTGTTTAGCGAGTATCCGTGATCAGATACCAACTGATCGAGCCCGCCATCGAGATTGGTTGAACGTTTGATTTACTTAGCTCATACTAGACCAGATGTTGCATATGCAGTAAGCTGGTGTGAGTCGGTCATGCAATCCAAGTGATAACCATATGAATCGTTGCTTTGAGAATTTTAAGGTATTTGAAATCGGCTCAGGAAGGGAGTAATGTTCTCTAAACACAACAACTTCCAAGTGTGGATTCACGGTGGACAGATTAAGCAGAAGTATTACGGATAGAAAGTTAACATCGGGTTATTTCACCTTTGTGGGAGGAAATTTGGTTACATGGAAAAGTAAGAAGCGAGAGAAAGTGGTGGCACGATCTAGGTGCGGTAGCATGAGGTATGGCTCATGGGGGTTTGTGAATTGCTGTGGATAAAAACTTTGTTATTAGATTTGGGTTTCGAACTCAAAAATACTATGTAGATGTATTGTGACACCTACCATTGATATATCACAAAATCCAAGACAAGATGATCGCATTCTAAGCATGTGAGGTTGATCATCACTTTATAAAAGAAGTTAGATGCCAAACTTATTAGTTTTCTTTTTGTTCCCACAGAAGAGCAACTTGCAGATATGCTTACCAAAAGAGTCTCCAAGAAGTTATTATATGGCTCACTAAGCAAGTTGGGCATGATTGATATCTACGCGCCAACTTAGGGGGAATGTTAATAAATCATTAAATGGTATATTAGTTGTATGCAACTAATATACTTTATAAGCTGTATATTAGTTGTATGCAACTAATATACTTTTCCTAAAAGCACTTTTAAGAAAAGCAGATTCCTTTTTTCTATATTTATACATGTATTAATCCTTAGTGTATTTTCACCTTGTAAATACAATTAGTGAATTTAATTGTAGCACACACTGTAATAGAACAAGAGGCGGAGAAAACCATTTTCCAATTCCTGTCTACTCTATCGATTCAAAATTCTTGCAATAACGAATGATAAGGAAAATAGGAAAAAATGGATAAGAATATAAGATGTAATGAAGACATATAGAATGATATATTAACATCAGCGAAAGAATGTCCATTCTCTACCTATTAATACCCATTAATGACCAACTCTTTTCCCCTCTTACATTTTGAGAAGACAAGCAGTGGAAACTATATACAAAGCTAGAATAAACAGTTGACATTAATTCAAATGTTGAATGAGGCATGATAAGCAAATCAAACTTGGGTTGTGAAAATATATCATAATCAGTGCCCCCCTATACAACACTGTAAACAGTTTGCATCCCTTGCAAAAGTGAAGGTTGAAAGCCACTGTCACTATATGGAAGCAATTTGTACACAACAAGCTATTCAAGACTATAAATGATGGTTAGACTCGATTCATACAAGCTGAATTTTTGAAAGAATTATTACTTGATACTTTTATATGGTATCAAATTAGTAAGATGTTGAGATCGAATCTAGATGACAACTTACAAAATCAATTAAATTTTTTAAATTTAATAGACCTCACAAATAGACAAAGAAACTCATTCTAAAAAAAAATTCAAACTATATATGAAAAAAGTTAAATTATTGGCCTATATAAAGATAAAATAATCTACATTTGAGAAAAATGTTGAAGAGTATAAACTTGAATTTTTAGGATATTTGATACGTGGAAAAGAGACAAGAATTAATATTTTGAGGAGATGTTAAAAATGATGTCCTATATTAATTACAAATAATATTGTGGTAAAATTTATAAAGATTGTGATTACAATCCATAGATTAATATTTTGGGATTGGAAAGTATGTAGTTTTTATAGACTTTCATGTGTTATCAAATCCATTGAATTAATATTTTAGGATTAGAATGTACTTAGTTTTTATAAATTTTTATGTGTTATCAAAGCTTCAGTTGATTGAACCAAAAATTTTGGGTTTTGTCTTGCAATAAATAAATAAATTAAATGAGTCTTTTAAAAAATAAAAAAAAACAAGTGATTTAAATATAATATAATATAATAAAATTAGTTAAAAAAATTTAAAATGTTAGGGACATTAAAAGTAATCTCACACATTGATTAAATATAATACTATAATAGAATTTATAAAGATTGTGTGTATCTCTACCTACGAGATTAACCTTTTGAAATTGACAGTTCTATAATTCTTATAGAATTTGATAGAGTATTAAAGTTTTAATCGATTGGACCAAAAACTTTTGACTTCACCTCACAAAGAGTAAAATAAGTCTTGAAAAAATAAAAAATATATACAAATAATTTAAATATAATACAGTATAATAAAATAAATTAAAAATATAAAATGATTAGATTTATAAGAAATGATAACTTATATTTTAAAGAAAATGTTAAAAGTAATGTCTTACGTTGATTAAGTATTATGTTATAGTAAAATTTATAAAAATTATGAATATCTCTACCCATTAAGATCAAAAGATTCAAGATTCTTATAGAATTTAACATGAACAACTCAAATGTAATAATTATTTAAAGCCAAACATTTTCAGTGTAGTTCAATTATTCTAAGGAGAGAGCACACTAAAGTACTTATCTACCTAAGAAACTATTAAAAAGTTATAAAACTTATCGTCTAATTTGGAGTTTGTGGTTTCTACTGGTGGCGACTTGCGCATGAGAGAGGTAGGCTGCACAACTGTTGAAGTTCATAGTTGTTGGATCAATTTGCGTGAACCTTTTCTTGTGAGGTTTTGGATACATTTAGTAATGTAACTTTAATCAATTTACACTAGTAATGTATTTTCATGTTTGGATTAAATTAATCTTATTTTTAAAAAAATGATATTTTTGTTGGAATAAAATTAAATTTTTTTTTAATTAAAAAATACATCTCCCTCCCACTCTTCCCTCTCCTCTATCTACCTTTATATTTCATCAAATAAATGTTTCCTCTTTCTTTCTTCACTATTCTTTTTCATCATACTCCCAATAAAATAAACAAACTTAAGTTAATATTAGAAATTATCATATCATAAAAGTCATTGATGTAATATTATTGAGTTAGAGGTTAACGTTGAGACGCAATAAAGCTATCAAATCTTTTAGGGGAGTTTTCTGTATTTTGAGGATCTAATATTTTCCTACAACGGAGTCATCGTTGGAAAAGAGGACCAAAAAGTGGAGTTTACTTTTCTCTTAATGCAATAAGCCTTTGAGAAGTAGTATTTTAAAAATAAATAAATAAATAAAATCCAATTTTACCCTTACCAAAATATTATTTTAAAAAAAATTAGAATAATAATTTAATCCAAACATTAAATTACAAAATTAAATAAAGATACTTTAATAATTACATGACTAATGTATTAATTAAGTTAAGTTACAAGACCAATGGGTCCAAAATCAATCTTTTTCTTTGTTGTATTAAGGCAAGAAATTGTTTTTTTAAGAGGTTTTATTTTAGTGCTTTTAATTTTTTTTTAATTTTGATATTTTAAATTTATGAAATTATGTCATGTTAATTCTATTAAATTGAATTAAATGCACCATTTTGATGGTGTACTATTTAATTTTATTTAATTAGGTTCTTATATAATTTTTTTATTCAATTAATTTAATTCTTAAATTTTTAATATATATGTAAAAAATTTGAATATTACTAAAATATCATATCAAAAATATGAGTAAAAAAAATATCAAAAATAAAATCATATTAATACTAAAATAATGAACCCATTTTTATTATTATAATAAAAGTATAAGTCTTTATAAAAAAATAAACAAGATTTTGTCTTATCATATCTAAATAATTATGACATATTAGAGGAATTGAGAAGATTAACCTTATACCATTTCATTTGAAAATATTACACAAGTACTAGTGACTTACTATAGAACGGAGTAATCTAAATAAATTCAAATAATAGATGCAATGAAATATAATCTAAATTTTAAAGACCTTTTACTTTTGTTATCAAAAAAATGTATAGGGTCCTAGTAGCATAATTGAAAGCGATTTTAATTAGTAATCACAAATGATTGACAACATGTCCAGTTTATCATTTCAAAATTTATGTTGATTATTTCATTAAAGATGTGAATGATTTAATAAATGTTACAATTAAAACATAATAAAACATTATATTATATAGAATATCTCAATACATTTTATTGAATTAAATATTAACTTAAATAGCCTTACAAAATAACTTGAAAGCAAATAACAACCCACGCCTACAAACATAATACATGACCAAAGGAAATAATAGAACACAACTAAACATGCCTTAACTAATATGTACATGCATTGAATGAGTAAAATCTTAACAGACTCTAACAACTTAAACAAAAAGAAATTAACTCAAATATATTCTTCCTTAAATTAAATTACAGTAAGTAATCAGTTTATACTAATATCTCCCGCATTTCAAGAAATCCTTGCAAATTCAAAAATACCTCCAGATTTAAAGGCTTTGTTATGATATTAATTATTTGATCTTGTGAGCCACAATGAACTAACTCAACGACTCCATCTCTTATAAGATCTTGTAGAAAATGAAATCTAACGTCAATATGCTTGATGCATTCATACAAGATAAGATTTTCGGATAACTTAATTGTTGAGTTATTATTATAGAGTATCATAAGACATTTATCCTAAGAAAAAACTAACTTATCTAATACTATTTGCATCCAAACTCCTTGGAAAGCACAAGATGCAACTGTAATGAATTCTACCTTAGTGGTAGATAAAGTAATAACCAATTGTTTTTTAGATGACCAAGGAACTACCCTTCCATTTAATGCAAAAACATACCTTAAAGTAATTCTTCTATCATCCATATTCAATGTGTAATCACTATCAGTGAAAGCTAATAACTCTTCATCTCCTCATCTCTAGTAGAAAACTCCCAAAGTCAATATGCACTTCATATATCTAAGCACTCTTTTCATAACTTGCACATGCAACTCCATAGGACTAACCATAAACCTACTAACTAGATACACAACATACATCAAATTTGGTTTGATAATAGCTAAATACATGACATTGATCACCATAGGACTACACACAGAATTACTCTTATTTATCCCAAATCTCTCTAGCAACTCCCCAGTATACTTCCTTTGGTTAATATAAATGCCCTATGATCTTTGCAAAACTTTAACTCCAAGAAATATCTCATCCTTTCAAGATTAGTCATGTCAAACTCGAGTTTCATGGAATTTTTAAACTTAACAAACATGCTTTCACTATTTCCAATGAAAATCAAGTTATCAACATACAAACTAACAATCAATAGCTTACTTCCCTCCTCAGCCTTGATAAATACCACAACTGCATCTTTTGAATCCTTTTTTAGCAAAGTAGTTCTCAATCCGACTGTACTATACTTGAGGGACTTGCTTAAGACTAGACAATATTTTCTTGAGTTTGTACACCTTATGTTCATCACCCTTCTTCTCAAAACATTATAGATGCTCGATATAAACTATCTCATTCAATTCTCCATGCAGAAAAGTGCTTTTGATATCGAGTTGATAGATACACCAAACCTTTTGAGATAGAAAAACTATAACCATCCGGATCTTATCTAGTAATTGGTGCAAAAACTTCATTATAGTATGTACTATATTGATGTGCATATGCCATTTCTACCAACCGAACCTTGCACTTATCCACTTCACCATTTTCATTCAACTTTGTCTTGAACATCTACTTCACCCTTATTTTCTTCACTCTTACAAGTAGAGTTATGAGTTCACACATCTTATTCTTCTCAACAACTTCAATCTCAAAATTCATAATAGCTTTCCATTTTGTATATATATCATCTTCTTATAACATAGTTGGGTCATCAAAACAAGTGAACATGACAAAATTATCAAAATTTTCTTCTTTAGAAAGTCTTTCCCGCTCACATAGTCTTCCATCCAAAAAATTTGTCTTATATGTCTCTTTCTCTCCCTTCTTTTAAGCTTGGTGAACTGGTTTCTAATGAACCACTTGAAGATGAATTAGTTACCCATCTTTCTTGTTTAACAACCACATCAACTCCATCTTCTTCTTCTTCACTTTGTGCCTCTTCATTCTCTTATTCTTCAATGTCAACCTATTCTAACACATCCTACTTTATTTCCTCACTAGTCCTCCCCCAATTCCAGTTTACATCTTCTTCAAAGATAATGTTTTTGTTCACAATCACCTTCTTTGACGTCGAATCATAAAGTCAAAATAATTTTAACTTTTCATTGATTTCGAATAGAGCATACTTAAGGATTTTTCCATCCAACTTCACTCTTTTATCGTCATGAACATACACATGAAAGATTTAGCCAAAAACCCTAAAGTAATCAATTCTCAACTTAATCCCACTCTAAGCCTATTCAAGAGTTACATCCTTCACTACCAAAATAGGGCTTATATTGAGCATATGCATAATCTAATTCACTGCCTTAGGCCATAATGACTTGGGAACTTGGTGCACTGACAATATATTCCTCACCATATTCATAATTGTTCAGTTCTTGTGCTTGATAACCCCATTTTGTTGAGGGGTATAAGCTACCATGAGTTATCTTCTAATACCACTACTTTTGCAAAACTAATTAAACTCATGAGATGTAAACTTATTACCTCTGTCAGTATGCAGACAACGGATAAAAGCTATTGTCTTCTTTTCAAACAAGTTCTTAAAATTCTTGAATGTGATAAAGGCTTCAGATTTTTCAGTAAGAAAATATATCTATATTTTTTGAAAATGATCATCAATGAAACTTATGATATACATTTTCTTGCTATTGGAGATAGGTAAGATAGGGCCACAAATATGAGCGTATATGAGCTATAGTTTTTGGGAGGTTTTTCATAGACTTATCTTTGGAATTGGATCCCTATATTGTTTTCCTTTCATTCAATCTATACACACCTTGGATAGAGTTTTGAATTGTGGTAACCCTCTCACCATTGTCTTATACTACAGCGTTCTCAATACTTTGAAACTTAAATAAGCATATCTATAATGCCACAAATGTGTGCGAACATCTGAGGTAGCTTGCAAGTATATAGGATCTCTTTAAATCACTAAAGAAAGTAACATAAACATAAGGTTTCCAACCATCATTGTGTGCATAATCAGCCCCTTACATGGATTTGCAAACTCTATACTATATTAAGATTTTCAATCCTTTCTCTTACAATTGTCCAATACTCAAGAGGATGTTTATTAGCTCAATTATGAAAAACACATCAGTAAGCACTGAATTATGCCTTAAACTTCAACTTGATACTACATGTACTAATCACAACCATCTTTATATTGTTTCCAAGCTTGAAAGATTTTTAAACTTCTTATGTAACTCTAAGAACCACTGCATATTACCACACATGTGATTGTTGTACCTAGAATCAAAGAATCACACATCTTTCCTTTTGGAATTGTTCTACTCCACGTATGACATTAATAACATTTCTTCATCTTTTATAAGTTATGCATAATTAGCCTCTTTCTCCCAACTAAGGAATTCATATTAAAAATGTCTTAGATTATGGTACTTGTAACACTCTACTAAAGCTTTTTATATAAGAGTATGCCTTTGTCTTTTTCTCTACATCGTCTTTTCCCTCTAAAGCTTCCTCGACCTCTCCCTCTTGCTTTAAATATATCTTCTCCTTTTTCCCCAATTTTGTTCTCATGAACAACCTTGAGTGCTTGCTCATCCCATGACTATGCATTCTTTGCTCGTGCACTAAAAGGCTTCCTTGTAGCTCATTGATTGTCATGGTAGTCAAGTTTTTGGACTTTTCTATTGAACACACCACATAATCAAATTTCTTGCTTATTAATATCAAAATCTTTTCGACTATCACAAGCTCCTCTATACTTTAACTATATGTCTTCATCTTGTTGGAAATGGTTAAGGATCAAGCAAAGTAATTGTCCACACTTTCACCTTCTTTCATTTGGAGAACTTCAAATTCTCATCGAAGCGCTTATAGTTAAGCACACTTGACTTTGATGGATTCCTAATACTTCTACCCCATAGAGTCCTAGACGTTCTTGGTTGTTTCTTTATTGAAGATCATCTCTATGATAGTTTTTTCAATGGTCTAGAAAAGGTAATTTTTCACCTTCAAAACCTTTATTTTTGCATCTTCAATGTCCTCGCGTTGACCTTCAATAAGATCAACTTCATTTACTATTGTCGAAATCCCACTCTCTACCAAACTCTAATACTCCTTCAACCTTAAGAAATTCTCCATAAGTATAGACCAATGATCATAACGACCATCAAATCTAGATATGGTAAGCTGGACAAAGTTGCTTTCTATTGTCATCTCAAACCACCTTCTAACTCTAAGTTTTTTTCTCACACTTGAACTCTTTGTGTTTCATTCACTCTTAATCTCTTTCTCTCTTTGAAATCTACAATTTCTTATCTTTCAAACTCTCAAACTCCTGATCAGGCCTTGTGAAGGGCTCTGATACTAGATTTGTTGAATGCTACAACTCAAACACAATAAAGCACTATATTCTATAGAATACCCCAATACATTTTATTGAACTGGACATTGGCTTAAATAGGTTTACAAAACAACTTGAAAGCAAATAATAGCCCATGCTTACAAATGTGGTTTATGATCAATAAACACAACTAAATATGTCCCAAATAATAGGGATTATTAACGAGCATTGAATGAGTAAAATCTTAATAGATTCTGACAATTTAAACAGCAAGACTATAACTCTAACATGATTTTTCATGAAAAACTTATTCTCTATCCTTTTGCATATAAGGATTTGAAATTTATTTGGAGTTTAAGGATTGCTACTAAGGTATCTCACTTCTTGGCTAAATGGGCTTAAAAAGAAGAGATCTTGGTGTTTTTAATGGAATTCAAATTCCACATTTTTTTATATCTTGTACTCTCAAGGGTTTAAGGATAAGTTTTATAAATTTATTTTTATTTTAATTATGTACTGTTATTTATCTTATTATTAAATAATGAAAGTAGCTTATGAAAAAAAACACAAAAATGATCTTATTTTCACTACATGTGAAAAGATTTAACAGAAAGAATGTCCAAATTATCATATCACATTAATCTTTTTTCTTTTTCTTTGTAATTCTAAAGAAATTTTAAATAATATGGGATTATGTGATTATTTGAGTATAAATTGTGGAAGTGCAAATGATATTGTGTTTGCAAAAAGTCCTCAACTAGTGTGATTCAAGTTGTTCGATGGTTTACTACTTTATGGTGGTTCTTTTTATGACATTATGTAGGTAATTTGTCTTAACTTCTCTTAGATTTAGTATAGGTGCTTGGATGTCAAAAAGCAACAAAAATAACAAATGGTTTTATATTTTCAATGATATTTTATATTATTTGTATTCTAAGAGTCATTGATACTCTTCTTTTCAAGAAAAAAGTTTATATGTTATATTATGAATATAAAATTCAGTTTCATATTAATAAAATATTTTTTAGATTGATAGAAAAAAATCTCACAAACAAATTTTCTCCATTAAAATTCAAACAACTTGTAAGATTCAATTTTTTGTACAATATAAATAATTTTTTTTATAGTATTTTAAGAAAATAAACATATATTTTTTTATTGAATAAATTAAAAATTAAATTAAATAAATAAATTATTTATATGGGACAAAAAAACCTTAATAATCGTTGCATGCTTTAAATCCTAAATGTTCTTCAATTTACAGAAAATAAAAATAAACGATTTTAAAAATATTAAAAAGTCAATTGCTTTGATCTTCACTATCAACAAAAAAATTTTAGAAAAAACGTATTTAATATAAATAATAATTAATTTATCATTTAACTATAAATTAACAATATATATATATATATATATATATATATATACTACTATTTTATCCAATCACATAAAAAAATAAAAATAAAAAAAAATAAACCGGTCTACTATTTGATGGAACACAACCAAACCTCATTGCAACGGTTACTTTAAATGTCTTGTCCTTTTACGCAACCGATAAAATTTTAGGTTTCAGTCAAGCAGATTAAAGATTGACAAAAACAACGAGAACGATAAGGGAAAAAGAAACAAATAGACTCAAGCAATGAGTAGTTGCAGTAGTACAAGAATGGTAGAGTATTTGGAACCATTGATGTCAAAGGAACTTCTTTGCAAGTTCCCAGACAACTCTGCTTTCGATTTCGACTACACTCAGAGCTCAATATGGTCCCCTTTGGTTCCTCGATCTTACACTACTCCCATGGATTCTGAGTTTGATTTGGATTTGGATTTCTTTACTCCAAAAAAACTTAAATTTGAAATTGGTTTAGAGTCTAGCAACCTCAACAACAAAGTAGCTTCAAAATCCAAGAACAAATATAAGATGAATTTGAGTGCTTTGAAGAGGAAGAAGAGTAAGAACAAGAGGAAGATGGCTCCATCTGATTTCTCCCCAACCTCAATCCAAGTTACTTGTAACCTCGCAGCCACGAAGGTTTTATCTTTTATCTTCTTCTTTTTTCTGGGTTTCTGGGTTCTTGTTTTGTCTCCCTGTTTAATTTTCCATTTAGGATGAACAATTGCTCTTTATATTCTGAGAGATAAAAAAAAATTGTTCTGTTTATAAATTTGACAGATAGTCAAATAACCCATTTGAGATATTCTGTTTGAAAGATAAGGATATACCAAATCAATAGTTTTGAGAAGGAATGGCATCCAAAGGTTTCTCTGATTATGAAACTTATTTTATCTCAAAATTAATAAACAAAAAGATGAAAAATTACTTTCAAATAATATCCAAATTAATAAATGTTGCTATTTTTTTTGTCGAGAGTTTTGGGATGTCAGATTTGTTATTTAAAAAAAAAATCTGCAAACTTCTGGATTGCATTATTTATCAGATATTACCAGGTCTATAATATTGGGATGAATTTTTGTTCTTTAACTCTTTATTAAATATAATAAACATTATATTAAGTGTGATTAAAACTTGGATCCATAATACTGAGGGTGGACGGTCATGAGATTACATGCCAATCCCAAATAGAAATAGCCAAAAAGCAAGTCTTAATTCTCTTTTTTTAGAGATAAGGCAAACACGGTGACCATTAGCAAGTCTTAATTAGTACTAAGCATGATATAATTTTCATTCTTATGTTGTTCCCTACTTGTATAGAGTTAATGATTTTCGATTTTGAAAGTAATTTTCCTTTACTCATAAATATCTTCATTAATCTGCATTCAGATGTGGAATAAGATGCTGAAAGCTGCCTGCAAACATTTTAAGAGAATGAAGAAAAATCCTAAAGCTCACGTTAGGCTCTCCAACAATTTGACAGATGGATATATGTGAAAACTTTGTATTATCTTATTATTCTTTAATCATTTTTCGTCTCGTCATTTCATTTATTAACACGATTAAATTTGTAGACTGCATCCTAATAACAACACTAGTATATTTTTGTTGATTGCAAAACAGTATGTTAATTTTCTTTTTAATAAACAGTTACTGACGCCTGTGTTATGTAAATGGCCATATTAATTATGTATACTTAAAGCAAGTATACATACATTTAAAAAATAAACACTCAAAACAATCATGTTGCTATTACTCAAGCAATAACATTCAACAACAACAACTACTACTACACGCGGGCTAGTTATTCTAATTTCTTGTATAGCCCAAAATGAAACAAATTGCTGTCTTCTCAATCATAACATGTTTTCAAAAATTGCCTCAATCAGCCTTCGAAAAGAAACAAAGGAAGACCCACCATCCATAACAGCTCTTCTTAGCTTGAGACTCATCTCCTCCACCCTCTTTCTCACTTCATCGTTTCCCTCTATTACGCACCTAACAGCCTTTTCTATCTCATTTGCTGTTATAAAATCATCACCGTCTCTTCTATAATCCAATCTCAGCTCAACAGCCAACCCCAAATCCTTAACCAATTGAAATGCATTAATTTGTTGCTCAGCATAGAGTGGCCATGTCACAATAGGTACCCCATGCCACAAGCTCTCTAATGTAGAATTCCACCCACAATGTGATACAAACCCTCCAATTGCTTTATGGGCAATAATTTCAACTTGAGGAGCCCAACTACACAACATACCCAATTCCTTAGTCCGGTCCAAGAATCCTTTGGGCAGAAACTCATCTAGGTTGGAATAATCATTAGGCATCACGGACATGTAATTTGTTTGCCTTTTGCGTACGGACCAAAGAAATCTCAACCCAGCTCGTTCGAGCCCAATTGCAATTTCTTTGAGTTGTGATACCTCAAAACTCCCCATGCTTCCAAAACAGAGGAATACCACAGACTTTGGTGGCTGATTATCAAGCCACTTCATAATGACGTCACGCTGGTTCTTATCATGTTTATGATGTTTCTGACCCTTGAGATCGATCAACGGTCCAACGGTGTAAATGGGTGGAGTTTCACTCTCTAAAAATGAACTCATCGCATGAGATTCCAACTCAGATACAGTATTGATAATAATACCCTTTATCATTTTTGTCATTACCTTAGTATGATTCACAAGCGACTCGTGCCCACCTTCTTTGTTGAACGCAAAGTCAGGCAAGACCCTTGTCGGAACCGGGTTAATATAACTCGGGATGTTCGAATCGGGATCGGATTTTTCAAATTCGGTCCCAACTTGAGCATGTCGTGTCTGTTCATATAGTAGGAACCCAAAGAAGCCAGCACCGGAGGTGAGAAACAAGTAGGAAGGAACAGAGATTTGTTCAGCTAACTCAACTAAGCCAGTACAGAACATATCAAATACAAACCCAGCAATTGGAATTGAGTTGGTTAGAACATGTTTGTGTATAAAGTCTTTGATCTGTGACCTGTGGCTCTCTACGTATAAGGTAATGTATTTTTCTCCAGATTTGGGAACAAGTTGTAGTGAAGGAGGTTGTGGTGGTCTGGGAAGATCAATGAACTGAATTTGAGAATATTGGGGGGAAATAAGTGATTGAGAAGTAGAATTTGATGAATTTTCAATATTGGCTACTTCAAATGCTGGCTTCATGACAAGAATTATAACTGAGAATTGATCGTTGTGGGATATCAACTTCTCTGCAAATTCAACTGTGGCTATAAGGTGACCAGTTCCAGGTGATGGGATGAACACAAGTTGTGATTTTTTCATGTTTTTTGTGGTGTAGACTGTTAATTATTAGTGTATATGTAACGAACTTGTTAATTTGATGAGGGTGGATGAGAAGGAACGAAACAGAAAGGAAGACATGAGTGGCTTGAGCGGAATACAGCATGTTATATTTATATATGCACTAATTAAACATTTACTTGAGTATTTCATATATTTGAAGTGACACGTGAGTGATGACTCCTGCATTCAATAATTTTTACGTGGCCCTCTGTTTTGAAGCGATTTTTGTCTTCAAATTTTAATTCTTGAATCTAAATTTTAAAAATTTATATTATTTGATAATTAATCTTATTTTAAAGTTTGAAGTCACATTAAAAATCTGTTTTATAATTACTATATTCTTTATTAATTTTTAAAACCATATTCAAATTTAACTTTTTCGTTAACTTTATTTATTTTTTATTTTAATTTAAAAGAAAAATAAATAAATTTTGTTATGAAATGAGTTTTTGTTTATTTTTTTAAAATGTATTATTATAAAGTATAAAATTAATTTCAAATAAAATTTTAAAACAAAACTTCCGAACCATTAATTTTGTATTTTCTTTTTCACGTGTGTAAATTATGGTATGGCATTTTGTTGCTTCGGGCATTTTCGGACACTCTTTTATTGGGATGGGCACAGATGAAAATCTGGTCATAAATTATGTCGGTATAGTTTCAAAAGGTAGTTGTAGCTTTTAAGAAATGGGGGGTGATGTTAATTACCATATATTTTAGCTTAATTAATGAAATAAATATGGTGAATCAAAAATTATATATTTATTTGTGAATTTTTAAAAATTTAAAAATTAAATTATATGATTTAAAAATTTAGTTATTTATTAATAAAATTTTAAAAATTTAACAATCAAATAATATGTTTTAAATATTTGGATACCTATTTGTGAATTTTGTTAAAATTTGAGTACCAAAAATGTAGTTTAACCATATTAATATTATATTTTATATATTTAATTACATAAAAACATATTTTAGATAATAAAATATATAATAATTTAAATAATTAGATTTATTCTTATTTTATTTACAAACATATGTTAAATTATTAAAAAATATAAATTAATGTCAATGTTTTAAACAATATAATAGAATAAAAATTACATTAATTTTTAATTTTTTAAAACTAAATATATTTTTAAATAGACATTAAAAAATTAAAAGTGTTTAAACCATGAAAAAATAAAATCAACTCATAATTGATTGTTATTATCTAAATATACCAAAAATTAAAATAAAGTGATTATGATTATTAAAATAACCATCTTTACTCGTGATAATTTTATCAGTACGGTAAAAATACATACTCCGTTAGAGAGACATAAAAATAAATATAGAATATAGATAAGAAGAGTAAGAGAATTATAGAATCAATAATACATGGATGAATAAATAATATTAAATTTCTCTCAATCTCATTAGAAATACTCATTTATCATTGAGGATGAAAATGTCGATGATATCATCGACAGTACTACAACAATATCGTTATTTTATATATCTCGACATTAAAACGTTATATTCTTATCTTTTAGTTAAATTGTCGTTAAATTGTTAAAAATTATGATAAATTATTAGTTAAATATCATTATTATTAAATTATCTTTTAAATATCTTTTTGGGCTAAAATATCTTGAATATTATCTCTAAAATTTTATAAAAATGTAACAAAAATGGATAAAATATCAAAAACATTGAATATTAATTAAATTTCTTTTCATATTATCGAGATTTATCTATTTATAATAGTTAATACAATTAGATAGTTTCTTTAATTATTTCAAAGCTTTAACTACTTATTAGTATTTTTTTTAAATTATTATATAATATTTTAATTAATCAATTAACTCGTTGATTAATATAAATATTTAATTATTTAAAAGTATATTTATTAAATAAAAATTAATTTAAAATGTAAATAATTAATTTTTTTAATTTTTTATAAAGTTTTATAAAAAATTATAATTTTTATGATTTTTTTCTAAAATTTTCATCGATAATTATATTAGATATTTTTACGAAAATTATATATCAAAATTATTTCTTTACATCAACATTTACCTATCACCACTGTTGGAGTATAGAAAAAAATTCCTCATTCGTCTACTCTTTTATGATAGGAGGTAAAGGTGGTTACGTGCTTAGATTATCTCCAACCAAATTTTATAATTAGTACAAATTTTGACGTACAGTTGTTACAATCATTTGCAAAATTTAATGCACTGAATAATGTTATACTAAATTAGTCATCTAAAACTTCTGAAAACGACGACCGTTCATCGTTAAAATAGAGCCTTTTAAGTCATATAATCCCCCGTATTAATGGTTTTCGTTATCAAGTTAGATAAACCAATTCATATTTCTCCGCCCCAATTAACGACATCAACACCAAATAGAAAATATAGATAAGAATAAGAACCTCCAAGAAAGGTGGAGGATTCGGGGTGCGAATACTGATCAAGATCGAGATTGAGAACCCGATATGGATCAAGATAGGGACATGAGCAAGAAAGAAAAAGCCCAAAATAGGTTTCGCGCAAGGAATAAAGAAGGAGCCTACAATTACTAAGCCATGCCTTTTGGGTGTTGCCCACCACTAATCAAATTGAACCTTTAGAAAAGGTATGATTAGTTATTCAGAAGGCGGGATATGGTGCCAAAGTAGCGTGAGTTGGAGATGTCATTTTTTAAAATTTTTTAAAATATTAATAATTTTTCATTGCATCTAAAAAACTAAAATTAAGTATATAAATAAAATAATTTAAAAAATTATTAATATAACATAAAATTTAAAATTTAATATAAATTAAAATAATAATTTATTAAAATTTTAAAATATTATTAAATTTTTTATTATATACAATAAATTAAAAATAAGTTATTGATATAAAATAATTAAAAAATATTAATACAATATAAAGTTAAAAATATAATTTAATTATTACTTGTTTATTTCAAATAAATTCATAGAATCTTTTACTAGATATGGAATAAAATTGAATTAATATTTATTTATATATATTTTTAATAGTATTTTTTTAACTAAATATAATTTTTAGTTAATTATTATTAATTAATAATATTATATAATTTTTTAATTTTTTGAATATAAATAATTGAGAAAATAAAAATAAAAGAAATATTTTATTGAATAAAAGAATATTTTTTTAGTATAATATTTGGTATTATAAATTAAAGATAAGTAATAATTTTTAATATAAAATAAAATAAAATTTAACGTAAAAGAAAACAATGAGAGAGAAAATCTCCGTAGTAATGAGTGGACGAATGATAAATTTCTATCCTTGAATAGAGAGAGATAGAAAGGCAAAAGCGGGTCCTCGCCCCATTTACAACCAGGTGAAATGACTGATTGGCTACTATTGGTTTTCGCATGGGCATGATGAATGGATGTGTTCTATATAAGATTATTTAATAATTAATTTTATTTTTAAAATTAAAAATCCGTTTTATAATTATAGATAAATAAATATAAATAAAAAGAAAAAAATTATAAGATAAATAATATGTATGTAAATATAAAATATAAAATTTATCTTTTTCATCCAAAATATATACTCAGTGAAATATAGAAAAAAAAATTCTCACCGGTCTACACTTTTATGATAGGAGTTAAAGGTGGTTCTGTACTTGGAAATGGGTGGACGAATTATAAATTTATATAGAGAGAAAGCCAAAAGCGGGCCTGGCCTAAAATTTTATATTAATTAGATTAAATTTTATTTATATAAAATATTAAATTATTATATATTTTAAAAATAATGATTAATTTTATAAATATGGAATGATTAATCAAATTATAAGTGACCGGCTATTATTGGTTTTCCCATGGGCATAATATAATAAGAAAATTTATATTTTAAAAGTAAAATGGTTTATTTTTACAATTTAATAATTAAATATTTTTAAAAATAATAAATTTACTCAACTCAAAGTGTAAATGGGATAAGTGTGTTATAGCATCTACGTGGATAACTCCGGTAGTTGAATCGTGTAAGTATAATTGGGTGACTTAGTGCATAAATTATATATATTAAATTTTATTACATTAGTGTAACATTTGATTTAGTAGAATCGAAATCGAAATCGAAATAAAAATGAAATGAAAATAAAATAATTTTGTTTAGTCTGATCATTAGAATCAAAGAAAGAATCAATATTACAGTGTTTGATTTACAATTAGAATATAATAAAAAATATTGTATATTATCTTAATACCTCTATATTTAATAAAATTTAAATAATATCATTTCATTATTATTTTTTCGTTAGATAAAATACATTATTAAAATCATTATTATTTTAAAAGAAAATATATTAGTAAAATTATTATTTTTTAAATAAGTTTTGAGGTTTGAGATTTAGGATTCAGGGATTTGAGATTTGAGATTTGAGGTTATATTTGTTGGTTAAGGTTTATGGTTAAAATTATCATTTTTTAAATAGGGTTTAAGGTTTCAGGATTTAAGATTTGTAATTTAGGTTTAGGGTTATATTTGAGGTTAGGATAAAATTGAAAAAAAAAATCAATTTAGATTAGAATGGAATCATGATTCTTTAAGGAGGAGAAGTAATTCTGATATAGAAATCGATTTTATTTTATTTCTATTTTTCAGTCCAACTAAACACAAAAATAGAATGAATCAATTCTGATTTTATTTTATTCCATTATATTTCATCCGAGCAAACATAGTATAAAATCAATATCATTTAATCTTTTAATTTTATAAAAAAAATTAATTAAAAATAAATTATATTATTTTCATAATTTTTATTAAAAATATTTTTTTATCAAATAATTAAAATACAAATGCAATTTTACAAAATTTCATGTAAAAAAATAGAGAAACTGCCGATTTTTATTTTCATAAAAAAATTCAATATGTGCAACCCTCTCTGAGGACCAAGGGCTTATGTATTCCAATAACTCTTACTCGCTTTAGTCTTTAACTTCAACTTGGTGCATAGCTAGTCTGCTAACTCTTGTAAAAGTTTACAACAGTCCAATTGGTTTTCTATATAAAATATTAGCTTAAAAAGTGAGAAAGAAGGTTAAATCATAATTTAAAACGAATTTAGTTTATATTACGAATGATCAATCTTAGTTCAAATAAAAAAAATATAAGCCTTATCTAAACCATCACAAATTGATCCAAAATTTTATTTTGAAGTATTAATTAATTATTTTTAACTTATTTAACCCGATTTTGGTTTTAACCATCACAAACATACAAATAACAATTTCATTACAAGTTTTTACAAAATTAAAAAGTAAATTTTTTTAAATGTAAGTATATTATAAAATAACTTAATGAAATTCAAACTAAAATTAAAGTAAATATTTTAGACTTAACTTGGTATGATTGTGATTAGTGATAAATAATATATATACAAAAATACTTAAAAATAATAAAATTATAAATTAATTTAATGCACTTACAAACAAATAAATGGACTCGTAGTAAGTATTTTATATTAAATAATTCATAAATTGAAAAGAAATTGTGAAAGACTTTATTTTTAAATGAAATGCATAAATACTTATATAATTAGTCACATTTGTATTGATAAAATATTCTATAATTTTTATTAATCAGTGAATAATTAATATATAAAGATGAAAAAAATTATATTAAAATTAATAAAAGAGATTCTTTTTTATGACATGAATTAATAGACTTAACATATAAAAAATGGTAATAATAATATATAAAAAAATAATGTAATTATTTTTTATTTTCATATATTATCTATTTGGAGAGAATTTTATGTGTTCAAGATTTTAGTAATTTATAATGAGAAGTAAAAATTTTGATAAACTGAATTTAGATCCTGCATTATCTTTATTTAAAGGGTATATATATGTATAACATTCAACGTATGTGACAGGGTACGCATCATGTGACATGTATACATGGTTACATATGTGATAAAATTACATACAAATTTAATTTAAGTAGAAAGCATATCGTCTAGATGTTACATTGTTAGGTCGTTACATATAGATAAATAGGATCGTTATATTCAGATTGTTCTAAATTCTTGGATAAATTTCTCAAGCTGCTCATGGAGAGGGAGGATCGTGTTCACGTAGGGATCTCATGATTTTACTAGGTTTTGATAATCACAATTGGATAACGAGATATTTTTGTTAACTGAATTATACGCTCTACCAAGCTCGTTGAGCACAAACCATTGTTTAATCGACTTCTTCAACTCGTTATCTTCTAACGGGATACCTATACTTATTAGATCGTATGTTCATTATATATTTAATACTAAACATTATCAGACTGTTACTAACCCAAGTTTAATTTTTTGGTGTTATTTAAGGTGATTTAAATTAAATTCATGTTCCATTTGTATTTTTTGATTCATACAACAATGGGTACAAATTAATTATCCTACTATTACCATAGTTAATGGACTTAATGTTCTCTAGTGAAATGTAAAATTGCCACCGTATAAGTTTTTAACCCAATTTATGGAGAAAAAAATGAGATAGATTAATAGTCCCATGATATACTTTGTTAATTTTAAAAATATAATACTAATTTTTATATTAAAATAATCTCTTTATATAAAAATAAATAAATGAAGAGATTTTTGATCAATAACCAGGTAAAAGTTTATATAATTTTTGATAGATAGATCAATTGGTTCACTTTATAAAAAGTTAATGCACTCAAATTGTGCAAATTCAAAGAGTTAGTTAATAAAGCTTCTTTTTACAAGAGTAATCCATTTTTTAAGTCTGACTTTTCACCTAATACATGCTTATGTCTCTACTTTTACACTGAACATTGTGACAAAAACAGGTTGTACATCATCTAGAAGCTGGGAAGCTGTGAGTGTATAATCAAAACACTATTATTAAGTTGAATTCGTGCCACTAATTAAGTCCTTTACATCTATAGGTAAAAGATAAAGGATAGCCAAGTTTTTTCCTATTCTATTTGTTCATTAATTTATTATCTTTGATTTATTTTGGACAGGAGCAGCTACATTACCTGTACACCTTTTGCTATTCCACTAAAATCGTTTCCTGGGTTGACTCTTTGTACAAGTTGAACTGACGAAAGCCATGACATCTTAATTCTTACATGAATTATTCAGTAGCTAGGTTTTGAGTTTCAAGAGTTATAAACAGCTTCCTTCTTCTCATTTGTTCTTACAAGAATCCTTTTCTCCATACTTACAAGGCCCAGACTCCAGAGCTTCATTTTTGAGAAAACTCAGGGTAAAAGATAAAATGAAGAAAGTAGAGTTGGTTTTCATCCCCATGCCGGGAATGGGTCACCTTATACCGATGGTGGAGATCGCTAAGCTCCTTGTCTCTCGCGATGATCGTCTTTTCGTCACAATGCTTATCATAAACCTGCAAGTGGACTCCAATCTTAATGCCTACATTCAATCTCTCACAGCTTCTTCCACTTCCAACTCCACAAGAATCAAGTTTATCAGTTTACCACAGGTAAACTTCGACACTGCATTCAAAACTATAAAGTCTTTTGTTTCTTTTATTGAGAACCATAAGCCTCACGTTCAAGATGCTGTGTCCAAGCTCATCAATGACTCCCATTCTAGCTCGGACTCACCTCAACTAGGCGGGTTTATCCTTGACATGTTTTGCACTTCAATGATAGATGTAGCAAATGACTTTGGAGTTCCAGCGTATATGTTTTTCACATCAAGTGCAGCTTTTCTTGGCTTTCAGTTACATGTTCAGTATCTTCACGATGAACACAACATGAATGTTACTGGGTTCAAGAAGAAGCAGGATGATGAGTTAATTGTTCCGAGTTTTGTCAAGCCAGTTCCTGGTAAGGTTTTACCTGCTATTGTACTGGACGAAGATGGGCTCTTTATTTTGTCACAACATTCTAAAAGGACAAGACAAACCAGGGGTATACTGGTAAACACGTTCGTGGAGTTTGAACCACATGCGTTGCAATCCAAATATGAACCACAACTATATCCCGTGGGACCCATTATCAACTTGAGCAATAATTTGACCAATCAGAGCTCAGACATGATCAAGTGGCTTGATGATCAGCCACCTTCATCTGTGGTTTATTTGTGCTTTGGGAGCATGGGAGGCTTTTCCGAGGATCAGATTAGAGAAATTGCACGTGCCTTGGAGCTGAGTGGATCTCCTTTCTTGTGGTCATTACGAAAGCCACAAGGGAAGGCCCATATGGTTGCTTACAGCGACTACGAAAATCTCAAAGAAATCTTAACCCAAGACTTTCTGGATCGAACGGCTAAGATTGGTAAGATCATAGGATGGGCACCACAAGCGGCTATTTTGGCCCACCCTGCAATTGGAGGGTTTGTATCACATTGTGGGTGGAATTCAATACTAGAGAGCGTATGGTTTGGGGTGCCTATTGCCACTTGGCCGTTGTATGCTGAGCAACAAATGAATGCATTTGAAATGGTGAGTGAACTGGGACTAGCAGTTGAGATTAAAATGGACTATAGAAAACATATTAATAATGAAACTGAACCAGAAATTGTGAGAGCAGAGAAGATAGAGGAATGCATTAGGAAGTTGATGGATGAAGATAGTGAAATAAGGAAGAGAGTGGAGGAGACGAGTGACAAAAGCCGGAAGGCTCTGATGGAAGGTGGGTCTTCCTACAATTCTCTGGGTCGTTTGATCAATGAAGTAATTGACAGTTTGCCTTGAATCCGTGGTAGAATTCACTGGTGCGTTATAGGATAAGGGCTTGTTTTCGTTCACTTGATCACTGATGTTTGTAAGTGATTTTTCTTTCTATTTTTGTTTGCCTTTGTCATATGTGCTTTAATCTTAAGCTAGTGATATGCTCAAAATATATAAACTGGTTTCATCTTCAGTAACAAAGCTATCCAAATGCTCATCAAAGCTATCCAGCTAGACAATAGCTAGTAGTAAGTGTTCAAGAAAAAAATAATCCAAATGCTCATCAAAGCTATCCAGCTAGACAATAGCAAAGAAGGCACCTCCAAGGACACAACAGAACAAGCACCCAAACATGACACCACAAAAACATCACAAACAGCAAAGCAAAAACCAATAACCAGACTCGAACAAAACAACAATCCTAACCTGGAAATTGAAATTACAAAAAGAAAGTAGCATGCTACGTACGACTATAAGAGCGTAAAGGATTGATGCACACATCCGAGATGAATCCTTCTAAAAATCAAAGCCAATCTTCCCACAACCAAATCAACAATGGGTTTTCTCATATCAGCATTATCTTTAATCTCAGGAAGAACCTCCATCCCAGTCCGAGATGAATCATTCTTAAGGTCAAGGCCAGCGTTCTTCATCCAGATTTTTGATGCGCACTAATCAGAGCCTCTATATTCATTGGTTGCTGCATCATAATCCTTGTCACAATTTCGAGTTCATGACCTCCTATCTCCTTTTCAATCAAATCCCCAAAGTCAATAGTTAGGTCAAGATGATACACTTGACTTTGCAAATTGTCCATAGAAAATAAAATAGGAAAGGTTGAGTGAGAGTAAAAAATAGATTGGAGCAAGAGAGATCGAACAGAGAAGACACAAGAAAGGGAAACCAAAGAGAAATTAGATCTCACTTGAAAATTTGTACTCATCAAGAGTTCCAGAGGCTTTGATCAAAGGTGATGATGATTGTTGTCTTTATCGAGATCTTTGTCGTGATCATCCCCACGATCACTGTGAGCAATGATCAAAGGTGATGATATTGTTGTCTTTATCGAGATCTTTGTCGTGATCATCTCCACGATCACTGTGAGCAAAGAAAGAGAAGATGAAATAGAGAAAGATATAAAAAGGAGGAAAAAAGTGCGTGGCTTGAGAGACATTGCAACAGGTAGTGAAATTGACTTGTTTTGCTAAAGTGATTGATAAAGAAAAACATGAAAATCAAACAAGAACAGGACGAAGCGATTCTTAAATTTAATTGAAGAGCAATGAAGATGATGAAGTTTTAGGGAAGATCGGTGGAAACTGAAAATTGATTGAAAATGATTTTATTTTGATTAAATGTGATAAATAAAGTTAATTATAACAAATTTACGTGATATTTTATATAAATTTATATGTTTAGAATTATGGGTGTATTTTTTATATTTGAATTGTTTTTAACTTCAAAATAAATATATCAATATACGAATAACAACCAAGTTTTAAAGAATTTAGTATGTAAACCTTGCTTGAGAATTAAGCTCTTTGTAAAGTATACAAGGAAATTTTCAAAAAAGAATACACCACAACCCACCTTTATTTATTCGACGTGAGGTTTCTTTGCATCAACTTTGTTTATAAATATAACATTATATTTAAGTTTTTATTAGCTATCATGTTATAATGTTATGGGATATTTGTAGAATTTGGGTGTAGATTATTTTTTAGTTTATCCATTTTATGTACAAATATCAAGAGAAAATATTCCAATTGTAAATGTTAAAATATTTCAAATGTAAATGTTACCCAAGAATTTGAAAAAAATAAATCAAAAAGAGATAATTTTATTGTTATATATATATATATTTTTGTAAGTTGAAATCTTTCATAATTTAATTAATTTTTGTTAATAATTATAATTGATTATATGTGTATATGAAATTTTAATTTAATTGAACAAATAATATTGTGATTTAAATAAATAAAAAATTTATATTTATTTTTTGTTCATAACTTTATATCTTTAATTATAAATTCATGATGGATCGATATTGATTTATAATTAAAAAAAATATTTTAAAATCAAACATTAAACATATAAACTGTGTTTAGTTATGCATAATAAATAAGAGTCTATTTTAATTTTATTGAGTTGTATTATTTAAATAGTTGAAAAATAATATTTGTTATAAATTAATAATGGGCTAAATCTTGATTTATAATTAAAAAATATATATACCTTAGGTTTATTTATTTTTAATTTCAAATTCGATCAAAGGAAGTTATTAATTAATTAAAAAAATTGTTATATATTGTTTCCTTAGTTTATTAATTAATTAATTTCAATCTCGATAAAAAATAATTTATTAATTGACTATCATTTAAAACTTGTGATGATTATATGTAGTTTAATTTAAAAATAAATTAAATCAATAAACATACATTCTATTGAAATCACTTAATTCGTTATATTAATAAAGAATTACACACCTATCATCCTAAGTTTGGCATAGTTTAATTTACCGTTTTAGTTTATTATTTTTATTTATCTACTTTAATATACTCGTTTTTATTTATTTGTTTTTTTAGATAGGTCAACCAACAATTTGATAGTGTTTACGACTTTTGTCTATCTTAACTAAATTGAAAAATAATTTAATTTTTTAAAACTAATGTAATTCTTTAAGAAATGATCTTGAGAGTATATTTATTGTTTTTTATAAATAATTCATACACTTTCGAGTTTTTTATAAATATAAAATTTGATTATTAAGTTTTTGGCATCGTTGCAAGAGAATTAATATTTTAAATTGTTTATTTGTTTTCTAATTAGTTATTTTTGTTACTTTGTGTTTTTATTTATTTATGTAATTTTATAAATATATGTAATTTTTCTTTTGTAATTTTTTTGGTATATTTATGGGTTAAAAAAAATTAAAAAAATTAAAAATAATAGAAAATAAATAAAAATAAAAATATTTTTGTTTATTTTTATATTTACTTCTTTTCTTTTATTTATTTATTTGTTTATTATTATTATTATTTGTTTTATTATTATTTTTATTTTCCTTTTTATTTATTTTATTACTTTATTATTTGTTTCCTTTATTTTATCTTTTTATTTGTTTATTTTATATTTATTTTGTTAATTTCTTTCTTATTGTTAATTTTATTTTATTTTTTATTATTTAGTATTTTTTTACTTCTTATTTATTTTATTTTATTAATTTTTTTATTTTTGTTATTTTTGTTATTTTTTATTTTTTATTATATATTTTTGTTTAGTTTTTTTTGTGTATTGATTTTTATTCTTATTTAATTTCTTCTATTTATTTATTTTTATCTGTTTATTTATTTACTTTTCTTTTTAATTTTTTGTTATTTCTTTTTATTTAAGTTGTGGTGAGTTATTTTTGTTATTTTTAAATATTTTTCATTCTTGTTTATTTATTTTTATTAGCTTTTATTTGTTTATTTTATCTTATTTTTTTATTAACGTGAACAAACTTTATTTTATTTAAAAATGTTAAACTCATAATTATTTATTAATATATTATTTATAAAAAGTACATAATATTCTATTTGTGTGATATAGTTTAACTAGATGATACATGTATCATATCACAATAGTTGATCACATTGAGTTGACAATTGAATAACTTTTTTTTCCTTTTTTTTCTTTGATTTATTTTTGATACATTAAAGATAATATAATAGAAACCATTTGTAGAATTTCGTTTTAGATTATTTTTACGTTAGTGGTTCCATCACTATGTACAGATGTAGAAAGAAAAACCTTTCAATTATAAAAATGATCCAAGAATTTGAAAAAGATAGGATAATTTATTTAGAGATCTAGAATTGTTTTTATCAATAAAGGATAATTCTATTGTTATGTATTTTATTTCTCTTTATAATATGATGTATTTTATAGTTGAATTGTCTTTTGTTAATAATTATTATTGACTAAATCTGTATATAAAATTTTAGTCTATGTTTTCAATTATTGGAAAAACAATTTTGTGATTTAAATAAATAAAAGTCTTAGATTTATTTCTTATTCATAATATTTAGATATTTAATTTTAAATTCATGATAGGTCAATTCTTAATTTATGATTAAAGAAAACATTTTAGAAGTTAAGTATTAGACACTCTGCTTAGTTATGGATAATAAATAAGAGCATATTTTAATTATATTGATTTGTATTAATTTAGATGGTTAAAAAGTATCTTTAATTGTAAATTAAAGATGAGTTAAATCTTGATTTATAATTAAAGAATATATCTATCTTAAGTTTATTGATTTTTAATTTCAACCCCGATCAAATGAAGTTATTAATTAAACGAAGATTTTTGGTATCTATATATATTTTTAATTTATTAATTAATCAATTTTAACACCAGTCAAGAAGAAATTGATTAATTGATTATCATTGAAAACTTATCATGAATATAAGAAGTTTTATTTAGAAAGAAATTAAATAAGTAAATCTAATTTATATTTAAATCACATAATTCATCCTTTCTATGAAGGGTCATGACTAAAATTTCATACACATCTATCATCTTAAATTTGACATAGTTTAATTTATTGTTTTTATTGATCTACTTTAATTTATTGCTTTAATTTACTCGCTTTTATTTATTTACTTTTTTTAGATATAATTTAATTTATAATTTTACAATTATGTTTCGCCACCCATAAACTTATTAGAGTGTTTATGACTTTTTGTCTTTCTTAATTAAATTAGAAAATAATTTACCTTTTTAAAACTATCGTAATTTATTGAGAGATGATCTTGGAAGTATATTTATTATTTTTTATAAATGATTTGTATACTCGTGATCTTTTGTAAATATAAATTTGATTATAATTTTTTGTGCATAAGAAACCTTAAAAGAGATCTCATGCTCACTATAGTTTATTGAGATTGATGACTCTATGAAAATAGAGTCATTATTTTACTTTTTTACTGAATATTTACTTATTTTATTCTATAAATAGTACTTTGAGGCTAAAATATTAAAATATAATTTTTTAGTGAAAATGAGTAAAAATATAATTTTGGGATTTTTTATTAATTTTTAACGCAAAGTCAATTAGAAGTTACAATGTTGCTTGCAATGTTGCTTGCAACGCAAGCTGAGGAGCTAACTAGGTAAGCCACACAAATGCCACACAAATAGGGACAATGAATTGTAGATCACCGCGTGTGAGGAGCGAAGTAGCACATGTCATATATGAGCACGACGTTCAATTTGAGTTCGAAGATTTCACTTGAGTTATATTTTAACCCCTAATCATTCTGTAAACTCTAATGAGCCGCTATTAGCATAATTTTGATTAATTTTTGGAGCTAAAAAGAGTGAAAAATATAGAAAAATTCAAAAGAAGATATAATTTTGGTGGAGATTTAAGAGAACATTAGTATTACAATTCAAAATATTGATTGTATTTCTTCTTCTACTATTTTCTTTATCAAATTTTTATGTATTTTTCTATTAAAAATATGAGTTTTATGAACATAATTATATGTAATTAATTTATTAATTTAAGAATCTTATGGATCTAATTTTCACCATGTGATGATATAATATTTTACCCAAATTATAATTATACTTATAATTTAATTATATTATTTAATGTGATTTTTTTGCTATTAATTGTTTGGCTAATAATTTATTTATAGAGACAATTAAATAGATTTGAGAGAATAATTTAATATTTTTTCTTGATTAAATAACATGCATAGTTTATAGACATAGATGTATGATTTTTATGTATGTAATCCGTAATTAATGAACTTAATAAGTACTATATAATTTAATTGATTTGAGAGTGTGGTCAAATTAATTATTATATGATATGTAGTTTACTTAATAGAGGAATACATGCTAGGTTAGATTCAATTGACATGCAATTAATTAATAATTATATTTTGAAAATTTTAACGATTCACATGTTTAGAAAATTAAGAAATTAAGTATTCTTAGATATTTTTTCATATATTTTCTTAGTTATCAAATTTGATTTAATCGATTATTGATATTTATTTTTAATTATTTTAATTTTGGTTCCTTAAAATATAAAAACACAAAAAAATTAATTTTTATTTTTTTAGTTTTAAAAAATAAGTTTATAAGAAAATATCCTTCTTACGAATATTTTGTTCATGAGAACGATATTTTTTTATTATTATATTATCTTTTTAAAATTATTATAATTTTTTAAGAAATAATTTTGAAAGTATGTTTATTTATTTTTTTATAAATGATTTTTATAGACGTGAGCTTTTATAAATATAAACTTACTATAAATTTTTGTAGAAGATCTCATCCTTGCGCTATTTTATTGAGATCCATAAAGGCATGTAAATTGTTTTTTGTTTTTTAAACAAAAATCTACTCTAGATATATGCTCACCCACAAAGAGCCATTTCTTTTTGTCATCTCCACAATTTATCAGTCGCTGCTTTTGACGTTTCCAAGATGCATGGGTCATGGTTGAGATTACGCCGTTTTATTGTCTTATTGCATAATAATTGAGGTTGGTTTTGATATCTTAATAATATTAAGATTGTATTTTTATTATTATTTTTTATTTACATTTTTAAAATAATAGGTTAATGATATCTCCTTTTAAAAAAGTTATAAATTTATTATAATTTATCTTTTAATTAGAGATTTTACATATACGTAGTAATATATAAGCGATATTTATAAGATATTTTTTGAATAATAAATTAATTAAATAATATTCAAAATATATTTTGAGATAATTAATTAATTAATTATCTAAAAATATCTTTTAAATATCGCATGTCTATTATTATATATGTAAAAAATATTTAATTAAATAATAAATTTTATTAAATTAATGTATTTTTAAATAAGGTTTTATTAAGATAACAATTCAAAAATATAAATAAAAAAGAGTAAAAAAAATCGTAATACTACTAAGATAATGAAGTCGATTAAACACGCTCGTTAATAGCAACATTTCTAATGTAAGAGGAAGTAATATCTTATGTTTTTAACATATTATTATTTTGGTTAAAAGTAATTTTTAATAGTAGAAACATCTTTTAAGATGTTTAACAATTATTACAAAATTTCTAAAATTTTGAAAACTATTATTAATTATTTTAAGAGAAATAGTAATTACATAAAATAATTCCAAAGGCATGTTACTTATCTAAAATAATTAAAATATGTCACTCAAAATTACTTTTGAATTTTTTATCCCAAACACTTGAATACTTCTCCTAGAACCACTTTTAACTTAATCATTTTATTTTTAATTAATTCTCTAGAAATCAGTTCTAAAATATACATAGAAACGAGTCCTATAATTTTCAAACATCTCAAAACTAAAGAAAAATTGAGTGTTTATGTTATTTCATAAAATTTTCAATTACTCTTTTGTTAGACATTTTTATCAAAAAATAAATTTTTTGACAATCATTAAAGTCAAAATTACATGCATAGTTATAATACGAGAATTTATTACTGATGCCTCTAATATTTAGTATATCTTCGTATATGCTAATGACTTTTACAAAAATAGCTCCAATGTTCTAGATTTTTATAGTTAATATCATTAATATTTTCGAATATTTAACAACGTTAACTTTATATTAAATGATGTATTTCTTTCCTATGGCTAACTGTTTTGAAATATTAATTGTTTTAGATTATTATTTAAAGACAAGAATTTAAGTTTCTTATTAAAACATTGACATAACTTTATAATTTTCTTATATTTATTTTTATACAAACTTGAGTCTAGTTTCTTTATCTTCATTTTCTTATTTATTAATTTTATAAATGTTATAATCAAATATTTAATCATTCAAAATCTTTAATTTACTTAGAGTTATAATTATCATACATGAATTCAATCGATTTATTACAGTCTTTTCTTATGTTGTTCATCTTATTTTCTTACGCTTGATATGCCTTAGCTTATTCAAGCCTAAATACCCTCATGGTAATAGCAAATATTTTACATCCATACATGGTATGATGTCTAAATTAGACTTACTAAAAAAATAGAAAAAGAGTGATTGCACTTCATTTTATTCACAATGTTAATAATTATTACAATTTTAAAAAACAAATAAGAACCTTGAAGAGATCCTTAGCTACTCATAGTTTCTAGATACATTATTGGTAGATGAATGTTTTAGTTTCTAGATACATTATTGGTAGATGAATGTTTTTAGAGTTGAGAGTTTGTTATTACTAAAGTTGTGTTTGTAAGTCCCTTTGTACTCTGTATATGTGTGTTGAATTTTCGTGTATAAAACATGATAATTATTTATTTTTCTTGGTGTATCTATCATCATCTATGTAAGTTTGGTTACTATGAATCAGTAATACGCACATGCACATAGTTAGGTACACTTTGTAGCACATGAATTAGTTTTCGTAGTATGTATGCTAGGTATAATGTTGTGGTTTTCAAAGAGCGAGCGTGCGAGCGAGATGACGTTGTTGCTTATGTTTTCATTTCGTTTTGGGTGTGTGTATTTATGAAAATTACTCGACAATTTTTGGAAACAAAAAATGATATTTTTTAGTACTTTGCCACCACCCATTGGCGAAGTGGCTGGTGAGGTCCATTGTGAGGTAGTTGGTAAGGTGGCCAAACATTGGGAAATTTCTATAAATACCACCAATTTTCTCTTGTTTTTTTATCCATATAATATGTTGTATAACTCTATCAACTTAACATCACAATTTTCTAATTTTGGATCACTAATACCTTGTGTTTTGTTCGATATTAATAATTCATGACACTGTGTGTGGTATGTTAGCTAGTGGTTACACTTTTGCAACTTCTTATGTTAGAACCTCATTGTGAGAGTGAGCTAAATTAAATTATTTGAGTTTTCATATATGGGACTGTGTGTTGTTTGGTGGTTTATGGTGAATTGTATGTCTTATTGTAATTGTTGGTTGTAAGAGATTGATGGTGGTGCATAAGGTTGTTAGTTAGTATCAATACATATTATTGGTATTTAGTTTCTGATCATACCACATTGGGTGGTATGGGCTTTGGAGAACAACTAAGTTCGTGTGTCAAACTGGGACGTTAAGAAAGTAGCAAGAGCAGCAATAGGGAATTTGGACAGAGGTCCCGACTGATATAAGTATTTGTGGTTTATTTCTTTCAAAGTTGTAAGTGATTTATTGTTTATTGGATTGTTTGTGCTGAGTGGTTTCCTTAAGCAACTTGAGGATGTTACTATATATGTAAGGGATTCTCTGTGGGTTTATCACATTTTATTTGATGTTATGCATGCAAATACTAAATGTAGACTCTGATTAGAAAGCATATTTGTTATATGTTATCATATACCTTCTTTTCTTTCTATATATGTAGCATGCCTACAAATTTCTAATCCTTGCTTATGCTGTATTCAATTAATTTGCTACTTCCTGATTAATTTATATTACTTATGTCTCTTATGTGCGTGCGAGTTTAGTATGAGTCTTCAAGGAGTATATACCTCCTTACCCTGGTAGTGTACTGATCGGGGCAGAACTGACATCGTCGATCCTGCCCGTTACTTTGATTTTATCTATTTATAAAACTCTCGCAAGTGCACGAATCATTTCGTAGAAAATGATAAGTATACTCCCAAGGTCGATCTAAGGAAGGAATGTATGTGGTTTTTAATTTATTATTCAAACTTTTAAAAACGAAATTAAATCCTAAACATCCTGTCACGATATTTTGGGTTTTGTGTTTTTAATCTAATTACATAAAAATAAACATAGATTCAATAAACATTTATGCAAATTTTATCTGTTAAAGCAATTGGAGTATTTATGGATATAATAATTAAGTTAATTATGCTTGCCATATTATTTAGGTTATTAAAGATATGAATTGATATTTATTGATTCTCTCTTTTTGTATGAATACCACCTTTGGTGGGTTAGATATTCTTTGTTAACTAAACAAATCAATTAACACCTATGGGTGAGGTTGATAACTAATTTGGTTAATTAAATTAATTTCTTTTTCTAAGAGATTGAAAATGAACCATTTAAATGCCACCTTTGGTGGGGTTAGACGATTTAAACTTTATTCAAGGTGTCCAAATTAAACCTAAGAATTTAGTTATCAAGTACTAACTTTCAAGTTTTAAAACCACTACCGAAAACATGTTGTCAATACATTTTTAGATAATAATTCTTATAAAAACTTTTAAAATAGAGCTTCACTCTAACTACTGAGGCGATTGTACCAACAAATAAAAGAGCACTACTCTAAATCGAGGATAACTAAACCTTAAAATGTAATTTTCAGATTTAAGTTTGTAATGAAAAATAATATATTTCTCTCTAACATTCTTAATATAAAATCTTGAATAAAAACAAAATCAATTCATTTTAGAGATTTTTACCTATTTAATATTTCGCAAGCATAACAACGTTATTATTACATCATGTTTACTAAACAGCCAACACAGTTAAATTTAATCACAGATAAATTAAATATAACATGTAAAAATAAAGCATAAAAAATAACTGTAAAGAAAATAAAATCCTTACAGAACTTCGATGCTATTCCCGTTGTTGAAAAACCTCCAAGCGGAATTTGCACTCCCATTTATTGAATCGAAAAACTAATATATTACAAAAACATAACTAGTTCTTCCCAAAAAGGGAAGAACTCTAAAACTAAGAGAAATTAACTAAAAAAAGCTAAAAACTAAGAAAAACTAAAAAAACCTAAAAATCTAAGAAAAGAGAGAAAGAAAGAAGAGAGAAGTGTGTTTTGAAGGTGTATTTAGAAGTGAAGAGAAGGGGGGTATTTATAGGTGAAGATGGAGAGAAAAAGTGGGGGAAAAAATGTTAAAAAATTATGAAAATGCGGAGTGGTAATTGCTGATGTCATACTGATGATGTCAGCATGACATGAGGCGGCTGCGCGTGAAAAATGGGGCGAAATGGGCGTCGGCACGCGCAGGGGCTTACGCGAGGCGGCGTCGGGCGCGGCGATGGCGGCGCTATGCGCACGCTTGTGAGCAGTGAGATCTGTAGCGGGTGCGCGCGGAATCGGAGGCGCGTGACCGATTGTGGACGTGCGGTGTCTTCGCGCGCGTCTCAAGGCCGCACGCGGTCTGTGGCGGCACGGCGGCGCGATTTTCTCCTTTTTGACCTTTTTGACCCATTTTATCCAACTTTTTCATATTTATTGACCTTTCCCCATTTATTTATTAATATATTTGTGATGTATTGCTTCCAGTATTCCTCTTTGAGTCTTTAAGTTACGTTTTGAAGCCAAAATACCTGAAAAACAATAAAAATACCCGTGATTCTGAAAAAGACAAATATATATAAATATATGATAAAACATATAAATATATATATATATATATTAATCAATTAATGTGCATAAAATCATGGTTATTTTAGTGCTTTTTGAGCACTCATCATGTACTAGTTGTCGACTCTTTATTATGATTTGCTATGCTTTGTTTAATCGTATGCTATGAGAGTACAATCATTATTTACCGAATATGTTCTCACCTAAAGTGATTGAAAATCATTTATTGTTTTAGTGTGCTACCTTACCTCATATGCTGTTAATTGTTTACCATACTTATGGTTATTGCTAGTCTGGATAGGAGCTTGTGAGACACATCATTACTAGTGTATTTACCATAATTTATTCCTTCTAACCATTGGTTGTTTTTATTGTGTGTTGAATTAAGTACGTTGTTTTGTACTTATATTGTGTTATTTTTTTAATTCCCGTTTATGAGCCCTGTTTGGTTGAATTAGTATAAAGCTCATAAATAAATTCCATATATTGGCATATTTACCTCTCACCTTGGTTCCGATTACCTATTTGAGTCGAAACAACCTAAATAATTGACCTTAGTGCAATTGTTCCTATGTATGAGAATCTATAGTGTTTAACCAATGAAAATGAGGGTTATTTTTATAGGAAAAGGAATCCCTGTTTACAATATGAGAAATCACAATTCATCTATACTTTAATAATTCTCACCTAAATTTCTTCTTTTGTCGTTAGAATTTACATTTATCACTTCCTTAGCATGACTTGCTGACTAAAGATATGGGTTCTATATCCTTAGTGGTTTTCTTGGTATAAAAAACATCTTTCTTATTTCTTTACAAATTTTTATATTATTATTATTAAAATTTGTTTTAAACTTACTGATTTTCTTATCATCATCTTCAATAAGGGTCATATTGCTATAAGAAGTCATTATAACTTTACTAGTCAAGCAATTTACCTTGACTTTAGAAGAATTATCAATTTTTCTGAATTCATGATAAATTTGACTTAGCATCTGTCCTCTTAGAATATAGAGTTCTTCTACATTGAATTCCTTTTTTAAGAGTGCCTTTAGTTTTAAAACTTCTCTATTAGTGTTGGAAATCTCTAATTTGATAAAATGGTAAGGACTAATACAACTTTTGTCATTCCAGTCTATTAGTGAACTGAAAATAATGAGATAGAAAGGCTTACCAGTTGCTCTAATCTTCTTCATGTAATTCTTGATAGTATTCTTAAAATTTCCAAGATATTAATTTAATGTATTTAAATTAATTCTTGGATGTGGATTCTTAATTAAACATATATGAAAAGTTTTATAAACAAAAATTAGATTAGCTCTTTTAAAAAAATTAAATTTATACCTACAAGGAATTCTTTTTATATGGTATAAAATTTCATATCTTTGATATGTTTCTCAGCAGATTTTTTAGCTAAGTTATTGAGACTCAATCATTATGATTTACTTGAATTCCTATATTGGACTTTTTTCAACTTCAATGATCATTGCATTCCTTCAGAATGTTTCTCAAAATAGTACTGGTGGTGGTACTATCTTTCTAGGTTTTTCAACCTTCTTGATGATGATGGCTATTGTTGTAATACTACATAGTAACTTTTAACTATATTCTAGAGTTAATATTTTGGAATTCAATGGTTGGTATAATTGCCTTAAGTTTTTGTTCTATTAGTGAAAGTTGTGTCAGTTATTCTGCTAAATTCTAGTGTATTTTTTCTTCTTCTTCAGCCCAATTTTAGGTTTTTGTTTTTGTTTTCTAAGGTATTACTCAATTTGAACTATTAGGTCCTTCATTCTCATTTTGAGCTCTTTCTTTAGAAGATTTACCTTCCTTAGAATGAATATCTGATGTGGATTCCTCTTTAGAGTTTTTGGAATCTAATATTGATTTTGACATGTTAAGTGCTTCCTGTTTAATTCTCATCTCCAAAAGAGACTTTTCTAGGTAGAAAACTTTGTGTTGTTTTTTAAGGATTATTATCTCCTTTTCTTTTATCTTGATCTTGATATCAAGATATTCTATTCATGTAATAACAAAATAGTTAAATGTGTGAATTCTCTTGTTAGGGGATCTACTAAACTATTCTTGTTTCCTGAAAGATAGATGTTCGACAATAAAATTGAAGTTGTTAAATCACTATTGTCATCTGAATAATCTTCCTTGTTAATTACCTATAACATTAGTTCTTAAAAAGTAACCAAAATTCTTTTTATCCCTTATGACAATGAATTTAAAACTTATTACATATTTTGTAAATTTATTAATGTCTTTTTTGGTAGCTAAATAATATTTTTCATTACTGATATAATTTAATTACGGACATGGAAAGATCTTGATATGTATCTATGAAGATATTCATTTTCTCATATACCTTTGCTTTTAAAACTGCTCCACAATATTAACGTAAAGTATCTATTTTCATTTTCATTTTATCATTTGGACATAGATGATATAAAGTTGGTATATTTTTTACCTATGATGTTACCTTATCCATGTATAAAGTATCTTGTTCTATCTATTTTCCAACATGAATTTTTTTTTAATTTTGTTTGTATGTTTTTCATTTTTGTAAGTTTCTTAATATATGCTTTAGTATATGTTAAACATTTTAAAAATATTTATAATTGATTTTTATCTTTTAATTAACTAGGAGATCCTTGAATGTTATTTAATATATGAGACTGTAGATTATGTTTTTTATATTTAATTTCTAACCTTGAATAATTAATTTTTTACTGAACAAATACTGCTTTCTTCTTAAAAAGTACAATGTATTTTTTCTTAGATTATTATAGAATATTAAAAATATAAAAATAATATTTATTTAATTCATTAGTTAAAAAACCAAAATATCATCTATGTAAACATAGCAAATATTTTATAATTTTCTTAAAATGTTGTCCATATATCTTTGAAAGATACATAAAGTTTGTTTTAATCTAAATGATACAACAGTCCATTGGAATTGTTATTAGAGACAATTAAATGCCTTCAATTTTTTAGATTTCTTATTTGATCTTTTTTGTCAAAATTTGCTTCTACAATCAAAACTTGAGAAGTATTTTTCTCTTTTATTAATGACAATAATTCTTCTTTCTTTGGAATAAAGAATACATCATTAATGATTTCTTTATTCAATACTTTGAAGTTTATTGCCATTTTATTTTTTTCTCTTATTTTTTCAATTTTTTTAATTAAAAGTGGTGGATTAGAGTGAGGTAAATTAATTGGTATTATAACTTTTAGTTTCAAAGTTCTTGAATTTGTTTTTTAAACTTAATCATATCTTCTGGTATATAAATTATAGGTTTTGCTCTAATAACTTTATTATGATATCTAAAGTTTATGTTAGCAATTATTTTAGAATTATTTACTGTTTGAATGTAAAATATTTTCTGAGCTTATTGTTTTTAATAATTTTTAATACGTGTTGAGGCTTTAACTTTGTAGATTTCATTAATAAAATAGTTTTTTTTCTCTTCTATGTATAATGAAATATTTTATAAATAAGCTTTTTATTGTTGCTTTGTATTTATCTTACTAAGGTGGTGTTTGGTTCATGGAATGAAATGAGAATGAGAATGAGAATTAGAATGTGAATGAGAATAGAAAGAAAATAGTTTTGTTTGGTTTGACCATTGGAATTAAAGAAGAAATCAGTATTACAGTGTTTAGTTTATAACTGGAATGAAATGAAAAACACTATATATTATCTTAATACCTCTATATTCAATAAAATTTAAATAATATCATTTAATTATTATTTTTTCGTTAGACAATATACATTATTGAAATAATTATTTTTCTAAATAATTATTACTTAAAAATAAAATATATTATTTTTCTAAATAGTGTTTAGAGTTTTGAGCCTTAGGATTAGGGATTTAGGGTTTAGGGTTTATGTTTATATATGTGGGTGAAGATTAAGGGTTAAAATTATTATTTTTCTAAATAGGGTTTAGAATTTGGGATTTGAGATTTGGGGTTTAGGATTTAGGGTTAAAATTATTATTTTTCTAAATAAGATTTAGAGTTTTTGGATTTGTGATTTAGGGCTTAGGGTTTAAGGTTATATTTATGGGTTAAGGTTTAAGGTTAATTTTTTTTCTAAATAATGTTTAGGATTTAAGGTTATATTTGGGGTTGGAGTAAAATTGGAAAAACAATTTGAGATGAGAATTGAATCATGATTCCTTAAGGAGAGAGAAAGAATTCCAATTCCTTCTATTTTAAGAATCAGTTATATTCCATTCCCACTTTTCTGGCCAACAAAACATAAAATTAAAAGAAATTAATTCTGATTTCATTTCATTCTAGTCAACGAAACATGGGATAAATTTTCACTTTTTATGTTGTTGCATAAAAGTTAGATTTGATACATTCAAATTTTTTGTTACTTTTAACACATAAAAGGTTTCACTATCTATTGTTAATGACTTATTTTGTATAAATATTATGTAAAAGATTGATATAAGTTTAAAAACTTATTTTATATTAATTAATCAACTCCTATTTCTTATTGATATATGGTAGAAATATGAAATTTCTCTCATCTTATCATTATTTCTGTATATTTTGAAGAATTTTATTTTAGAATTGTTAACGATTCTTATAATTAAATCTTTTAGTGCATATTTTCAGAGTTATTTTTGGAATACATATTTAGTAGCTACATACATACTAGTTCCTGTATTTTTATATGCATGTAAATGACAATTTATGTAACTTTTAAATTTTAATCCTACTATAATATAAGTATTGTTTGGATATTTAGTACTATACAAATAATTCATCTTCTCATGAAAAATATTCATATTTATATTTTAAGTCGGTTATTCTTTCCCATTTTTCTTCTAATAGATAAATATTATAAGTATAATTTATATATGATTTCTCTATTAGTTCTAATTTAATATTAAAATCATTTTCTATGATTTTTGCTCTCTAAGAATTTTGTTATATTGAAGCCTATTAGGACATTTATTAGCATAATGTCTTTCCTAATTGCAAATCTAACAACTTCATTTCTTTTTTCATGATGGGCAATAAAATCTGCTTTCTAGTAACTTATACTATTTTCTCTTAAAATATAATTTTATATAAGGTTTTTTTGTTATATATTCTCTTATATTTTTGAAAATCTTATGTTCTAAAATTTATATTTTTTGAATATTTTGTATTTTTATATTTTTTTTATACTTTTGCTTGTAATATTTTATGTTAATCCATATTCTTCTAAAATCTGTTGAATTATAATAGATTTTATCATTTTTTATTTGTTTATATACTTGTCTTTCTTGACTAGTGATTATTTTCTACTTTTATTCCATCATTATGTTATCATTTTATGTAATATTATAGTTAATTTACAAAAAAATATTTCTTTATAATTTTATTATATATAGGGTGGTAATTTATGGCAATGCATTTTATATTCACAAAATAAAAAAATCATTATAACGTATGCATATGTTTTTATATTTGTTAAATGTCATTTGATATTTTCAATTTCATATTCACTAGATTTAGTAATATGTCTATATTTATCTCATCTAATAAATTTCTTCTATGTTTCATTTACTATAGTATTTAAGTATTGCCTACATGTGAGAGCATTTTCCTACATTTATTAATGTTGTTGTCTTGTTAAATTTGTAAACCAAATTTTCATATTTACTGTTATTTTGTGAGCTACTAAGACTTTACAAGTTGAACTATTTGATTGTTTAGTTGAAAAAGTTTGTATGATTATACTTATAATACTAAACCATTCATCTAGGGATTTTTCTATCTCTCATACAATCTAAATCTAAAACATTATATCTATAATTTCTATGAAGTTTAAATTCTGGTAGGATTCTACCTCTAATTTCCTAATATAATCATTTTTTCATTTTGAGTTGTTATTTTTTCTACAAGGAAGTTAGGCTCTTCTAGCCTTTATCTATTATTTATTTCTTCTCTATGTTGGTCAGATGATCATTCTTGACAAAAAACTAGTAATGACATAGGTTTCATATGATTTTTTGGGATCAATTTTATTATTCAAAATTAGTTTATCTCATTATCATCATATCATCTTCCTTTTTATTGGTATAAAGTTTTTCATCATAATAATTTCGTAACTCTTCATATGTTTGTGTTAACAAGTTAACTAATTTGTTTGTCCCTTTTCTCCAAGTTTATAAATTCTTCTTCTTATTTTTTTCTATATTTTATTAAACTGAGATTATAGCTTGTTTTTTACTTTATGTTTTTCCTCATTCTTTCTCTTCTTATTCCTAGGTATCAAAGATGTTCATTTAACATTTAAGTTCTATTCTTCAAGTGTTTCAAATCTGTTAATATTTTTTATTTTATTATTTTCCTAATCTCTTGGAAAATTATATCTATTTCTAAGAATCTATTTTATTTATATATTGAACTATTATGACTATTGGTTAATGAATATTCTATTATGTAATGTATTGAAAATTAAAAATTAAAAATTTCATTATTTTATTAAATCTCCTATTTTAAATTCATACGTTAAGCTTAATATTTGGTTTAAGTTTTTATCATTAATTTAATGATGAACATAAGATTTGTTTTGAATTTTAATTTATGGTATCCTAGGTTTTCATAGATCATTTCAAATCAAACATCGTTCTTATTTATTATTCTATTATCTAATAGTGATAGTTTTATTAGTGTGTAATTGTTTTTCTAAAATGTGATTTTATTAATATTTGAATTTCTCCTAAATGGATATATCCAATTTTTTTATCGTTTTGAAATTGTTTTAAGAGTTTATCTATAATTGTTTATTTGTCAATTAATGATATATCACATATTTCTTTTACAACTATAATATTAATATTCATTTATTTATTACTTATTTCATAATAAACTATATTTTTCATAAACTTAATAATGATGCATTTTTAAATATATTTCTGTCCATAAGATTTAATCTTACTTTTTGTGCTTCTTAAATTTTTTTTAATTATCATTTTTTGTGAAAAATATTGTGAGATGTTTTGTGTTTTTATTTCTGTCATTTTTATACATAAAAAATTAATATTCACTTTCATTAATTTTAGTTTCTATTATGAATATTTATGATATTTATAATATTCTATTGAAATTTGAGAATATTATTGATATTATCACTTCTAATAGGTTATTTTAGTCGATTAATCCCGTAAATTAAAAATATTGTTTTTTAATATTGTTGTTTTTTAAAAAATAAATAAGAAAGATAAAAATAATATTTTAACATTTTTTAATTAAAACTATCACATAGCAATCATATGAGTTTATTTAAAATAGATAAAAGTATCATTTTTGCTTGTTATTTTCTCCGTTACAAAATCACTAAAACATATTTGTAACATTTTTCATTATAATTTCCCTTTTAAACTTTAACCAGATAACATCTTTATAATCATATTAATTAAATAATAATATTATATTTTAAATTTTTTTCATATTTGATCCTACCTTTTAACACTTTAATAGAAAAACAAAACTCATTTTATATATATCTTTATACATAAAGAGTCTTGATAGTTTTGTCCAATTCTATTTTCTTATAATTTTTTACACCAATAAATATATAATATTTTTTTATATAAATAATTATTTTGTGTAATATAATTATTTTTATTATATTAAGAGTGATAATTCATATAATTAATGCTTAAATATTTAAAAAAATATTTAATTAATTAATTTATGATATTTTTTTATATAAAAAGCCATAATGTTCGGCGAATAACAACTTTTTTATATTTTTTACACCAATCATTTTTTTTATTTTTTTAATATCAATAAATATCAAAATGTTTATATAAAAAATACACGTTTAATATTTTTTGTAGCTTTTTATGCCAATAAATACTAAAATATTTGTATAATATATATATATTTTTATAAATAATTATTTTTATTAACATTAATAAATATGAAAATGTCTATATAAAAAATACACATTTTATATTTTTTGTAATTTTTTATACCAATGAATACTAAAATATTCGTATAATATATATACATTTTTATAAATAATTATTTTATATAATATAATTATTTTTATTATATTAAATATAAAAATCATATAGTTTAATAATTATTTATTAAATAAATAATTATATTTATAATACTATTGTATTTTAGATCACTTGTATAGAATTAAATGTTAAGTTTATAAGTATGATAATATTATATTTAATTTATTTGTTAAATAAAATATAATTTTTATTTAAATTGTATTATTATCATAAAATATCATATTTGTTATTTATAAAAAATAATAATTATATATATTTTTATTAAAATAATAAATAATAAATATTTTTTAATAAAATAATAATTATTATAAACACTTTTATTAAAAAAATAAATATTTTTTAATAAAATAATAATTATTATATAATTTTTCTTAATATAACAAATTCATCTATTATTTATTTTAAGAATATTTTTCATATTCTCACCGAAATTTTTGACTTTTATATTACTAGTGTATCTTTTCATAATTAAAAACTTTACTGCTCTTTTATCTTTTAACACAATTTTTATAAAAGTAATACACGTTCTAAACCTAATAATTGGAAAAAGGTGAGTAACATGTCCAATATCCAGCAAAGCAATGACATCATAGTCACATTTAATATGTATTCAGGTCAGGTTTTTAATAAATTAATCAGTCATATAATATATTCATTTTATTACTTATCACATTATAACTCTTCGGTTATAGAGCTAGTACTGTTCGACGTATATATTATCGTATGTGGTTAATTAAAGAGACCCACTTTCTCATAGGTGTTATTTCTTTGTCGCCACCACTCATATTTAAAGGCTTCAGGAATCAATCAGCTTACAATAAACTCACACACCCGAACCAAAAATGCATCAGAAAGCAGAGTTAGTTTTTATTCCCATGCCAGGTGTTGGCCACCTTCTATCAACCATAGAAGTCGCTAAGCTCTTACTCACTCGACGTGAAAATCTTTTAGCCACTGTTCTCATCATGAAACTACCATTTGACACAAAAGTCACTACCTACATAGACACTCTAAATGCCTCCTCTTCTTCCATTTCTCACAGAATCAAGTTCATGTATCTCTTACTCGAAAATATGGATCCACAAATGACACCCACCACTTACATGGGTTCATTCATTGAAGATCAGAAACCCCAAGTTAGAAATGTTCTTACCAAGCTCACTAAGTCATACACTGACTCAGACTCACCTCATGTACTAGCTGGGTTAGTCATCGACATGTTTTGTACACAAATGATAGATGTGGCCAATGAATTCTCAGTTCCTACCTTTGTGTTCTTTACTTCTAGTGTTGGGTTTCTTGGTCTTGTGTTCTATCTCCAATCTCTTGTAGATGAACAAAACCTTGACATGACCAAGTTTAAGAATAACCCAACTTCTGAATTAACTGTTCCAGGTTTTCTCAATCAAGTACCTGCTAGTGTGTTGCCTGGTGTTGTACTAGACAAGGAAGGAGCGCCTGCAATCCTCTATCATGTCAAAAGATATAGAGAAACTAAAGGCATTTTGGTAAACTCATTCTTGGATTTAGAACCTTATGCAATCACTTCTATGTTACGTGAAGATCTTAAACTCCCACCACTCTATACCGTGGGACCCATATTGAATCTCAATAGGGATGATCAAAGTTTGGACCTTATCAAGTGGCTTGATGATCAACCTCCTTCATCGGTGGTGTTCCTCTGTTTTGGAAGCAAGGGAAGTTTCGGCGATGACCAAGTTAAGGAAATAGCCCTTGCGCTTGAAAGTAGTAGGGTTCGTTTTGTGTGGTCCCTACGCAAGCCACCCCAAAAGGATAAGGGTAAGCCTCCTATTCCGAGTGACTATGAAGATCTAAGTGAGATCTTACCCGTAGAGTTTTTAAATCGAACGGCTGGGAGAGGGAAGATCATAGGATGGGCCTCACAAGTGGGTATTTTGGCCCATCCAGCAATAGGAGGGTTTGTTTCGCACTGTGGGTGGAATTCTATTCTAGAGAGCTTATGGTTTGGTGTACCTATTGCCACGTGGCCGTTGTATGCTGAACAACAATGGAATGCATTTCAGTTGGTAAGGGAATTAGGATTAGCCGTCGAGATTAAATTAGATTCTAGAAGGGGTTTTTATTATGATATTGAGACAGAAATTGTAAGTGCTGAGGAGATAGAGATAGGAATTAGGAAGGTGATGGAGCATGATAGTAATATAAGAAAGAAAGTGAAAGAGATAAGTAGGAAGAGCAACGAGGCTATGATGGATGGTGGTTCTTCTTATCTTTCTTTAGAACGTTTTATCAACGATGTCGTTAGTTATTTACCTTAAGAACTTGGGGTTTTGTAAGAACAATCATTATGTCTAAGAATTTATATATATATATATATATATATATATGAATGTTTTAAATATATGAAAATGCACGTTTACCCTTCTCATATATATATATATATATATATGAATGTTTTAAATATATGAAAATGCATGTTTACCCTTCTCATCAAAAATAGGCATAAGCCATAAAATATGCTATCTTTATGTGATTTCACGCTTGCGTGCGGCCAATGCTATCTTTATGTGATTTCACCCACAGATTATTTTAGCCATCGGCTTCGAAATTTCGAGATATATTATGGCAGATGTAGGCAGTACAAGCAATAAAAAGGGGCCAAATGTTCGTAGTGCAGATCAACACTTTATGGTGGTGAGATAGGATTGGAGTTTGGTATTTGCTGCCATTCAAATATTATACAACTATCTATCAAAAAAGTGATAGGTCAATTTGTAGGAATATATCAGGAAACGAAATTTACGAAGGTTGAAGATTAATTATTTTATGTTGTATTGTAATATAAAATTTAGAGCTTTTTAGGTTAATATTTTATTGTAATTAATTTTTTATAAAAATTACCTAAATAAATAAAAGATAAAATATAATAAAATTGATACATAAATATATTAAATTAATTAATTAATTATATTAAAGGTTAAAATATAACATATAAAAATTAGTTAATTTTATTGAAATATTAAGGAATTAAAATACATGAAGTAGAATTGATAATAATTATAGTGAACTATTTTTAATATAAGTCTAAATTTGTTATATCATATTATAACGCTAACATAAAGTTTTGATTCATCACATTATAATATGTTACAAAATTTATATAAAATTATTACAAAGACAAAAAATAATAAATTAATAGAATATTGAAAATTTGAATCATACAAATTAAATTAATAATCTAAAAACTATTATAAACAAATGATAAGTTTAATAAATTACATTAAATTTAAAAGTGTTGTTAAAAATATAAAAATATAAGATATAATTTATGATTTTAAATTTGAGACAATATTTAAAAATTACATCGTGAACGATATAAGACTAAAAAAATCAAAGAAAGTAAACCAAAAACAAAGGGAAAAAGAAATGCTAACATTTTTATATAAAGAAAACATAAAATAAATTAAAATTTAAATTTAAAGTGAAATAAATTTTAAGAAATTTTGACAATTTGATCGAAAAAATCTTAAATATGAATCTTCTCATCAAGTTATTTTTATTATTTTTAGTTTTTATAATATTTTATAGTAACATTCTATTGTCATGAATTTAACAAAAGTTAAATATTTGAAATATGTTTGGATTACATTATATCATATGTCAAAATTAAAAAAAATATTTTTATATAATATATATTGTTTAGAGATAATTATAAAATACTATAAAATTTTAGAGAGAGTTTGACCCTTATAATGGGTTACATAAGTCCATATATATAGGCACCATTACCCCTAGTTGTCGGTATTCCACTTGAGCGATCATATTTGACTTGCAATAAGGTCATTACCACATGATGAGGTCACATCCATGTATCTCTATAATTAATGTATTATTGGCCCCTTACCAATTCTTGTATCTCGAGTATCGCATTGGGGTTATACACCTAAAGCTCCTCGTGTACTAGTACAACTCTAAGTGTGAAACACCTTGTATACATCATGCATCTCATATACTCAAATCACCCCATGTAAATCTAATCACGTTCAGATACACCTTATAACACGTTATGGACATGAGGCACCTTAGTCCAAAACACCCAAACATTAAGTCCCCTTATCTTTTATCTTGAAGCAAGATGAAATAATAGCTCTTCTTAGGGTACGACCTTAGGATATATATCCTTCTTGAGGATGCAATCTTTTCAACTTTTTTGTACTTAAATCTATTAATTTCTTTGGAGTAAACCTTTCAAGTTCGTATATTATTAACCTTTCAACTTCTTTTGTGAGATCTAGTTCCCTTTTCTATTATATTAAGAGTCCTAGCCCCTCATTTTTTTCACTCATCTAATTTGTAACGTAAAAATTTTTCTTAAGAGAATTTTAGGTCGTGTGAAGATTTTGAGTTCATATTTGAAGAATTTCTGACCATGTAAAAGAGATTTAGCTCTTGCTTATGGAACTTTAATCAATGTACGAAAAGAACTAGCTCACTTACCTTTAGGGCTTTTTCTTAACCCTTACTTTAAATTTTATAGTTATATATGGTTGAGCAACCCTGTTCCCAACCAAGTAGGTTTCAACTAGGTCCATCTCCATGATAAGTGCTTAAAAAATACTAAAATTATCATGATTTAATGTACTTTAATTGATTAAATAGATTTATATTCGTATGATTTTATCATATTTTTATATAAACTTATCTTTTTGGAATCATGTGTATTTTTATTATTTTTTTAAGTATTTTCGTTCAAAAATAACTTAAAGACTTTAAGAAAAATACTAGAGGTAATACACCATCAATATGTTGAGAAAAAAATAAAAAAAAGTAAAAAAAATGAAAAAATGGGTCAAAACGATCAAAAATGTCAAAAAAGCCCAACACACATCCGTATGTGGGCACATCCAGCACATTCCCGCACACAACCAACACATGCCCAGCACACGCGCGCGTAGCCAGTACAAGGCCAACATACACCTATGCTTGTCCTGTATGTGCCCACTCGTGCCAATGTCCGTTTGCTGCAAATCTCACCCCCCTCACGTGTGCCTGCCTATCCAATGTTTTGGCCTTTTGCTCATCTATATAAGGACCTTCTCCTCCATTGTAAAAATCATTATTCAAATCACATGTTTCTTTCTCTAGAATTTTTTTTAGTTTTTTTAGTTTTATTGTTCGTTCTTTTCGAGAAGAATTAGTTATACTTTTGTAGATTTTTAGTTTTTGATTCAATAAATGAAAATGTAAATCTTTTTGAAGTTTTTTCAAAAAAAAAAAATTAACATCAAAGTTCTATAAGGATTCTTTTGAGGTATAATTTTAAATGATTTTTTTACAGTTATTTTTATGTTATATTCTTATATGTTATATTTAATTTATCTGTGATTAAATTAACATAACTAACTATTTGTAAATATGATATAATGATAAATTTTTTATGCTTGCGAAATATTAAATAGGTAAAACATTTCTATAAAATAAATTAATTTTATTTTTATTCGAGATTTTATATTAAGGATGTTAGAGAGAAATATATTATTTTTCATTACAAATTTAAATCTAAAAATTAGATTTTAAGGTTTAATTATTCGGTTTGATTTAGAGTAGTGCTCTTTTATTTGTTGGTACAATTACCCGGTAGTTAGGATGAAGCTTTATTTCAAAAGTTTTTATAAGAACTATTATTCAAAAATGTATTGACAACATATTTTCAGTTATAGTTTTAAAACTTGAAAGTTTAGTACTGAGATAATTAAATTCTTAGGTTTAATTTAAACATCTTGAATAAATTTTAACATGTCTAACCCCACCAAAGGTGTCATTTAAATGGTTCATTTTCAATTTCTTAAAAAAAAGAAATTAATTTAATTAACCAAATTAATTACCGACCCTACCCATAGGTGTTAATTGATTTGTTTAATTAACAAAGAATATCTAATCCCACCAAAGATAATATTTATATAAAAAAGAAAGAATCAATAAATAATAATTTATATCTTTGATAACCTAAACAATATGAGCAAATAGAATTAACTTAATTATTATATCCATAAATACTTCACTATTATGAATGATAAAAATTTGCATAATTATTTATTGAATCCATATCCATATCTATGTTTATTTTTATTTTATTAGATTAGGAAACATAAATCAAAATATTGTGATAAGATGTTTAAGATTTAATTTCATTTTTAATAGTTTAAATAATAAATTAAAAACCACATATATTTCTCCTTTATATCGACCTTGGGCGTATACTTTTCATTTTCTATAAAATGATTCGTGCACTTGCTAGAGTTTTACAAATATTAAACCAAAGTATATGCAATTTTGATATTGCTAACCCGATGTCGATCTTGTCTCATCACCCCACCTCGGGGATCGAAGACATACTACCCCCTGTGATTTGTAGGTATAACTCACGGGATAGAGAAATACAGATAGGGAAACCATTATAGAAAGTGGAGTTCTAGCACTTCTCGTTTCCAAACCGAATCCAAACAATGGGGTTCATGTGTGAGGAATTACACATTTTAAAATAAAGCTCTCTCGTACCTTTGAAGTAGGTCAATTATATCATGAAACCACGTCGAGTAGGAATGGGCATGAGGATGGATAGACATTGTTTTTTATATAACTATCCCCGAAATTGAAGTAGTAAATACGTACCCAAAATTTTTTGAAAACCTTTACAGTTTGGGAACGATTTTTATTCATGGGTAACGAAGTAAGACGGGTAATAAATATTACCCGAAATGAAAACTATTTTTTCCAAACTCCTTAAAAAAATTTCTATTCAACCTCATACAACTAACACACAATTAAAGATGAAATTTTTTATTTCTAACTTAATATAATAAATCCAAAATTTAATTTTTTACACAAAGTCACAGACCAACAATTTCCCTCATTAATACACAATTCCTATCAACTGGAAAATAACAATTTTGTTAAACAATTTTCTAATTTTATTTTCATGGTTTTGTTTCTTTCTTTTCACTAAAACAACAATACGAAATACTTTCTATCATGTAGAAAGTGGATCTTATTTGGTTGAAATTTATCTTCTACTGATTTTGTCACAAAGAGGTAGGCCAAATTTAACTGGAGTGTGCGACGACAATCAACAATTGAACTATAGTGCACGATGACATTGTCAACTAAACTAGAGTATGCAAAAACATCAAAAACTGAACTAGAGTGTGCAAGCATCTTGGTTTTAAGGTCCTTGAGGTTGATGAGGACTTGAGGGCAGTATGGGGTGCTGAGTGGCTAAGGACTGAGGGTTGATGATGGGAAGTTGAGTCATTAGTTGTATATATTAATGTACCAATCTTTTGTTTTTGTTATTGGTATTACTCTTTTGAAGTATATAAATATGTAATCATTTGACTTTTGAAATGGAAAACCTATAATTTTCTTTGAGAGCAATCTAACTAATACTTCTTTAACTTTGTTTACTTTTCAAGTATTTTTGTCCTGTAATTAAGGTTTTCAATCCAAGCACCTCATTCCTATGGAATTTAGAAACATTAACATTGATGACCTTGTCAACAACATTCATATGGACACGAGCAATATGGTACCACATGAGCCCATGTGTGTACAAGATGATTCATTCTCTTTGGATGGGATGCATTCATCAAAATGGGTTGAGGCATGATGTGGTGTTTATTATAATGAATCCCCTTAGTGCGATAGGGTTTGATTTTGTTAGAGGTGACAGAGAATACCCTTTTCCATTTGGTCACGATGCACTTCTTTTAACCATTCAAGACGAGCTACAACATGAAGTCATTAGGTTACCAAGTGAGAACCTCCTCCAAGGTTATCCCTAAAAAATCCAAACAACGTGTTCATCAAATTTCCACAAATCTTGTAGATGAAAGTGAAGTACCTTGTGTGGTGTGTGGTGACAAGAACCATCATATACTATTTGAAGATGACATATTTGTAAATATCATAGCCTAGGACCATTTGTATCTCATTTTGGTACCCCTATAGATTGATCAATCATATTGTGTTATTTTATTTACGATATAGGTGAAGGAGATAAGTAGAAAAATCAATTCTTTACTTATTCTTTTCAACCCAAAGAGGAGGTTCACTTTTGTGAACTCACGACTCTTTATTAGGATAAGATTTGTGCCTCTTATACCCGCATCCCTCATGGGAGGGGTCGTTTTGGTCTCTTCTTTCATATAAGGAAGTTATCATGTTATTTTATTCGTGAAACAAGTGATGAAAAAAAGTAAAAAAAATCAATTTGTCACTTATCTTTTTTTCAACCCAAAAAAGAGGTTTATTTTTGTGAACTTACGATACTTTCTTATGATATGACTTGTACCACTTATATCTATATCCTTAGTAAAGGGTCCATTTGACCTTCTTCTCGGATTATTGTGTTATTTTGTTTGATAGATAGGTGATGAGGATACGTGACGAAGATATGTGAAAAAATCAATTCATCATTTATTTTTTTTGATTCAAAGAGTAGATTTATTTTTGTGAATTCAAAACCTTTTCTTAGGATTGAAGTTGTGTCTCTTATATTCTCATGAGTAGTATGGGATCCCTTTGATCTCCTCTTCCATACCGGAGTTGTCGTTATTTTATTCGTAAGAATAGTATTTAAAAAAAAAAAATTATCAACTATCTGTCATTCAAATATGAAAGCAAAGGTTGTGACTCCAAAAAAGATCGGTGCAAAGAAAATTGTAACTGCAATTCAAATACAAACGGCCGACACTACTAAAGCTTCAAAGGGCTTTTTGGGGCCCATTAAAAGTCTCTGGAATGCATTATCACATTATCCTTATGCAAAAGGCGTAGTCATTCTTTTTTCCTTACAGAAGAAACGAGAAGACACTACAAAGATTTGACGAGAATCTATGATAATCTTGCATGTCACCTGGTACGTGGAACACATTTATTCAAACTATATATCATGATCGGTTTTATAATGAAAACTTAATCAAAATCAAAATCAAAATCAAAATAATAATAACAATTAAATTTAATAAAAATAATATTATTATTACTACTAAATTTAATAGAAATAATAATATTATTATTACAAGATAAAAATAATAATAAATATTAAAATAAAATTTATAAAATTATAAATAAAAATAATTTAAAAAATAAAATAATAAATAATTATATCCTAAAAAATGATAATAATAATTATTATTGTCTATAGGTAGTAAGCAATAAGGTTTAAAAATCAATATTTCTTAGAAAATGAATGCATCAAGTGCACACATATATATATTTTCACCCAATTAACGTCTTTATGTTATAACATCATTGATAGTAAAATAATCGCTTAGACTTATACTATAATGATATGGGTGCTTATCATGTTAAAATGCACTAATTCATACTATTAGAAAAAAAGTGCACTAATTCTTAATTTGTTTTTCTTAATAACAAGTAGAAACACTAAGTGCTAAGTCGTAAAATTTATTATGTCATGTTATTTTCACCTTCCAATACCTTTTGGTTACTAGAATTTGCTGTATGTGGAAAAATATAGAAACATATTGTCAGAAAGTCCATTGTCGTATGTGATCAACAAAAATCTTCAACCTTCTAAACAACACATGATGATCAATGACATGTATAAAAAAATACATTAACTAATTCATTCGGAAATTCAGATATATACTAATCACGATAAATCATTACGAGGAAAACGTTTTGTTTAGTACTAAAATTATCATTTTAATTTTAGTATTATAAATATTTTTTTCTACCAATCTACAACATTTTTTAAGTATTCAGCTTCGGTTTTTATTGTAATTCGTTTAGTGGTTTGGGTGATAAATCTTACTATTCAATATTTTAAATCAATTATCGTAATTTAAAAAAATTTATTTTAATTAGTTATTTTATTATTGTAACCGTTAAAAGTAACAGTCGGTCGGTGCGAACAAGGGATAGAGCACAAAATTTATTTTGACAGGTCTATATTAGGTATTTTTTAAAAAAATCACATTTTTTATAGTAAATTATGCAACATAACTTTTCCTTCTTTAATTATATTATCTATTTAATTTAATAGTCTGAAATCAAATGATTGATAAATTCATGATATAGACTAATAAAATAGTTATTGATTTTTCCTTAATTAGGAGATTATAAGAACCTTAGTTAAGTAATATATAAAAACCCTTTTAGGTTATGGTACCCAACACACCAAATCATAAAATAATTTCTCTTCTACATATTTTAAAGAAAGACGATGATCATATTGATGAACTAAGGTGATTTGGTTAAGGAAGATCACAAATCACCCCTTCATTTGTGTTCATCCGTTCATGATCAATTGTTTTAGTATTTTCACAACAGTAAATTATCGTTCTCAGTGGATTCAGGTATCTCACTCCAATCTACAAATCCTTAATAATTGAGAATTATGTAGACCTTAGGATTTTTGATATTATGTTCTAGGATAGTTACATTTAGAATTGATTTATGTCTTTCAATATAATTTAATTTCAACAAGTGGTGTGAAAGTGGTTATCGTTGTTAGATTGTTAGGATTTATAAATATTCTATTCGTATAATATTTGTTTGATATATAATGGTTTTAATATTATTAATTTTTTTAAGTGATCATTTGGTTAATTATTTACGAGGTAGAACATTTAATTCTCTATTCATATATATATAAAACTACATCTTTTATTTTTTATACGATTGTTTTATTATTTTGCCCAATTAGTCCTATATTTTCAACTAAATTAATTAAAATAACATGTTACTAAAATAACATCTTTTGGGAAGATTAATTTAACTGAAATTACATAAATGTTTGTACGGAGTAATTTATGAGAATTGTACTCTATCCAAAGAAAGACATAATTTGGCCAAATAACAATGCACCTATGATGATAAATGCATAATGATTATAAAAATATTTATTTATTTTCATGTGAACAATAATTGGTCCAAAGAAAGGCTTTTGTTTGTAGAATTAATGGTCAATATTTGATCATTGCATTAAGAGTATCACTTATAATTAATTTTTCTATCCAAAGACTAAGAATTAATGTTGTGCTAGATATCTTTAGATGGATCCCTAATTTGAATTATTTGTTCATGTTTAAATTTATTTCTATGACATGCTTGTTAGATGTGATTGTGCTTGTTTATTTTGTTTTCTATATAGTTTCTATTATGACTATTATGAATGTTTCTGCCCAAGTTAGTAATATCCCAATGTTGAGAAGGAAAAACTTTAAAATCTAGAAATAAATCATAAAGATTATCCTCAATTATATGAATTTACATCTTGCACTCTGACTGGATTGACACACTATTACTCTAAAAAACCTCAACGAGGCTTAAATTGAAAAATGGGATTGGTCTAATTAAATGTGCATAATGATCAAGAAACACTCTATTCCAAAAGTGTTTCGAAGCTCTGTTATTGAAAGCAAGAGTGCTACGAAATTCTTGGAAGAAATTGAGTAATATTTTACCAAGAAATAAAATTGGAAGGTGAGTAACCTTTTGGATAAAATCATTGTAATGAAGTATTAAGACAAAAGGAACATAAGGGAGTACACTATGAAGATGTCTCATCTCACATCAAAACTCAAGTCATTTAAGTTGGAGTTGTTTGAGGACTTACTTGTGCACTTGGTTTTGATCTCTTTTCATGAACACTTTGGGACAATCAAAGTGAGTTATAGCACTCAAAAGGAAAATGGTTCTAGCTTATATCTCAATAGGTTTAAGAAAAATAGAGGCAGTGGTGGAATATGACTAAGAGTGCTCACTTGGCCTTAAATTTTCATAATAAGAAAAATAAGGGAGCTACAATTGATGTGGAAGGTTCTTGTTAGCAGAATAAACAAAAGAACCATGATAAAGAGTTTACTTATCATTTTTGCAAGAATATAAGACACATGAAGAAAGAGTATTCCAAATACACCATCGAGCATGTAAAAAAGGGTATGCTTTTAACTTTAGTTTTCTCTGAAGTTAATTTATCTTCTATATATAAGGATACTTAGTGGGTAGATTCTTGTGGTACTACACATATGAGTATATGTATGCAAGGTTTCCTGTGGAGTCGACCACAAAGTGATGCTGAAAGATTCCTCTTTGTGGGCAACAATGATAAAGTTGTAGTGAAGGCTATAAGGACTTTCAGATTACAATTCAAAATTAGATTTTATTTAAAATTGTTTAAGATATTTGTTGCATAATCTTTTAAATGAAATTTAACTTTTATTTCTAGTTTGGGAAAATCATGATTTTCTCGTTCTTTTGAAATAATAGAGTTAGTCTCTGTCAAAATTCAAATTTTATCAATTCTGATTCTTTTATTGATAATATGTATATGCTTGATGTTGTTATTTCCTATAAAAAATATCACAAACAAGTTCACATAGTACAAAACAAAAATTAAGTGATAATTCTAACACCTTATGTTATAAGCGTTTATGTTATATATTTAAGAACTGAATTTAGATGCTTGTATTGGATGGAATTCTTGAACCCCTGGATTTGATATACTTTCAAATCTATGTTGAGTTCATCAAAGGAAAACAAACAAGTTACAAAATTAGGTTCCAAGAAAGCTACAAACATCTTAGAACTTATACATACTAATATATGTGGTCCATTTCCTAGGGCTTCATAGAATGGAAAATAGTATTTATTACACTCATAGATGATTAATCTAGGTATGATTACTTATATTTGGTACATAAGAAGTCACAATCTCTTGATGTTTTTAAGTGTTTCAAAGTTGAAGTTGAATTTCAACTTCGAAAGAATATTAAAGCTATCAAGTTGAATTTGAATTTCCTAGGTTTTGAATTTGAATTTGAATTTTCTCAATGAGTGTGGAACTATTCTGTAATACACAATGCTAGGAAAACCTAGATTCAATTTTGAAAGAAACTTTAAAGGCCATAATATACATCCTTAATATATAGGATATCGAGCAAAGAATTTGCCAAAATTCCCTATAAGATTTGGACAAATAAGAAGCCAAGCATTAGGCACTTGCACATTAAGGTTTTCCTATTGAGACACATCGTTAAAGACTACATGAAAGAAAATTGGAATCAAGGATTATTGCTATTATTTTGTGTGTTATGCTGAATGCTTTTAGGGCTATAAGTTTTACAGTCCCACAACAAGATCCTTCTTTAAAACAAGAATAGGAGATTTTTTGAAGATATTGAGTTTGGAGGGGGAAGAAAATATAAAGTCTATTGTCTTTGAAGAGGAATCTATTATTAAAAGTGATTAGGTCTCCATACTTATCGTTATTCAAGACACATTTCCAACACTAGATAACAATGCTCAGGTTCCTATTCTTGACATTATTCCATACCAAGACAACAATGAGATTCTTTCTCAAGAACTATCTATAGAATAAACTCAACAACCTTAAGAAGTTGTATTAAGGATGTCTGTTAGAAAGAAGAGAAGTATGATTCCACATCATTATATTGTCTTTCTCCAAGAATATGAGGATGGAATTGGTTTAACAGAGGATGATCCGATCAAATTCTATGAAGCCATGCGCATTTATAACTCTCAAAAGTGGATTGATGCCATAAAGGACGAGATGAAATCTATGAAAGATAATGACATTTGGAATTTCGTCGAGTTGCCTAATGGTGCAAAGCCCATGGTTGTAGATGGATATTTAAAATCAAGAGGGATTTTAAGGGTAATCTCGAGAGATATAGGGCACGTCTAACACCCAAAATATTTACTAAAAAAGAAGGCATAAACTACAAAGAGACTTGCTCTCTAGTATCTTCAAAAGACTCTTTTAGAACTATAATGGCAATGATTGTTCATTTTGATTTAGAGCGCATCAGATGGATGTTAAGACCGTGTCTCTAAATGGAGACATTGATGAGAGATGATTTATATGGTATAGTCAAAAAAATTTGTATCGGGAGATCCAAAGTCTATGGTCTGCAAGTTGAAGAAATCCATAAATGGTCTCAAATAGGCTTCCCGTAAATGGTATCACAAGTTCCATCAAGTTATGACCACATATTGTTTTAAGGGGAATGTCATTGATGATTGTATTTATCATAAGTTTAGTGGGATTAAATATATTTTTCTAGTATTATATGTCGACATTATTGTCCCTAGCAGCGATATAGGCTTACTACCAAAACCAAGATATTCTTGATGAAGATACTTGAGATGAAAGATCTTAGTGATGCCTTTTTTGTATTAGGTATTCAGAAATAGAGAAATAATTCTCAAGGTATCCTTGGTTGTCACAATAGAGCTATATTGATAAGGTTTTAAGTAGATTTGGTACGAAGGATAGTAAACCATAAGACATACCCATAGCTAAAGAAGACAAATTTAATGTGAAATAGTACCTCAATAATGATCTTGAAAGGAAAGAGATGTAGAAGATTCCTTATACGTTAGTAGTAGGGAGTCTAATATATGTTCAAGTATGTACTGTCCTCACATAGCATTTATAGTGGGAGTTTTGGGTAGATATTTGAGTGATCTAGGTACACAACATTGAAAGGTAGCCAAATGCGTGATGCGTTACTTGAAGAGAACAAAAGACTACATGCTCACTTATCAAAGATTGGAAAATTTATAGGTTATTTGACTTTGATTTTACGCGATGCCAAGATAACAGTCGGTCCACATCAGGCTAGATCTTTATGTTGGCTAGAGGAGCTATCTTATAGATAGATTTTCATAGAACATATCGAAACAAATTTTATGCTAGCAGACCCATTAATCAAGGGCTCAAATTTTAAGGTATTTTATGAGCATACTACTCATATGGGTGTTATTTATGATATCTTGGTTTAGTAGGAGTCATTTTTATGTTATATATATTTTACTTTAGACATTGGATTGTCTATTTTTCTACATAATAAAGTTAATAGTTTATGGTTTATGATTCTTTTTCTAAGCTTACTTATGTTTTCTACGTCCAATGTTTGCATTGCATTAAGGACTTTGGATTGATTCCTTTAAAGACTAAAGAAGACTAAGTTGGAAATAGGCATGTATAAGATCACATTACATGTAATTTCCATGCTACTCATTCAGAGTGGATCTATTTCATTGATTGTATTAGTTTAATGATCATCACGGTTTGGTCATGATTGTATTATAATAAAAACTATGATGGTTTTATTACTCATATATGAGATGAACCAGATCGTGTAAGGAGAAATCTAAGAATAAATAACATACATATACACGCCTAAGAAATTATTATGATATAAATGATACAAGAATAATATATTTCCTAAGTGTAAGATTATTAAAAATTCATATTTTCTATACTAAATCAGATAATATTTATATATATTTTAATTATATTAGTTATTTAATTTAATGAATTAAAATTAAGTGATCTAGATAAGTCACTAGATTCACTAAAAAAATTATCTTTGGCAATAGTTTTTTTCCAATAAAAAATATTTGCCATTTAAAGAGGTTATTTTGTGACAAAATTTGTTGGAAAAGGCTTTTATTTTTTTGTGGCAAATTTTTATCATAGATATTGATTCATGAAAAATTAAATGTTTGATGTAGAAGAAAAATATTGGTACAATATTTTTTGACAAAAAATGGTAAAAAAAAAAGATAATAATTTTAATTATAACATACTTTTATTTTTTGAGAAAAATTGTTATTGAAAATTTTTGAGGTCACACATATCATTAGAACTCTATGGTAAGTATCCAAACATTTTTACGAAGACCGAAACATTTTTATGTTCTAATATTTAGATAGAGTTTACTTGTCTACTTATTGAAAAGTCAAAAAGGGATAGATTCTTTAAGGTTAATTAAACTCTTGTGGAACATAAAAGATAATACAATTTTAATGAATTTAGAAAACTCTAATGTTGTGGGATTTAATGTATGTTATTCACTCGTTATACTTACTATTGCACAATTATTCACTATTACAATAAAGGTTATTTTCATCACTTTTTTCGCTGATCTACCAAAAATCCATCAAAAATTATACATTTTGTTAGTTTTTAAAGAAGCTCAAAATGTTATAGGTTTTTCCCATTTAAAATGACTTTTGTACATAAAAAACTACTAATATATTGCGGATCATTTGTTTTTTTAACTCTCGCCACATTTTTTCTATCTCTTTTTTTATTTGTTTTTTCTAATTCACATAACATTTTTTCTCTCTCCCTTTTTTAATTAGTAATTCATCGACCACATTTTTTAAAAAAATAAATATTTTTATTTTTTTCTAATTTCTAGAACCTTATTTTTTTAAAATATACTCATTCAATAATTTTTAATAAATAAAAATTTATTTTTATTATAAATAAAAAATAATAAAATAATTTATATTTATATAATAAAAAATATTTTTTATAATGAATAACTTATTAAAATTTTATTATAAAATAATTTAAAATAATAATAATAATAATAAATTACAACATTTTAAATTATTAAAAACTTTACTAAATAGTTAAAATAATTTTTATGAAAAATTATTGACATTTTAAAAAATAAATTATTTAAGATTAAAAAATTAAAAAATAGATTACATTGTAACAAATATCTCTAATATTATTATAATTTTAATTATTATTAAGATAACAAATATTTATTAACAATAATTATATTTAAGCATTAAAATATAATTAATTCAATATAATTTATATATTTTATTATATCAATAATAAAAATAATTATAATAATATTATATTATATTATATTTTTCACAAAATTTGTGGTATAATTTTCTTTATTTATATTATATCTCGTAAAAAATTAGATATAGAGGTTTTATAATTTTTTTAATAATTTAATTATTTTTATGAATATTATTTTTATATCATAATTATAATTAATATTATAATTATTTATTAAATATAATTATAATTATATTTAATAATAATAATAATGTATTATATTATTTATGAATTATCAAAATATTTAGTATATCATTTTCAATATATGTATAAATTTATATTTATTTTATTGTAAAAAATAAATAAATTTTTATTTTTTAAAATAAAATTTTTAATATATGATATGATAAAAAAGATTTATGTATTTAAAATTAATTATAAATTTATAAGAAGTTAATATTTTTTATATTTATAATAATTATGTTTTGTAAAATAGAATTAATATATTTTTTATTTTTTAAATAAAATTGATTAAAAATTTTGTTTTCAAATTTAAGGTAAAATTTTGTCTATTTTAAAAAAAAAAAATCTTATTTATACTCATTTTTAAACTATTATCTAACAGTAAGAGTTAACTCTTATAAACAAAACCCCCTTTTAAAACCAGGAAATAAATTGATGTACTGGTACACACATTTTTCATACGTTTTCTTTATTTAAAAACCATAATACCCCAGTTCATTACCTTATCCTTTCCATATCTCATTTCCTTACCCTTCCCATATCTCATTGCCTTATCCTCCACACTCGAAATCAGTCAACAACACTCGAAATCATTCATTACCTAATAAATCACGTGTAGCTAGCCCCTACCTTGAAAATGTTGACCCCTGCGCACATCCTCTAACCTGAAAATGCCCACTCCTGCAAGCAACCAAGCAACCTAACCTCATAACCTACAACTAGTGACTATTGTAACCCATAAACCCAACTGACAGTCCAGTGATGCAAACCCCACGAAACCCCAGCCACCAATGTGCCACCTTTTTTATGAGCCCACACATTGTGGAACACCCTCAATATGTTATATTCCATATTAAATTATAAAATAATTTATCTTCTTACTATCTAGAAGAGAGGCTATAGTATTATTGAGAAATTAAAACAATTTATATTTGAGGAAGATCACAAACCATCTCTCTCGTTTGTGTTCATATGTTTGTAATCGATTGTTTTAGTATTTTTGAAACAATAAATGATCATTTTCAATGGATTCAAGTGTTACTTAATTCATAAATCTTTAATAATCTAACGGATATATATCTAAGATTTTTGAAATTCTTCCTTAAGATATTTACATTTAGAATCTATTTATGTCTTTTATATGATTTAATTCAAACATTTTTTTTTTACCAAAACATAAAAAGAGAATACGCAAAAATCATTATCGACATAAATCATACTTTACAACCATTTTTTTATTTTTAAAATATATGATAGTTTTAATTTTTAATCGATATTTTGTATATGTCAATATCGTTATTTAATAGTGTTTTTTTAACGAAAAAAAGTGTAATATGTTAAAACAATATTATTTCAAGTTTTTTTTGGTTTTTTTGCTAGAAAATGGTATTGGAGATTGTAGTTAGTAGTTTTATAAATTATTATAATATAGAGGAAAGAAATACATATTTATTATTAAAGAGAATGAACATTATTAATGTTAATTAGTTTACATAAGTATATATCTTTTTTATTAAGACTGAATCTGTGGTATAAACTTTGACTAGTGTTTATTTTCTTAAGAAGCAGAGTAATTCTTTTTTTTTTCGACTGAACAAAAGCAAAGCAATTCAAGACAACTTAATAATTATATGTTAGAAAGGGTAATAGATATATACTCAAACCGTAGAAAACAATAAACGGTGATAGTTAATTAATAAAATTTGAGACTTTATTTTAAGAAACAACGTAAAATACTTTATAAATATATATCAATATCATACACTTTTACATCAAATGTCACCCCTACTAACGAGGCCGGCCCATTACAAATAATATCTTAAATGAGGCTTAATTCATAATTTTAAAGTTATAAAATATCACTTTTATCATTACATTAGAAGGTAATGAACATTTTTATCTTGTTAGCTATACTTATGAATTTACCAGTAAATTTCATTATAAAAAAATAAAAAATACAAGAATGAAGATGTGATTAGCAAGTGTTCAAATTTTAAAGGATATTTTTGAGATTACAATACCATATTTTTCTGAGTTTTGGATGAATAAACATTCTTAATGTTATTGAAATATTTTATATTTTATTATATCCTCAATTATTTTCTAATTATTATTTCTATTATTATCCACAAGTGTAATTAATAATAAGTAATAAAAATAAAACATTCTTACTAACAAAATGAATGCATAAGAAGTAGAAACACTAAGTGATAAGTCGTACAATTTACGTTACGTTATTCTCAAATTCCAATACTTTTTTGGTTACTAGAATTTTCTGAATGTAGAAAGATATAGAAACACACATTGTCAGAAAGTCCATTGTCGTATGTGATCAATAACAAATCTTCAACCTTCTAAACAACACATGACCAATGACATGTCTAAAAAATTACATTAATTAATTCGTTCGAAAATTCAGGTACATACTGATCGTAGGATAAACGATTACGTACTTAAATTGTCATTTTAAATTGTCAGGTACATACATATTGTATTATTTCATATAAAATATATTTTCTTATTTTATCTCTTATTTTATTTAATATATTTTTTAATATTTTTAATGAATTTGTGTTATAATATTATATATTTTTATTTAAAAATTATTTTATTTAAATTATAAACTTAATAAATCTAACTTTAAACATATATTAAAAACAATCAAATTAGTCACATTATTTTAGTAAAAATTATCCTTTGATCTTTGATCTCCAGTATTATAAATGGTAATTTTTTATATTTTTTATTTATGAAAAATGTATGAAATTTGATATTTTTCAATATTATTTTATTATTAAGATTTTTTGTTAATTAAAGCCATTTATAACTCTTTTATCATAAAAAATGATTAAATAATAAATTTTTTATATAAAAAAAAATTAAATTACATAATTCATAACCTAGAGTTCTAGACATTACCTTTCATGAGAGCAATAAAATTTCATTGAATTTTTTTTTTCATTTTTTTAATTTAACTTATATTATAAATAATTATGTATAATATTTTATATTATGTTTATATTCTTATTTGTGTTATTACCATCTCAATTAATACTATTTCATTACTATATAATCTTATTAAAAATTAAGTTAAAAAAATTAGATATATTTTAAAAATTAATAAATTATACTACAAATCTTATTAATATTTTATTTTAAATTACCCTTATAATTTATTAATTTAATTTACATAATTGAATGAAACTTTTCACCGTTATTATATATATATATATATATATAGACTAACCTAGCAATTAGCTACATATTCAAACTAACTAGACGATACGTACCTTAAGTCAGATCTCTATTTTTAGTAGATCATATTGAAAATTAAAACCTGACCTTAATTTTCAATATCATAACATCCACATCCACTCATCTCTAATTCATTATGAAGAAAAAAGAGTTGGTATTCATACCATGTCCTGGTATGGGTCACCTTGTTTCATGTGTTGAGATGGCAAAACTCCTTGTGTCTCGTGACAATCGACTTTCCATAACAGTGCTTATCATAAACTTACCTTTTGATTCCAATGTTGATTCGAATTACATCAACTCTCTCTTTACTTCCTCCCTTTCGTTATCAAACCACATCAAATTTATTAACCTCCCAAAGCCAAAAAAGTTCTTTATAGAAACCAACAATCCCATCTTGCTCACAAATTCAATCATACAAAACCAAAAACCACATGTCAGAAACATTGTCCAGAAACTAATTAGCCAGAACTCACCGGCTGCGTCCCGGCCGTTACTCGCCGGGTTTGTCATCGACATGTTCTGTACAACAATGATAGACATAGCCAATGAATTTAAAGTTCCTAGTTATTTGTTCTTCACTTCTAGTGCAGCTTATCTTGGTCTTGTCTTGCATTTTCAAGCTAATGAGGGCAATATAGATACTAACTTCGACAGTACTCAAGTAGTGAGTACCCCAAGTTGTGTCAACCCAGTTCCAACTCGGATCTTGCCTCATGGATTTTTGGAGAAAGATGCAACAACAGTTCTATTCTTTAAAAATGTAAAGAGGTTTAAAGAAACCAAGGGTATTTTGGTCAATACATTTATGGAATTGGAATCCCATGCCCTACGTTCTATTTCTATATGTGATGAAGAAATTCCACCTGTATACCCTGTAGGTCCCATTATAAATTTGAAATTTGAAGAATGCCACGTGGACATAACCAAATGGCTTAATAATCAACCTCTTTCATCGGTAGTTTTCCTCTGCTTTGGCAGCATGGGAAGTTTCAATGAGGAGCAAGTGAAAGAGATAGCTTACGCGCTTGAGAAAACAGGTGTTCGTTTTCTGTTGTCTTTACGCAAACCACGTTCAAAAGAAAAGGGTAACAACTGGTACTTACCGAGTGAGTATAAGGAGTATGAGGGAATTTTACCAGAGGGGTTTCTAGATCGAACGGCTGAGATTGGGAAGGTGATTGGATGGGCTCCACAAGTAGCTATTTTAGGACATCCAGCAATTGGGGGATTTGTTACTCATTGTGGGTGGAATTCTATATTAGAGAGTATATGGTTTGGGGTACCGATGGCCACATGGCCTTTATATGCAGAGCAACAATTCAATGCATTTGAATTGGTAATTGAGTTGGGATTAGCTGTAGAAATTAAGATTGATTACAAAATGGGCATGTATGGTGAAAGCCCAACAATGATGAGAGCCCAAGAGATTGAAAAAGGTATTAATAAGTTGATGGAGAAGGAGAGCAGTGAGATGAGGAAAAGAGTAAAGCAAACTAGCGAAAAGTGCAGGAAAGCTTTCATGGAAGGTGGTTCTTCTTACAATTCATTGAATTGTTTCATACACAATGTTATAGGCGGCCAATATTGAAGTGTTTGATAGCTTTAAGCTACATTAGTTTATGCAACTCTAAGTTAATGTTTGTGTTTTTGACGTGGTAATGATATTTTTGTTTTTTATCATTTTTTTTATCTTTCTTTCTTTCTTTCTTTTTTTAACGGAGTTTAGTGGGATGGAACTATGGTGTCGGTGCCCCCAACTCAAGTGTATATATATATGTACTTTTTTGAGACTGTTTTTCTCAAAACAGACCCAAATTGACATTTGCGTTTGTTCATGAATAACCGGCACAATTTTGTGAAATAAAGATGCATGACAATAATAAATATATGATCACTAAATCCATTTTATGTAGTATTTTCTCTACTTTTTCTTTAAAATGAAACTAGGATTGAAAAAAAAAAAAACAAAGTCGGTTCTTAAATTTAAAATATTAAAATTGGGAATTTTTAACCCATTAAAAAAAAGAGAAAACTAACTTCTTCTTCTTCTTTTTAAAAATAAAAAATAAAAAAATCAAAGTAGTTAAAATCCAAACGCCTATAGAAAAGATGGAATGGAATTTGCTCCTCTCTTCAAAAGCCCGAAAGTTTGCCTAGACTTCATATTTGTTTAATTGGATTCTCTAGATAGTAGCCTTTTGCATTTGTAAATATATATGGTTATATATAGAGATTCTTATCATAGCAAAAAAAAAAAGAGAGAAAGTACTTGTAATAAAGCTTCTATACATGATAATTTTGTCCCGCGAGCATGCTAGAAATTATGGACAAAAAGAGTTTTAAAGTAGATGGATATATAGTTTCTACATTTCAACCATGGTCCATTGGTAATTGCTTGTTAACTTTGAGATTCTTCGTTGCAAAAAATAAATAAAAATAAAGAATAATAAATGCAATTTGAATCATTATAGGTGATAATAAAGAATCTTGTTCTTGTTGCTTTTACGTGTAATTCTTCCTTCTAGCTCATTTTGGATTACATTTTCTTGAATTCTATGCAGCAAATGAGGAAAACTAAATGCAAATTATTGAGGACGTCATTTTACATCACCTTAATTACGTGGAAGATTTCAAGAAATGTACTTGTTCTTTCTTTTTGTAATTAAACACCAAAAATATGTGTGATTCAAATTGTGATATGACGGTAACATTCATTATCTATTCGTTGTATATTTTAAATTATAAATTTAAATAATATAAATGTTCTTCTTTATTTACTTCTTCTCTTTTTTCTTCTTCCCCTTTTATCATTATTTTTCAATTTTTAACACAACTTCTCATTTTTACAACATTTAAATCATTCAAACACCATACCTCAATGACCTCATTATTTTCCAATTTTCAACACAATTTCTCATTTTGATAACATTTAAATCATCCAAACACCATACCTCAATGACCTCATTATCTTCGGCTTCTATTTTACAAGAATCTTCGTTTTCTAAGCATTATACGTATAGATCTAACGATTCATCTAACTTCGTTACTATTATTTTTGGATTTTTCTTAATATACTTCTTTTATAGATTTAATGGTTTTTAAATTTTACAAGGGTTGAAAGAAGATGAATCTACGATATTGTTAATGTATTGAAGAGCATTGGGGTACGATATATATTTTTATTGTTAAAAATAATGTTTATTTAATTGGTTGTGAAATTATTTTTATAGAAATTCTTATAACTAGTTTGAATTTTTATTTAGATTCTTGCAAGAAAAGCAAACAATCAATATTGGTGGAAAGGATTTGGAGTTATTCCCAAGACTCTACAAGTTTACGAGGATAGTAAAAAATGAGTTAAATTTGTAAAAAAAAATAAAAAAAAATTAAAGTCGATTAACCATGTGAATCGATTTTAAATTTTAAAGTCGGTTTACAAGGTTAACCGACTTTAAATTTTATGACTCTTAATTTAAAGTCGATTCACTTAATAAATAAAAAATTCCTTCAATAATAAGATTAATAGAGCTAGTCTCCCTGTACATCATTGCTTATTCTTATTCTAAGCTTTTATTTTTGGATAAAGATTTCAAACATTTTTGTTACCTAAGATTTATTAATTTATTTTTTATATATGATTTTTTATAACTTGAAATTACTAAGTTAATCTTATTTATTTTTTAAAATAAAATTACATAAATTACACAGCCTGATAATCAAACTCTTAACCTTAAACTTAGACCTATTTTTTTGAAAAACACGCACAAAGCTAAATTTTTGCCTGTTAAAAACAGGCACAACAGCCAAGTATTATAATAGTGAAAATGATTCCAAACTTTGTTTTTTAGATAAAGATTCAAGTATTTTGTTACATAAGAATTTTTTTAATAAATTACTCGTTATAACTTGAAATTATTATGTTAGTTTTATTTTTAAAAAATAACATTTCACAAATCAAACTTCGTGAGGATCAAACTCTTTATCTAAAATTTACATGCTTCACAAAAAGACTTTGATGACAAAGAATTATAAGCGCCAACTTAATATATCTCATTTAATTTGACATGTGATTAAGAAATATATTTTTGAGTGAGTATAAAGCCTAATTTTTTGTTGAGGTTATGTTAGTTTAATAAATTTGATTGTTTATATTAAATTATAATAAAAAAAAACATAATTATAGGAGTAAATTACCGATTTTACAATAAAGTAACTTTTTTTCATTATTACATGTATTTGTGCATATCTGGTTAGTTTGATGTACTGCGTAATAAACGGAGAAAAAGGAAAGAAAACAAAAGATACATTATTATATAAAAAAGGAATTTTTTATTAAAAATATGTTTTCAATATATATATTTAAAAAAAAAAGGACATTTGTTTAAAATAAAAATAATATGAATTCTAGCGTATCTACAACTAGCCCCAAAAAGAAGAGATATATTGGCATCTAAATTAAGCTTTTTATTGTTTGTCATTCTTGGATTTCAAAAAATCAGCAACGAGGAGATCAACAAGTGATGTGTAGAACAGTATAGCTAGTCTCACTATACACATTGCTTATTATTATTCCAAACTTTTATTTTGGGTAAGCATTTGGTTACATAAGAATTTTTTTCAAAAACAAATTTGTTTTAACTTAAAATTACTAAGTTAATATTATTATTTAAAAATAATAATAATATTTCACAGATCACACACCCTAGAGATCAAACTCCTACCCTTAAATTTATACCGATTTTTTGAAGAATATGTATAATTTCTATGGTTATTTTTATAATGAATAGGTGCAATTTCTTTGCCTATTTTTCGAAGAACATGCACAATATTTTGTACCACTACTTAAAGGGTTTGTTTTTAATATAGTGAAAATGATTCCAAACTTTTATATTTGGGTAAAGATTCCAAGTATTTTTTATATAAGAAGATTTTACATATAAATTAGTTATTTAGTTTAAAATTATTAAATTAGTCTTATTTAAAAAAAAAGTAACATTACATGTATATAGGAATCAAACTATTTATCTTAGATTTATATGTCTCATAAAGAGGCTTTAATGTCACGGAATTACAACCGTTTTATAAAGTTTGTCTTAGTAAATTCGACATGTGTTTAAAAAATAGATTTTTGGATACATATAAAGCCTAATTTTGTTACATTATGTTAAGTTAACAAATTTGGTTATTTATATTAAATTATAAGACCTAAAAAAGCATAATTATAAGAGTATAATAACTATTTTACGATAAAGTAACTTTTTTTATTATTATATGTAAGGGTGTGCAAAAATCTGATTAATTCGATTCGATTCGTTGATTTTTCATTCGATTCGATCTAATTCGATGGTCGGATCGGATGTAAATTTTTTTCATCCATTAAGTGCAGATCGGATGACGAATTTCACTACAATTCATCCGATTCGATCTGATCCGACCGAAATTATATATATATATATATATATATATTTAATTGATTTTTTAATGTTTTTTTTAATTTAAATAATTTTTTGTTATAATTTATGTAAAAATTTAAAAATTTTATTTAAAAATATAAAAAATAGAGTTAATTAAGTTTATTGATCGGATTGATCCGAATAGTTTACATATCGGATTGAGCGGATGTGAAAGGTAATTAGATTGGTTGCAGATTATGATGTTTTAATCAGAACGGATGATCGAATCGGATCAAATAAGCATAAAATCAACTGTTTCGATCTGATAAATATCTCTAATTATATGCATTTATGAATATCTAGCTACTTTGATGGAATACATAATAAGCTAGGAAAAAGAGACAAAGAAACGCAAGATATATTATTATAAAATAGAAAATAGAAATATCTATTAAAAATATGTGTTCACTATAAAAAAACAAAAAAAAGAAAGAAAGAAAGAAAAGACATTTGTTTAAAATAAAAATAATAAAAATTCTAGCCCATTTAGCCAAAAAGAAAGAAAGATACAACCAGCCCCAAAAAGAAGAGATATATTGGCATCTAAATGAAACTTTTTATTGCTTTGCATTATTGGATTCATAAAATCAGCAAAAACGAGATCAACAAGTCACACGTAGATCAATATCCTTGTTGATGTTACATTCAAAATTGCTTCAACAATAATAGCAGTAAAGCTAGTCTCACTGTTCATATAGAAAAGTCAAATCAGTAATTTCAACTAAGTTAATATTGTTTCCCAGATAATCAAAACTAAATAGACAAAATAAGTGGGGAAAACTAAATAAAAGAAAGCAAAAGCAAATAAAAATAGAAAGAAAGATAACTTGAGATATGCATCCCTTAAAAAATTGATGGAAAGTAGTCGAAGCAGCTAGAATTGGCTTTTTTGGGATAGACTTTCCGAAGAACCCACAGAAATTGTAATGTTTAGTGAATGTACCACAATTTCTAACTCCAAAACCTACAATTTTATTCCAAATATATGCTCTTTAGAAAAATAAATAAATTTAGCATATATTTTCTAGCAATTCACAAGTTAAAAAAAAAAAAACAAGTAATAAAAAGTCAATGTTCTTTTTCATTTTTTAGAAAAAATCGTACGAGTGTATGATTTTGTGTATATATTACGTGGGTGTGGAAGAAGAAGGGTAAGTAATTTTCATATAGAATAAGGATGATTTTTTTAACAATACCAAATATTTTTCGAAAAGAATATAAAATACTCATCAGAAAACTTGGTTAATGATTTGTTTTAAATAAAAATTATACATTCACACACATACATGATAAAACTTGCTTAATCTATTTGGATTAATAAAGTCCTTTTATTAAATAAATGGTTTTTTTCTAAGATCCAAAAGATAAATAAAAAACAAATGTCTTTTTCAATCATCTTGTTTTTTTTTTAAAGTTTTATATTCCTCTTTTTGAAAGTGTTATTTAGTTGTTTTTTTAGTAAGAATATGATTATTTAATCCTTTTGTCAAAAAAAAAAATCCTTTTCAGGAACAAAAAGATAAAAATATCCTAGCACTATAAAAACTTTTTCTTTTAAAAAATATAATAAGATTTTAAAACACTTTTCCAAAAATAAAAGCATTATAAATGAGACATAAATTTTGTATTTATAAAGCTTACAAGTATATAAATTATTTATTATAAGCGATAAATATACTTTCAAAATTAATCACTCAAATAATTACGATAGCTTTACAAAATTAAATTATTTTTTAATATAATTAAGAAAAATAATTCATAAACACTCTAATAATTGTTGGTTGGTAGACAAAAATGTAAAAAATTACTCCATATCTAAAGAAATCAAGTAAATTAAACTAGTAAATTAAACAATAGCAAAACTTAGGATGATAGATGTATATGAGATTTTAGCAATCATAATCCTTCATGGACCGAACTAATTAATTGATTTAAATACAAACTAGATTTATTGATTATTTCTTTATTAATAAATAAATATCCTATAATCATGATATGTCCTAATAGTATTTAATTAATCAATAAATTCCTTGTCGAAATTGTAATTGATTAATTAATAAATTAAGAAAGATATATAAATCAAGATTCTGAATTAATTAATAATTTTCTTGATTAGACTTGAAATTAATTAATTGATAAACTTAGGGTAGATATATTGTTTAACTATAAATCAAGATTTGATTGTCATTAATTTATTAAGAAATTATTTAACCATCTAATTTAATACAAATCAATTAAATTAAATTAGATATTTATTCATTATAAACAACTGTGCATATATGATATTTCTAATGCTTAATTCTAAAGACTATGCATATCACAAAATTATTCTTTCAGTTATTGGAAATAGAGACTAAAATTTCTTATTACAAAATTAACTAACCATAATTAAATTAACAAAAATAAATAAAATATATGACAGTTAAAAATGTCCCTTCTTATCAAAAGTAATTTTAGATCTCTGAATAAATTATGACCAATTTCTCCAAATCCTTAGATCTTCTTCATAATAAAGAGGTTTTCTTATTGTATATGTATATGATGGTGGAATGACTTTTGGAACTAGATCTAAACTAAAACTAAATTATAGGGCTACCTAAATTATGAAATCAGAAGTTATTAACCTAAATGAATCAAAGTACTATTTATAAGAGAAGTCATTGAATAAGGGAGTCAAAATTTAACATCACGTGTTGTGAGACACGTTTCTTCTAGCTACGACACAAAGCTTAAACATATTAGCACCAAAAAACCTTAGAGGACAACGCCGCGATGCATATTTTTTCTTGTCGTGGTATGAAATGCTTACATGTATTATAAATCTTCTCAAGAGGTATCCACCGTGGCACATAAATTCCTCGCTATGATACACGTTGCTTGTCTTAAATTTTGTCTTGTATCCCTTACACATTAGTTGGTTCTTGATGTAAGGCTTACATGCCTTAATATTTTTTGTTCATATGGTACTATTTGGGTACTTATTGTGTCTTTATGTGTTAACATGCTTACCTATTTTAAATTTAAAAATACCTTAAATACAATAAAACATACCCATGATTTTAAGTATATAGATTTTCATAAATAATCAAATAAAATGTTATAATAAAACCTATTCCTTTCAATTAAGCACAATAAATCACAAAATATGAGTGTTTTTTAAGCACTTATTACTGCCTGATAACTGTATTTTATATAGTTATTTTCACCTATTTTATTAATTATAATTGCTATGTTCTTGAAGTTTTTAGTTAATTTTTGATTAATAAATTAGTATTTACTGTTTTTTATATATTTTAATAAAAGCAAATAATTTGTATCGAAAATGTACTTAATGTCAAATTTATGTCCACAAATATAATTTCAAATAATATAGTTCTTAATTACAATTTATAAAAATCGAAAATATAATTTAAATTAAATTTGGGCTTCATTTTAATTATTAAAAGTTTAAAAATTTAATTTAAAATGAGAAAAGGGCTTAACTGTAATTAAAAAAAGTTTAAAATGTAATTTGAAATATATTTGTGGGTCAAAATGGAATTAATAAAGTTTAATTTTGTTGCGTAGGCTAGAAGACGCCACGCGCCCTAATCCAAGCGCCCAACGTGGACCGTCCGATGAAAAAGGCAACGGCCGATTATACACATTAGCACACCGGACTAAAGAGAGTGGGTGCAGGCCACTATTTTTAACGCGGCTCGGCGTGCCAGTGGGCCCCACCTGCCGCGCAGGCCGGCGTGCAGGGTGGGACCCTCGTGTCGGTTACACGTCCGTCGCGGCGTTGACGTGCCCGAACCACGTGCAATCGTTCCCCCAGCCAATTAAAGTCTTCCACGTGTCCCAATTTTCCCTTGAACGAATCATCAGCGGACACGTGGCACATATCGGTGAACGCAAAAGCACAGAATCTCACACGCGTTATAGCCGTTGCGCAACGTTGCACGCGCCCCAATCCCGTGCGACAAGTCTGCGTGCGCCCATTCCCTTTAACGAATGAGATGCTGCCACGTGTCCCACTAATTGTGTCCACGAATCAGAACGCGACACGTGGCAGCGTGGAAGAGAATTAAAACAGAAACGCGCAGCGTCCCACTCACTTTTTCGATCCAATTTTCGATATAATTTTTTGTCTCCCCACGCGTTTAAATTATAATTTTCGCTACACTTTTTTGTCCTTCGCGTGGATTTAAATTTAATATTTTATTGATGTATTTTTTTGCTATAAATAGGAGATAGTTTTTAGTTGTAAAAAAGTTTTTTGGAGTAGAGTTTTAGTTTTAATTTCGAAAGTTTTTAGAGTGTTTTAGTTTTTTCAGTTTGTAATTTTTATTGTGTTTGTGTGTTGGACGGCAAAACACGCAGAAGCCATTTTTGGCTTTTGTTGTGTTCTGCGTGTGCCAAATATTTTCATATTGAGATGTTTTAATTTTATTTCTCCTTCATCTTATTTTTCTCTATGTGTTGTAATTTTTATTTTAATTTTATGAAGTAATTTAATTTTTCTAGGGTTTCATTTAATCTAAATTTATGAAGCTTTGATTTTAATTATTTTTGATAGATTTATAAGACGTTCGATTTGTTCGTTCTATTTTGTTCTTAATGCTTTTTGATTATTTATGAATCTTATCAAAACGATCTGTGGCACATGAATAAACTTGAGAAAGACATTTGTGTGTGTATTGCTCGTAAATAGAATGACATGTATGATGAAGAATAGAAATATACCCTAATTGTATGTGTGGCCATTTGAAAACTTAGAACTTAATGAATCTTATTAAATTTAATTCTCATAGAGATATAGTGAATTAATTTAACGAGGTGTGTTTATACGGAGCTCGAAAGAGATGTATGAATAATAAAAAAAGAAGTTTTCGGTTGACAAATTAAATGTACTAAAAAATATAAATCAAAAGAAAATAACATGATTTGAGTGGATTAGTTTGGTGAAAAATTGTAATCCTAGATTTCTTTTATTTTCTTATTTTATTTTTTATTAATCAACGATTGTTTTGGATAAAATCAGAAAGATACAATTTTAGTACTCGACAAACTATAGTAACAAATCCTCGTGGGATCGATCTTTACTTACTAATCATATTACTTGTGACCGTGTATACTTGCACGAGTCTGTGTGTTGAAAAACACACAACACTACCCCCAACCAACTTCTTGTGAGCTTCTAGCAAGTAAAGCGATCTAACAACCTAAAATAAAATAAAATAAAACTAAAATATACTACCCTAAACCAATTTTGTAAATTGTTACGATTGAATTTAGTATATGTAACAAGCCTATGACTTTTAGTGATAATACCCACAAACATCCTAAGAAGCAAAATCTAAAAATAAAAAGATTAATAACAAAACTAACAATAAAACTACAAAAATTTTAATACTTTAATTTATTTTCAGTTCATAATTAAAATCTCTAGTACAAGTTCATCATGCATTTCAAAAGATCAAGATTCATCATTTAAATCAATAACACATAACAAATTCATGTCTTATTACTAGAAATATTAACTTTGACTTACTCAAATCTAGTATTAAGAATCTGAATTTATTTTGACTCTATTTCTCACAAGATACACTTTTAATTTCACACTGATTCTATAGGTTCAAGCAAGAAACACGATATATGGGAACAAAAATTATGTAAAGAATAATGCAAAATGGTTGGCATGTGATAAACAAGAAAAAATCAAATGTGTATAATATTGATCTAATGAAATAAATCAAATGTTAGGATTATGAAGACATAATATTACTCACATCATACTTCAATCAAAATCACTACTTTAAAAAGTTTAAGATCATAGTATTTAGTTATACTAATTTTTTATTCTTCTTTCTTTGGTTTCTCTCTTTTTTAAAAGAGAATGGACTCATATACATATATGTGTTATGGTGATTTCTTTGAAAGAATTTTCCTTCTTTAATTTCACTCTATTTTAAATTTATTAAAGTTTTGAAAATAGTATTTTTCTTCTATTAGCAAGATAAATATTTTGAATTTACAAATTTGATTTGTAGATAATCAAAAATGGTCTAAAGTATTTTTTTAAACTTTATTGCATATTTTAATTTTTTTGAATAATTGAGTGAAAATTATCAAATTGCTCCTAGGTGAGTAGTTTAAAAAGTTTCTAAAAGGATGGGCATTCTATATTTCCTTATATTATCGCCCATTCTAATTGAGTGAAAATTTACCAAAAGGCCCTTAGTTGTATAGTTTAGAAAGTTTTAAAGAAAGGGCATTTTAGTAATTGGAGAACCTATTTTCCTTCATATTTTTCCACACATTTCTAGTGGGTTCTTAGCCCACACGTGGATAAATTCTTTTCTCTTCTTTCTTTCCAAACAAAAACTATTTTCAGCGTTGTAAAATTCTAAAAAACCGAAAACCTCCTCCATTCTTTCTCATTTTTCGGTCACCTACGACTACCATTTTTAGCACCGGTTAGTGAGTTTTCTTCCTCTTTAACTAATCTTTTAGATCCTCTATTATTCATTTTTTTTCTGTTATTATGTGTATAAATTTTTGTATTATATATGTAGGTTTGTATTATAACATAAGGAGAAGAATATGATGATCTTGAATAAAATAGAACAAAATCATGGTAATTTTTCTGGTATTAAGTAATATTTTATTTTTCAAATATTTGTATTATTTAAACTATTTGCTAAACTGATTTTGTTTTTTTTTCTGCTCAAATACAGGTTTTTATTTAAGTAAAATAAAAAATGAATAAATTAAAAAAAAAAAATTAAAGTCGGTTCACGCCTTGAACCGACTTTAAACTTTAAGTCGTTTCATTTAAAGTTGAACCGACTTTAAATTGGTTTAAAGTTAGGTTTTAACCGACTTTAATGTCCCTTTTTGTAGTAGTGTTGCTATGAAAAAGGTATTCTTTTTGGCCAAACTTCAATGCTTAAAATTTTATTTTTTGACCGAAAATTATGCAAGGAATTTGTGTTTTAAATTAGAAATTTATCATATTGAATTAGGTTTTTGGTTATATCTCATTAGAAACATATTGATGACCCATCATATGTAACTTATTACATATATCTATATCTTTGTATGTAACTTGTTACATTTACTATACTTTCAGTGACATATCAAATATAACTTGTCTCATCCACCCATGTCTCGTATCTAACCCATTACATCCACAGTAGTTATGTTATCCTATCGAATATAACATTTTACATCCATATGTATATTTATGTATAACATGTTACATTCATATATATATATTTATATATAATATGTTATATCTACCATTATTTATATAACTCACAGTTACTTCTACATGTATCTTTGTATATAATATGTTGAATACACCATAGCTTTGATGAAGTCATTAGAGTTCTAGTTGGGTCTTCAAAAATGTGGTAAGTGTGACATTGTTATTATTTTATTGAAATTATAAAAAGATAGGTATGTTATCTTTTTATTATGTAATTTGGTATAATATGAAATTTAAATTAAGTTATTGCTATTTAAGATTTAATGATTATTTTATTAAAAACAAATTTATTTAAGTAAAAAACTATAACACTCCTCTAGTGTACATATATTTAAATTCTAAAGTCAACTGTGGATTGAGAAAGATATAATAACTTAAACCCATAGAGTTGCCAAATAACACTAAGCTTCTTTTTCCACCTTCAAGGGAATATATCCCTATTCTCCTATGCACATCTTTCACTCTCAAAATTTTGTAGCTTCTTTTTCCACCTTCAAGGGAGTATATCCCTATTCTCCTATGCATATCTTTCTCTCTCTAAATTTTATAATGCTCTCATAAATGGTTCTAGGGTACACATGAAATGCTTATATATTCCATCAATGTCATTATCTAAATTTTGTAATGCTCTTATAAATAAATCTAGGTACAAATGAATGCTTATATAATCACTCAATGTTAGTTATAAGCAAGTCCATCCATTTCCAAGTCCCTTATTAAAAATTGCTTCTTCAAATGTAATTGATGCAAGCAAAATTTCAATCATCCTTGACCGAGCCCTTTCTTGTTCGAGAGAACAATTAATCTAAGAATACCAAAATCACGTAGAACAAGAGAATTAGCGTGCACTTAGATGGATCAATCCCTTAACATATGTAGCCCAGATCATAATGCCCAATTTTTTTTTTTCAATACAATACTTCTAATCTAATCTTTGGTATTTTATAATCCATAGTAGTTCTCCAACATCTCTTATAAATTTACATGACATATCACACATATTTAATATACACATATTTTATAAATAGTGTAATATATATATATTAGGAATTAAGAATTTTTTTTGGTAAAAATACATTATGATTTTATCCTTTTGAGTGAATAAATACCAATTTTTCTCGGTCAGTGGATAACATATTCCATCCCAAGGAAATAGGTATTCTAGAAGAATATCATTATTTGGCTTTAAAAATTCAAACGAATAAAAAGAATGCAAATATCTAATCTATTATTAAGTCTATTCACACCAATCTAACAAAACAATAAAGAAATGCAATTTGGTGGTGGCACGGGTTGGAGCTCGCTAATGATATATATTTGCGTATTATAAATTTGTATTAAAAATAAAGCTATATATATATATAATCTATGCCCATTTAGCCAAAAGAGACATACAACCAGCCCCAAAAAGAAGGGATATATTTGCACCTAATTGAAGCATTCCATTGTTTTGCATTCTTGGATTCATAAAATCAGCAGCAAGGAGATCAACAAGTGACATGTAGATCAATATACCAGCTGATGCTGCATTGAAAATTCCTTCAACGATAAGAGCAGTAGAGCTAGTCTCACTATACACATTGCTTATTCCTATTCCTATTGCTATTCCAACTGGCGTTGTTAACGAGAAAAATAATACCATTATAGTGATTGAGCGAGACTTGAACTTTGCCTGAAAATTAAACGATACCACATTCATTTAGAAAAGGAAAACAAAAATTCTCTATTTTTTATTATTTTTACTTATCAAATTTAACTCATCCGTTATTAATCCAAAAGTTAAAATACTTTAAAAAATTATAAAAATAAAACTCTAAAAACATTCGACGATAAAAATAACATCAAAATAATATTAAATATTCTAAATAACGTTACTTCAATTTGAATGATATTATTAATATATAATATTTTAAATTTTTTTTTAATAATAAAAATATATAAAGTGAATATAAGAAAACGTATATTTTTATAGTTACGAGTTTTAAATATATTATTTTTAATTTTTTAAAATATTTTTTATTTTTATTATTAACTTTAAATCATCACATACATTATATGTACAAAAAATAAATAAATGGAGAAAAATATATAGATGTAATCCTTTAGAAAAATGTTATATAATGCTCAAAATCAACGTGAACATTCATCAATAAAACAACACCAATTTTATTTAATTAATTAGTAAAGAAATAAATTCTTGGTTCAAAAATATCAGGATTCAAAAGATATTTAATTTGAATGTGAGAAATCAGTACTGGTCAAAGTAAGCCACTCCTCCGTCCATTGGAAAGATGACAAAAGTCTTGTATTCTACGTAAAATAATTCAAAAGCTCATTAATTATCTTGTGTACATTATTACTAGTTAGCACAATTATTTTGCTTTTGGCATTTTGCAAAATAGAGGTAATGGCTCCAAATGTACTCAAGAGAAGCTCTCTGCAGTTATAAATTATTTTTTTATTATTAATTTTTTTTTTAAAAAGTGTAAAATGGATTTAAAATTGAGTATTTTTTTATATTAAAATTTGATAAATAATTATTAATTAAATAATAAAATATATTTTCTTAATCTATAATTAATTATAACGTAAATTATAATATGATTACAATTCTTAATAAATATATATTTTCTTTAAAATAGGGTCCAATTATCCTAGTAAAACGATTTGTATCAAAGTAATTTGAGCATACAATTTGCAACACCTATCAACTGATCTTTTGTTCCTCGGATAATCCAAACAGAATAAAAAACAAAAGCAAATGTGAAAAGGGAAAAGAGTCCAATTTCTTGTTTTTGTTGAAAAAATTTTACAATAATAAAAATAATATCTTTAATATTAATTACATATCTTTTAACTTAAAATAATAATTTTATGAGTTTTAAAGAATATTATTTTAAATAATTTCTCTTAAAAAAACAAAAAAGTTTATATCGTCTTTTAAAAGTCTGCTTTTTTTTTTACTAAGAAAATAATCTTATACTCGTTTAATCCTTTATTTTTTCAGAAACAGTACTACCATAAAACTCTTTTTGTACAAAAATATGAGTACTAATTATTATTTTTTAAAAAGTACATTGCAATCCAAATGATAAACTAGAAAGATATTGAGGTTGTTTATGAAGTTACTATATAATAATTAAATAATATAATTAAATTTATTTTTTAAATTAATTATTGCATGATATATTAATTGTTTGTTTAACAACTTAATGACTTTTTTAAAAAAATTAAGATAACCTGAGATATGCATCCTCCAAGTCCCATGCCCTCAAAAAATTGATGGAAAGTCAAAGCCGCTACAAGTGGCTTTATTGTTGATGGACTTTCCGAAGCACCCAAAGAAATTCCAATGATTACTGAATGTACCACAATTCCAAGCTCCAGAACCTAAACAATTTTATTTCAAATATATATATATTCTTTAGAAAATAAATAAATTTAATATATATTTTCTAGCATTCACACGAAACACAAAAGAAAAATAACAATAAAAAGTCAATATTCTTTTTCTTTTTCTTTTTTAGAAAAAGCATGTGTACGATTTTATATATATATATATATATATATATGAAAAAATAAATTGAAAAATAAGAAGAAAATTAAGAAAGATAAGTAATTTTCTCATAGAATTAGGATTATTTTTAATAATATCATATACTTTTTTTAAAAAATAATATTCATTAGAAAAAATTGATTGCTGATTATTTTTAAATAACAATTATACATTCATGTACAATAAAACTTGGGTAATCTATTTGGATTGCTTTAATCTTTTTATTAAAAATAGGATTTTTGAAAGAAAAAAAAAGTGTTTTATTTTCCTCTTTTAAAGTATTATTTAGTGTTTTTTTAGTAAGAAAATGATTATTAAATACTTTTGTTAAAAAAATTGGAAAAATTGAATGACTAAAAAATCCTGTACAATAAAACACTTATTTTTTTTCAAAAAGTATTTTTAAAAACAAGATAACTAAAAGATTCTTCTTCTACAAAAACATGACACTATAGAATACTTTTTTATTATAAATAATTTGTTATTAGTTATAATTATTTAAATTTAATTATACTGATAAATAATAATATCTCATATTATTTATAATTTATCAAAATCTTTTTCTAAAAAAACAGTAGAATTGGTTTTAAAAAGTAGAAAGCTTCAAAGGTTAAAAATAAATAAATAAATAAGACGAAAAAATCAAATACCTGTGAGATAACTCTATGTCTAAGAAGTTCAGATGAATTAGAGTTCTCAACAGAACCATGGGCATGACCATGAGTAGCATGAGTATGAACATGAACATGTCCCGTATGTTGTTCATCATGTTTCTCTTCATCTACTACTTGTTCAGATGAATTGTTATTTTTAAAGTGAGACTTATTGTAATACGAAGTAGCAAATGAATCAACCATCAAAGTCCCAATAGCTGCCACCATAGCAACAAAACCAGTGAATGGAAAATCCTGCCACGGTTTATCATTCAAACACGGTGAAGTTAAATTCTCGAAAGCATCAGGAAGTACATGAATAAACCCAGTTGATAAAATCACACCCGCTGCAAATGCTTTAATAATAAAGAATATATTCTTTTCTGGACTTAATGCTGGAACTGTCTTTCCCAAAATTGGGATCAAAACTCCAATTGCACCTGCTACTAATATTGAAGCAATGGCCGCAAATTTATATTTGAGTGCTTGGCTTTTGTCCCTACCTTCCTCGTCTGAATCACAAGTGCACTCTCCTAGAACATAAGTAGGTACTAGTACAAGGAAAAATAAAGTAGTAACAAGAAACTTTTGATCTTTCATGTTGAGAACAAAGTAAAATAAGAATTGGGTTGGGTTGGGTTGGGTTGGGGTTGTTTATGTTTCTACTTTGAAGTCTAAGAATCTTATATACAATAGGAGTCGTCATTGATAGAGACGGACTAGATCTACAGCGGCGACTTCTTTATGTTTTGATACAGGTTTCAGAGAAAGTGGCGTAATAGGAGATAAATAAAATCTTATTAAATTACCAATGACTTTGATTTGTATTTTTTATTGTAGGACTGTGTGTAGGGTAAATCGGTCAAGTGTGTGTGCATTATTGCTTTATGCGACGGAAAGATGAAGCCATCTTGTTTCTGTGAAATTTAAAAAGTAAGTTATCGTGGAAAATTTTGAAAGAGTAACTAAAAGTGTTGACAGTATGTCGACATACTGATGTTGAAAATTTCGAGGTTGATTCTAAAATGACGAAATTATGTGCCATTTTATTTTAATGCTGAAAATTTCGGCTAGTTTAATTTTATACATATATATATATATATATTTATTTATTTATGGTTATTGATTTTGTATTTCTCTGATTTACTTCCCTAAAAAAATAATTGCTTAAAATAGTCAGTTATCAAAGTAGTTGTCAGCTTGGACTTTTATAACTTTATTTTTTTGGAATATTAGTATATCGTTTATATTTATTATTGTATATTAAGATATTATTAATATTATTTTTATTTATTTATGTTATTTTACATGGAAATGAATCAATCACAGTCAACTATTTCAACAAAGTTAGAGGGATGAGAACAATGGCTCAATTTTCAAATAATAGTTGGTTTTTTTCCTTAAATTTCTTTATTTTCTATAACTTTAATCTATGTATCTAACTCCGGTTTTTGTTTTCAAATTGTGTTAATTATATTCTCAATTATACCTACCAAATGCATGTTTTTTAATAATAATAATAATAAAATAAGCAAAAGTTTAGATTATATCATTTATATTATTTAATTATATAATTTAAAATTAATATTATTTTATCTTACTCTTTTAAGAAAATATTCATTAAAGTTAAAATTTAATTTACAAATATTTTTAATTAAATTTATGAAATAAATTTTCAATAACTTAATTAATATATTTAATAATTATTTTTACTATTGAACAATAATTTTAATCTTATTTATTTTTTAATTTTATTATCATTGTATTTTTACCAAAATAATAATATCTCTCAATTTTATTATTTTTTAGTTTTATTTTTACCTAAATAATAATATATTATTAATATGTATCAATAATAATATTATAATAATGTACATCAAATAATATTATTTTATTATAAATTTTATTAAAATTTAATTTTTAATCATCTACACCCCTTTTATATAACAAACACACAAAAAAATCATTTTTTATTCTATAAAATTTTAAAGATCTTTTTTCTTGATAAAATTATTATAAGAAGCAATTTACTTATTTTATTTTGTTGGGACACTTTATATCTCATTATTAATTATAAAACGTATGAACCAACATCGAATTTTTAATGTAATAAATGCCCACTTTTTCAAGCACCCTAAGACCCGTGTTTTACGCATATCGGAGAATTAGACACTGGGGAAAAGAAAAGGATTAATACTATTCTTTTAATATTATATGAAGAAAAAAAACAATAATTAAGATTAACATTCCACGTTAACGACCTTACCAACTAATTAATGGCTAATTTTCTTCTTTTTTTAATAATTATTTTCTTTATTATCTTGCTTCTCGTGTAATTTATATTCTTTGTTTTACGATCTTTTCATTATTTTCATAAATTTTATAATCAATTTAAAATTTTAAGTTATTAATTTTAATTAACTCGTTAAAAAATTAAAAAATTAAAATTAAATTATTATCAATAGTTTAACACTTAAACTATAATACTATCGAAAAAACAATAATTTTTAGAAAATTGAAGTAAATATTTGATAACCTATCGATTTTGAGATGATCAATTAAGCAATATTTGTTTTTCAAATAGGAGATATTATCACACATGGACCAAATTTCACCGAAGATTTTGCAACGTTATAAATATCATTATCTTCATTATAGCTTGCAAATGACATATGTTGAAGAAAATAAGTTATTAATGACTTTATCTCCATATTTCATTTGTAATTAAATTCATTCGTGTGTTAATGTCTTAATTTAAAGACTCAAGAGAATGAGTTTCCATTTTTTTTAACTTGTGATTTGAGAGTAAGGTATTCATGTTCAAGCTCTTCGTCTTCATAATAGTAGAAAAAAGTGATCAACTTGGAAAACTAAAAAATTAGAATAAATTATGTTAGATCAAGGTTGACAATTATTAACTGGAGTCAGAGTACATTGATTTGCAAGACAAACATAGGGCCATTTGGATATGTGGTGTCTTGTGAGATATGGGTGAAGGGTTTTAGATGATTATGACAAAGACTAGTGTTAACATATGCTTGGAGTCATATGAATAACGAAAGAAACAGGGGTGGGTACACAGTTTCTTGAACAAATTTGATCGATTTAGGTGTTAGGGAAGCTTGTAAATGGTTGAGGAATGATTGGTCAGAGTCATCTAAAACTGGAAAGAGTAACAATGGCAACTAGGTATTGAGTTTATTGTTGAATTTGGACAAAAAATATACCAATAATCTAAATAAGGGTATTTCATATGTCACAATTAAGAATATAAGTCAAAAAGGTATCAAAACAAGAATATGGGAAGTCCAAAGGTACCAAGGGTGTAGTCGAAAAGAAATTTTTTGGTCATGGGTTTTCTTTTCTCAATAATGTCTAGAGACATGATGGATGAGTTTTGTCGGTGATCGTGTTCAAGTTTTGAAGGTGAGGTCTTTAAGTCACTTTGTACTTGTGTTTATGTGTTAACTCCATGTGTGGAAAACACGATGTTTGTTTTATTTTGCTCAGTATTCTATCATCCTTTATGTAAGGTTAGTTACTATAGATCAATAATACACGCACACATCTAGTTAAGAACACTTTGTACATAAGCATGTTTATACACATCACGAGGTTCATTTTCGTAGTAAGTATACTAAGTGGAATGTTGGATTTCAACGAGGAAGAAAGTGAGCAAGTCAACGTTGTCACTTGTGTTTTTTATTCGTTTCGGGTGCGAGTATTTATGAAAAGTATTCGATAATTTTTTGAAATGAAAAATGTGACTTTCTACCACCTCGTCACCAAGCTCGCTAAGAACATCGCCACAAGTGGTGGTTGGCAAGGTGGAAAATCTGAGTTCTATAAATAATCTATTACTTTTTCAGTTTTGGTATCCAGAAAAATATGGCAGAGCTTTGTCAAATTAACATCTCCCCCTTTCTATTTTGAATCACTAATACCTTGTGTGTTATTCTGTATTAGTGATTCATGATTGTGTAAGCAAAACCATACTTGTGAGTAGTGAGTACTCGAGGCAATGTTGGTAAGTGTTTTATGTGAGGTGAGCCGTATGTCGACCGATAGTTACTTTGATGCAACTTTTTATATGTGAGAATATCTTTGTGAGAATGAGGTAGAGTCAAATTATTTGAGTTCTTACATCTTGGACTATGTGTCCTTAGTGGTTTGTGGTGGATTGTGTGTCTTTTTTTATTGGATGTTTATGTTCGATGGTTGTTCTTTTGATTGTGCACGTCACTCATTACTTATTTGTGGTTTCTTATCTCACTACCTTGGGTTGTGTTGGCTTTGAAGGTAACCCAGGTTCGTGTGTCAAATTAGGTTGTTACGAAAGTGGTAATAGATAGTTGGGACGAAGGTCTCAACTGATAGAGGTATTGATTGTTTTATTTTTTATCAGAGTTATAACTGTTTTATTGATTAGTAGTATTTACTGCTAATTGATTGTCTTAAATAACAGGAGGATATTACCACATAGATAGGATTTCTGTGTAGGTTTACCTTATTATATATGTTGTTATGCATGATTTACTATTGTGCAAGTATAATGTTTTTACTGTGTATATTCCATTGTACTAGATTTAGACTATGATTAAAAAACTTATTTGTTTTGCGTAGTTGCATGCTTTCTTTCATTTTCTTGTAGGATGTCTATAGCTTTCTAATTATTTCTTCTATTTTTTTATCATACATTTTTGGTGAGTCTCTAAGGAGTCTATATCTCCTTACCTTGGTAGTTTACCATTTGTTGGACTCTTTGTTATGATTTATTATGTATTGTATGATTACATGCTGTGAAAGTATAATAATCATTTACAAAATATATTTTCACATATGAGATCTTGAATAGATTGGAAGTCCCTTCCACCTTTTTAGTATATATGATTGTCTTGTATGTTGTGTGATGTTTGCTATATTTATGCATGCTGCTAACCTAGATAAGAGCTTGTAAGCACATCGTTCCTAGTGTGTTTACTATAGTTTATTCTTTCTTTCTGTAGGTTGTTTTTGTAAGTGTTGAATTGAGAATGTTATTTAATTCTTCCATTGTATTAATTGCACAATTCAGTTTATAAGGCTTGCTTAGATGAATTAATATAGAGATTGTGAAAAGATTTCACGGGGTTGCTATATCCACCCCTTATCTGCGTATGGGAATCTTCATTTGGTATCAGAATGAATCAACCTTGCTTAAGCTTAACCACCTGGGTGCGCTACCCTATAGCTCTATCTACATACACATACACATTGTATGTTTGTGTTCTTTATTCCCTGTGTGTGGATTGTTATTGTTCTTTAAGGTCATTTATCTCCATGAACCTTTGTTGTTTATATGTTCCCTATTTTTTCATTCATGCATATCTCTTTCTCTCTATCAGTTTCTTTATCTTGCATAGTATGTTATCTAACTTACTTCTTATTATGCCTGATTGTTTGATATTTTACTAGTTTTCTCCCCTACTAGTTGCTTTGACATGTTTTTTATATGTATATACCTTGCATGTTTCTTACTTCTTGTCCTGTAGCTACTTGCATGAGCATTATGTCACATGTTCTTATCATGTAGTGTCAAAATTTTAGGTCTTCTTTTCCTAGTCCTATCATTCATTTGCTATGTCATATAAAATGTATCTCGCCTTTTTCTTCTAGATTCTTCTTTATTATACCTAGTATATTGTATGTTGGTTCTTTATTAGTCTCTTATTGATTTTTGTACATCTTATGACCATTCTTCCTTCTTGTGTGCTTTAGTTGTATCTTTGGAGAAAACTGAGGTGTTGTTACAAACTTGTTTACATAGTGTTTCTCTATATTATGCTTGTATGTGTTTGCCTTATGTATCTGTATGTCATATAAATTATTTACCTATCTTTAGGACTCTTGACTTACATGCACTGATGTGATTAAACTTGTGTGTTTAATTGACATTCTTCGTATTTAAGGTGTTGACCCTGTCTAAGCATGTCTCTTGTTTCTGTTTTGGAGCTTGAGTCTTTCTCACATGCTTATATATTTTTGTAACATCCCTTATTTCTTCTCTTTTGAGGGTGTTACCTATGTAGTTAGTCAATGTTTTCCTTCTTATGACTAGCGATGATATGATTATTATCGATGATCTATTCTGAGGTAATTATTTGCAATTTATTGCCTTTTCTCTCTCTAGAGATAACACTACGCGATTTGTGTTGATAATCTCTCTTAATGCATACTTGTCTTTTTGGCACATGTTCTCCTTGAGGCCATATTTTTCATCTCGCTTCTTTGTTGTTGTGTTTCTTGTCTGTGTCTCTAAACTATACTTATCATGTTTTACTACTTTTAGAAAAAAAGGATATTTGTCTTTGGTCATTTTGCATTCTCCTTTTCTCAATTCTCTCTTAATTCTCCTTGTCTTGGTTATGACATATGTTTTCATTGAGTGTTGGTATGGTTGAATTCTTATGTTGAATTTGAAAAGAACTTTTTCGTATACACATGCCATAACTCTGTGAATTTGTATGGATAATTTGAGATGTTTTTGTGGATTTCTACTTTGATGATTTGTATGACTCTAACAAACTCTAGAATCCATTTTTAGTGTTTCTCGAGACGAAATCCTAAGTTCTACTTGGATGAAAAGAGGATTTAAGCCATCATTAAATCATGATCCTTTCTTGTCACCAATGTTTTCTTATCCTTAGTATCCCTTCTTTAAGTCATCATGTTATGGCTTCTTGTTTTTACACCTAAACACTGTCTTAGCTAAAATGATTATTCTCTCTTAACTTTTACACCCTTTGTTGAGCTTGTAAGCTTTGAGAATGTCCTTTTTACCTTTTTGGTTTCAATTTTTTTTTAAAAGAGAATAAGGAAGGTCTAAAATGGAATTTAAAAAAAAAGGAAGATGGAGAAAAGAAAAAAGAAAAAGAAATAAAGTGTTATGATTCATTTAAAAAAACAAAGAGAAAGAAAGAAAAGAAAAGAAAAGTGAAAAGATGATAAGCATTTTAAGGAAGTGTTGCTTAATCTTTTGAATTTTATGTACTATTCTAATAACTTCATTTTTTGAAGTTTGAGAAGTAAAGAAAAAAGAACCTATATTGGTGTCTTGAAAATGAACTTATTTGTCTGATTGGATCAACAAAGGTATGGTTGACCTTAAATATCTTCTCTTCTACCCGAACCACTACCTATCATTACAAGTTTTAAGAACCCTATTGATTTATCCAAAGCTTGCACTTTCATTAGTAGAGAGAGAGGCTAATTGTATACATATGAAGTTTGGTCCTACTTTAGTCTATATTTTTATTTGCTTGGTTCATATAAGCATAACACGATGTCATATAGAGTAAACAAGTTTAGCATATCACACATTGTGCATGTCTTCAAAAATTTAGTCATACCCTTACTTGAATGCATCTTGGATTGATGGATGAGTGGATATTTATATTAATGCATTGTTTATTCTCTGAGAACACTCAAGTTCTTTAAACATGCTTAGTTTGCTTTCCTTCTTTTTCTATTACTTGTTTTCTACTTTGTGTAGATACTTCTGTTTTAGTGGATTTTTGAGAGAATGATTCATAACATATCTATTGCCTTATTTGCATACTTTTAGGGGGAGAGATGTGTGTCATTTTCGTGGTGTCATGGGGAGTCCTTTGTTTTATACATGGGGCCATATTATGTTGTTATGTTCTTGTGATTCTTTCTTCTTTTTTACATCACTTTGCACTATTTACAATCTCTTGTTTTGTGTGTCTTCCTATGTGTTTACCTACATCCATAATGTAGTGAGTTATTTTACATGTTTATTGCTCATAGTTGATAGCTTGGTAGTTTTCGTTGAAATGCATGACATATGTTTTCTTTAGTAGATTGAAATGTCTTTTTGTATGTATATGGATAGTATAAGGTGAGGTTATAAGATTGAACACACCCAAATGTTGTTAGAGAAAGATAGTTGAATCACTAGGAGTGTGCCAACTTAGAAGATGGTTGGACTTCTTGTCAACTCCTTCTCAAGGATTCGTTGACACATTTACGTGACAATGATATTTGGGGAAATATTGTTGAGTCACTAAGAGTGTGACAACTTGGAAGATATTAGACTCATATCCAACATCTTTTTTCATATTTGTTTACATATTTATGTGCCTTTCATGTTTTACTCCGCATCCTATCGGTATATTGTATGCACGTTACAAAGCCCTTTATGCCTTCCCACAACACATATAGATGTGGGGCTTTGTACTATGTGTTGCATTAGGAAGATGTTTTTTTGTTTGCATTACTCTTGACTTATTTATGCATTCAAGTTGTTGTTTGTTATATGCTTTTATCTTACTATTGTCATCGTATTATTTTTTGTATTTCTTACTTGATTACATATGTTGCTTCTTTTTGTGTTTACTTTAATCTTCTTTGTTATGTTGTATGAGTGTTAGGATTATTGCATTTCTATTTGGCTTCTCTCCTTCATATAGAGGTGTGATATATTGCATACCTATGTGTGTTTGCTTTGAGTTTTCATGTCAAAAAAGGAAAAAAGTGTGCATAACTTGTGTTTGTTTGTTAACATGTTATTTGTTGCATGAGATAGTAAGTGTAGTCTACACTGCATTATGTTTAACTAATATGCATACACTTAGGAAGAGTGTTGCATATGTTCAGGACGAGTTTACATATTGGTGTTGTATAAAGATTGTGTAGTTTTCATATTTGTATTGCATGTAGATTGTGTAGTTTGAATATTTGTATTGCAAATAGATAGTGTTTATTTCTGCTATATGTTAATTATGCTTAGGCTATCAGTATGTATCTATGTATTGGTAACACGATAGTAATTGAATACATTACACAATGTTTTGGCCTGACATGTTCACGTATTATGTGTTTGTTTCATTTGTGTAGGCTACAGGTGTATAGAGAAGTCTTCGTGCTTTTGGTATGCTATGTATAGTGGTGCTAAGATCCTCATTTCTTGGAGTGATAGAATGGATTAGATATTACATGAAGATGGATAGAGCGCACAAATTGGATGCACTTGGTTTAGGTGTGTTTTTCTAGTTTGGGTGTGTGTCATTGTTTTGGTTATGAGAATAAATATCTTTAGGTCATCATCATGATCATCTCATGACAAATGTGAGCATGTATTCAGTTGTGTAGTGTTTTGACATAAAAAGTCAAAGAAGGAGATTGTAAGTCCCATTATATTCATGTCAATGTGTTGGCTTTCCATGTATAAAACGTGGTGTTTGTTTTATTTTACTTAGTGCTCAGTCATCCTCTATATAAAGTTGGTTATTACACATGAGTAATACATACACGCATATAGTTAAGAACACTTTGTATGCAAACATGTTTACACATAACACAAATCTGATTTTCATAATGTGCATGCTAAATGGAGTATTGGTTTTCGACAAGGGAGCATGCAAGCGAACTGACATTGTCACTTGTGTTTTTGGTTCGTTTCGAGTGTGGGTATTTATAGAAAGTATTCGCCAATTTTTGGAATGAAAAAATGTGACTTTTTACCCCCTCACTACCAAGCTTTCCAAGGACCTTGTCACAAGTGGTGGCGATGTGGCTGGTGAAGTAACAAATTTGAGCTCTATAAATGCCTACACACTTCTTCATTTTTGGTATCTAGAAAAATATGACAGAGCTCTATTAAATTAACATCTCACTCTTTTTGTTTCTAGATTACTAATACCTTGTGTATTGTTTGGTATTAATGATTCGTGATTGTGTGAGCTAGATCATGCTTGTGAATTATGAGTACTTAAGGTAGTGTTTGCAAGTGATTATGTGAGGTGAGCCATGTATTGGCTAGTAGTTACCTTAATGCAACTTTTTATATGTGAGAATCTCTTTATAAGAATGGACGGAGTTAAATTCTTTGGGTTTTCACATCTTGGACAAAGGTCTCAATTGATAAAGGTATTGGTGATTTTATTTTTTATCAGAGTTGTAACTATTTTATTGATAAGTGAATTATTTGCTGCAGAATAACTACCTTAAGCAGCTCGAGGATGTTAACATATAGATAGGATTTTTATGTGGGTTTACCTTATTATGTCTTTTGTTATGCATGATTTGTTATTGTGCTAGTATAATATGAGTTTCTATCATGTATGTTTCATCATACTAGATTTAGATTATAACTAAAAAGCTTATATGTTTTTCGTAATTGCATGTTTTCTTTCATTTTCTTGTAACATATATACCTATAGCTTTCTAATTATTTCTTTTGCTTTTTAATCATGCATTTTTGGTGTTAGTCTCTAAAGAATATGTATCTCCTTACCTTAGTAATATACCATGTGTTGGATTTTTTATTATGATTTGTTATGTAATGTATAATTGCATGCTATGAAAGTATAATCATCATTTATCGAATATATTCTCACATATAAGGTCATGAAGAGATTGGAAGTCCCCTATAGCTTTTTAGTATATATGACTGTTTTGTATGTTGTGTGATGTTTGTTATATTTATGCATGCTGCTAACCTGGACAGAAGACTATGAGACACACCATCAATGGTGTGTTTTACTACAATTTATTCTTTCTTTTTATAAGTTGTTTTTGTTAAATGTTAAATTGAGAATGTAATTTTTTTAGTGTTAATTGTTTAATTCACATTGTGAGACCTACTTGACTGAATTGATATAAAGCTCGCGAAAACATTCTACAGGTTGACATTTTCACCCCTCATCTAGGTCTCTGTTACCTATTTGAATAGGAAGAAAAATTTACCTTAGTGTAATTATTTTTGTAGGTGAGAGTGATGGTGGCAACAATAATCTTGGTGGGGTGGAGATCTAGTTGGGAGAGGTGGTTGGTTTTAGATTTTTTAATTTTTTTTACGAAGTTTTTTTTCAAAATAATAAGATAGAAAATTTCATTTTAAAAAATAAAATTTTCTTGACTTTAATACCAAATTGATGTAGAAAATAAAGGATACATTAGAAAAATAACAAACAAAATAGAAAAAATAATAAACAAATTAGAGATTAGAGATTTAAACAAATAAAAAATGAAAGAAACATACAGATTATTGGGACAAACAAATAATTGTACTTTCGATTCATTCTATTTTTTAAATTCAACTATAATGTTATATTGATCTATAGAATAAAAATAACAAATTAGATAAATATAAAATAATTAATAAAATTATAAATATAAAATTTAAAAAATAATAAAATAATATGATAAATAATGTTAATCTCGTAAACCTATTTTAAATAGTATATTGTTTGAGAAATATTTATTAAGGCTAGAGTAATTTAAATTCTTACTTACTAATTTTTGTTTCAATTGTTTTTAAAAGCGAAAAATTCTACTTACTAATTTTTCTTTGAATTTTTTTTAAAAGTGAAAAATTTGTTCTAACAATAGTCTTTATTGTTCTAACATGATATTTAATTATTTTACATTAAGTGGATATTTATATTTTTAATAAAAATCATTATATTTATATTATTTTTTATTAATTTGAAATAATATATTAATAATGTTTTATTATCAATAAATTATTCCTCAATTTAAATTACTCATCATATCTTTTTCTATTTTTTTTATAATGAATTGTGGCAGTATTAAGACGTTACAAGCTAGGATTTCACATTTCTTTGAAATCGGTTAAGATATATAAAAATAATAATTTAAAGAAATTCGATACATTAGGTTTAAAGTGTATAATAAAAATGAATAATAGAATAATGTTATATTATAATAAAAATGTTTAAAATATTATCACCTTTATTTATTTATTTATATTATGTTATAGAGTAATGAATTAATCTTTTATCAATAGTGTTGAAAGTCAACTGCTAGAGAGCTAGATAACTGCAACATGACATAACGAGCACCTCACAATTTTTGTAAATCAATATTTTAATCAGTAAATATTATATATAGATTTCGTTCGATGTCACCTTTAAAAAATACTTCTTTTCAAAGCCATATCCTGACTTTAATTTAAAAAGTTATTCATTGACAATTATATTAATTAAACAAAAAACATTCTATAATTCAGTACCAGTCATATATATTTTTGAGCACTCCTAACACATTATTATTAAACAACTAATGGTCAAAACATTGTTTTAGTTTTAGTTGTATGGAAGCAAAGATGTTAAATATTCTTGTTTATTTCAGATAGTTTTAGAGGATACAAAAGTAATTGACCGTTGTACTCACATATTTTTCTTCCTTTCTATATTTTAGATAGTTTTAAAGTTTTACTATATTATGTTTTGTTGCATTTTTGGATTTGATCTAAATCAATAGATACTTTAATTTTTTGTGCTTTGCACATGGATGTTAAACTTGAAAAATGATTTACAAATTATGAAGGTAATCACTTACACGTAGAGGATTATACGTGATAAAAAGATCAACCCTAATATTATAATATGAACGAAATAAAATTTTGAGAGATAAATAATTTAGAAAAATAAAATAAAAATATAAAACATTTTTGCTTTGAGTTATATATACAAGTTTAATTAAGAGTTATCGGTGATTATTATCGATATAAATTTTTTTTATTTATTTACCAATAATATATATTTTTTTATTTCGTTATAAGTTAAACAAATAAAAGAAAATTGATTGATCGAAAATAGACACATAATATATTATAGAATAATCAATAATATCTCCTATCAAAAATATCAAAAATAATATGGGGAATATGCATATAGCAACAATTTTGATTTTGATCCCAACTTGCTCCTTTTTAAAATTAAATTAGATTTGCATTGATGTGGAGCTGGCTTAAAATATTGTTAATATAAAGATCAAATTATGTGGAGCTTACTTAACAAATCTAGTTAATTAGACCCTACGTGAGGTATTTCCGAATTGAAAAATAATAAGATCATTAATACACAGATCATATGAACATTAAAACTTATTAAATTTGGTTTACTTACTTCTCCTCCACTTTGAGTGATTCTTATTAAAAACAATTTTTTAATTAAAAAAAAAAACTAAAGAAACTATAAAAATTACTAAGACAAATATATTATTTTGTTAAGATAAATATCATGGACCTATATGGAGTGCTGTATGTCACGTCCCGCTCAAAATGTCCCTAAAAATCCAAATGTTGGCTGCCTAAAGGATCTAGACATATGGAAAGTTCTAGAGTTGCCTAGAGAGTCTAGAGAGTAGAGTTGGACTCAACCTCAAGTCAAGACCCTAGAAGAATGTTCTGAAGAGCACTGAGAGTGCTAGAATGAGGCCGGAATATTCTAGAACGTGCCGGATGGTTCGGGAAGGTTGTAGAAGGCCGCTGGAAGCTCAGGAACATCCGGAAGGTGCGTGCGAAGGCGCTAGAAAACCTAAAAGACTCTAGAGTTGGCCACAAGGTCTAGAACCTTGTGGCATGTTGTACATAATACTAGAAGACTCATGTACATTCTAGACTAGGAAGACTCTAGAAAGTGGTGGCATGCTCTTAAGCTTAGAGCCACACTATAAATAGACCACTTGGTCTTCATTTGGATTCAACTTGGAAATTCCTAACAATCTTGGGAAATTGTAACATAAACTCTCTCTAGAGCAATACAAAGCATTCTTTGAAACTCTCTTGCTAATCTCTTTGGAGAATTCGTTAGAAAGGTGCTTAGTGCAGCGGACCATTGCTGCCGCACGATCGCTATTGAAAGTTTAAGGTCGTGACAGTTGGTATCAGAGCTTTCGGTTGAAGCAATCTTACTCTTGGCATAATGAAGAACGTTGCTCCATCTACACCAAGCGTTGATGTTCCACCTATGGAACGTGGACGTGAGGAAGTTCGGAAACCATCGAAAGAATCTCGAGCTAAGTCGAAAGACATGCTTTCTAGCTTGGAAGCACGTGGGAAGTGCACGGAGACGGCTTAAGGGAGTCATTCGACCGGGTGACAACTTAGAGGAGCGTTGCAATGGCTTGGAGGCCGAGGATGTGGAGATCCGTGCGGCGGTTAAGATGTCCCTCAACGAGCTAGACGGTGGACTAAGGCAAGAGATTTGCTGGGCTAAAAACCGAACTTGCCAAGGTAAGGGATCTTGTCCAAAGAGAACTTGCTAATGTTTTGCTTAGAATGGAGGACATGAGTGGCGATCTAGCTCATACGTGTCGGGCCATGGCACGGGAACTAGCACGTACCACCGTCGTTGAGGCTAAGAGGGTAGATGTTCCCAAGCCCAAGACCTCAATGGCGTTAGGAACGCTAGGGAAGTTGAGAACTTCCTATGGGGGTTGGAACAATACTTTGAGGCTATCGGCATAACGGACCATGCAAGAAGATCCGAAGCTGCAGCCCATGTATCTATCCGACACTGCGATGTTGTGGTGGAGACGGAGCATGGAGATGTGCAACGAGGGTTTGCACAATTGATACCTTTGATGACTTCAAAAGAGGAGTTCGATGCGATTCTTCCCGTAAATGCTGAAGAGGAAGGCAGGAGGACGATTGCGGCGGTTAAAGCAAACGGGGTAGTATGAGGACTACGTGAAGGAGTTCACAACCCTGTTGCTTGAAGTTCCTGACACATGTGACAAGGATGCCCTATTCTTGTTCATGGATGGGCTTCAATCGTGGGCTAACCTTGAGCTCAAGCGACGTGGTGTCCAAGACTTGTCTTCGGCCATTGCGATCGCGGAAAGCTTTATTGATTACTCCACAAACAAAGAGAGCTCCAAAGCCAGATAAGAAGTTTGTTGGAGGAAAGAGTGGAAGCCGGCTGTGGTAAAGGTCGGGGACTCAAGAACTACAAAGACGCCTCCTCATTCAAGCCACGAGACAAGCGGGAAGGAGAAGGAGGATCGGAATGCCTCGGCCCCGTGTGACGTGCTTCATATGTGACGGACCGCATGGGCACGAGAATGTCCGAAGAGGGAAGGCCTTGAGTGCCTTAGTTGCTTCCACTCATGAGCGAGGATGGAGGCGGAGTCGGACGAAGGTGCAAAGATGGGGTTCTTCGCGCCTACTTCAGGTGCATTGCGGGCCCCGAAGACCCCTAAAGGTTTGATGTACGTGGATGCCACCATCAATGGTAAGGTCGCCAAAGCATTGGCTCGACAGTGCATTGCACAACTTTGTTTCGGTGGAAGAAGCAGCAGACTCGGCCTAAAGGTTGTGTGGAGGATGGTTCTCTCAAAGCAGTTAACTCAAGAAGACTGCCATTACATGGAGCTGCCGAGAGTTAAGGTCGATCTCGGTGCTTGGGCTGGCCAAGTGGACTTGTCGTGGCGCCTATGGACGACTTCTCTATTGTATTCGGCATGGAGTTCTTGGACCGGTAAGAGCTTTCTTGGTGCCACGTTCAAATCCTACATGTGCATCATGGATGGTGCGAAGGCATGTGGTACCGACGGAGAGGACCACTAGACCTACCACCCAAGCTCTCTCGCGCTCAATTCAAGCCAAGGGGTTGAAGAGGGATGAAGAGTTATTTGGCCATCCTAAAGGAATAAGATGATGAAGAGCGTCACCAAAGCCTAGCTTGAAGCGGAAGTGCAAGAGTTTGTCCTAAACAAGTTCAATGATGTAATCCTAAGGCATTACCCATTACCTCCAGGAGGAGGCAGACCATGAAATAGAGTTGGAACCCCAGACTAGGCCACCAAAGAATGAGCCCATATCGAATGGCTAATTCGTGAGTTGGCGAGGGTGCGGAAGCAACTCGATGAATTGTCGGATGCCGGCTTTATAAGGCCCCTCCAAAGCCCCATTTAGTGCCTAGGTTCTCTTTCAAAGGAAGAAGGATGGCTCGCTACGAATGTCGTGCATCGACTATCGGGCTCTAAATAAGATCACGGCCAAGAACAAGTATCCTATCCCTCTTATTCCGATTTGTTTGATCAATTGGGAGTGCAAGATACTTCACAAAATTGGACCTACGATCGGGATACTACCAGTGTACGCATAGCCAAGGGAGATGAGCCCAAGACTACTTGTGTAAACTGTGTATGGTGCCCATGAGTTCCTTGTTATGCCATTCGGTCTCACAAATGCACCGCCCACCTTGCACTCTTATGAACAAGATTTTCCATCCCTACCTCGATCGGTTCGTGGTAGCGTATATCTTGACGACATTGTGATATATACCGAGGCTTTGGAAGAACATCTAGAGCATTTGAAGAAGGTGTTTCGAGGTCCTGCGGAAAATGAGCTATACGTCAAGAAGGAGAAATGTTCCTTTGCCCAAGATGAGGTGATGTTCTTAGGGCGTAGGATAAAGGATGGAAAACTAATGATGGATGGAGCTAAGGTGAAAGCCATCCAAGAATGGGGAACCTCCCGCCAAGGTTCCCGAGTTGAGATCTTTCCTTGGTGGTGAACTATTACGAGTAAGGTTTATCAAGTCCTACTCGCCAGAAGAAAGCAGCCCCACTCACTAACCTCGCTCAAAAAGAACAAGGCTTGGGAATGGATTGTGTGAATGCCAAGCCTCATTCGAAGACTTAAAGAAGGCCGTTAGTGAAGAATCGGTGCTGTCTTCCAGACCCCTCCAAGACATACGAGCCGCACACGGATGCCTCGTACTTCGCCATTGGTGGAGTTTTGATGCAGAAGAGGCGTCCAGATAGCTTATGAGAGCCGCAAGTTGAATGACACCGAACGCCGCTACACCGTGCAAGAGAAAGAAATGACAGCCTATCATTCATTGCCTAAGGGTGGCGACACTACTTATTGGGTTCTCATTTTGTTAACATGACGGACAATGTTGCAACAAGCTACTTCCCGGACTCAAAAGAAGTTGAGTCCTAAGCAAGCTCCTATGGGGCAAGATTTCTTAGCGGTTGACTATAGGTTGGAGTACAAGCCCTGGTAAGGCCAATGTGGCGGGCTGAGGGCCGAGTAAAGCGGAATTAGCATGTTCGAGTAGGCCAAGTAGTCCTTTGCTAGAAAGGATCAAAGAAGTGGCCTGGAGCATGATACCGCTTGCTCAAAACCTCCTTGCCCTCATCAAGGAAGGAAAGACGAGACGATTTTGGCCGAGCGACGACTACATGCCAAGCGAGAATCGAATCTTTGTGCCAAAATGGGGAGCTTAAGGAAAGAGCTTATCAAGGAGTGCCATGATTCGTTATGGGCTGGACACCCAGAATGAGGCGCACTCTTGCTTTGATCAAGTCTATCTACTATTGGCCTGACTTAAGACGATGTCGAAGCTTATGTAAGAACTTGTTGTGTGCCAACAGACAAGCTAAGCAAAGACGCACCCTAGGGTTGTTGTAACCGCCTATTCCGAGACCACGGGAAAGCGTCTCTATGGACTTCATCACTGCTTGCCAAAATCGATGGCTTTGGCAAAGATCATCGTCGTTATTGACCGTCAGAAATATGCAACATTCATACCGCCTCAACGGATCGCACGGCAGATGAGACGGCACGGCCGTTTGTTCCTCAAGAATGTTGTGAAGCACGGGGAATCCCATCTAATATCGTGAGTGACCGAGACCCACGATTCACGGGGAAATTTTGGACTGAACTATTCAAGCTACTGGGATCAGACTTGAATTTCTCTACCAGTTTTCATCCCCAAAGTGATGGGCAAACGGAGCGTGCCAACGCATTGTTGGAGTTGTACCTTAGGCACTTTGTTAGTGCCAACCAACACGATTGGGCGAAGCTGTTGGATGTAGCCCAATTCTCTTATAACTTACAACGGAGCGAGTCTACCTCAAAGAGTCCCTTCGAGATCGTCATGGGACAAGAATCCTTCATGACTCCTGGGTGCCTTGGCCACGAGTTATGAAGGGAAGAGTCCTGCTGCCTTCAAATTTGCCAAGGCATGGCATGAACAAGCTGAGTTGGCTCGAGCTTATCTGAACAAGGCGTCTAAAAAGATGAAGAAATGGGCTGACAAGAAGAGGAGGATGGTGGAGTTTCAGGAAGGAGATTTGGTCCTGGTTAAACTATTGCCCCAACAGTTCAAGAGCTTGCGGAAGGTTCGCTGGGGTTGGCGCGGAAATATGAAGACCATTTCGATCCCTTAAACAAGCCTCGGTAAGGTGTCATACAAGCCGCAACTCCCTCCGAAGCTTAAAATATATCCCGTTTTTCATGTAAGCATGCTAAAACCTTATCACGAAGACAAGGAAGATATGAGTCGAGGAGAATCCAAGAGTACGCCTACATGAGTGGTAACCTCCTTTGACAAGGAAGGACTCGATCTGCGGATCGCCCGATCCGGCGTGAGGTGTACCAAGTTATCGGGAGGTACTTGGTCAAATGGAAAAAATGCTCAGGATGTTGAGACAAGCTGGGAACCCGAAGATTCTTTGTGGCAATTCAAAGATGACATCGAGAGGTTCAAGTTGAAGGCGCGACGAGGGCGTCGCGAACTCGAGTGCAGGTGTCACGTCCGTTTCAAAATGTCCCTAAAAATCCAAATGTTGCCGCCTAAAGGATCTAGACATATGGAAAGTTCTAGAGTTGCCTATAAGTCTAGAAAGGGCTAGAGTTGGACGGACTCAACTCAGCTTGAAGACCCAGAATGTTCTGCAGCACGCCGGAAGTGCTAGAAAACGGGCCGGGAATATTCTAGAACGTGCCACATGGTTCGGGAAGGTTGTAGAAGCTGCTGGAAGCTTGTGGAACATCCCGGAAGGTGCATGAAGCAACTAGAAAAACCTAGAAGACTCTAGAGTTGGCTAGAAGGTCCTAGAAGCTTCTGCCATATTTAAGATAATACTAGAAGACTCATGTACATTCTAGACTAGGAAGACTCTAGAAAGTGGTGGCATGCTCTTAAGCTTAGAGCCACACTATAAATAGACCACTTGGTCTTCATTTGGATTCAACTTGGAAATTCCTAACAATCTTGGGAAATTGTAACATAAACTCTCTCTAGAGCAATACAAAGCATTCTTTGAAACTCTCTTGCTAATCTCTTTGGAGAATTCGTTCGGGAAAGACAGGCTTAGTGCAACGGAACGTGCTAAGTGCCGCACGATCGCTATTGAAAGTTTAAGGTCGTGACATGTAGCTATCTTTTTGACCTAGCTAGTTACATTAATAGTAAGGACGACTAAAATTTGAGCGATAGAAAATCATTTGGATGGTCAAAAAGACAGGTCCTATTCTTCCAAGACAGGAACAAGGATGCCTGGCCTAATTTGTTTTTTATCCATTGTATGCTGCTATTTTTATTTTTTTAACTATGATAGACAATGTTTTTTTTATCTCATAGTTTTATATTTAAAACAAAATATATGTTTAATAATAAATTTAATTAGAATATACGATCAAGAGTTGTATTTATTGTCTAAAATATTACTTGAAAGTAGTATATATGATTTTGCTAAAGCTTCAACGGTAATCTATCACGTAGTTTTCATGACTTTTATGTTTTGAATTATGTGTAAAAAATTAATATTAAATGTGGTTAGGGATAGAACTCAAAATTGAACATTTTTTCAAAAATAAAGTTTGTATAAATACGTATTCAAGATTAATGTTCATAGTCAAAAACTTTGATTAAAAGCATACATAAAATCTATGGTCATGTGTTATTGGAATTGTTTAAGTTACTATATATTTTTATTAAAAACGTGTAAAAAGTCAAACAAAAAATAGTTATTTAAAATATTTTATTATTTAACATTTTACTCGAAGAAGGTGATGAATTCATAGCCAAGTGGGTTTTTAATAATAAGTTATTTATTACTTTTAAAATATATTATTTTTATCAATCATATTAATTTTTTATTAAGTGTTAATGTATTTATTTTTAAAAATAACAATCGTAAAAATCTTAAATTTATTTGTTTAAAAGATATATATTTTATTATTTTTGAAATATATTTTTTAACAATCTATTATATTTTTTTATTAGATATTTATTTAAGAAAAAAGATTATATTAATCTTAATTTTATTTATTTAAAATATAAAAGAAGAATATATGTATACATATGGGATCGTTGAATTCAAGTTAAAGCGTTTTATTTGACCGATATATAAAAAGGAAAGGATCATATCGATCTCCAAAATTGTTATGGTACATTACGTGTCACGTGCTATAGCTGCATGCCTATTTATATTCTGATGCCACACTGCGTCAAATACAAACCATTGCTGAGTATTAGTGGTATAACTTTTTCCCTACCCCATCTTCAAATGCATTACCTCTCTTTCCCACTCTCACTTTTATTTTTCTTTCTCTTACTTCAAATCACCCATAAACACACAATTTATTTATTTGTTACTCGATTGTTACTCATGAAGTTATGCTGAAAAATAACACTTTGCATGCCACTTTCATGTATACTATTCTTCAAACAACTTGTAGCAAATATATTTGGCTGTAATTAATTATGATGATTATCATTCATATGTATATATAAATATAAAAAATGTTATTTATTATTTTTAAATTATATTACTTATTAATCAAATTATTTTATTTAGTCCTCTCTTATTGAATATTTGTTTTATTCAAAGAAAAATTAAACCAATCTTAATTTTTTTAATATAGAATATTTACTCATCAGTATTTAAGAAGAAATAAATAAATTTTTCATAGACATTGAATTTAATCTATAGTTAAATAGATTTGATTAGAATCAACGAATTTTTAATCGTTAGAAAAATTTAAATGACTTTTATAGATTTCATCTAGATTTTCAAAGAATTATAAGTAGAGTTTCATATCTTTTGATTATAGAGTTTGGTTTATTTTTAAGGTATTATTATAAATTTTATAGAATTTGTTCAAAAAAAGACAATTAATATTATTAAAAAATAAGAGATAAATGCTATGAGATTTTCTCCTCCTTGAGTAAAAATATTTTTAGTCATATAAATTAAAAAATATATTTATTAATTATTTTATTTATAAAAAATGAACCACGTAAGGTTTTCTAGTAGTATTAATAAATATTTTATTGATAAAAACTTCAAAGAAAATAATTGTGTAATTTTATATAATGAATAGTGAAATGACGGAAGATACCTTTGATAATTTTTTTATGAAATAATTTTAAAATTATTACATTTCTTTTTTAGGAACTTTTAAAAAAAAACTTAATAACACATTCTCTAGTTTAGGGGACTGAATAATACTTTTTGTATAAGTATATAGACTAAATTGATCTTCCGTCCTAAAAATAACTATAGTATATTCACATTGACATAGGTTGAACTATATCAATATATGTTATTTTATAGAGATTCAACAATTATAATTCTATTCTTGTATCTCTTGGATCAATCTCCATTATCTATTTTAATTTTCAATTATAACTCTAAAATACAAATATTATGAAAATGTACACGTACGAAGGTGCATTTGATTTGGGTGAAACTAACAAAGATATTATAATATAACACATTATTTTGTAATAAAAAAGTAATTCTCTAAATTGATCCTTTTAGAAGTTTTCCTCAACACATAATAATGAAAATACAAGAAACAAAAGATATAATATTCGTGCAATTAGATATATATACCAAATCTTAATCATCCAACAAAGATAATATTTATAAATTTATATTAATGTTGATGTCGATTTTTGTAACATTGAAGATTAATGCATCTCTTGTTTTTCGTTTATGTGATAACAAAAAACACATTGTAAGAAACTTGGACCACTATGAGGAGGAAGCTAATGTTTTTCATTGTGATATAGAGAAATATTCAAGGAAAGAGAGGACATATAATAGTGTTTATGATTAAGAAGAAGTTATGATGTTATCTTAGAAGAAGTTGTATATTCTTTTAAAAATGTGTAAAAAATAAAACAAAAAATAATTATTTAAAATACTTTATTATTTAACAATTTAGATAAATAATATACTATTAAAAGTTAATTAATATGAAATATCATTATTTAAAACATTTTACTGGAAGGTGAAGAATTTTTAGCCGATGTTAGTGGGTTTTTAGTAGGAGATTATTTATTATTTTTAAAATATATTATTTTTATCAAATATTAGATATATTTTTAAAAGAAAAATTATAAAAATCATAAATTTTATTTGTTCGAAAGAGATGTTTATTATTCTTGAAATATTATTTTTAACAATAAGATTATACTCTTTATCTATTGAATATTTGTTCTTTATCTATTGAATATTTGTTTTTTTTTTAAGTTACAATAATCTCAAACTTCATTTATTTGAAATATAATATAAATAATAATTAGCCAGAAGAAGTATATATGTATACATATGGGATCGTTGAATTCAAGTTAAAGCGTTTTATTTGACCGATATATAAAAAGGAAAGATCATATCGATCTCCAAAATTGTTATGGTACATTACGTGGTACATACTATAGCTACCTATTTATATTCTGATGCCACTGCGTCAAATACAAACCATTGCTGAGTAATAGTGGAATAACGTTTTCCCTACCCCATCTTCAAATGCATTACCTCTCTCTCTCTCTCGATAACTCATGAGTTTGTGCCTTTCATGATTACTATAATTGAACCGAAGAGTCTTCATTCTTTATGATTTGTATTTTCCTAATGACACGATCTTCAAATCACACATAAACACATAATTTATTTATTTATTACTCGTTGTTACTTATGAAGTTATGCTGAAATAGCATTTTACATGTCATTTTTTTGTATCGCAATTAGTTCACCGGAGGGTACAATACATTTAGGATATTCACGTGAGACTCTTGAAAAATGATTATTCTGTCACCGATATTAGGACACATGTTTTTTTCGTTCTCTCCAGCTTTCGAACCTAAGATCTAACCCTTAAGTAGATTTTTAGAAACAAATTAGTACTATCTAGATTCAGATGGTACCAACTTCCTTCCTAAGATCTACTTAAAAAATGTTAGGTTCTGAATTCGAGAGCTAGGAAGAACGAAACAAACATGTGTCAAGAATGGGCCGTCATGTCTAGTCAAGAACTAACTTGAGCAATAATGCCCTACTCTTAGGCTCCATGTGGATATCCCAAAATGCATTTTGCCCTCGATTAAACTAAGTGTGGTACAAACATAATATATATATATTTGAGGTATTATTTATTAAAATATAATATTTATTAATAAGATTGTTTTATTTTTTCACTTTTTATTAGATATTTATTTTTCACCGATCTTAATTTTTTTAACTTAGAGTACCACATAATCACATACTTGAAAATAAACGAATAATTTCTCCAAAAGAGAGTGTATTGAATCTAGAGTTAAATGGATTTCACAAGAATCAATGAATTTAAAACAGTTAAAGGAATGTAAATGACCTCTGTAGATTCCACATATATTTTATTAGATTTTAAGAGAATTATATCATGGATTTCACAAGAATCAATGAATTTAAAACAGTTAGAGGAATGTAAATGACCTCTTTAGATTCCACATATATTTTATTAGATTTTAAGAGAATTATATATGTAGAGTTTGATGTATTTTGAATATAGAGTTTGGTTTATTTTTCTAATATTTTTATAAATTTTATAGACTTTGCTAAAATAAAAGACAATTAATACTATTAAAAAAAGAGATAAATGCTTTGAGTGTCGACTCTCTTTTTTGAATAAAAATTTTATTTATAACTCTAAATGAAGAAATGTGTTAATTAGTCATTTTACTTATAAAAAAATGAGTCTTAATATTATTAATAAATATTTTGTTGATAAAAAATTCAAAAGAAATAATTTAGTAATTTTACATAGTGAATAATGAAATGACAACGAATACTCCTGATAATTTTTAATAAAATAATTTAAAAACTATTAAATATATTTTTACGTATTTTTGTAAAAGAAAAAAGACTTAATGACACATTTTTTTAATTTATGGGACTAAATGACACATTTTTATAAGTAAATAGACCAAATTAATCTTCCACCCTAAAATTAACTTTATTATCTTTCACATTCATGCTTACATAGGTTGAACTATATCAATACATGCTATTTTATAGAGATTAAACAATTACAATTCTATCCTTGTGTCTCTTGGATCAATCTTCGTCATCTTCTTTAATTTTCAATTGTAACTCTCAAATACAAATAATATGAAAATGTACATGTATAGAGGTGCATTTGATTTGGGTAGGACTTGCAAAGACATTACAATATAACACATTGTGTTATAAATTGATCCCTTTAGAAGTGTTCTGCAACACTTAATAATGAAAATACAAGAAATAAAAGATATAATGTTTCTTGCAATTAGATATATATAACAAATCTTAATCATCCAATAAAGATAATATTTATATCATTTATATTAATGTTAATGCCAATTTTTTCAACATTGATGATTGGTGCACCTCTCGCTTCCTATATATATATGAGAATAGAGAACATATACTTAGGACCTTGGACCACTACGGGATATGGTGCCTCTGACTCTTTGATGCTTAAGTAAGTCTGGGTAATGAGGAGAATAAGGATACTAATATATCTTCTTGTGATGTAGAGAGGTGCAGAGAAATCTTTAGGGATAGAGAGTATAGACCTCAGTGTCTATAATTAAGAAGAAGTTATGATGTTATCTTAGAAGAAATTATTCTATCATGATGAATAGTGGTGACTATTCTTTCCTATAGGTAAGGGTCATGAGTAGATAATTACTCCATATCAGATAATTAAGGATTTGAATGCCAATCATTTATTATGTTAGATATTTACTTGATATTGAGGCTTATCTGATAACTCAGTGCTGATTGGGCTAATTTGTAAATCATATTACTCACTAAGACCTCTCATATTATGCCACATAGTATGGATTATTTTATACACAATATTAACCCTAGACCTGCTAGACCTGAATACATGGGCTAAAGGGTCTATTTTGTAATTTTATCACCGTTTAGGTTCACTATTTTTTGAACTTCACTAGTGATGTTGTGTATTCTTATGTAGTCATTACTCGCCCATATGATAGATTTTTTTCTTAGGCACTCACAATGTGCACAACGATGTCTTGCATGAGGTGATTGTTAAGTGCAAGTCTAGTGGAGTAATGGACGACTAGATTTGATCGGCTATGGTCTAATCATTCATAGATTGTTCGATTATGTTTGGCCATTTATAGAGTGTCCCACTATGGTATATCTAACCATTGTTCAACCACTCATGGTGTGTCCATCATGGTCTTGCTATGTATGGAGTGTCTAACCATGGTTGAGCAACTCATGGAGTGTTCAGCCATAGTGTGGGTGACTCGGGCACATGCATCAAGTTGGGTGATGGTTTTGGACCATCCCAATGATGCAATTTTGAAATCCTTATAGGATTTGTCAATGTTATGACCACCTTTTTTCGGGAGGATTGCGTAAGTATTGGGTTTTTGATATTACTCTTATAGGTATCCTTACTCTTTAACACTTAGGCCTTTCTTTATTGTAATTTTTTTCTAACTTGTGCACTTTTATCCCTTGTTGGAGCGAAGTGTCCAGATCGCCTCAAGTCTAGTATGACTAATATCTTAGTCTACTTGATAAATTATGTGCTTGAATTGTGCCCAATATTTTCCCGAAATGTAGACATATGGTTGGACACTTTAAGAATGTACTTTATACTTTATGTGCTTTAGACTTTATACTTTTTTGAATGAGTTGCTGACTAAGGTTTGCACCTATAGTAGCCATACCAAAAGGCGACACCTCCTTGGGCCTAGATAGTAAGTTTTGGTCTTTTGTTTAAATATTTTTGGAATACTTGCTATCGATTATAGATTGTACAAGTTGATGACCCATTAAGTTGGGTGCTCCTATTGTGATTTTATCGAGGTCGTCCCTTGTTTCAAATTTTCAAAGTTTTTGGAGCTTGTGAACTATGATATTCCTAGTAGAATTTCCAAATCCTAGTTGTCTACCATAAGCTTGAATTATGATGTTATAGTTCAAATATTTGTATGTACCTTTTGGAAATATGCATATGCCATGTTGCTCCACCTTTTCTATAATTTTGAATCAAGTACTTATGATTATGTACTTGTGTTGTATCTATATCCTTTTTTTTACTTTTTGGGGAGGTTCATATGTATGATCTCATCTATTTTAAGATAGTGGGTACACTTCAAACACAACCCTTGTGAGATCTGTGTTGCTAGTACACTATAATGTGTACCTATCACTCGTACATTATATTGTGCACCTGTTGTGGAGTAAGTCCAAAGTGATTTATGATCCACTGTGTTGGTACACTATAATGTGTGCCTGTCACTATTACACTATCCTATTAAAGTATACGAAAGTGTGTACTTTAATTGGGACAAATATTTTACCCAATTATGATTTCAATTTAATTATATTATCTAATCTAATTTTTATGCTATTAATTTTTTACCAATAATTAATTTATAAAGGCAATTAAATAGATTTGAGAAAATTATTTAATTATTTATCTTGATTAAATAACATTTATAGTTTATAAGCAGATATGTTTGATTCTTATGTATGTGATCCATAATTGATGAACTTAATGAGTAGTATGTAATTTAATTGACATGATAGTGTGATTAGGTTAATTACTATATGATGTGTAATTTATTTGAGAGATGAATAAATATTAAATTATATTCAATTGATCATATAATTGATAGGTAATTATGTTGGGGGGATTTTAGTGATTCACATTTAAAAAAAATTGAGAGATTTAGTATTCTTAGATATTTTATCATATCTCTTCTTAGTTAACAATTTTTAATTAATTAATTACTACTATTTATTTATAGATCTTTTAATTTTGTTTTCTTAAAATATAAAAAAGAAAATTGATCTTTAGTTTTTAGTTTTAAAAATTAATTTCTAATAACATAATCTCTATAAAAATGATATTTTATTATTATTATATTATTTGTTAAAATACGTATACATGTATATTTATTGCAAAGAATTTGTATCGATCAAAATACTAATAAATTGTGTGTTAAAATGTTTCTAAACAAATATTGCACTAGAAAAAAGTTTTTTGGAATGTACAAGATGAGAGAGAGACTCCTATATTTGGAAAGGCATCTGTAAAACTATCCCTTTATTGGAAAAGAGTTGTTGCTATATATTGGTAATGATGATTCCATCAATATTCTGAACGATCCATGAATTCCTTTCTTTAGAGAACATATTTTAAATTTTATCTTGACCTTTCCACAATTTTAGGGTACTACGTTGTTAAAGATCTTGCTTCTCCCGAAGGTGGATTGAAATGGAAAGTCATAAATAATTTATTAGATAGAAATAATGAATTTGTAATTAATAGACTTAGAGGTACTAATCTAGCTTTAAATGATAAGCTTATTTCGATCTTTAATAAGGCGGGTTGTTTTCATGCAAATGAGCTTATAAATTAAGCATAATGATTAAAATGGATTTTGAAGAAGATCCTCTTTTGGAAATCTTCATGGAAAAGCAAAATTCATGAAAGGCATAAAAGTTTTCCTTTGGAAAATTTTGGCTAATGTCCTACCAATTAGGGTCAAACTAAAAGGATTCATGCATGAATTACCGAAATGTTGTCCATTGTGTCAACAAGCATACGAAGCCATTCACATTTGACTTAGCAATATACAACTTTTCATTTGCTTTGGAGAATTTGGAAAAAAGAAATTAACGTGTATGCCTTTAAGGATGATAATTTTTATTCGTATTTGTAATAAAAAATATTTTATTTTTAAAAATTTATTGAATAATTTAAAAATTATATAATTTTTTTCTAGATTAATCTTACAAATATATTTATTATTTTATTTAAGTAATCTGTACATTTAGGAATTATTTTATAAATTATACAAAATTTATATACAATAATTTTATGAATAAAGTTTTTGGTGTTATTGTCGTAAAATTGATAATAGCATCAAAAATTAGTTAAATTTTATATTATTAAGTTTTTGGTATTATCCTTGAAAAGAAGTAAAAAATTTAAATTGTTATTACCAAAATTTTAAAATTTTTCTAGTTGTAGATATTGTGATTTTATTTAAAATTATAGAATATTACATTATTAACTCATTTTTGATAAGATTCTCCTAATTCAATGTTAATTGAGAAAAAAGAAAAAGAAAAAAGTCAACTTTCGCTGTAACTCTAAATATGTTAGCCATTTGAAGGATGAGAGATTGGGTTATTTTTATGAAAACAAACCAATTTCATTAGTACTCTAAGATGGATTTCAAAGTTTTTAATGATTATCAGCAACAAATCAATAATGTCTGTCCAGAAAATATAGGTCCTTTAGAATCTATTCTTTGAAGAGATACTCATTAGACAAAACCTCCTATCAAACCATCAAATTCAATGTAGATGCCTGTGACAAAAATCACATTTATGGAATTGGGGTGATTGCAAGAAATTTTTGTGACGAAATGGTTGGAGCTTGGGGTAAAATACTTAGATTCCGTAGAAATTATAGAAGCAAGAGCCTTATTCTTGGTAATAGGAATGGCTATTGCTTTGAAATTCAAGAACGTAACAATTGAAGGAGACAATATCAACATCATTAACTATACCATTGGAATAGATGACCAAATTTTATGGCAAGCAAAATAGATCTTGGATGAAGCAATTGTACTTATTAACAAAATTTATGGTATTTGCTTACGATAGATTCCAAGAAATTGTAATAGAACTGTTGATGATTTGCTCCCTTGGTTCTAAAGGACCATATGGAGGGTTCTTTTAATTTTAATCAATTCCCCTAAAATCTTTTTAATTATATCATTTTAAAATCTTACTTTATATAACTATTATATATAAATAATATATATATATATATATATTATTTATATAAAAAAATATATAAATAGATACAAATACAGATAATAATGAAAGAATCGTGGGATCAACAATATATAAGTAGTTACGAGATATTGAGTTTATCTTTATTATCGAAGACTATCAACCTTTCAATCTTTTTGAAGTATAAAAAAAATTAGAATACCCTTGGGGTTCCATGAATTCTTTTAAAGTCCATGAAATACTCCAAGATTTTAAAATTCTTTTAAAATTGATTAGAAAAATTCATTAATACACCCTTCTAAGTCTTATTTTAAAAAATGAGTTCATAAAAAAATACCTATCTATTCATTATAAATGGACCACTTTTTTTTACTTCTATCCTTTCCCTCAATTGATGGTCAATTTGTTGTCTTTTTATCAATAGTTTTATAAAATATTAATTTTATTCCAGTTTTTATATAATTTAATTATTTATATGATTTTATTTTTGATAAAAAAATATTTATTTATATTATTAAAAATATATGTGCGTCGATTTTAAGCATATAAAAGACATTTTTTACGTTATAAAAAATATATGTATCATGTATAAGAGGTTAAAAATGAATCTTCATCTATAAATAGAGGTTATAACATACAATTAAATGTAATTTAAATATTATTAGGTATAAATTAACCACCATATGTGGCATGATATAAGAGCTAATAGTTAATAGATAACTCATAAGCTAGCATACTAGGCTTGAGTTACCATATAAATATCATTATCCAATAAATATTTAATCGGATTAATAATCTCTTTATTATCTGATATTGTTTACTATGACACAAAAAGATTGAATCGTGCTCAAATCATGTATAAGATGTGTATGATGTGGTGTGAATAAATTGTATACCGTGGTATCAAATTAAAAATTTTACTTTTTTTCTCTTTTCCTCATCCTATAAATAGGATCTTATTCTAAAGTAAAAACATATCTTAGAATCTTATAACTTTCTTAATAGCTGATTTTTTAGCTTTTTTTAGTCTTTTATTTCTTTTAATAGTTTAAATTCTTCTCTCGTTTGAGAGTTGAATAAATTTAGTTAATACAATAGTCTTTAATTTCTATTCAATAAATAGCATAACAATTCTTTTTTGGAGGTTTTCTACAATCAATTTTAAGAATTCTATTAAAGTATATTTAAATGTATTTTTTTTAGAATATTTTTAAGTATTATTTTACATGTTATATATTTAATTTATTGTTTATTTATTAAACTATGATTGTGTAGTTATAAATAGTATGAGATATTAGTAATATTGTTAACACTTATGAAATATTAAAGTATATTAAATATTTTTATAAATGAATTAAGTTTATTTTATTATAAAGATTTAAACTAAAGCTTGAAAATAAAAAATATATATTAACGAAACATTTTTCATAATAAATAAGGGAGTTAGATTTAAGATTTAAACTATTTAAACTTGATTTAGAGTTATACTCTTAAATCTTTTGGTCTATACCAACTATATAGTTAAAGTGTGCTTTATTTAAAAGATTTTTATAATAATTATTATTGAAAATATATTGACGACATATTATTTATAATAGTTTTAAAATTTGAAAGTTAGTTCCATATATTTCAAATTATAAATCTAACTTGGATACCTAGATAAAGTTTAAATTGTAGGTTCAATCTAAATTAACAAGTTAAATGGTTTAGTAATTTTTAAAAAAATGAACGTAATAATTGAGTTCTATATTATCAACCCCATCGAATATGATAAATTAAATGTTTATTCAATCTATTTTTATTTTAATCATATTAGTTTGAAAATTCAATCCAAAACAATCGTAATAGGATGTTTATGTTATTTAATTTTGTTTTTAAAAGAATTTTTTAAATGATTTTAAAACAACATGATTCTTCTTTAGAATGATCTTAAAAATATACTTGTTATCTTTCTAATAATTCGTATATTTACGAGCTATTTTATAAATTATACAAAATTTATTACAATCAATTATCGATTTGATAAAAATTAACATAAAAGATACTAAGATTTTGCACTATTAAAAAATTGACTATTTCGTCATTTTTCTGGCACCTGTTTTAATCACTTACGATGCAAAACTCACTTAAAAATGGTTTGCATCGATTATTATAAAACCTAGCTAGTCCATCCCCAAGCCATCCACACATTTTCTTTTCTTTCTCCCTTTGTTTTACTTCTAGCAATTGTACCTCCTTTTGTCCACCACTAACCCACCTCAGAGATAGCTCAACCTTCAATGAGTCCTCCATGTCCAGTGGCCACCCTGTAAATCAAAGTGGTGCAACGTTAGTGAACCGTGGTGACGGTTCAATTTCGTCGAAACCGTACGTCGGTTTCAAAATCGAACGAGGTTCTTGATGGAAGAACCTTAATAAAGTCTCGGGTCCTCTCACTATTAACTGCATAACAATTCAGATACACCATCAATACGCAGAGAATTAGTGTGAGAAACCAATGAAAGCATCGAACAGAAAAACCATTGGAATTCCCGTGTAAGTGCTGAAATTTGATCAATGGCAGGAGGTATGTTTTCAATCCAATTTTGTTTCCGCTGCATTTAAATTATGAGTTCATATGGTTTTATGAATGTTTCTGGATTGAATTGAGTATATAACATTTGGTATTAGAGTCATTTGAAAACAACTCTATTTTGCTCTGTGAACACGAAGAACTGAAATTTTGGGTTTTTTATTTTGATTGTTTTTGATGCATATGAAAATTATAAAGTGTTTCAATATTGATTTTTGAGTGATTCTGTAAAATTAAACTTAAAAAACAATGAAGAAAATAAATCCAATTTATCGTGGGTATTTATTTCCTTCATTAATTAATTTTTTGTTTAAACTTAAGTTTTTACTTAAAATTAAGATCATGAATCACTCAGAAATTGAATTCTAAGAATTTTGATAAAAAGAACGCTGGATTCCGTCGCCGGAATAGAAAGATACGGTCGGGTATCCGCTAGTGTAAAAACGGGTCAGATTGACCCAGCTAGAGGTTGAAGATGAAGTTTTATTAAAAAAAAAAAAATTTGCTTTGCCTGGGAATCAAACCCAGATTACACCGCAAAATTTTCAATGAATTGTCCACTTGACCACTAAACCCATTCTGTTATTTTATGTAACAGAATACATTTATATAGAATCAGAAGTTAGTTTTATTGAAAAATCATACATTTGGCCAAACCAACAGGCTACAGCACGTTATGTGCTTTTAATATATAATATTTAATATATATTAAATATTATATTTTATTAAAACAAAATAAATATATATATATAAAATAATTCTGAATATAATTTTAATTTATGTTTATCACATGTATAATATTTATTATACATGTTATATTTATTTAAATAATTTTTGGGCACATTAAAATTTTATTTAAATACATTATGCTTAAATTATTTGTTTTGGGTATTTATATGTATAAATTTTGTAATTAATTATACATATAAAATTGAGTTAAATAATTTATGCATAATGAAATTAATTTTTAATGGCTCTTATGGATTTAATTAGTGCTTATATTATTTAATTTTGCTTGTATAATTTATTGTCATATATGTAATTTAAGATAAATAATATTTGCACATTTGAAATTAAATTAATATTGCTTATGGTTTTATGCAATAATTGAGTATAAAGATTTAATTAATATTTAAGTGATTCATATAGTTTAATTAATTAGGGAGTAGCCACAACATCTTTAATTAATTAAAACTATAATAAAGTTTATTTAGGATCACATTTAGAAAATAAATATTAATTGTAATTAATCATATGTGATATAATAGATCTTATCCCACAGGAATTTTTATTATATTTTTGTGTGATTAATTAGGATATAATATCAAATTATATTTTCTAAATTTACCCACAGGGATTAGGAAAAGGAACATAATTTGATAGTTTTATCGTAAAGTTAAGATGAATTTAATTGAATTAAAACTTTAACCCACAGGTAAGTTTTATGTTACTAGATTCATATTATTCATGATTTACATTGGTAAAGAATGACTATAGTTTAGGCCTCAAATTTTAATAAGCATATAATCTTTAATTGCAGCTTCTCAACCTGTAAATTTCTCTGATATCCGTTGTGATATTCCCGATCTGAAAGGGGATAACTGTAAATTATGGAAGGAAAGAATTCTCCTTCAATTAGGGTGGATGGATATTGATTATGCTATTAGGAAAAATGAACCACCTAAAATTACTCAAACCAGTACTCCAGAGAATATCATGCTTTATGAACAATGGGAACGATCTAATCGCCTTAGTATGATGTTCATTAAGACTAAAATCTCTACTGGTATTCGTGGTTCCATTGATCAGCATACCAATGTTCAAGACTTGATAAAGGCCATTGATGATCAATTCGTCACTTCAGATAAGGCTTTAGCAAGCACCCTTATTATGAAGTTCTCTTCTGTGAGACTCACCAGTGTGAAAGGTGTGCGCGAGCACATTATGCAAATGAGGGACATTGCGGCTCAACTTAAGCATCTCGAGGTTGAGATGTCGGAATCCTTCCTGGTGCACTATATCCTTAACACTCTCCCACATCAGTACGGACCATTCAAAATCTCGTACAATACACATAAAGATAAATGGTCAATCAATGAACTAATGACCATGTGTGTTCAAGAGGAAGGGAGGCTTGTTATGGAATTTGGTGAAAGTGCAATGTTGGCTACAACGTACCAGAAAGGAAAATCTCAATACAAGCATAAAGGAAAAGGGATAATTCCACCTCAAGCTGATATTAAGAAAGAATCCAAGTGTTTCTTTTGTAAAAAGAAGGGACACATGAAGAAGGATTGTATCAGATTCCAGAAATGGCTTGAGAATAAAGGTAATCCAACCTCGTTTGTTTGTTATGAATCTAATATGGTTAATGTTAATATTAACACCTGGTGGATTGATTCTGGATCTACAATCCATGTTGCAAACTCCTTACAGGGTATGCAAAATCTAAGGAAGCCAGTGGGAAGTGAGCAATACATCTTATCCGGTAACAAGATGGGCTCACATGTGGAGGCTGTAGGGACATGTAGTTTGATTTTAAGTAGTGGTTTTATTTTAAAATTAGAAAAGACCTTTTATGTTCCAAGTTTCTCTAGAAACTTGATTTCAATTTCAAGACTTGTACCTTATGGTTATTCCTTTCACTTTTCAGAAACATCTTTCAATTTATTTAATAAATCTGATTGTGTTGGGAATGGTATTTTGTCTGATGGTCTTTACTGCATTAATTTATGAAATAATGCCACTCATAACGCTATGCATGTTCAAGCTGGCACTAAAAGGTGTATTATTGACGATGACTCTTCTACGTTATGGCATAGGAGATTAGGACATATCTCCATAGAAAGAATTAAGAGATTAATGAAAGATGGGGTACTTAGTACTCTAGATTTTACTGATTTTGAAACATGTGTGGACTGCATTAAGGGAAAGCAGACTAACAAGTCAAAGAAAGGTGCCAATAGGAGTTCAAACATATTAGAAATCATACATACAAATATATGTTATCCAGACATGGACATTCAAGGTCAGAAATATTTTATCACCTTTATTGATGATTTTTCTCGATATATGTATCTCTATATGCTTCATAATAAGAGCGAAGCATTGGATTCCTTCAAAAGCTTTAAGGTTGAAGTAAAGAAACAATGTGGAAAGCAAATAAAGATCGTGAGATCAGATAGAGGTGGTGAATATTATGGTAGATACACTGAGAATGGACAAGCGCCTGGTCTGTTTGCTAAGTTTCTTCAAGAACATGGGATAGTTGCCTAATACACTATGCCTGGTTCACCAGACCAAAATGGTGTAGCAGAAAGAAGAAACCGAACACTATTAGACATGGTGCGGAGTATGCTTAGCAACTCCAATCTTCCTAAATCCTTGTGGATTGAAGCTTTAAAGATGGCTGTGTATATATTAAACCGAGTTCCAACCAAGGCTGTCTCAAAGACACCATTTGAATTATGGAAAGGTTGGAAACCGAGTTTGCAACATATGCGCATTTGGGGATGCCCGTCTGAAGTGAGAATTTATAATCCACAAGAGAAAAAGCTGGACCCAAGGACCATTAGTGGGTATTTCATTGGATATGCCGAACGGTCTAAAGGTTATAGATTTTATTGTCCATCTCACAACACTAGGTTTGTGGAATCAAGAAATGCAAAATTTCTTGAGAATTACTTGATTAGTGGGAGCGATCGATCCCAGGGCATTGGTTCTGAGAAAGATCATTCAGATGCTCAATATGCCACTTCAAGTAATGGACTGATCGTTATTGTTAACAACATGCCTCGAGTACAAATGCATGTTGAAGAACCAGTCTTGGAAGTACCACAAGCTGTTGATCCTGATCCAGTAGATGTTGAAGTTCAACAGATGCCTACAACTGTTGAACAACATGATCCTGCTCCTCAGGAGAATGTTGATGCAACATTAAGAAGATCTACTAGAGTAAGGAAATCAGCGATTCCTAATGATTATGTTGTGTATCTACAAGAATGTGACTATAATGTTGGAGCCGAAAATGATCCTGAGACGTTTTCACAGGCCATGAGTTCTGAGGTTTCGAACTTATGGTACAATGCCATGAAAGAGGAGATGGATTCTATGGCGTCTAACCGAGTTTGGGATCTCGTCAAGTTGCCTGATGGTGTGAAAGCCATTGGATGTAAATGGGTCTTCAAAACAAAGAAATACTCACAAGGCAACATTGAGAGACATAAGGCAAGACTCGTTGCCAAAGGATTCACTCAAAAGGAAGGAATCGACTACACAGAGACATTTTCTCATGTATCTAAGAAAGATTCACTTCGTGTGGTCATGGCATTGGTTGCCCATTTTGATTTGGATTTGCAACAAATGGATGTGAAAACGGCTTTCCTTAATGGTAACCTAGAGGAAGAGGTTTATATGAAACAACCTGAAGGATTCTTCTCTAGTGATGGTGAACATTTGGTTTGTAAACTTAATAAATCCATATATGGATTAAAACAAGCTTCCGGTCAATGGTATTTGAAATTCCATAACGTCATCACTTCATTTGGTTTTAAAGAGAACGTCATGGATCAATGTATATACCAGAAGGTTAGTGGGAGTAAGATTTGTTTTTTGGTGCTATATGTGGATGATATTTTGCTTGCAGCCAATGATAGGGGTTTGCTACACGAGGTAAAACAATTCCTCTCTAAAAATTTTGACATGAAAGATATGGGTGAGGCATCTTATGTCATTGGCATTAAGATCTATAGAGATAGACTTCGAGGTGTCTTGGTTTTATCTCAAGAAACCTATATCAATAAAGTTTTAGAGAGATTTCGGATGAAGGATTGTTCACCAAGTGTTGCTCCCATTGTGAAGGGTGATAAGTTCAATTTGGACCAATGCCCAAAGAATGATTTTGAAAGAGAACAAATGAAAACCATTCCATATGCTTCAGTTGTTGGAAGCCTGATGTATGCTCAAGTCTGCACCAGACCTGACATTGCATTTGTTGTTGGGATGCTAGGGAGATATCAGAGTAATCCAGGTGTTGACCATTGGAAAGCTGCAAAGAAAGTGATGAGGTACCTACAAGGAACCAAGGATTATATGCTCATGTATAGACGAACCGATGAATTGGAAGTAATTGGCTACTCCGTCGGACTTTCTTGGTCGTATTGATTCACGAAAATCAACATCCGGTTACATTTTCATGCTTCGGTGGAGAGCTGTGTCTTGGAGGAGTGCGAAATGGGTCCTTGATCGCTACTTTCACCATGGAGGCCGCGTTCGTATCATGTTTTGAGGCCACATCGCATGGTGTATGGTTAAAGAGTTTCATTTCCGGGCTTAGAGTAGTTGACTCTATTTCTAGGCCATTAAGATTATACTGTGACAACTCAACTGCTATATTTATGGCTAAGAACAACAAAAGTGGTAGTCGTAGTAAGCACATCGACATTAAGTACTTGGCCATAAGAGAACGTGTTAAGGAAAAGAAAGTGGTCATTGAGCACGTAAGCATTTAGTTGATGATTGCTGATCCTTTGACTAAAGGCATGCCACCAATGAAATTCAAGGATCATGTAGAGAAAATGGGAATTGGTTCCACTTTGTAAATGTATATATACAATTTATTAATGAAACTCTTATATATTGTGATATTTTCTCATATTCATGTGCACCTTAATTTATTTGAGAAAATATATATCTTTTATTAGACCTAGAATAAATATAGGATTTATTCATTAAGTTTAGTTACCACATAAAGTATAGTACTTGAGAAACTAAATACATTGTAATACATGGAAGATAATACTCGCTCTTAGAGGACCTATCGCTATGATTCATGTGTTTTGTTACTCAAGAGAATTTCGCTTAACGTTTGCACCAAGTGGGAGAATGTAAATCAAAGTGGTGCAACGTTAGTGAACCGTGGTGACGGTTCGGTTTCGTCGGAACCGTACGTCGGTTCCAAAACCGAACGAGGTTCTTGATGGAAGAACCTTAATAAAGTCTCGGGTCCTCTCACTATTAACTGCATAACAATTCAGATACACCATCAATACGCAGAGAATTAGTGTGAGAAACCAATGAAAACATCGAACAGAAAAACCATTGGAATTCCCGTGTAAGTGCTGAAATTTGATCAATGGCAAGAGGTATGTTTTCAATCCAATTTTGTTTCCGCTGCATTTAAATTATGAGTTCATATGGTTTTATGAATGTTTCTGGATTGAATTGAGTATATAACACACCCCTCTTTTCGGCAATCCCTATTTTCATCTGGTTTACATATTCTTATTTTTCATTATTTTCTCACTTTACAAACACTAATATTATGCTCAAATAATGTTACGAGTCATTTGGTTACGTAGAAAATTGTAGTTATTATAATATTTTAAGTTTATGTTAAATATATTAATTTTTTTTAATAATTCAAAATTTTTTTTTGTTAAACTTTTGTAACTTGTTTTGAACTTATTAATAAAATATATCTTAATTTTTAAAAAAAATTATGTATTACAAAGATATGTATTATGTATTATTGAATTGAGAAATTTGTATACATTTAGATAAAATAATACAAATTAAATAGTTTTTAGGAATATGGATTAGAAATTTGTGTTAATCAACACAAATTTCTAAGTCTTTGTTCATAATTAATGCAAAAATATGCATTAATTTTTTATTTTTACAAAAATCTATTATATCATTATTTGCATCGTATTTTTAAACTATTCAAAACATGATTTTCAGGATTAAATCAACTCAAATTTGTTCGTTTTTATCCTTAAGTAATGCAAAAATATGCATAGATTTTTTCATTTTCACAAAAATCAGTGACGTGGATATTTGCGTCGCTGAAATCGTAAGTAACTATTAATAGAAATATATCCCCTTAAGCACGTACTTATCGGACTAGTTACTTTAATGAGTCATAATTATTCAAAATTTTATAGGAACTTGGAGGTAGTAAAGTCATAGGAAATAAGCTTTACATTCACAGAAGATAAGAGGGTCCGGTCCAGCTTCTCTTATGAATCATAGAAGAAATTTCCTACTTCCAAATTCCAAGTTGTACTTCTATGATTTAATTTGCTTTTGTTTTTTTTTTTTTATTATCCATAATTGACGCAAAAATATGCATCTATTTTTCGTTTACTAACACAAAAATCTGAAACGTTATTATATGCATTGCATTTTACAACCAACATAAAATAGCATTTTAATTAGGATTACAGCAAAACTAATGCAAATACTCACTTTTGATGCAATGTTTGCTTTGTAGCAATATTTATGAAATCTCAATTAATTAATAATTGTTTTACTTATTAGACTACTTTAATATACGAGTCATAATTATTCCAAATTTCATGGGAACTTAGAGTCTCGTACGTACGTAAGAAATAAGCTTTACATTCATACAATATAAATCATGCATGAACTTAGAGTCTCTTGCGCTGCTATATTGATGTTACGCTTCACTTGGCACTCTTTCAATTTTAGCTTTTACACCATCCAACATTATCAAGCAGGACAAGAGATATAAGAAAAAACACGTAACTTACACGACAAAGTGTCAACCCAAAATTCTTACATTTGCAAAAGGGACTACACTTTGAAGAGGTATATATCTCATAGGTTTAACTCATTTTTCTTAAATTGAGATGTCTGATACCATTTCACGTGTCATTTTTAGCTATAAAAAAAAATGGCCTCATGGTACAAATTAATCAATTGTATATAAAACCCATCACATTTCATCTAAGTGAGTTGTAGAATATCCTATTGATCAACCTCACTCTAAGCATTCCTAGCCATCATAAATAGAATAACACTTGCGTAGATAAAGGGGTATAGTTAGAGAAAGATTCGATACCTTAAAGATATCCCTTTTAATCAAAATGTACTCATATGAATCTATATATATATATATTCTCAAAATTTAATAATATAGTTTCACTATTTATTTTAAGGTACATAAAAGATTTAATTTTAACATGATTTGATTGTTTTAAAGTTTTTTCAATAATAACTCATGATTAATTTTGATTGTTTTTGGGGTAAAACTAAATTTTTTATGGTTAATAATATTTTGATGAAATTTTTTTATTCTTTAATTATTTTTAAGATGAATTTGTCCTTATTTTTTTTATCCATGTAAGTGACACATGTTAGAAATTTTGTACCTAAAATTAAATATAGAAATTAATAATTTTATTCCTATAATAATATAGTTTTATATACATATCTTTTGTTAAATAAAGATATTAGTAAAATATCAAACCCTTCAAATAATTCAATTATCTTTCACTTATCACATATGTTAAACATGTGATAAATTTTTTAATATAAGGTATAAAATTAGATTATTTTTACATTTTAAAATAAATGAAGTGATCATTCATATATTACTTTTAAAATTTTTGTTTATATTAATATCTTTTAGTTAACACATGTGCCAAGAAGATACGAATCCTTAGACTTAAGAGTATCAACCAATATTGATTTATGAGAATAACGTAAAACAAAAATAAATTACATCTAGTGGATAATCATATTCTCAATCCAAATCCATGAAAGTTTTTCTCCATAAAGAGTTACGCTCCCTTCTTTTTTGTATCTGTACTTTTACTTATTTATTTTCATTTTAAAAAAAAATAAGAGATCACCTTTTAAAATTAATGGTTACTCTATGAATTTTTTTTTTATCATATTGCATCTATGATTTGAATATGTCAATGGCAGATCATTGAATACATGTTTTTGAGTTTTACATATTTCTTTTAAACTTATAAAAAATTTAAAAAATTATATTCGGAGTTAACTTTTTTCATTAATTAAGTTTATTTATTATTTGGTGTGAACTTAAAAAATATAAGAACAAAAACATTATTTTTTAACAAATAAATTTTTTATTTTATTTTATAAAAAATTAAAAAAAAACATAAAATTAATTTAATGAATCACAATTTTATTTTAAATATTCGTACTTCTAATCAAACTCTAAAAAAACAAACATGGTATGAAAGCTTTATAAATTTCTGTTTATTTTCTTTGGGTTTCTATTCCAATACTTACTTTTCTTTCTTTTTTTCTTCTCTTTTCAATATATTTTATTAAAATAAAATACATATTTTCAATTAAAAGTAAATATTAAATAAAAAATAATTAATATTATATTTTATTATATACATTCCTCTTAAATATAAATCTTAAACACATACACATAAACTAAGAACTCTTATTTTCTTAAATAAACTAATACAACAATCTCTGGATAATTTTATTTTAATATAAATATCACACTTATATTTTTTATATAATAAGTTTGCAATTGGTGTTACTTTAGTAGTAAAAATAAAAAAAAAGAGTTTGTTAGCATGTTTTCCCCTTTTTTCTTGAAAACGTATCACATTCTTTTGTTTATTTTCTTTTTGTGACACCGATGATGTCAAAACTACAGTAGAGGGAAAAGTTAAAATAGTTAAGATAGATATCAAAAGACATACTTTATAATTAAATTATGAACGTAAAAAATAAATTAGAGAGAATATTTACAAATCTCCTAACATCTTATTGAAAAGTATTTCTTAAATATGTCTTTTTACTTCAAATTTAACTCTATGTGTTGTTGATCGTGAGTTTCATTTTATATTATTGTATACTTTTAACCCTTTAGATCAATAAAAAGCGTCCTTCATGCTTGTTAAATATATATTCAATTCTAAATATTTTTTATAATAGAAAGCTGATCGAATATATGTTATTTCTTTTAATAAAAATAAGATTTTTTTTATTTAAATCGATCGAAATCTAATATAATAGAAATTAAAGTATAAATATAATAAAACTTCAATTGAAAAATAAGATTGATATCGATTATAGTACATATTCTTCGTCTTAATGATTGGTTATAGGGGTAAGTATTTTTGTTTCAAAAATCAACCAATTAACTAAGTCTAAGATCAAATTAAATCTTTTTTTAAGGTTAGTTGATCCAAATAAGTTCAAAAAGATATCAAAACTTATTATAGTTAGAGATCTAGAACTATAAAAATTAAATAAATTAAACTAAACATATAATATTAATATATATTAATTTTTTAAAATATATTTTTAATTATTATTTTATATATTATAATTATAATTTAAAATTTATTTAAAATTATAAAATCTAAGTCGCTAAAACACTCCTACTTACTCTTATCAATGGGTTTCACGTTTCACTAAGTTATTTTCAAATTAGTCCAACATTTGATTCAAAATCTTTAAATTAATAACTTTTTTCTTATAATACCATGTACATTACATATTTTTAATTCATAATATGATATTTCATTTAGATCTACGGTTCAATTTCATGTTGGTTAAGTTGTTAAGTACATTTTAAATTCTTTAACTTTTTTATAATTATTCTATAGAAAGTTTTTAATGATTAATTTTAAAAACAATAACAATTTTATATTTGTAATATTTATTAAAACTATTATATCTTTTCTTAATTATTAGAGATAATGTAAATAAAATATGTGATAATAATAATTTTTAATTTAAATTATATAATATGTTTTTTTCTAATTAAAAAATATTTTCTACCATATTATGATTATTATTTTAAAATTGACAAGTTCGAATTTTTAAAAACTATCAAGATAATATTGAATTATAAAATAGCTCAAAGTTAAAGTAAATAATTTATGTCTACACCTACTTGATTGTATCAATTGGCACTAAAGTTTTCAAAAAACATGAAGCACTAATAGGTGCAGTAGCTCTTTTACATAATAAAATTGAATTTTTTTACTTTCGACCATTTATTAAAAATAAACATCAATATTTTATTATGTTCATTTAATTTGATGATAGCGATTATAGTTTTTTTTTTTAATCGATAATAGTGTTACCCGTGTCAACTATATATTCCTAATCATCCGAATGGAAATACTTGAATGGAAATAAACCTCACCTAAATAGAGATTTCGTCTTCATCATCCGAATCATCATCATCTCCTTCTTCATCTTCAGAGGTCTCCATTAAAGCTTCCATAAAAACTTAGTTCATTACTTCAAAAAATAAGCTAAAAGTGAATTTTTAAACTAGTGAGAAAAATTACAAACAAAAAGTTCGGGTAATAAACTAGAGAAGAAGAAGAGAAAATTGTTAATAAAAATTATAGAATCAGCTTCATGCAAGAAGAAAAATTTAAGCCATGGTTGGCTTCTTCAAGTTTCTCTCATGAGAGACACACTCAGATCTTTTAAGTTGAAGACATGTCAAATTAAATCAGGTAAAGATAATGACCACTCAAATCTAAGTCCTGCCTAACTTTTGTTTTCTTTTCTTTTTTTCTCTAAAAGTCCTCACACCTATTGTTTTTTCGCTAATGCCTCATTATCACATACAAATTTATTAATTCAATAATAAGTTTAAGGCTAATTTTATATCAAGTTTTATTTTGAAGTTTTGTTTAATTTTCTCATTTTTAAAATTGATTTTCTGTTTTCTAATTTATATGTTAAATAAAATATAACTACTTATGTTTTATGGTGTTTAAAATATAAAAATAAAACACATAAAATTTATTTGATAAAATTGTAATTTGTGTTTTGATTCCTATATCTATTTTCTGTTTTGTAGTCCTTTTTTCATTTATTTTCTCAATTTATTGTATTTTATTGAGAACAATAACATAAAAATGTGGTTTCGTGCTCTTCGTGAAAAGATGAATTATGAATTAGAATATAATTTGAAATTTAATTGTATAAATTTTAAAATTTGGAAAAATAAAACAAGTTTTAAAAAAAATTATTATAAAAATTAAGCTAAAAAGTAAAATTAATTTTCAATTAAAATGAAAATTGAAAATATAAATAGCTTCTAAACAAAACATTAAATTTAAAAATTTAAGTTTCGTAAAAAAAATGACATATTACAAAAAAAAAGAAGTTTTTTCAAACATATATTCAAAAATAAGATGACACCTCTTAGTAAATTATCTCGTGCAACATTCTCAAAAACAAAAATAAAAATGCTAAGGTAAGACTTCAGAGACCGTAAGGGACAAAGTTAGGTCCATCCCACGCTATTGTATGAACTTCTTTTTGTACTTTCCCCCAAAGAACCATTCATTGATAAATGAAAAGTTAAAATACCGTACTGTATTATTATCATCTATATATATATTTATAAAGAGGTATTATATATATATGTATATAATTTCCATAAAAAAATCAAATTTGTTTATTAAAAGAATTATATAAATAATAATATTATTTTATTACTATAATCTACAAATCCCTAAAATAATATTATTTTATAATTATAATAACATAATTATAACCAAAATCTTCTAATATAATTCTTCTAATTATTATAAATCAAATTTTAATACTTTCTAACTTACTTATAAATTTGACATTACCTCTTAAAACTTTAGTGAAAATATAAACTAGTTGAAGATATGATAGAACAAATTTTGTAACAATTTACTCTCTTAAATTTTTGTCTAATAACATGCAATCAAACTCGATGTATTAGGTGCATGTGTGACAAACAAGATTCACTATAATATGAAGAATTGCTTGATTATCACAAAATATGGTAATTGGTTTCATATTAATTTTAAGATCTTTAAATAAGTATCTAAGCCATGCGAGTTCACAATTATTGTATCCATTGACTTATATTCACCTTTTATAGATGATCTTGAGACAATTTTATGTTTTCTTGTCTTCCATGCAATTAGAGAGTTTGGAAGAAAAACACAATAACACGATGTAGATCTTCTTATTATTGGATAATTTACCCAATTTACATCACATTAAGCTCTTAATTGTAGTAAATTATTGACAGAGAATAATAAAACAAGTCTTAGGTTAATTTTTAAGTATCTCACAATATAAAAGGCAACATCCTAATGAGTTTTCCATAGTGCATGCATAAGTTGATTCAAGATGTTCACAAAATACATGATATCTGATCTCATAATTGTGAGATATATCAATCGTCCCACTTATCTTCTATAGTAAGAAGTATCAGTTAACAATTCACCTTAATCATTTGTAAGTCTTAGATTTTGCTCCATAAGAAAATCAATTGATTTTGCTCCAAGAAATCCAACATCGTCAATAATTTCAAGTGTATATTTTTTATGTGATATGACAATCTCAGCTAGTTTTTGATCCTGTTACTTTCAAAACAAGAAAATACTTTAGATTACCAAGATCTTTCATACGAACCTGCTTGTGGAGAAAAAAACTTAACATCTTGTATAGCTTTATCATTATTTCCAATGATGATCATATCATCCATCTAAATAAGTACCATGATTATAGTAGAGCCATACTCTTGCATAAAAAAGAGAATGGTCAAAGTGTGACTAAGAAAAATCATCCACTATAATAGCTTCTGAGAACTTAGAAAACCAGTTTCTTAGTACTTGCTTTACTGTATAAAGAGATTTATGAAGTCGACATACTAGCTTTTCCCTCTGTCGACAAAGTCTTAGTGGTGGAATCATATATGCTTTTTCATATAAATCACCATAAAGAAAAGCATATGAAAAAGCATTATTGACGTCCACTTGAAAGAATGACCAATTTCAAGCAACTGCCAAGGCAAGAAGACAACGTACTATAGGATGATGACTAATAGGTAGTAGAACTAGATACCATGTCTTTTGATTTTCAAAGACAGTAAGTTCAACCTTTATGGCTTTACACCACTTTGGATCAAGGATGGCTTGGTGTTGTCTCTTTATGAGAACATAAAAACGTGTAAGTATACATGGTCATAAGTAATAAAATTTGATAAGTAAATTATCGTTCCCACGGAGATTTGTCACTATAGTTTATGGAGTACTAAAATTATTTCAATGTGGTTTTATCCAAAACAAACGAAAATTGATGAAAGTTTAACAACTACTTTTTGTAAACAATAAATAAGAAGATTCTAGGATTGCAATTTCACCAAATTAATTCACTCGAATCATTTTATTTTCTCTTGATTTATATTTGTTTGTAAATTTAATTTGTCAACCAAGAACTCCTAATTTTATCCATACATCTCTTCCGAACTTTGTATAGACACATCTCGCTAAAATAATTCACTATATTCCTATGAAAATTAAATTTATCAAGATTCATTACATTCAAAGTTCTCAAATGGTCACACGTACAATAAAGGTAGATTCTTATCCTTCATATATATATGTTATTCTATCCATGAACAATATACACAAAAATGCATTTTCCAAGTTTATTTAAGTGTTACAAATCAATTGATAAATTTTCCAATAATCAAAAACATTAAGCCCAGATAGAATAAACAAATTAAAAATCTCATAAATCTTTCAAAAATAATTAAATCCAAGCTTCATAAATTTAGCAACACAACAACCCTAGAAAAATTAAATTAGTTCATAAAAAAATTAAAATTACAATACGAAAATATATTAATACATTTTAAGGAATATTAGCTTAATAACAACACAAAGAAAATTAAAACGTTTCTGCTCTCTAATTTTTGGCACACGTAGAAACACAATAGAAGCCAAAAATGACTTCTGTGTGTACCACAGTCCAACTCTCTAACCTTCTCTCCAAACTATTGGATTTATCACAATAATCCCCTATTTATAACATCAACTCTCTAAAAAAATACATCATAAAATATATTTTTCTTTACACGCGGGAGACAAATATTACATCGAAAATATTAATTAATACACGTGTGGGAGACATTCTTGAGACACGCTGAAAGAATATTATGCAATCAAAAACCAAAGACAGCACGCTTTTCTGGATTTTTTCATTTCAATTCATGCTGCCATGTGTCAGCATCTGATTGGCTACGAGAAATAACGAGACACGTGGCAACCTTTCATACGCTATGAAGAATAGGCGCACGAGGAACACGTCGCATGTAATAATTGCTTTTGAAGACACGTGGGGGACACAGAAGCTGTTGGAAACGCACGTCGTTTCTATGTTTCTGTTTTAACCAACACATGCCACATGTCAGCTCCTGATTTATTGAAAGAATATTCGAGACATGTGGCATTGTATGATTTGTTGGAATAGTAGGGCACACGATGTTACTCTGGACTGCGTCGCACGAGACCATTTTTGGCATAAACACATGGGTCCCACCCTGTAGGCCAGCCTGTGCAGCCAAGTGGGCCCCACACGACGCACCGAGTAGCATGTAATCCAGAAAACTAGGTCCAATCGCTTTTGTCGCGTTTGTATTACACGCGCCCTCTAATTTAATTCAAATTTACTTTTAAAACTTTTTGTTAATTACAATTAAGCCTTTTTCTAATTTAAATTAACTTTTACACTTTTGTTAATTGCAATTAAACACTCTTTTAATTTAAATTAAATTTTCAGACATTTATTACTTACAATTAAGTCTTTTTCCGATTCAAATTCTTTAATTTTCTTAAAAATATATTCCTTAAGGAACTAACAGGAAATATTCATTTAATACATTAAAATTAACTAAAAATGTCAAGAATATAGCAATTATAATTAATAAAATGGACGAAAATAAATGTATAAAATACAATTATCACTTGGTCACCGATAGTACGTTAAAGAGTGTTGAAAATTGTGTTAACAAATATTTGATGAGACATAGATAATGAATTGGTAGAAATAAATTTGGACAGATTGCATATGGTACCTTTTAGAGAAGAGGTTGACTAGCTTGCAGGTGTAGAGGAAGATAACGTACTAACTTGGCCAATATGGAAGTCGTAGAGAAAAATAGATTGTTGATAAATTCTATCAATTTGACGAAGAAATAGAGTAGATGTGTCAAGGTACGGAGAAGATGGAGAAAGTGGTGAGAAAACATTGGTCTTGGTGACGAAGTTGAGAGATCATGACAAGTGGAAGACAAAGGAGAATATGTTTATAGTAAAGGGATATGAATAGGCAATTGGGTTGTCTTTGGGATATCACTAAAGTCAACAGACATATAAAGAAGAAGATTTATTGGTGAAGGACTTGATGAAGTAAGAATAGAAAATGGGAATGTGTTTTCATCGAAAACATCATCCTAACTAAAACAAAAATTAAAGAGTATCAAGATCATATCGTGGTAAAAACTTTGATAAAGGTTGCCAGTTTGTAGCATAACAAAAACAACCAAAAATTCTTAAATGCATGTAGGAAGGAGTCTTACTATATAATAGTTCATAAGGTTATTTGTGATGCAAAAGTGGGGGGGGGGGGGGGGGAATAAGATTTATGAAATAAGTGAAAGTAAGAAGGTTTTCACCTAAGAACTCCAATGACAAATTTTCTTGAAATCTCAAAACATTACCAACACTTAGAAGATGTCTATGCTTTCGTTCCATAAATAAATAACGTGCAACATAGTGAGTTTCAATTTTATATAAACCCCAAATATCACAGTTATAAGATTAAAAAAATGAGTACTTTGAATTAAAATTAAAGGAAAATGCAATCTTGTTTGTTTTGCAAAAGGACAAACATGACATGAATGTTTTGACATAAATTGAGAGGGAAATTTAGATGGAAGAGCCTGAAGATGATAATTGGGAGGATAATAAAGACTTTTAGGGAGACAAAGAAATGATACCTATAGAAGAGAGACATGGAAATAAGGAAGGTAGAAATTTTTTTTTTTTTTTGGGTTGGGGGGTGGCAGAGGAGGTAGGTGGATACCACTATCTAGGCCACATGATGGAGTTGATAGAAATTTGAGAAGCATCAAAATGAAGAAGCTACTTTTTCAAGGAAAGAATGATCGTGAATTGAACTTTGAGTGGGAAAAGAAGGTGGAGCACATATTTGAGTGCCACAATTACTCTGAAGAGAAAAAGTAAAAGTTATTGTTGTTGAATTTACTAATTATGCATTAAATTGATGTGATCAATTAGTGATTAGTACGAGAAAGAACCATGAAAGGCTAATTGGCAATTGGGAAAATATGAAGGCTATTATATGAAAAAGGTTCATTCTTAGCTATTATTATAGGGAACTACATTATAAATTGTAAAGCCTTAATCAAGGATTTATGACAATAGATGAGTACTACAAAGAAATGAAAAGGGCAATGATTAAGACTAATGTAACGGATGATAGGGAAACCATAATGACTTGGTTTTTGAGTGATTTGAATCCAGACATTATCAACATTATAGAACTTCATCATTATGTAAAGTTGGAGATATAGTCCACATGGAAATTAAAGTGGAGAGGGAACTAAAAAAAAGGAGTAACCTGACTCTATCACCAAAAGCCCTACTATGCAGCAACTAAATCCTACTACACTTTGGAAATCTAAATGGAAAAAGAAGGATCGAGTTCCAAGCCTACATGACCATGCTCAAAATCATTACCTTTAGCTAAGCGGTTGTTGTACAATAGTTTTAGGTGTCAATTCCACTAGAAAGCAAAATAAATTAACAAAAAAGGTTATCACATAATAGTAAATTAAAATAATAATTAGAAAATAAATAAAAATGTCAATAATTAAAGAAAATAATTTTTAAAGAAAAGAAATCAATATTAAATTACAAGGTTTCTAGATTCTCTCAATTATTTCATTTTAATATTATCAATTTTGATTATTATTTACTACTCAATTGTTTGCTTCACATCCTAAATAAACAAATGTAAAATATAAAGTTAAAGATCAATAACAAAAATTATTCTATTTATTTTGAGAAAATATTTTTATTGAAAAACAAGCAAGATTTATTATTATAAGTTATCCAAATCGACAATATCATAAAACAAAATTAACCTATAAAATAAATATAATAATTAAAAATTAAAAATTGTACATAAAAAAATATGATCAAATTTATATGAAATTGAAGATTATAATGTATTAATTATAGCAAAAGATAAAAAAAATCTCAAAATAAAATTACAAACTATAAATCACTTATAAGAATAAAAGAAAGGAGTAGAAAAATTACACAACAAAGCTCCTTTTTTGCCTTGTTATTAATTAACCTAACTTACAAATTATTCTAAAAAAATTTAGAGAGTAAGAATTCTTTGTAATTTTTTGATGTTCTTTAAGTGTTGTACGCCTCATCTATTTATAGTGTTAGAGTATGAAGATTTGTTGAATCTAGATAATATTAAATTGTTTTCTCCTTGATGATAATTGATTTGAAAAAAAAATCAAAAGAAAAACTATAGATAAGTCTCTTATCTCTTAAGAGGATCAAGAATTATTTAATTTTGAGCTTTATATAAAAGATGTATCAGAAATACTAACAAACGTTTAAACTCCCTATATTTCAAATTTAAGTTTATTTTTGCCCTTTAAATAATTACATTTAGATATTTTTTTTTGTAAAATATGAAATTATAGATAAATATCTTTTATTTTCATATCAATACAAATTATCTTATTTGTATATCAGAATCAAAAGTTATAATCCAAATTCAACAGCTTGTTTATGATATCTTATGAAGATATGTTGCACAATTCAAATTTTGATTTTTTCGATATTATTTTACTAATTTTGTTGATTCTACCAACATAAAATAATCAAAATTTATTAAATTTATACAGATAATTATTAATTTTAAATTCTTTGATTCATAAATATCAATTAATTTACACATTTTAGATATCTATTTTTATGCTATTATAACTAGTTATGAATCAATCAAAGCCAAAGAGGTGGAGAAAGGTAAAATTGACACCCCATCTTGTAATCATGATATTAAATATTTTTGTTGTCATGGCAGGGGTCAAATAGCATCTCAATGTCCAAATAAAAAGAACAATGATAACACAAATAGATTAGGAGGTGGGAATTGATGATGATAGTGAAGATGAAGAAATGCCTATGTTAATGATAAGGAAATAGGTGTTATAGATGGGGAAGCACTTATAATAAGAAGATCCTTAAGTGTTCAAATCAAATAAGAATATATGGAACAATAAAAGAAAATATTTTCATACAAGGTACCATATGAACAACGTATATAATGTCATTATTGATGGGGAAGTTGCACTAATGTAGTTAGTATTATCCTAATTGAGAAGCTATGATTGCCTATGATTAAACACCCTAGACTTTATGAGCTACAATGGTTGAATAATAGTGGAGAAGTAAGGGTAAATTGGTAAGTATTAGTGTCTTTCTCCATTAGGAAGCATAAAGATGAAGTGTTGTATGATGTGGTTTCAATGCAAGTAAGGTATATCTTGTTAGGTATACCATGGAAATATGATCGGAAGGTTATACACGATGAGTATAGGAATAAGTACTCTTTTGTGAAAGATGGTAAAAATATTACATTTGTACCCCTTACTTTCAAACAAGTCTTTTAAGACCAACTAAAACTAACAAAAGAAAAAGAAAAGAGTGAAAAAAAGGAGAAAAAAGTGATGAAAAAAAAAAGAATGAAAAAAAGAAAGAAGAGTGATAAAAAATAAAATAAAATAAAAAGAAAGAGAGAAGAGTGAGAGAAAAGAAAAGAGTGAAAAACAAAGAAAAAAATGTGAGTTTTTATGCAAGAATAAGTGAGATTAAACGAGCTATTTTTGCATAACAACTCATACTTTTGTAAAAAAGGCTAATATTTATACTAATGATCTTAATTCTCCTTGCCTAGTGCTACTATTTCTTTAATGTAGGAATTTGAAGATGTGTTTCCTGAAGACACAATATACCACCAATTAGAGGAATTGAGCACCAAATTAATTTCATACCATGAGTATCCCTTCCAACCCAACCATCCTATATGACCATCCCAAAAGATACCAAGGAGATTCAAGACAAGTTGAGGAATATTTAGCCAAAGGTCAAGTGAGGAAAAGCTTTATCTTATGTATATTTTCAATGTTACATGTTCCTAAGAAGGATGGATCAAGTTGAACATATATTGATTACTGAGCCATCAACAACATTAGTAAAATATAAACATCCTTTCCTAAATTAGATGACATGTTATTTGAATTACATGGTTCTTGCATTTTTAGTAAAATTGATCTGAAAAGTGAATACCACTAAATTAGGATGAAAGATGATAATGAGTGAAAAACTAAATTTAAGACTAAACATAATTTGTATGAATGGTTAGTCATGTCATTTGGATTAACAAATGCACTTAGTAATCTTATGAGACTCATAAATCATATTTTACGTACATTTATTGAAAAATTTGTGGTTGTCTACTTTGATGTAGCATGTGAAAAAGCTTCCAATATAATCTTAGGCTTTACCAGATTTACTTTTTACTTTAGTTTTGTTGTAATTAAAAAAACACACATAGGAATGTTTCTCTCTCAAGAAAAAAAACTTGAAAAAGCCAACAATGACTAAAACTTTTCCATTTGCATGAGTTTTTTAGTAATTTGATCTAATGGTGTAAGATGAACCAGGCTCATTCAAGCTCAGTGGTTCAATCCAAGCTTATCCGTCAACTTATGTGTTAGAGTAGGTCGTCATATTGGGTCCTTTTAACTTGCCAATTTTTTTTAATCTAGTTCTCTTTTTAAATATTATATTTTCTATTAATTACATTCAAATTTATACACTTTTATATACAAATTTATTTTAGTTTTTAATATAAGAATTTATCTTCTCATAAGTCATAAAGATATGAAAAATTTTAATTTTTTTCTATATTAATTGTTTTAATATAAATAAAATAGTAAATTCTTAAGTTCGATATTTTTTTAAATAAAAAATGAAAGAAATAAATGACTTTAGATATCATTTAATTTTTTTCTCTATAAATGACTTTAGATAAAGAAAGAAATAAGTTTCTTAATAGATTTTTTTTTAATAGAAAAGATAATAAATTAATATTAAAATAATTTTTTAGATAAACTTTTTTAATATTAAAATAACTGTATTGATATTAAAAAAATTTAAAAAGTCACACTTTCTATAACCTTAATTTTTGTTTTCTTCTTTAAAGTAATTATAAGTTAGTATTTTAAAAGGATAAAGGTTAAACTAAAAGATGATGGCAAGATGGACTAAATAACCCATAATTTATTGAATTGGACCATGCTTGCCACACCAATCTACAAGCCACCTTAAAGGCGTTTGGGCTGGATTGAGCCGACCTTTTTACACCATAGTTTGATCTTAAAAATTTTGCTTTCATTATTCTCGTAGTTTTTCTCCCTACTTTTTATTTGTAATATTTCTCACTAGCTTGGGAATTTCCTTTGAACTTTTTTCTTGATTTTGAACTCAACTTCTTGAATTGAAAATTTTCCTATTTTTATAAAAACAAATTGTTGTAATTAGTATTTCAGCCACGAAAAAGAACGCTATAAATAGTAATGGTTTTTAGTTTCTTCATGTCAATACTTGTGGTATAAATATATATAAACAGTGTAACGGGTGCACTAGATGTTTTTCCAATAGGAATGAAATAATGAGTACAACTAAACTAGCACACAACTTGCTAAGTTTGTCCACGTTGGCACCTTGCACGTATATATTTACATGGGGACTAATTTAAAGGCAATCAAGAATAAATGTATATAGGAACACTAAAACAAGACGAGATCTATTTATTCTGATATCGGCATAAAAACTACAAAATCCCATTTCTTACATGTTGCAACTTCTTCTCGGTGAGAACCTCTCTCACTATTAGGCATCTTTACATTGCAACCAACAAAAACGATAAAATCATGAAAAATAAGCAAAGGAAACAGCATTGTCATGCGTATGGTGGACGAGAAGCGTTGCAAGTTAGGAAGAAATGGAAAACACATCATACAGATAGCAACCAAATATGATTTGTGTTTTACCATCCCCTGTTAGCATATAGCACTTTACAGAGTACACTCCAATCTCCATAGCAAACAGATACTGCCAGTATAGTATCATACTTTCTTTCCTTTCTCATTCTTCTGCTTTTTCTCATCTTCCCCATCATAATACTCCTCATCATCAATATCATCATCATAATACTCTTCTTCCCCATCATCTTCTTCATCATAATAAAATTCAGCATCATCATCGTCATCTTCAATATATTGCTTGCCATTTAGCAGCATAAACTCGTCTCTAGATTGCTGCAGCCTCAAGCTCTCTTGAATTCTATCTCTAATCGCAGTACCCTGAGACAGATACAAATGATATTAAAAAAAATGACAATTGATATATATTTACATGCAAAGCAACGATAATAAATTGATAACCAGTTAATTGCCTACCATTTTATGGCAACCTTCTTCAAACATCTCAAGAAACCCAGCAACCCAGCGATCGGCATTTTCCACCCACTCATTGCGATGCATTTCAGCAGTTTTTGCAACAGTTTGAATCTATATATATTAAAAAAATATACACAACTCAGATTTATAGGGGAACTGATTGGCCATTTTAAAAAAGAAGTGCAACATAATAAGCGTAAGAATGTTAAATACCACATAAAATATTGGCACTAAATGGTCCAAGGGTATCAAAACGAATACAATAGCAAAACCTCATTGCACATAGAGAAGTAAACTTCATGAAACTGGACATGCTTTTATTTAGATGCACTAATTTAATGTGTTTTTCTTTGGCAGGAAGGTAATTATGCCCATTGGCAATCTGGTCATACATGGAATAAATGTATATGTTTACACTGTTCTTTTTATCAACATAGATCCATCCATTGGTCTTTTGATACACAGCTTAATGAACTTAGTATGGGATACCATGGTGCATCTAAAATAGTGCAATTTAGGCAATCAAGGAAGAAGCAGAAAACCAAATCTGTAACACAAAGATGCAGTCAGTAAGACCCAGTGGTTATCTAGCTCAGGAGTTTCCATAGAAACCAGATTATGTGACGTGCTACCAAGTACCAACCCCCCTCTTCAAAAAAAATGTAAAGAAAAAAGCCATTGACATGCTGAAACCTGAGCATGCATGTAGAAATGGTGATTACAGAGCTTAAAGTTAAATAACATGCTATTAGAAAAAGAAAAAACAAAAATTAAATAAGTTACTAAAAGAAAAAAGAGCAGGTATAAGTGTTTATTGAAATATTTGAAATTCAAATGTAAATTGATTTTGTATTTAGTTCAATGATTCTAATGAGGTGTATATGGTTAAAATATCATTAGAATTATTGGGAGAATATTTTGCCTTTAATTAGTTTTTCCTTCTATCATCATTTACTTGCATTATAAATTAATAATAGAATTGTGTATAACTTCATTTAGAAAATATAACAGAATACATTTGTTCTAATCTCTCTCAGTCCTACAATGTATTCCATATAGTATCATAACAATACAAGATCCATTAGCTTTCAATAAAATAAGAACCAATCTTAAAATTTCTAACCAAAATTTATAACCTATTCCTATCATGAGTTCAAATGATAATACACTTCTACAACTCTACATAAAAAAATTAAATGGTAAAAATTACAGAATCAGTAAAATTAGTTATCAATGGAAAGGGAAAACAAAATAGGCTAGGCCCAATACACAGTAAAAAAGAATATTTTGTGAGCATTGTCAAAAACCCGGACACACAAAAGACACTTGTTGGAAAATTCACGAAAAACCCGTGAATTGAAAAATGAGGAAAAATAAGTCTTATAACTACCAAACCTTAGTTGAACCCAAGATTGAAGAAGCTTTTAATCCAACTCAACTAGATCAATTTTATAAACTGTTTTCCAATTTTCAAAATGCGAGTCAATCATTTACTGCATTAATTATAAAGGTAATCACATAAGTTTCCTTGTTATCACTTCTCGAAACAAAATCCCTTGGATTGTTAATTCTGGAGCATCAAATCATATGACAAATGCATATAATTTATTTATCACTTATGCACTTTGTGTTGGAAATCTTAAAGTTAAAATTACGAATGGATCTCTGTCATATGTTGATGAAAAAGAGAGTATTCAAATCTCGAATTCTATAACTCTCAATCACTACTACAAAATGTGACATTTAAGTCGATATGTAAAATCGGGTTTTGGAGAAAACCGACTTATAATGAATTTAAAGTCGGTTTGGTGAAGAACTGGCGCTATACGTGAACGTAGTGTCAGTTCTACATGTCAACCGACGCTACGTCCACCGATACTATACACGTGGATTTTTTCTTTTTTCTTTTTTCTTCCCCCATTAGACAATTTTTAATTTGCAACGTTATAAACAACACCCAAAAACCCAAAACCGAGCTTTACCTCCTCCACTCTTTCTCATTTTTCGACCACTTACGACCACTAATTCCAGCACCGTTTAGTGGGTTTTCTTCCTCTCCAGATTATCTTCCAGATTCCCTAATTTTTTTGAGCAAAATACTCAAAAAATTTACACATTTTCTCACTTACAAAACACCATTTTTTTCTTTATTTCCTTCATTTTGTCACTTCATCTCTTGTAAATATTTCTATTAATCCTACGCACTTATTATTCACTTTGAGTTATTTTTTATATATTATGTGTATAAATTTTATTATATGTATGTTATTATTTTTATTATGTAGGTTTTGTATAAGTATTATGAAATGAGAAAGACATGATTCAATAATATGATACTCATTAAAATATCTGTGATTTGAAGTAGTGTAGCTATTTAAAAAAAAACCTTAATAATCACAAAAATTGTTATATAAATTTATATGTCATTAAATACATGTTTTTAAGTGATCTAAGTAGAAAATGAGTAAAATATGTAAAAAAAACTTTAAAGTCGGTTCATTTAAAGTCGGTTAAAAACCGACTTTAAAGCCTATTTTTATAATAGTGAATTCTTTACTCCATGTCCCAAACTTATCTTGTAACTTAATTTTTATTAGTCAATTGACAAAAACCTCTCCTTGTTCTACTAATTTTTTCCCATCTTATTGTCTTTAAGGACCTATCATTGAGAACAACGATAGGCAATGTTAGAAAATGTGAAGGTCTCTACTACTTTGATGAGACTAAAGTGAATGGAATTAGTTAATTTACAATTTGTAATTCTATTTCTACTCCTAATGATAGCAAAATATTATTATGGCATAATAGAATGGAACATTCAAATTTTCATTATTCAAAACTATTATTTCCTTCCATATTTTCAAATAATAAAACAGTTAAACTTCAATGCTAAATTTGTGAGTTTGCAAAACATAAGCAGACTTCTTTTCCACAAGCACCATACAAACCCTCTAAACCCTTTACTTTGATCCACAGTGATGTCTGGAAACCATCCTATATCCTTAATTGTACTCACACTAAGTGTTTTGTCACCTTTATTGATGATCATACTTGTATTTGTTGGATGTATTTGTTAAAAAAAATTTGAGGTTCGAAATACTTTTATTAACTTTCATACAATGATTCAAATCCAGTTTCAAAAATAAATACAAATTCTCCGCACATATAATGACACCAAGTATTTCAATCATACCTTACAAGATTATCTTCAAAATCATGGGATAAAGAGTTATTATGTAAACACACCCCAACAAATTGGGATAACTGAACACAAGAATAAAGATGTTCTCAAAGTAGCACGTGTTTTGATGTTTACCACAAACATGCTAAAAAGTTTCCAGACATATGCTATTCTTACTTCAACATATCTCATTAATTGTATGCCCAGTTGGGTTCTCTCCTTTTTGAAACTCTTCTCAAAAAATTACAAAACTTCTTTACCTTTTCACATCTACAATCTACCATGATCCTAAAAATATTTGGTTGTACTAAATTTGTCCAAAACCATTCAAAACATATCCAAACTACATCCAAAAACTATTAAATGCATTTTTATTAATTATTCTCCTACTCAAAAGGATTACAAATGCTACAATCCATCTATTAAAAATATTTTTGTTAGTCTTGATGTCATATTTTTTTAGAACATCCGTTGTACTACATTTGTCCAAAACCAATCAAAACATATCCAAACTACATCCAAAAACTATTAAATGCATTTTTATTAATTATTCTCCTACTCAAAAGGGTTACAAATGCTACGATCCATCTATTAAAAATATTTTTGTTAGTCTTGATGTCATATTTTTTTAGAACATCCCTTACTATCAAAAATCCTCTTTTGAGGGAAGAATGGTATATCAGAGGATAGAATTTTTGATCAATACTTGAACTATGACCTCACTCTTAATCCTCTTCTCGAAATTACTCATAAACAAAGTAATGACCCGAGTCTAAACCAACACGTGAGCCAAACACACCTCGTGATACCATAGAGAATAACTTGAACTCAATAGGAGAAACAAATAAACAACAAAAATAGAATTACTTATAGAGATCAAAATTAATGGATATGGAGAATTTCACAATTAAAGCACTTCAAGAGTCAGAATCAGTGATAAATCAAAATACCCATAAGTCTACATTTAATCCAAATAACTCTAAATCCACTAAATCTCATGAGTTACCCCTTTCTCTTAGAAAACAAATACGGTCTTTTACTCTTCATCCAAATTCTAGATTTGTTTCTTATAAGACAGTCTTTTGGATTTCGTGCTTTTATCATTAATCTTGACAAAACAAAATGCCCAAAGATAATCACGAGGCCTCAAGAATCCTAGAATAGAACGAAATTGTTATGAAAGAAATAACGGCTCTCAAAAAATAGAGCTTGGGATGTAACAGAAATATTAAAAAAAAACTCATGTTGGTTGTAAGTGATTTTTTACAATAAAATATAAAATTGATAGGACAATAAGTTACAAAGCTTGTCTGGTTGTAAAAAGATTTACAGAAACCTACGGGATTAATTACACTAAAACATTAGCACCAATGGCTAAACTCAATACAGTCAGGATTCTTTTATCTCTTAACAACTAATTTAGATTGACCACTACATTAACTCGACAAAAAAAATATTCCTTTTTGGAAAATCAAAAATCTTCATGATCATCCTCCAAGATTTTGCAAAGGAGAAAATACTTTATGCAACTAAAAATATCATTCTATGGCCTTCAACAATCACCTAGAACTTGGTTTAATAGATTTGTAAAAGTGATGAAGAAACAAGAAAGCAATTAGATCATACAATGTTTTTCCACTACACTGAAAATGGGAGGAAAGTTGTCTTGTTAGTATATGTTGTTGATATAATCGTGACTGGGGATGATTCAAGTAAAATCGAAAGGTTCAAAAAACAATTCCATATAATTCGAAGTTAATAATTTGGGACGAATGGGATATTTTCTATGTATAAAAGTTGCAAGATCAAAAAAAGATTTAGTGTGTCCCAAGGAAAATACATACTTGATCTCTTCACCGAAACCCACGTGCACAATTGTAAACCAAGTGACACTCCAATAAAACTGGGAAAAGGAATAAAAATCAGGAAATACTAGTAGACATAGACAGATATCAAAGATTACTAGGTAAGCTTATCTATTTGTCTCACATCAAGCCTAACATCGCATTTACAGTTCGTGTCGTAAGTCAATATTGCACTCTCCAAAGAAAATCCACTTAAAGGTTGTATATAGATTTCCTAAGTATCTAAAAGGGTCACCAAGTAGAGGGTTGTTCTTCAAAAGAAGTGAAATTAGTAACATAAAAATCTTTACTAATACAGACTAGGCTAGCTCAATAGAAGACAGAAGATCCACTACAAGATATTGTACTTTTGTTTTCGAAAACTTGATAACTTGGAAAAGTAAAAATAGGATGTGATGGCAAGGTACAGTTTTGAAACAGAGTTTAAAGCAGTTATGCAAGGAATTTGTGAAGTCTTATGGTTAAATAAACTTTTGAACAAACTTTAGATCATAATACAGTTTTCAATGAAACTCTTCTATGACAACAAACCCGTCATCAATATCTCTCATAATCTAATTCAACATGACAAAATTAAACATGTAGAAATGGATAGAAATTTCATCAAAAAGAAAATAGAAGACAGAACTATCTGTATGACTTATGTTTCCACAAACGAACAAATAGCGGATATATTTACAAAAGGACTTCACTGACCAAACTTCGATGACTTTATCTACAAGTTGAATATGATTAACATTTATGATCAACTTGAGAGAGAATATTGAAATATTTAAAATTCAAATGTAAATTGATCTTATATTTAGTGTAATGATTCTAGTGAGTTGTATATGGTTAAGATATCATTAGAATTATTGGGAGGATATTTTTTTTCTAATTAGTTTTTCCTTTTTTGATCATTTACTTGTATTATAAATTGAGAGTAGAGTTGTGTACAAATTCATTCAGAAAATATAACGGAACACATTTTTTTAAAACTCTCTTAGTCCTACAATCTATTCCATAGTGTTTCTATATTAAAACTTGAATCTTTTTTTAGCTGCAGGATAGTTTATTCCTTGTTTCTTGTTATGCCTTCTGATGATCTGGTCTTCTATATGGACGTATGCATCCCTGATCTTTATTGCTACAAGAGTAAAATGGTTTATAGCATGGTATTGAACATAGTTTGGGTAAAGTTGTGATCTCCAATGGTACTCAATGGAGGGGGCATGTGGGTCATCCCAGTATTGTTTTTATTAACTGAATTTTTGTATCCCCTAACCTACTCAAATCTTTAAACAAGACCACAGAATAATAATAATAACAACAAAAAATTCCATTGAACTGAAACCTTAACCTTAATGTAAAATCTGTCATTGAAAAACTAACAACAATGCTGTTAAAACATTACGACAACAATGCTGTTAAACAAATTACGACATTCTTTATCAACAGGTTACTACGGAAAAAAGCCAAACCTGCCACCTAATAACGAAAAACGAGTAAATAAGCTAAGATATTAATCTAACATAATACATGTGTATTTATGAACATAATCTAGGATGCACCGTAGTCTACACTGCTGAAAGATAATATGCCCATGCTACATTTCTAGTACATGTTTCACGTAAATGAAAAGTGGATGTTTAAACTAAATTTTTTAATTTAGTAGTGTTCCAACTAAGTACTTCTAAATACAAATACACTCATTGGGTAACGTACAACAATGAAATGTAGGAGCATAAGTAGACGCACCTTTTCCCCCACTTTTTCCTGTTGCTCTTTCACCTTCTCCTGAAATTTCTTCAGTCTCATGTTCACCCGCAGCCGCTTTTCCTGTTTGCATATAATAAATCAATTCAGTCCTAAACCATAAAAAATAACCAATTAGAAAAAGACAGAAAACAAAATTATGAAGTCAGGAATGGAAATGAGATAGAAATGAGATAGAAAAGGCATAAAAATTCATGCCTTGACATAGCTAACACCAAGCTCTTTTCTTGAATACCCACGATCCAAGTTACGCAGCACATACTGGTTATAATCTTTCACGATCCTCAGTATAATGTCTGAAGTGGAAATACCATCGGTTCGCTTAGTTTCCTTAAACCTTCCAGCAGCTTTCACCTACAGAAAAATTGCTTCTTGATGCTTACCATTATAAATTATATGAGATGGTTCTAATTTTAAAAAGTAAATATCTAATTGAACGTACAAATTCATAGACATCATTCCCAGCTCCACTAGCATCAGCATAACTGTAGAAGATTCATTGAGGTAATAAAGTTCACGGGAATTATCAAAATACTATAGCTACTTAATAGCAGACGTAATGAATCATTGTAAAAAGAAGAAGAAATGAACATGTATTATAGATAGTAGGATCAGCATTCTTTTCCAAATAAATTACTTATGAGACAAGATAAAACAGTATTCTATGATAATTATGAGATTATCTATTCACCGCCATTAGCCGATAGAAAAAAAACAAAGTAGATAAATTTGTTCACCACTATTGGTCATGAACCTCAGGCTCAATGGAGACAGCATGAGTTTTTCATACTTACGGAAGTGCATCATGGGCCACAAAATCAATATTGTGTTTATCAAGAAATTCTTGTGTGACCACCCAAGGAGCATCAGGAATGACTTCATCCACCCACCTGCACATAAGAGAGTACAAACTTAATTATAATGCTATAAGTTAGAAGCACTACCTTCACAATAAGGTTTCCATTAACTCAATTCCTCTGCCAAGTTACAAAACTTTACATATGCTAATCTAAATCTATATCTATACTATATATAAAAATCTAAATCAAACCTTATAAATTTTTGGACAAATTGTTCAGTAATCACCACTATTGCTTTTAACCCTTTAGTTATTGTATAATTTATGTAAGACTCTTAAATTATCAGAATACTGACAATTAGCTTAAAGGCTATTTTAGAATATTAGAATAATGTATGCTATTTTTTTAGATAATAATAACAATACTATAATTTTAGTTAAAACAAATTTAGTAGTAATTATTTTAAACATTTTAATAAATTATGTGTTAATGACTAGTACTATTAACATATCTTAAGATAATATTATCTGAAATTTCATTATTTTGAAGAAATTACAAGACAATCTTAAATAATAAACCTAGTAAGAAAAATGAGGATCATACTTGCAATGACGAAGAGATTCATATCGTTCAGACTCAGTCATAACAGTTTTGCCTTTAAACTTGTGCGTTGTTTCATCATTGCAACATCCAACCAGCAGTTGTGTGTTTGGGCACCTGCATTCACCAAGCACATAGTGACACAGTGTACATAAAAATGGGTCACAAACCACAAAACAAACAGATGCCAAAATCAATAGTTATATCGTTAGTACTGATAAAGGTACAAAAGCTGAAAGTAAAATTATAGCAAATTCTAACGTAAAGTCCTCCAAATACGGAATAACAGCCAATAGTCCAGCACTTGATAGAATAGAAAAGATTAAACCCCTGCACTTGATATAGAATGCTTTACATATAACTTACCAAAACTTTTACGACAAAAATCTATCATAATGCTAAACTAATATCAATTTAATAAGCTTAATGGACGAAAAAAATAAAAAAAAAATCAAATTTGCACATGTTTAAGCATTAAAAACTGATGGGATAAACCATGGAAATACTGACCAAATTCCCCCAAAAAAAAAATTTAAAAACACAAAACTGAAACGAAACCAGAGATGTTGGATTACAGAAACAAAAAAGAACATAAATTATTCCAGATCAAATAAAACCCGAAAATATTACCAAAAAGATAAGAGGGGACGATAAATTAGCACAAGAGAAGAGAAAACTAAAGTTGAAACAAAAAGAAAGAAGAAAGGAATATACAGTTTTTTGGCTTGTTCAAGAGAGCGGGCGTGACCGAAATGGAAGAGATCGTAGATCCCATCGGCGTAAATACGAACAGGACGGTCCTGGTGAGAAGACGGCGGATCAGAATTGCATTGGGCACCGCTATCTCGGGGCTTAACCTCCGCCATTCGAAATTTGAATACAAAAATTTTGCGACCAACTCTGTTTTTCAGTCTTGCTCTGATTCCTCTGTTTGAGTTTCGTCTAGTTTCTCAGCTCTCATTTTCTCATTTGCCTCTCTCTGCATTTCTAATTCGGCTTCTCTTCTTTAAGGTGTTTACGACCTTCTAAAATATCCAACCTCATAACACGCGGTAATTCCGTGTCCCTTTATTTCCCTTCTCATTTTTTCTTTTTTTTCTTTATGTAGTTAATTGAGCCCGGCCTCGGCCGACTCGAAGGGAAAAACAAAATCTCAAATTTGTATATTGAAAAATATAAATAAAATGTAATTAAATTATTACAATTATTTAAAAAAAAATAACTACATTTAATGAGAATAGGTAAATATGTTCATAATATAATCGATATTTTTACGTATTATTATTTTTAAATATTTTGAAATTAAAATATAATATTAAAAATATTGTAACATTTTTTACAAAATTTTAAAAAAATATTAAGAAAAATCATTTTTATTAAAATATCTTAAATATTATAAATAATGTCACAAAAACATCAACCGTAATTTGCCTAGTGACCTAAAAGTAAAATTTAACTTTTTTATATTTTAAATAGCATATTTGAATTATACAAAAATATTATTTATTAAAAATATATAAATATTTAAATAAAAAGAAAAATAATTATTTTAAAAGTTTTAAAAAAATAAATTATTAATTATTTAAAAATAATAATTAAAACATCATTATTAAAAATATATTGAGTTGAAGTATTAGGCTTAATTATATTTTATAATCATCTTTCTTAAATAAAGTTTAATTATTAACTTTTTTAAAAGAAAAAAATATGATTAATCTTATAATATAAATAAATATATATTTTTTAATATGATAATAAATTTAACATATATTTTTTATTGAATAGAATTAAAAATAAAATCAATTAAATAATCTTATCATTTATATTTTACATTGGATATGAAAAAAACTCTAAAATCTAAAACATATTTTATCTAGCATATTACTTTTAAATATTCGAATAATTAACAAAATTTCAAACTTTGATATATGTGGATGGAAAATAAATCTTAGGCATTTACCGTGGACACTAATTCGGTATGCAATATGCGCTGGCAAGGATAGCTGAAAAATGGAATAAAATGAGCATATAAAACACTTAAATTACTTATTTGTTAAAATTTAATTGGTGTCATATACCACCAATATTTTTTTCATTTGCATAAAAAAGAACATCAATATTGTGAATATATATTATAAATATTTTATTTATAAAAAAAATATTACAAATATTTTAACCAATATGAAAAGGAGAACTTCAATTTTGAACTTATTACTACATATTCGTGGGATTGAAAATAAGAAAAATAAATTGACAATTGATTCATAAATTTTGGACTTATTACTATGTATTCGTGGGATTGAAAATAAGAAAGATAAATACACAATTGATAAGAAGTATTGGAGTCTAAGTGAAACTTAGGTTTAAAAATTAGTATATTTTATATAAAAAAAATTAAAAAATTAAAAAATTAATATGTATTAAAAGTATAACTTCAATTTGATTTTAGAAATTTTTTAAAATTTTTAGACCTCATATCGATCCAACAAAATTGATTTTAATATTTTTTTTTTATCTTAGACAACTAACCTCAAAAGATATATATAGGTTCGGTTAAGCTTATATTTAAGTTAGTTAATTGATTTTTGAAAAAAAAAAATCTCATCCTTATTTAACATACTGGGATAAAAAACGATAATATTTTTATCAGTTATATTTATAATTTTTTTTAATTTGGATAGATAAGGGTAAATTAAAAAAATATTTTCATTATAATTTATTTAAAAAACATTATCGATAAAAAATTTATGTGACTCATTTTTTTTAAGTAAAATAATTGAAAAATATATTTTTTATAAGTAAAATGGTTAATAAATATATTTTTATAAGTAAAAAAATTAATAAATATTTTTTTATAAATAAAATCATTAATAAATATTTTTTTAAATTAAAATATTAAATAATATTTTTATTTAAAGAAAAATGATTCTTAACATTTTTTTTCTAAAAATTATATATATTTAAAGTGGTAGAAAAGTATATAAAAGAGTGCGCTTAACATTTTTGATTTTGTTCGAGGAAGAATTTTATTGGTTGCCTCCGTTTCACTTTGTAAGTAATCGTAAAAAATCTAATTTATCTTCAAATATTTTCTTTACCGGTACCTTATTTAATGGAAAAATAAATATATATCTCAAATTATTAACAAAAATATGAATTTAGCATCTCAATTTAAATACTAGTATTTCTTTAATTTAAATTTAAATTTTAATTATTTAAAATAAAATATTAGATAATTTGATTTTTTTAATAATTCATTTATCTTTTAATTTTGATACTTTATTTTCTCTCTTTTTAAGTCGTTGAATTTAAATTTAAATTTACCTTAAAATTTAAACCTAATTTATTAAAATTGAATAAGAATAAAGAATTAATCAAGAGAAACATAAACAGAGATCGAGGGTAATTAGAGAAGAAAAATGACACTAATAAAACATAACTAGTTAAATAAGGAAGCAATTATTGGTTAGAATCAATAAAAGATAAATTAAGAAAAGTAGAAGCCATAGTGTCATTGAGTCTCAATGCATAAGGCACTATGTCTCAATGCATAAGGCACTTTGATGCTCATATCAACTCCTGCATCAGAACAGTTGTATTGATACAGAACAATTAATTCATTTTTTTGTTCCATAACTACAAGTTTAGTAAAACTACCACTATAACTTACAGTTTAACGAGGCCTCACAATTTACTTTTAGAGATAAACACTAAAATGTGTCATGTCATTTAGAAAATGCTCACCTTCTATAGGTGCATCACCACTTATCTTCTTAAGCAATGTAGGATATGTGCAAGCACATTATATCATACACCCTTACTTAGGAAGTTTTACGTCATCGTAAGAACGCAAATCTACATAGCCTGATAAGGTCATGGCTCTAATACCACTTAACGTAGTACAAAAGCGTGAATGCACCAATAATATGGAAGTAATTAGAAAATAAGAACAAGATTAACAAAGTTTAAATTAGCCAAACTTACCATTTGATAAAAGGTATTCCTATTTGTGTTGTGAAACAAACACAAGAAAATTATTATATAGGCAAACACTCTAGCAATTTTAGAATAGAATAAGCTTAGCTATGTTATGTAACTTTAGACGAATACTCTAGCAATTCTAGAGTAGGATTAGCCTAAAGATATTCCTCTATCTCAAGGATAAGAGGATTTTAACTTCAAAATAGAATAAATAAAACTATTCCTAAAATATTAGGAATAAGAGAAAAAGAAAGAAGATAACTTTTTTAATATTATTAAATTGATTAATTTCTAAGATGACTTATATAAGCATATTGCTTAGTTATTTATAATTGAAAAATCTCTAGAGTACTTCATAAAGTTTATACATGGGACTCTAGTAGTACACATAAAAAAGAACTCTAAACAAAGGCTTCTATGTAAACTCTAGTAATATATAAAAAATAGAACTCTAAGCAAAACAAACTATTTCTCTAGTAGAATTTTAAAATAAAACTTTAAATAAAATAAATTACTTTTTCTTTTCTTTATATATCCATTTGATATTGGAAAATATCTCTTTACTCTATTTTGATTCTGTAAGGAATAATTTTTGAGATATTACAAGGAAGGATTTCTCCTCCACTTTAGAAGTTTTGGGTACATCTTCTTTTGCAAGTAAAGGAGCCAAAACAATCTTCTTTTCTCCCCAATGGAATAGGTAAATGCGATATGTACCTTTGTGGGTTACATTCACGTCGTATTGTCATGGTCTCATCAACAATATATGACATGTTTGATATACTTTCTAGAGCGATCATATTCTCAAAAGTTGACCTATATAGCGGATATCACCAAATTTGAATCAAATCTGAAGATGAGTGGAATACTGCGTTCACGATAAAAAAATGATTGTATGAGTGGCTAATGATGCCTTTTGGATTATCAAAAGCACCCAATATATTCAAGTGACTTATGAACCATGTCTTGAAGTTATACATTGGTAAGTTTGTAGTTGTTTATTTTGATGACATCCTAATTTATAGTATAACACAAGAAACACATTTGGAGCACTTGAGAAAGGTACTCACTGTTTTGAAGGAAAATAAGTTATACCTTAATTTGAACAAATATAGCTTCTTGATCAATAAATTGGTATTCTTGGGTTTTATCATCACTGCCAATGGAATTGAAGCTAGTGAGGAAAAAGTATGTGCAATTCAAGACTGGTCAACTCTCAAACCATAATTGAAGTTTGAAGCTTCCATAGGTTAGCAACCTTCTACTAAAGGTTTATTAAGAACTTCAACATTATTGCTACCTCAAAATGCCTAAAGAAAGGAAAGTTCAACTATGAAGAAGAAGCTAAAAGAGGTTTTCAGTTACTGAAAAAGAAGCTGACTTATGCACCAGTGTTAGCATTGTCAAACTTTGATAAGATCTTTCAAGTGGAATGTAATGTCTCGATAGTAGGAATTGGAGTTGTTTTATCTCAAGAAGGGTAAGTGGTGGCTTACTTTGGTGAAAAACTCAACGAAGTATGACGAAATTCGACTATATATGAACTTGAATTATATGCAGTATTTTACACTTTGAAATACTAGGAACATTATCGCATTCAAAAGAAGTTCATTTTGTTCATTGATCATGAGACATTGAAGTTTATCAACTATCAAACTAAGCCTAGTAGTACATATACCAAGTGGATTTTCTACCTATAAAAATTTCCTTTTGTTATAAAACACAAGTCTGGTTAACATAACAAAGTGGTTGATACATTGAGTTGTAAGGCAACCCTATTGGTCACCTTAAACATTAAAGTTGTAGAGTTTGAATATCTTAAGGACACATTTGCTGAAAATGAAGATTTTTAAAACCTTTGGGAAAAGTTTCAACTAAAACAAGATCTAGGAGACATGCATATATATGAGGGCTAGTTATTTTGAGATACCCAACTTTTTATCCCTAGGACTTCACTAAGGGAGAAAATCATTTGAGACTTACCTACTAGAGGACTAAGTGAGCATCTTAGAAGAGACAAAACCATCACACTTGTTGAAGAAAGGTGCTTATGGCCTCAGTTTAAAAGAGATATTATGAGTGCCAAGTTTGTCCAAAGGTGTTATGTGTGCCAAACATCCAAAGAACAAGCTCAAAATATCGAATTATATACACCTTTATTCGTCCATAAAACCATTTAGGAAGACTTATTGATATATTTTACGCTAGGACTTCTAAGGACTCAATGAGGTGTATACTCAATCTTTATTGTAGTTGATAAGTTCTCCAAAATTGCGCATTTTATCCAATGTTGTAAAACTACAAATACGTCAAATATTGCAAAACTCTTTTTCAAAGATATTTTTCATCTACATGGAGTTCCATGGTCAATTACTTCAAATCAAAACACAAAGTTTCTTTCTTATTTTGGAGAACATTATGGGTACGCTTTAATACATCACTCAACTCCAGTAGCATTGCACATCTTCAAACTGATGGTCAAACTGAAGTAATGAATCAAATACTTAACAACATGATTCATTGTTTTTGTAGCGAAAAGCCAAAGCAATGGGACCTCATTCTTGCACAAGCTAATTTTTCCTTCAATAGTATTGTGCATAGTTCAATTGGCAAGACCCCATTCGAGGTGGTATATGTGAAAGCTCGAAAGCATATATTAGATTTGGTTAATCATCCAAAGATTCATAGGAAAAGCAAGGTTGTCGAATAAATAACAAATAGAATTCAAACTATTCATTCAAAAGTAAAACAAAAACTTATAGAGTCCATTGCCAAGTATAAAGTAACAGTCGACAAGCATAAAAGAAAAAAAATTTATCAAATAAGAGATATGATGATGGTATTTTTGCAAAAAGAATGTTTTCCTATTTGCATAAATAGAAAGCTAAAGGATATGAAATATGAGCCATGTCAAATATTGAAAAGGATCAATGACAATGCATATATAGTGGACTTACCCAAAGATAGGGTCATTTCAACAACGTTTAATATGTCAAATACTTATGACTATCACTCACCAAAACCCCTCTATCCAGAAGAAAACTCGGGATGAGTTTAAAACAAGTGGAAAAGATTAATACGAAATCGATATAGGAAGAAAAGAGAGAGTAGTTTATTTTATTTAGATTTTTCTTTTAGAATTCTACTAAAGAAATACTTTATTTTGCTTAGAGTTCTATTTCCTATGTACTACTATAGTTTTACATAGAAACCTTTATTTAGAGTTTTTTTTATATGTATTACTAGATTCCTTACATAGAAACTTTATGAACTATTCTATGAACTATTCTATGAACTTTTCAACTATAAATAGCCAGGCACTATATTTGTATAATGCATCTTAAAAAATAATTAACTTAGTAATATTAAAAAAGCTTTTTTCTTTCTTTTTTTCTCTTATTCATAATATTTTAGGAATAGTTCTTCTTTTTTCTGTTTAGAAGTTGAAGTCTTTTTATCCGCGAGATAGTAGAATATCTTAAGCTCATCTTACTCTAGAGTTACTAGAGTGTTCGTCTACAGATAGATAACATAGTTATATTCTAGATTTGTTAGAGTGCTTGCTTAGATAAGATTGGATTGGATTTGGTTACGATCGCCACACACTTAGTGTGTGGCAATAAATACGCAAGTATATGTATCATAATAAGTAATATAATGATAAGAAAATATCGTTCCTACGGAGATTATTTTATTATAAACTAATTTTTAAAACTTAAAAAAATAAAAATCAATTTTTTTGTGTTTTTATATTTTAAGGAAGCAAAATTAAAATAATTAAATGTAAATAACAATAATTAATTAAATCAAATTTGGTAACTAAAAATATATATGAGAAAATATGTAGGAATACTTAATCCCCTAATTTTTTAAACATGTGAATCGTTAAAATCTCTCCTAATATAATTATCAATTAAATCTAACCTAACATGTATTTCTCTCTCAAGTAAACTATGCACCATATAATAATTAATTTAATCATACTGTTATTCCAATTAAATTGCATACTACTCATTAAGTTCATCAATTATGAATCACATACATAAGAATCGTACATTTCTACCTATAAACTATACATGTTATTTAATTAAGACAAACAATAAATTAATTATCTCAAATCTATTTAATTGTCTCTATATATAAATTGTTGGTCAAACAATTAATAACATACAAATCAACTTAAATAATATAATTAAATTATAATTATAATTGGGATAAAATATTAAATCATTATATGGTAAAAATTGGGTTCATAAGATCTCTAGATTAATAAATTAATTACATATAATTTTGCTCATAAAGCTCATATTTTTCATAAAAAAATACATAAAAATTAATAAAGAAAAGAGTAGAAAAAGAAATACAATCAGTCTCTTGAATTGTAGAATTAATTTCATCTTGAATCTCCACCAAACTTGTGTTCTCTCTTGATTTTTTTCTGTATTTTTTTCTCTTTTTAACTCCAAAAATTGACCAAATTATGCTAATGAAGGCCACTTATGGTTTATAGGGTTATTAGAGACTTAAATATTGCTCAAGTACGATCTGGACCATCAGATCAAGGGCTACAATCAAAACAAAAACAATTGACATCTTCAGCCAATCATAACGCAACACATGGCATCAAAAATTCACTAGGCGAATCAGGGAGCAACGCGTGGCAGGGGAGACCGATCAGAGTCAACACTTGCTGAGTCAACGACACGCGGCGCGACATGATTTATTGTCCATGATTGCTTGATGTTCGAGTGGCTTACCCAGTCAGTTCCTCTACTTGTGTGGCATGATACATGACAACTCCTGATTGGTCCTACATTAAAAATCCATAAAAAATTTCAAGAAAATCCCAAAATATTCCAAAAATTATATTTTTACCCCTTTTCACTAAAAAGTTTATATTTTAATATTTTTTGCTATAAAAAATACTATTTATTGAATAAAAAAAGTAAATATTAAGTAAAAAAGTGAGCTAATGACTCTACTTTCATAGAATTATCAAGTTAATTATGCAAAAATTCAAGAGAAAATCAAGGTTGTCGAATAAATGGCAAATAAGATTCAAACTATTCATTAAAAAGTAAAACAAAAACTTACAGAATCCAATGCCAAATATAAAGCAACAATTGACAAGCCTAAAAGGAAGAAAATTTATCAAATGGAGATATTATATTGGTACTTTTGCAAAAAAAAATGCTTTCTTATTGGTATAAACATTAAGCTAAAGGATATGAAATATGGGTCATATCGAATATTGAAAAGGATTAATGACAATGAATATATAGTGGACTTGTCCATAGATATATTTTGCTTAGAGTTTCATATAGATATTTTATTTAAAGTTTTGTTTTAGAATTCTACTAGAGAAATAATTTATTTTGCTTAGAGTTTCATTCCTTATGTACAACTAGAGTTCTAGATATAAACTTTTATTTAAAGTTTTTTTTTTGTGTATATTACTAGAGTTTTACATAGAAACTTTATGAACTATTCTAAGGATTTTTCAACTATAAATAGCTAGACATTATGCTTGTATAAGGCATTTTAAAAAAAATTAACTTAGTAATATTAAAGAAGTTATATTCTTTCTTTTTTCTCTTATTACTAATATTTTATGAATAGTTCTTATTTATTCTGTTTGGAAATTAAAGTCTTCTTATCCGTGAGATAATCAAATATATTAGGTTAGTCTTATTCTAGAATTTTTAGAATATTCATCTAAAAATAAAAAACATAATTATATTCTAGATTTATTAGAGTACTTGTTTAGTTAATAACTTCATTATATTTGTTTGAAAACACAAATATAATGACTTCTTACAAGAAAGTAAGTTTGATTAATTTAAACTTTGTTTATTTTTTTTTATTTTTTAATTACTTTGTATTTTTATTTTTGTTCTTGATAGTGTATTCTCCTTATAATATATAATATAGAGATATGAGATATCACAATCACAATAATATATATTATATAATGTTCAATTAACTAGTTAATTCAACATCGATTTTTAAGTAATTATCAAATAAATAATAACAATAGTATTTTATATATACTCTTTCATTGCTTCCAGTAATGCGAAGCCTGTATTTTCGTCCTTTTGAACCTCTTTCATATGCTGTTACTGCTCCGTTTACCACCCTTCCTCCTTTTGCTACGTCCTTTGCCATTGCTATATATATATGAATGGCAAAGTAAGTATATTAAAAATATTTTAAGCAATCTAAAAAGGAGAACTTCAATTTTGGACTTATTATTACATATCTGTTGTAGGTCATGCACGTGAAAGAAAAAGAAAATAAAAATTTTAGGTGTAATTATATTTGAAAAATTGATCAAATAATAAAAAAATATATATATTTTGTTCCTAAAATTTGACCAACTATCAGGCCAATTTTTAGCACATAAGGGATAAACAATTTCACTTATAAATAAGTAATGTTTTGACCTTAGAGAGATACAAAAAAAAAAAAAAAACAGAGAAACAAAACAAAGCCAAAAGAACAATTTATTTTGATAAAAATAATATTATATGTGGGAGAGTGAGATAGAATATTTTATAAAAATATTTGAGATATTTTTCTAAAAAAGGAATAACAAAATAATGAGTTTGAAAAACACATGTTTGTCACTATTTTGGTTTTAAATCAATTTTTTGTATTACCTCTCACTTTATACTCAATAATTTTATTAGTAAAAAAAATATTTTTTAGAGTTTTAACTTGTATGAAACACGTTAAATTACTAGTGTCATTATTTTACTCTATTACATTTATTTTATTTTTACTCATTATGTCCCAACAATTGGTTTCAAAGTTGGCCCAGTAAAATTCTTAATATGCTATGTGGTTGAAATATAGACCGACCTACCACATCAGAAAAGATTTTATTAAGTTTAGGACGTATTTATTTGTAGAAACACATCGAAAAAAGAAAAAAATATCAAGCTAGAAGGTAGATATTGAGAAATTTAATGACAATAATAATTTCTTTTTATAGCAAAGAAGAATGAAGGATATTCTTATTCAATAGAAGGTTCGTAATACATTGTTAAGGAAAGAAAAGAAGGAATCAGCCATCACCGAGGAACAGTGGGAGAAGATAGATAAGATTGCAACCAGTACTATCCGTCTAAATCTCTCAGACAATGTCTTGCAAATATTGAATTAAAAAATTGTAAGACTGCAAAAGAAATATAGGAGACTCTAGAAAACATATACATGTTAAAGAACCTTACCAATAAATTTTATTTGTGTAAGGACCTATATTAGATGAAGAAGGAAGATAATGTGAGCATGATGTAACACATTAGCAATTTCAATAGCAAGTTTTCTCACTTAGAAAGATTCAATGTGAGTTTCGATGATAAAGAGAAAGTTGTAATGTTGCTCGCATCACTACCCTAATCATATAATCATCTCACAATAACTCTGAATTATGAAGAAGACAAGATGGAGTTTGAAGTTGTTGTATAAGCCCTATTGTCATATGAGAAACAGAACAAGGAGAGAGATTTAGTAGCATAAGCCTTTCTCATAGAGTCTAGATGAAAGAAACAGTACAGAGAACAGAAATCCAGAGGAAAGAGTACAGGCAAATCAAACAAATATGTCAATGTTGAATGCCATCATTGTAAGAGGAAAGGTCATATCAAGAAATTTTTTTGGGTGTTTAAGAAGAAATAGGAATTAAACAAAGGAAAAGTAGTCAAGAAAGACGACAATAGTGATGATGAGTAAAAAATACCATTGACGAGTTCAATATCATTTATGATGAAGATTTTGTCAATCTTGCATCACACGAGACCAGTTGGGTGATTAATAGTGGTCCTACAATTCATGCTACAATTCATGCTACATCGCGTAGAGAATTTTTCTTATCATACACACTTGAAAGTTTTGGTATTGTTAGAATGGGAAATAAAGATTGTCAAAGGTTATTGGCAGAGGAGATGTTTGCTTTGAAATAGAGAATAAAACGAGACTATTTTTGAAAGATGTCAGGCGTATTCCATATATATGCTTGAATTTGATCTTTGTACCCAAATTTTCAAATGAAAGATATTATCGCTCCTTCATTTATGACAAATGGAAACTTACAAAAAGCTCCTTAGTAGTGGCTAGAGATGAGAAGCATACAACTTTGTATATAATGCAAGAGAATCTCTCCACTAACATAGTAATTACTGTGGAGTAAGACAATGCAGTTGAATTATGGCATAAGAGACTCAATTATATGGGTGAAAAATGTTTGACAAGTCTAGTCAAGAAGAAGATACTGCCTGGAATGGTTGAAGTACATTTAGAGAAATGTGTTGATTGTCTAGTAGGAAAGCAAAACATAGTTGCTTTCAAGAGTTCCCCTCATTCCAGAATGAATAATATTTTAAATTTGATTCATTCAAATTTGTATGGACCAATGACAAAGTCACTTGGTGGTGCTCAATACTTTATGACTTTCATTTATGATCATTAGAGGAAGAATTGGGTATATCTTCTCAAGACAAATGATCGAGTGCTAGATATCTTAAAAGAATTTCATGATCAGTTGAGAGATAGAATGGGAAGAAGCTGAAATGCATTTGGACAGACAATGGTGGAGAACACACAAGACCTTTCATGTTTACTCCAAAAAGCATGGTATTTAGCATCAGATGACACTTCCAAAGACAGCACAATTGAATGGCTTAGCTGAGAGGATGAACAGAACTTTGATGGAGAGAGCTAGATGTTTACTCTCACATGCAAAGTTGCCTAAAACTTTCTAAGGTGAAGCCATACTCACAGTTGCACATGTGTTGAATCTTTCACCTTGTACTCCCCTTAAGATGGATGTTTCAGATAAAGTGTGGTTAGGAAATGATATTTCTTATGATCATCTGCTGGTGTTTGGTTGCAAAACATTTGTTCATATCCCCAAGGATGAGAGATCCAAACTTGATGCCAAGACAAGATAGTGTATTTTTATTGGCTATGGTTAATATCAATTTGGCTATAGATTTTATAATTTGGTAGCAAAGAGACTTTTCAATAGCCATGATGCTGCATTTGTTAAAAATAAGACCATTAAAGATATCATCAAAATGAAGAAAGATGTTCCTAATTCCAATGATAACTCATTAAATTTGGAAATAATTCCTCTAACATCAGTGCCAAGACAAGTTCGAGATGAAGACTAGGTTTATCCACCTAGTAAAGATAATGGTCCCACAGAAGTAGGTTCTGAAGACGAGGGAGACGATGATGTTCATTATCCAGTACCAACACCTATGCCTTCTTTTGTTCCACTGAGAAGAAATGATAGACTAGGATGACCTTCTACCTCATATCCTCTAGATGAGTATGTAACTTTCACTAATGAGGGAGAACCTGAGAGTTATGAAGAAGCCATGGATGACGAATCCAAACAAAAATGGATTAAAGCCAAGTAAGATGAGATGATGTCCTTACATGAGAACAAAACTTTTGAGCTGATGAAGTTACCCGAAGGGAAGAGAGCTTTGAAAAATAAATGGGTGTTCAAAGTAAAGCATGAAGAACACAGTTCCAGTCCTCAATACAAAGCCAAATTGGTTGTCAAGAGATTCAACCAAAGAAAAAGAGTTGACTTTGAAAAGATTTTCTCACCAGTTGTGAAAATGACATCCATTTGTATTGTGTTGGGGTTAACAGTAAGTCTTGACCTGGAGGTTGAGCAAATAGATGTTAAAACTACCTTCCTACATAGTGGAGATATACATGGAACAACCAGAGGGTTTCAAGCAAAAGGGAAAGAAGGATTATATTTGAAAATTGAGAAAAGCCTGTATGGCTTAAAACAGGCATCGAGGTAATGGTATAAGAAGTTTGAGTTTGTTATGGGGGAGCAAGGTTGTAGAAAGACTACTTCAAACCATTGTGTTTTTATGCATAAATTCTCTAATGATGATTTCATTATTCTTTTGCTCTATGTGGATGATATATTGATTGTTTGTCAAAATATTTTTAGAATCAACAACTTGAAAGAGTAGTTGAGTAAGTCTTTTTCCATGAAATAATTGGAGCCAACAAAGTAGATTCTTGGCATTAGTATTATTAGAGACAGAGGCGCCAAGAAAATATGGTTGTCATAAGAGAAGTACATTGAGAAAGTACTTTAGAGATTTCATATGAATAAGGCTAAAGCAATTACTTATCCTCTTACTAATCAATTTAAGCTAAGTTCTAAGCAGAGCTCTTCTATATATAAAGAGAAAGAAGAGATGGAAAAAGTTTCATATGCTTTAACAGTTGGAAGTATGATGTATGTCATGGTTTATACATAGCCAAATACAGCTCATGCAGTTAGAGTTATGAGTAGATTCCTTTCAAATCATGGAAAGGAACATTGGGTTGCAATGAAATAGATTTTAAGGTATCTTCGAGGTTCTTCCAAAATATGCCTATGTTTTGGAAATGACAAACCTGTGTTAGTTGGATACATATATGTAGATATGGCTGACGATATGGATTCTAGAAAATCCACTTCAAGTTACCTGATTATATTTGTAGGGGGAGATATGGCATGACAGTCAAAGTTACAAAAATGTATTGCACTATCCACTACAGAAGTAGAGTTTATAGTAGCAACGGAAGCATATAAAGATTTACTATGCATGAAAAAGTTTTTGAAGAACTTGGGTTGCAGCAAGACAGTTATCAATTATTTTGTGATAATCATAGTGCTATCCATCATGGAAAGAATGTTTTCTTTCATTCAAGATTAAAACATATTGATATGAGATATCATTGGATTAGGGATGTAATGGAGAAGAAGCTACTACAGCTTGAGAAGATCCATATAGAGGAAAATGATAAGACATGTTGACGAAAATTCTTACAAGACAATTTTGAATATTGTCATTTAGCTGCTGATTGGTGAAGCCCTCCATGTAGTAAGAAGGGAGAGATTTGTAGGTTCTACCCACATAGAAGGGGAAGAAAATAAAAATTTTAGGTGTAATTACATTTGACAAATTCATTAAAAAAATATTTTTATGACTAAAATTTGGCCAGCTACGTGGCCAATTTCTGGCCATATAAGAGATAGACAATGTTTTTACCTTAAAGAGACAAAAAAAGAAGAGAAGCAAAGCAAAGTCAAAAAATAATTTTTTTTTATGAAAAATAGTGTTGTGTGTGTGAGAGAATGAGAGAGAATATTTTAGAAAAATATTTGGAATGTTTTTCTAAAAAGAGAGTGACAAACTAGTGAGTTTGAGATACATTTATGTGTCACTATTTTTAGTTTATCTCAATTTGTTGTATTGTCTCTCATTTTGTATGTATCCATTAATTTTATTAGTAAAAAAAATATTTTTTTGAGTTTGTTTTGTAGACGTAACCCAAATTAAATGGTGAATCACGTTAAATTATCAGTGTTATTATTTTACTCTGTTGAATATATTTTATTTTTATCCGCTATTCTCTAACATTCGTGGGATCGAAAAAAGAAAGATAAATACACAATTTATTCATAAATTTTGTACTTATTATTACGTATTCTTGGGATTGAAAATAAGAAAGATAAATACACAATTCATTCATAAATTATTTTGATTCTAAACTTTAATATCTTTATTTTTTTAGTTATGATTTAGTTTATTTATTTTTTAATTTTAATACATTTACGTTTTCAAAATCAACTTGAAATGTATTAACAAAATTATTTAGGTGCAGTTAAATGTCAATCATGTGCAGGCTAATTTATGTTGTCACGAATCATATCCAGGAACATGTGTTTGATTTATTGGATTTGTTTGAAGAGAAGTCAAATAAATCTCACGTTCTAAATATGACAATTATTTGGAATTTATAAGTGCATTTCATTAACTTTTTGAAATGAAAACCTTTAGTATTCATTAGAAAAGTTATTTTAATTTATTTTTAGTCGGCCTATATTTCCAACATAAGAAGATTAAAATATATACTTGTTTTCTAAACAAAAAATCTTCACTGGATCTGTTAGGTTCTAGACCTATAAATAATTATATAGTTAGCAACAACCAAATCATAGCTATAATCATATATTTTTAGGGAGAGAGAGAAAAAAATAAAAGCAACTACGGATATAAATATAAATTAGTTAAATGATTTTTTCAAGATGAAAAGAAATGCTCTTGAAGAGAGAAAAGATTATACTATTAACTTATAAATATTGTGTTATAAAAATACAGAGATAAAAGTAAATAAAAAATTATTTAAATCATAATAGTGAAGTTCTGACTTCTGAGGATGTCTTTGATCACAGTCACGCAGTTTAGAGACGTACATTATTAACAAATTGAAGGGACAATGAGATTTATCATAGGTGTTGACAGAAAAAAAAAAGTTAAACGGGATTGGATTTGTATATTTTATTATAAAAAATATTAAATATAAAATTTATAAATTAATCACATGTAATTCATTTAAATATTTGAATTTTTAAAGCTAGAAACTTATTTACATGTATATATTTTTAAAAATTTTATTTCATTCATTCAAATAAAAAATACAATATTATAAATTAATAAAATAAAAATACGTTAAATCATTTTACGTTAAAAATTAATTTTATTATAAAATAAGACTAATCACGCCTCATCGTTACAAATTAATCACTCACTCATCTTCAAACATTACAAAAGAATAAGTTATATTTGTTTCTTAGGTAATGATTAAGTAGCATAAAATTTTTGTCACTTTATTTTCGTAAATTGTAATCAAACTTCTTAAAATTATTTTATTTTAATCACATTAATGTTACATTTTGAATTTTTTAGTTATTTTTTAAAATATTTTTTGTTAAAAAAATTTAAATTGAATTAAAATAAATCTAACTATAAATCTTGTTAAAAATATTGAAAGGTAAAATATTTCAAAAAGTTAAAATAAAATAAATTAAAACTACTAAAATTTACTTAAAATAATTAAAGTGTTCTCAAATATAAAAGTAAATGTAATAAAATGTAAAAATTTACAGTAAAATTATTAATATATTCAATTTATAAAACTAAAACGATATCAAATATAATTTTTTAATGAATTAAATTTAAATTTTATTTTAAAAAATATATTATTTATATATAAATTATAAGTTAATAAATTATTTTAGATAAAATATCTATAATTGGATCATGGGTCATTGTATCTAAGTATTATATTATGTGGAGAATAAATTTGTTAATTGTTAAATAAATATTGGTATAATTATATGATATATTTATTTAATATATGAAATGTTATTTTTAAAATATATTAATAAAAAAATATATGTTTATTTTTTTAGAATATAAAGAAATATATAAAATAAATTAATATATATTTTTTACAAAAATATATTAAAAATAAAATAAATTAATTAATTGAATTATTTATGTATGAATAAATAATTCTATCAACTTTTCGGGGAGTGAAGTCGTTTCTTAAAGGAAGAAGTACATCTTTACAACTGCAACCACATGTTTTATCGATTATAAATGGAGTCATGTTATTATATTTATACAAGAATAACCAAATCTTTTTATTTATTTTTAATATTTTCTATTTTTTTAAGTCGCTAAAAGGGGACGTGTTACAGGTAATGGATAAATAAATATTATATTTCATATTATTAAAAGGATATTAATTTAATACCTTAATTTAAATATCATATTTCTTTAATTTAAATTGAAACTTTAATTTAAAATTTTGATAATATGCTTAGCACTTAAATAAAATATAATATAATTTGATATATTTTTTTTATATTGATTCATTTATTTTTTAATTTTGATACTTTATTCCCTTCTTTTTAAGTCGTTAAATTTTAAATTCAAGTTTATCTTAAAATTTAAACTTAATTTATCAAAATTAAACAGAAACAAAGAATTAATTAAAAAAAAAGATGAACAGAGATCGATAATAATTAGAGAAAGAAGAGAGTACTAATAAAACATGGCTAGCTAACTAGGGAAGCAACCATTGGTCAGCATCAATAAAAGACAGATTAAGAAAAGAAGAAACCATAGTGTCATTGAGTCTCAATGCATAAGTTACTCTGGTGCTCATATCAGCTCCTACACCAGAGCAGTTGTATCCTCCTTATAATATCCTACAATATAGAGATATCACAATCACATTAATATATATTACATAATTAAGATTAACTAATTAATTGAACATCGATCTTAAGTAATTATCGAATAAATAAGAACAGTATTATTTTATATATGTTCTTCCATTGCCTCCAATGCTGCAATTCACAAATGCAAAGCCTGTATTTTCGTCCTTTTGAACCTCTTCCATGTGCTGTTACTGCTCCGTTTATCACCCTTCCTCCTTTTGCTACTTACTTTGCCATATAATATAAAGACAAATAATACTGTTCAATTTTGGACTAACGAAGTACTTTAAATGAAATGAGGGGACAAATGAAATACAATTAGAGAAAAAGATAATAAAGATGATTTCGTTGTTATTGATATAAAAATAATATTGGTTTTGTTGTTAAAATAAAAGGTATTTAATTTAAAAGAAAATTCATAGAACGTGACTTCCTATAATATTAAAGATAAAGTTGTTTCATCTTGTTTGAACGAAGAATAAGAAAATTAGATAATTTAATTTTAGTAAATGAAGAAATGTTTAGCATATGAAATGAAAACTTGAAGGTTATATATGGTTTCATTTTTTTATTGTTAACTATCCTAAAAATAGAAGAAAAAAATTGTATGAGAAGTTTTTTGAGTAAGAGAATTTTGTCGGAAAATTCTTTTAGGCTTGTAATTACTCTTATCTTTTAGGCGTGTGAGAAAATTACTAAGAGTATGGTTGTAATAATTTTTCACATAGTAAATTTTTTTCTAATTATCTTTTGATAACGAAAATGGTTTTTTTTTTCTTCAATTTGGAGTTTTCTATTATAATTCTTATGTTATTTGATATTCTACCGAAAAAGATATTGGGAGAAAAAATTTATAATTATACAATTTAATTTAAATTTCTTAACAGTATTTATCTTAATAGAGATACATTCCGAGTTCCTATTTATTTAAATCACTTGTATTATAAACTATCACCCTAATTAATGTTTTAAGGGATATACAATATAAGTAAATCAGTACTCTTTCATTTTGAAAATTTACTATATTAACCAACAATGCTCAATTTATAAGAAGCATGGAAATATTATCAAATAGGACACCGGGCCCTTTATAAGATGATTGTGATAGTTCAATCCTTTAAATTTGGACAAATTAGGGTAAACAGTGCAGTCCTATTTTACTTGATAAATGAAAATCGTGTGAAAATCCAAGAACAAAATTACAGGCATATATATGTTTGTATCTTAAATTTGTATAGAAATAATGGTGAGAAAAATATCAAGTGTAAAAAAAAATGAGAATGAAACAATGCAATTAATATTTTATGAGTTTATTAATGTATGAATTAAAGACTAATGTTGCCTAATAAAGAAAAAGTCGTGTTTTTTAATCAAACTATTAACGGAGGTGAGGGATTCAGAACAGGATCTTAATTTATTAGCTAGGAAGTACCAATTTTTTACCCCTCTATTTAAAACGCTTTTGATATATTAGTTCGACTAACTAATTAATTTAACTTTGTACGCTATTTCAAGATTTATTTATTTTTAATTAAGATCCAATTAGCCAAAAACTGAAAGATATCTGTACCTGGCATTGCCAAAAATGAAATCAATGGAACATTGAATATAACCTTCCCTGAAGTAATGGCGACCATTGTCATCGTGTAGACTGTAGAGTGTCTTGAGCACCAAAAGGCTGGTTGGTCTCCAGATATCCTAATTGCCACTCCTTGTGCTCCAACATCACCTGGACTTGGTATTGGTGCTACATTCTAATTTCATTGTAAAAGTTCAAACTATATGTGTATAAGCAACATTAATTTTTGTTGATTTTTTCTGATTTTTGTTGAGAGAGTTATTAAATTGATTTTGGCTTAATGTCTAATGTTATATTTATACATTGAAAGGAAGAAACTAGCCGTTATTAAACTAGCCGTTATTAACTAGCCGTTACTAAACTAGCCGTTATTAAACTAGCCGTTATTAACTAGCCGTTACTAAACTAGCCGTTACTAAACTAGCCGTTATTAAACTAGCCGTTATTAACTAGCCGTTACTAAACTAGCCGTTATTAAACTAGCCATTATTATTCTAATTATTTTCAACACTCCCCCTCAAGTTAGGTGTGTAGATATCGGTCAACCCTAACTTGCTTAAATTTTCTTCAAATGATTTCAAATCTAAACCTTTGGTGAAGATGTCCGCCAATTGTTTTTCACTTCTCACAAATGGAGTTTCAATTTCCTTTGCTTGAATTTTTTCTCGAATGAAGTGGCAATCCACTTCGATGTGTTTTGTTCTCTCGTGAAACACCGGATTTGATGCTATATGTCGCGTCATTGTTATCACAATACATCTTCATTGGTTCTTGAATTTTAATTCCGATATCCAAAAGAAGTTGTTTGATCCAAGTTAGCTCGCTTGAGGTTGATGCCATGGCTCGATATTCTGCCTCGGCACTTGATCGTGCCACAACATTTTGTTTCTTGCTTTTCCATGTGACTAAATTTCCGCCTACAAACGTGCAAAAACCAGTGGTTGATTTTCTATCAAAGCTACCAAATCAATGCAGACGGAGTAATCACACACTTCATTAGAATTATTATGTTTCATGAGAATTCCTTTACTGGGTGTCCCTTTTAAATATTTTAAAATTCTATATATAGCCTCTAAATGTGGTGTTCTAGGTGTATGCATAAATTTACTAATTTGGCTTACTGAAAAAGAAATGTCTGGTCGAGTTACCGTTAAATAAATTAATTTTCCTACAAGTTTTTGAAATTGGTTTATGTCTTCTAAGGGTTCACCATCCTCAATATTTAATTTGCATTTACTATCTATTGGTGTAGATGTTGGTTTACTCCCTAATTTACCAGTTTCTTTCAATAGATCAAGTGTATATTTTCTTTGTGAAATAAAGAGTCCCTTGGGTGAATGTGCTATTTCTATTCCTAGAAAATATTTTAATAAACCTAAGTCTTTGATATCAAACTTCTCCTTTAATTTCATTTTCACTTTTTTAATTTCTTCCAAATTATTTCCGGTAATTATTATATCATCTACATATACTAGAATTATGGTTGTGAATGTACCATAATTTTTGGAAAATAATGAGTGATCGGCATTACTAATTTTAAAATCACAAGAAATTAAATAAGAGCTTAGTTTTCCATACCATGCTCGTGGAGATTGCTTTAGTCCGTAAATAGATTTTTTTAACCTACATACTAGACTAGAATTATTTTCTTTTTTATGACCAGGTGGAAGCGTCATATATACCTCTTCTTCAAGTGTTCCTTGGAGAAAAGCATTCTTGACATCCATTTGATGTAAGGTCCAATTTTGGTTTACCGCTATGGAAAGTAAAATCCTAACGGTATTCATTTTGGCCACGGGTGCAAATGTTTCTTGATAATCTACACCATAGATTTGAGTGTAACCTTTTGCCACTAATCGTGCTTTGTACCTTTCAATAGTACCATCACTATTAAACTTAATCTTATAGACCCATTTACATCCTACGGGTTTCTTTCCTTCGGGTAGTTGTACGACTACCCATGTTTCATTTTTTTCAAGTGCTCTAAGTTCTTCTTCCATTGCTTTGCACCATACCAGTTGACCTATTGCTTCCTCATAGTTATTTGGCTCATTTTCTTTGGAAATTGAGGTCAAATAAGTCCTATATTGTGGTGTAACATTTTCATAAGATAAATAATTTTGGATAGGATATTTTACCTCATATGTTACAAAATCCCGTAATCTAGTTGTAGGTTGTGGAGTTCGATTAGACCTTCTCAATGGTATTATTTCGATAGTACCATCTTCCCCCTCACTTTGAGAAGTGTCTTCCTCTTCATTCTCATTAATTATTTCATTTTCATTTTCTACTACTATATTTCCTTCTTCAGAATAAAAAAATGGAAATGTAAATTCATTTGGTTTCTCTTGGTTATTAGTCTCCTTTTCTAGTGTTTTGTAATATGGCTCATTTTCTTGGAATGTCACATCTCTTGAAATGTAATGTTTTTTGTTAATCGGATCATAGCATTTATAACCCTTTTTTTGAGATGAATATCCCAAGAAAATAGCTTTGATTGATGTATAATCTAACTTGTGTTGTTTATTTTTGTGCACATAACATGTACATCCAAATACTCTTAAATGATAGATATTGAGTTTTTCTTGGTAGAGGATTTCTAGTGGGCTTTTGAAATTCAAATTGGCACTTGGCAATCTATTAATTAAATATGTTGCGGTGAGAACAGCATCCGACCAAAAAATTATTAGAACATTATTTTGAAACAAAAGTACTCTTGTTACTTCAAGTAAATGTCGATTTTTTCTTTCCGACACACCATTTTGTTGGGGTGTGTAAATACAAGTTGTTTGATGTAAAATTCCTTTTTGCTTGAAAAAAATTGTAAAATTTTGATTTACAAACTCCGTTCCATTATCACTTCTAAAAGTTTTAATCTTTGCATCATATTGATTTTCTATAAAATTATAAAATTCTTGAAATTGAGAAAATACTTCACTTTTATTTTTTAACAAGTGTAACCATGTGGTTCTTGAAAAATCATCTATAAATATAACAAAGTATTTATAACCATTAAATGACTCAATTGGAGCAGGTCCCCAAACATCAGAATGTATTAACTCAAAAGGTTTTTTGCTTTTACAATTGGATAAACTAAATGGTAACCTTGTGTGCTTTCCTAATTTGCAAATTTCACAACTACTACAATCTAGTTGTTTGAAATCAAAAATACATTTCAAAATCTTATCTAAGGATGTCCAATTCTCTTATGCCGAAGAGTGCGTAATTCTTCCTCTTTTTTAAGATTCAAGTTTGATTTTTCTTCACTCAGTATATAAAGCCCATTTTCTAAAAAAGCTTCACCAATGATATTCTTCGCTATCAGTTCCTGAAAAATCACATTTTTGGATGTAAATGTAATTTCACAATTTAAGTCTTGTGTGATTTTACTAATGGATAACAAGTTATATGTACAATTATTCACATGCAAAACATTTGAAATTTTTCTTGAAAGGAGACTAATTGAACCATTTCCTAAAATTTCCATTTTTTCACCATTTGCAATGATTACAAATTGTTTAGTCTCAATTTTTTTGTAATTATTAAGTAAGTTTTTATTTCCAGTTATGTGATCAGTTGAACCTGAATCAAGAATCCATTTGGAATTTAAAGAATTTTGAGTAAGGTTTGTAATCATACCAGAGGTTTTTTGAGATTTTCCTTGAAACATCGTGGATAATTGTGTATACAGTTGCCTCATTTGATCCATATCCACCTCACCTTTTATTTTTTTTTCAGCCTCGTTTGTACTCATATCCCCTTTTTCCTTTTGTGTAGAGTAACCCATTTTTTCTCTACTCTCTACCCGATTTTGTCGCTGATCTCCCCCTCTGACGAAGCCTCCACCTCGCCTTCCCTTTTGCCGGAGATGAGGGTTGAGACACCAGCATTCCTCGCGCTTGTGTCCTTCCTTCTTACAATAATCGCAGCGAGTGAGTGACCAGCATTCCTCACGCTTGTGTCCTTCCTTCTTACAATAATCGCAGCGAGTGAGTGTTTGGTCTCCCCGACGTTCTGGCCTAGGGTTAGATCTGGTGATGAAAGCCTTGGCTTCGGGGTTGTCAGGTAGTTGAGTACCCATCACTATTCTTCTTGTCTCTTCTCTTTCAACCATCCCAACAACCTCATCAACAGATGGCAGCTCACCCATGAGAAGAATTTGTGAGCGTACCCCCTCATAGCTTGAATCGAGCTTGGCGAGAAGATGAAAATTCCATCCTCGCTCTCTCTTCTTTTGATTTCATCAAGATCGGCTGTGAGAGGTCGATACACTCTAATCTCATCCTTCTTTTTTTGGATTTGGCTAAATAGTTCGGTGACAGATTAATTTTGTTGTTGTAACTGTTGAAGTTCTTGCTGAAGTTGATAAATAAGAGAGTAATTTTTCTTTTTTCCGAACATTGTCTCGCCTTTAACCCACATATCTCGAAACGTATCTAGATATGTCATAAGATCGAGATGTGGGGTTCCATGGTCACAAGAACCAACTCATGACTAGATTGTCACTCTTTCTCCATTCTGAAATTTCCTTTTTTTCTTCAACTGTTGGGTGTGTTGGATCTTCGGCTTTTGGTTTTGATTTCTCACCAGTGACATGCTCAAATTTGTCTCTGCCGATTAGACCAAAAGTCACTTGACGTGCCCAAAGATGGTAATTTTTACCATTTAACAGCACACCTGTAAGTCTCTCTATATGTTATGACATTTTCTAGATTTCTTGAACCGATATGATTCTTGTCAGGGATTGATTTGGAGCAAGATCAAATCTGCTCTGATACCATGTTGATTTTCTCTGATTTTTGTTGAGAGAGTTATTAAATTGATTTTGGCTTAATGTCTAATGTTATATTTATACATTGAAAGGAAGAAACTAGCCGTTATTAAACTAGCCGTTATTAACTAGCCGTTACTAAACTAGCCGTTATTAAACTAGCCGTTATTAACTAGCCGTTACTAAACTAGCCGTTATTAACTAGCCGTTACTAAACTAACCGTTACTAAACTAGCCGTTACTAAACTAGCCGTTATTAACTAGTCATTACTAAACTAGCCGTTATTAAACTAGTCGTTATTATTCTAATTATTTTAAACAATTTTTTTTCAAAATTAACAGCCAAAATTTATAAAATCTTCCCATGAAACTTATGTTCTTAGCTCTAAAGTTGTTAGAGAAAAATTGAACGGTGCCACTATAGGACGTCCCATTTGATGAATTAGCTGATAAATAGCCTTGTCCTTGAAATGTTACATTTTGTTTTGTTCTTGGTACCATAACTTTCTCACTACCTATATATTATATAGACAAGTTTATTAATTACTAATTGTCCTTTTACTGACCATGTCCCTTTAATAGAGGTGATCAAATGGGTATTTTTTGTTACAAGTGAACTAGGTTTGAGTCTTTACATCTTTATTTGTAAAATTGATTAGGTCATACTCAATTGAATCATTGGATGCTTATTGTTTGGTGAAAAAAATTGTCCTTTTATTTTCTTATATATCCATAATTAATCAAACCAGTCATTAAAAAATAAAAATTAAAACTAAAAGCAAGGTCCTAAAGTATTTCCTAGTAAAAGCCAGTGTTAATCCAAATAACGTTTCTTTTCTGGCTGAAATTAGGTTAGGCACTGCATCTACAGCTGCTTGAACTGTTGTAAAATTACAACATCCAGTTCAATCAACACATAACATTGAGGTCGTGTTTGTGTCCGGAGGTGGAAAGGTTTTTGGAAAGTCATCACAAATTGACACCTTTTTTCTTATCTTTCTCGATCAGGGTGTTTTTTATGGTGTTGGTGGGGTTTTTCAACAATGTTATATGTAATGGTTGGTGAATATGACAAAGCGGTGGGACTTAATTCAAATAAGCATTTAAGAGATGGTAACTTTGGGCTTATAATTGCGGATGCCCAAATTGCTAATTGGGCAACAAAAAAAAGCTGAGACATAAGTTTATGGGACTCATTTTTCTTTCTAATTCTGATTTTATTGACCTTGAGAATACATATAATGGTGGGGTTATTTGAAATTGGAGGGTGCATATATATATATTTATTGGAGTGAAAATCTTTGATGGCATGTCTTGCAAATCACCGTCCTGTAGATTCTTAAGGGGATTCCAAACCCACCAAACTTTGAATTGTCTGATGTCAAGCGACAGTATATAGTGTCGTGTCATGTTCTGTTCATATTCGATTAATACACGTTGAAAAATTTATATAATTTCTTATCAAATAAATTATTTATAATAATAATAATAATAATAATAAGAGTTTATAATTATAATATAAATTTTAATTCAATCGTGTTACAATTAGTTTCATGTTAGTGTCGTATTCGTATCGTATTGACATGTTTTATGGCTATAATTCCTACATGATAACATAAAACTATTTAATTATTACTTGTTATATTTATCTTTTATATTATTCATTTAATTTAATTTAATGTCATAATTTAAAAAAATTTCATTCAATTTGAAAAATCAATTTGTGAATTATTTAGTTGTATGTTATACATGTTACTAAAATTGAAGGGTTATATTTGTCTTTTTAAAAATTTTATTTTTCCTTTCTTTTCTCTCATTAATTTTTTTTCTCTCTCTACAGTAGATTCGAGAAAGAGAAGAAAAGAGGGAGACAAAAAAAAAAGTTTTAATAATTATTCTTCTATTTTAGTCACAAAACATGACTAAATTTCCTAATTGAAATTTTAATTTGTATAAATTAAATTTTTTTCTTGAATTGTGTATTAAATTAGATCAAATTAATAAACTATAATACTAAATTGAAAAGAGAGAAGAGATATCAATACGATAATAAAAATAGTACAAACCAATTACACTAACTTTTTTAGGTTTGGTTAATTTTACAATGTAATATATTAATTTGAATCTGAGGCCTAATAATAATAAATTATTCATACAGTGTAAAATTTAGGTATAAAAGTGCCTAAAAGTAATAAATCGGAGCGAAGGAGGAATTTACTAAGATTTAGGTTGTATCTAAATAGCTAGTTGTTGATACAACAATTTATTAAAGTAATGATACGAGAAGCAATGATGACATATGAGAAACAAGGTTAAATATTTTCCAACAACTACGTTAACATAGAGGATGCAAGTGTTATCTATATAACCATCCATAGGTTGCCTTTTATGTCTATTATTAAATCAAATACTCAACCATAAATAAGCAGTGGAAACTTCTAAGTTGGAGTGTGGTTAGAGTAGGGGAAATTTTTGATAGAGCAATGAAGTGCACAAGATCAAAAAGAACACAAATGAAATAGAGGCATATGCAATGGAATAAGAATTTCTAACAGAGTGTGATCATTATATAAGATAGATGCTTGAGTTATTGAATGTCTATGTAAACTTTTGTTTACATAGTAGTCTACATAGGTATTCAATAACTCAACATGATATCAAATAAGAATATATAACTTTTGTTTACCAAAAGTTAGTATAATTTTATTGTTTTTTTAACCTAATTAACCAATGTTATAACTACGTGATATCAAATAAGAATATATAACATTAGTCTAGGGTTTGACCTTTATTTGATGCAGGTTGCATTCAATATAAATTAAACCTAGGGTTTGACCTTTATTTGATGTAGGTTGCATTCAATATGAATTAAACCTATACTTTGAGTGTTTTAACCATGAATGCTTAATAGAGATCTTTGTGATAAATAAAAAATTCTTGATAAATGAAATCTTTAATATAAATCAATACAATTAAATAAATTCAAATAATAAATTTTAAAATGGAAAGAGATAACCAACTCTACCTTTTTCATAGATTATGGATTCCATTCCATTTAGTGGGATTTTTTATTCACATTTTGTATACAACAAAAATATTTTATACCATTCTTAAAACATCTTTAATAAGACACTAAAATTCTATTTAAATGTAACTTATGCATCAAAAATTGTAAAATTTTAGTGCAATTAATATTATTGCACCAAATTTAATACAAAACAATATTGTGATAAGAATATACCAGCGCAAGAATATTGTATCTTTGGAATATATATATATATATATATTTGTGTAATATGTTAGAGATGAAAAAATAATGTAAAAATTTGTAAAAGTTACGTTAAAATAAGTATTTGTTATTTTAGTTGTATTATAATTTCATTTTAAATATTTTTGTTATTCTTTTTTTATCTACCATTTTTTATTATTAAATACATGTCTCAATACTTTTAACTTATTTTACAATATCTTCAATCTCTCTTGTTTTTTTATCACCTAAAAACTCAATAATTTATCTTATAATTACATATTATTTATTGATATTCATCTAAATTTTATGTTTTGATACATGTCTTTTTTAATTAATACAACAACAATTTGTATACATAATTGAACATATGATCATACATATTAAATATATAACCTCACAATTATAAGCAATATTAATATCATAAATATAATTGATTGAATGCTTTGAAAAAAAAAAGAATATCAATTACGGAAAAAAATATAATACAAGTTGTTGAGTTTCTAGATAATAAAAAATAAGAGAGATCAAAAAGTATAAAATAAGTAGAAAATATATTTAACAACTCAAAAGAAGAAGAAAAGTCTTTAATATTACCGTAGAGAGAATAATAAAAATATTAAAATATCTTTTAAAAAATATCTAAAATAAAATTATAATAGATTAAGTTAACAAGTGACTAAAATAGAGTTTGGGTTAAAGTTTGTCTTAAACATTTTTCAAATGTAAAGTTTTATCTTATAAATTTGAGATAAAGGTTTCAAAATATAATTAATTGATAAAACATTTATTTAAATTTATCAATTAATTAAATAATTTTATCTTTTTTAAAATGTATTTCAAGTTGAGATAAAACGAAATACTATTTCCAAATCATTTTGGCTATCAATTAATGACAGTAAATTGGGCTCTTAGAAAAGTAATTAGCATGAAGAGAAAAATATCTAACATAATAAATATTTATATATAATATAAAAAAATAAAAATAAAATATCTAATAATTAAAAATTATAATTTAAAAATATATATATATATTAAAAAAAATTAAAATAATCATAAATCTAATCATTTAGAATTTAAAACCTAAAATTTTTGATTTAAAATTTAAAATTTAATAATTAATAATAAAAAAAGTCAAAAAATTACATTCATTTTAAAATATAACTTTTTATTATTAATTTTATCTTTAACCCTTCAAACTCAACTGAATACAAACTTTAGCAATTAGGGAAGTAGTATGAAAGCTACTTGTGAAGTCGGGCTTCATAAGCATTACTTCTAGATTCCGTCTCCATTATTTATGACAAATAAACAAGATCTACAACTCTACTTTCCCTCTAAATTTAGCACAAGAATCTTCTTTGCACATACGAACACGCTATTAAGTATATACATCACATATACATTGCAGTAATTTTCTTTTGTTTTTAAACATGATGTAAAATAACATACTAAAAATTAATAATAATAAAAATAATTTAAAACAATTATATTTTAATTTTAAAAAAAAATTCAATAAATAATAAAATAAATATTTTTTAAATATTAAAAACATATAAATTTTAAGAATTATTATTTTTAATGTAGTTTCAAATATAACCTCCCTACGTTAGGAGGTAGAATCAACCAAAACGTGCTTGACCCAAATAATCAAACCAAAAGTAAAAAATTTGAAATTGAAAACTTAGTTGAGCTAATAATAATGTTATTCAACAACTAAAAGAAAGCCTAATAGAGATTGATGTAATTTTTGGTGAATCAAAGTATCAAATTTACCTACAACTTTTATTAACAAAAGAAAAGGAAAAAAAAAGAAAAGCATCAGTTTTAATTCAAAACAGCAAAAGATTAGCGTAATATGTTTGACTTCGTCCTAAGAAACCAAGTTTTGCTTTTTTAACGCTATTTGGGTCCCATGATGAGCTTGGATTCAGTCCCCCTTTCCATTACATTTATCATTCATATTCAGTCTATTCCACCTAGACGTCCCTATATCATCCCTCAACTACAACTTCTTATGTCCCAAAATTTTGAAATAAATTCACGCATGAAATTTTCAAAAACAAAACAATTTCCCTCTTTTTTATTCACATTGGAGTAATGTATTTTAAATAACGTGAGAAAATCCCAACATAAATTAATTTAAAAGTAAATGGAACATTTCTACTGCTAATTGCTCAGTAGTTGCACTTCTTGAATAGTTTCGAGCCATTGCAACTTGAAGTATTTTAGTCTTAAATTCTTCATAGGGTAAGCTTTTTTTGGAAATTCGCTTGCATTTTATTAGTTTACTAGCTTAACACTTGTGCAAAGGACTTGAACATATTATAAGGATTGGTATGGTATTTTATTTTTGAATTGCACGTAATTATGATTAATCGTACTCTCATGCTTTTTTAAGTCACATAATCCTAGTTATCTTAATTTCTAACTTTTAAATTTTATATAAAAAATAAAATTATTTTATTAAAATTAAAAATATATATGTATAAATTAAATGATCGAAGTTTGTATATCATATGATGTTCTTAAGATAATTTTTCGTTTGTCATGTGTGTTAGAGAAATATAAAAATTTATCTTATAAAATATAATTATCAAATAATAATAAACTTACACCATGAATTTATAATTGTTTAAATTCTATCAATAAACTTAATCCTATATATTAAAAAAAATTATTTCTCACTTTTCTCTTTCTTTCTTTTAGCTGTAATTTCTCTATTTTCTCTTTAATATATATAATAAGAAAATAGAAACAAATGAATGAAGAGAAACATAAAAGTTATAAGAAAAATAATAGAAAATGGAAATAAAATCGAAGGAAAAAAAATTAATCAAATAAAACATTAAATAATCGTTTCAATAATATTAACTTAAATTTTTTTAATAATTCTCCGAATGAATAAAAATTGATATAGATTTTAAATTAAATTTTGATACGAAAATATAGTTCAACGGTTATAAGTAGGTATTACCCTTTGAACCTTCTCCTATAAAAATATATATTTACCTTATTGATTGACAAGTACATGTGATATCTTTCAACTGTTCTACAATTTATATAAGCAATGATATACTTCACAAAAAGGTTTTTCCTAATACGATTTAGTTCTCACTGTTATGTTCATTTTGGCCATGAATAGACGTATGGTTTGTGAGAGTCTCTAAAAAATTGAAACCTATACAATTTTCTTTCAAAGCGGCCTCACTCCTCCCTCACATAGGTGATTTATTATCTTTAAAAGTAATATGCAAAGAATAACCCGCATAATCTGCTCGATTTTCTTTTCATAAGAACCATCAAAAGCCTTAACTTATCATGTATCCTACGGGTATTACTGTTTTTATCATAAGAATGGACTTGAGGGTAAACACCTTACAGTGATCTCACTAAGTCTTTACAATTAGGTTGTCCCTTTAAACCTAGATCTTGAGATCTCTAGTCAAATAGGTTGGGTTTTCTTTACAAATCCTTATTCATTCATGGGCTTCAGTCTCATTCCCCTCGATGATTTATCAACTAACTCTCGATTTAACCCTTTGGTTAAGGGATCTGTTATGTTATCCTTTGACTTCACATAGTAAATAGAGATAACCTTATTTGAGAGTAGTTGTCTAGTGGCATTATATTTACGACATATATGATGAGACTTACCACTATACATATTGTTTTTACCTTGCCAATAGTATATTGGCTATCACAATGGATGCATATTGTAAGTACAGGCTTCACCTACTCAGGAATATCCTATAAAAAATTGCATAGTCATTCAGCTTTTTCACCACATTTATCCAAAGCGATGAACTCAGATTCCATAATGGATCTAGCAATGCACGTCTGTTTAGATGACTTCTATGAAACAACTGCACCACCCAGTATGAATACACATCTATTGGTAGACTTTGAGTCTTTCGTGTCAAATATCCAATTTGTATCATTGTATCCTTCTACGTGTATATCTTAAGTGTTTAAGTAGTCTTGTAATACCTTTCTAGTGATCAGATTCTGGATTATTGGTATATCTACTTAGTTTACTTACCGAGTAAGCTATGTCCAGTCTTGTACAACTCATATATACATAAGACTTCGTATCACTCTAGAATATTCTAGTTGAGATACATTCTCACTTTTATTCTTAGATAAGTGTAGATTTGTATCTACTGGTGTTCTCACAATTCCAGAATCACCATTGTTTAATTTCTTGAGTATTTTGTCAACATAATGACATTGACTTAGAATGAGACCACTTGATATCCTTTATATTTAATTTCCTATAATTACATAAGTAGACCCTAGTGAAAATCCAATTGGACCCTAGTGTGATTTTTGCAAAATGAACTCGATTTCACTATTAATGGCTTCTTTCCATTAAGGACTTTCAGAAGAATTCATAGTCTTTTCATAGATTTGAGGTTCACTTTCTAGCAAGTAAGTCAAAAAAATTGGATCATAGGACTTTTTTGTCCTAGTCCTCTTGCTACATCTGGGTTCAACCTTAACCTTATCCTTAATCTTTTGTTCAAGTTTTTTTTTTAGTATCTTTGTTCATAGTCTTATACGTTTGTTTAGATTAACTTGATTCTTCTTGAGATTTACCTAGAAATACATGTTCAATGAATAATGCATTCCTTGGTTCCATTATCGTGCTCTTCTATATGTTTGAGATTTTTGACTCATGCACAAGAAGTCAATAAATACTACTATTATGTGCATATCTAATGAAGATAAAATCTATCGTTTTTGGACTTATCTTCACCTTCTTAGATATAGGTACGGCTACTTTAACAAGACATCCTAACACTCGTAAATATTTATAGGAAGATACCATTCTTTTAAATAATTCATACGGCATCTTATGTGTCTTTTTTGAGTACCTTATTTAAAATATAATTAGCTAACAAAATAGCTTCCCTCCACAAGTTTTGTGGCAACCCATAACTTAATAGAATTGCATTCATCATTTCTTTCAAGGTACGATTCTTACGTTCAACAACTCCATTTTACTGAGGCGAATAAGGCGATGTAGTTTCATAGATAACTTTATGTTATGCACATAATTCACCAAATGGTGCTTTATATTCACCCACATGATCACTACACAGTACCTTGATCTTCTTGTTGAGTTTAATCTCAAATTTTGTTTTATAAAGAATAAATTTCTCTATAGCTTCATCTTTTCTTTTAAATAAATACACATAGAAATATTTCATACTATCGTCAACAAAAGTAATAAAATACTTATTGTCACCCTTTTTTTTTAAGAAATTTCAAATTACATAGATCACTATGGATTAAGTCAAGGGGTTCAGTGTTTCTTTCAATTGAATGAAAAGATAACCTAGTCATTTTTGTCTCAACACAAGTCTCACACTTATACTTTGAATCTAGTTGGAATGCTTGTATATGTTCCATGTTAATTAGTCTATGCAATGTATTGTAATTAACATGACTTAGTGTGTTATGCCACAAGTTGGAAGACTCAAGAAAATAAGTAAAAGAATTAATCTTATTAATATTCTTAGTTTTTACAGTCATTACATTAAGCCTAAGTTTCTCATCAGATACATACCCTTTTTCCCACAAACACCCATTTTTTGGACAAAATGACCTTATCAGATTCAAACATTGTTCAAAAGCCATGCCTATTTAGCAATGAGCCAGAAACAAGATTCTTACGGCTTTCTAGCACATAGAGTACATTTTTTAATGTAAGCTCTTTCCTAGAGGTCATCTTCAGTTTGATTTGTCATTATCCTTGAATGGGTGATGTGATAGAATTTCCCATGAAGAACTTCTCTATTAAATTTGCCATCATCTTACTTCTCCATCTCTTGAAATTCAAACTATTAAATTTCTCCAATTTCTCTACCATAACATAGTTCAAAGGAACATAAATTAGTAACATTGGGATAACCCATGAGTAACAAAAAATTTTATTATTTGATTCACATTATAACTACCTATAATAGGGTCAGTAAATTCACAGTTGGGTTCTAAATTTGGGATAATAGAGTGATCATTTTAGATGTCATATTCTTTTTTTTTCTGTTAAATACAGAAATAACAATTTAAATTTTAAAAATCATTAAATAAAATTTTAAATTATCAAAGAATATATTTGTATCACCAATTAATTCAAAAAAATAACTCTCATGTAATATATAAAAATAATAATAACAATAATAAATAAAGGACTAAAATTAATAGTAAATAAAAATAAACCAAATCTAAATAAACAGTAAGCAAGAAATATAGTAGAAATTCATCTATGAGAATAATTGAAAACATAGACTAAACAAAATTGATCAGTAAAGAAACTATATATTAAAAGATGCCCCAAAAAAAAATAAGGTTGAGGAAAAAATTAAAATAAAAGAAACCACTCAAATGTTCGAAGTAAGCGTATACTTAAATTAAATAAGCGAATATCAACCAAATAAAACAAAATATAAATATTTATATCAATTAGTCAAGCAACTTCAGATTAAGAAGTCAAAAAGAGTTAGAGACAAAAAAGCACAAAAATACTAATCAAGTAATAAGAAAGAAAAAAAATATAAACAAGAGAACTAAAGAATAGATATTTAAAAACTGATTAAAACATGAAAGCTCAAAAAAAAAAAGAGAGATTTTTTTAAAAAAACATTAGGAAATTAACAATATAAATAAAAGAAACAAGACAATTGATAGTTCAAAAAAGGTTAAAACCTGAAACTCAGAAAAACATAAAGAAAATTAATAGGAAGCAGTGGTAATATTAATTTTAAGGTGAAACAAACCAATGAACACTGCAAACGGATTTTAAAAAATTGATAGTTTGAAACTTTGAATAATAGTAAATGAATTAGAGAGTGAGCAACAGTAACCAATAGTCAGAAAATGAATAATGAATGAATAAGAAAAATGATTGTTTGTCAATAAAAAAATGGTTAAAAATAATCTTAAGATTATAAAAAATAAAAATGGATAAAAAAATTAAGAATAAAATTATTTTATTAAAATGAAAAATATATAAATATAAATATTTATATAAAAATTAAAGGATTGAAAACTGTCTATGAGAATTTTTTTTATCACTGTAAATGTTAAAACGCAATGTAAACTTATCTACTAATATATAAAGATTAAATAATAAAAACTACACCACTATTTATTATTGTTTCATAAACTTATAAATGTATAAACTTTATCCGAATAACTTAAATCTCGATAAAAAAAATTAAAAAAAAAACTTTCTCTTTCTCTAAACCTTCTTTTCTCTTTATGTCGGTCGTTTTTTTTTTTCCTTTGTTTTTTTCAAATGTCATTTCTCTCTCTCTTTTCTTTAATATATATAATAAGAGAAACGGATGATGAAAAACTTATAATTAAGAGAAGAGAAAATAGAAATCAAACATATGAAAAAAAAAAACTGAAATCAATTTAAAATTTTTAATTCAAATTTTTTTAACAATTAATGCCTTAATATCAATAATTTTTTATATTATTATATCTCAACTATTAAAATTTATTTAATTCATAAAAAATAAAAAATTATGTAATATTTTAATATTATTGGTGATATCACTTATTTAATTACGTTATATCGAATTAAAATTCAAAATCATATAATCAGAATAACATAGCTATCACCAAACAAAACCCTTACTTCATTTAGAATAATATTTATAAAAAAAACTTATTAAATCGTTCTCCTCGATCTCCATTTCTCTTCCTCCTTAGCTTTAGTATATTAATATTATAATACTTATTAAATCATTCTCCTCTCCATTTTTCTTCTTCCTTTGCTTTAGTATATTAATATTATAGTATTTATTTAAGCCAACTGCTTCTTTTGTATATTACCTTTATAAAAAATATATATATAACAAAAATCATTTTCATTTTCTAAAAGACTTGTAGTATTTTACTTTTGTACAAAAAATAATACAGCATAAGTTTTTACTTTTATAAAATTTCATAAAAATAATTAATTTATACTATTTAAGTAAATTTTAAAATACATTTTTCATAAAAATAAAAGAATTCAAACCTCGTTCTTTATTATATATATGACAAATTTTAAATGATTTCGTAATATATATATACACGAACAACGAAAACTTGCATACAAGTCTGTTTCAAATTAAGCTGCACCAGGAGTCCAAATTGACATGCGTACAGTAACTACAGTTTGCTAATAAACAAGTGTGAAAACAAAAACAAAATTATTCGAGCTGGAAATAGAAAGCCATGTGCACAAATTAAAATGTAAATTAATAAATAAACAAAACAACTAATGGCATCTTTTATATCTGTTCCATGGATTTATAACTATGCTTTTTCCAATAGATTGGAAAAAAAAAATTAAAACCTTGTCACCAAAACCAAATAAAAAAACGTGAAAAAAATTCATGAAACTAAGGTAATCTACTAAATTTGAGATGACAGCATTTGCATGAATAATAATAATGTTCCATTTTTGTTATTCAATCAAATGTTCCATTTTGATTATTCAATCAAATGCTGACTCTCACTTAATATTAAGAAGAAGAATAAGAAAAAAAAGGCTTTCCTTTGTGACACAATTGTACTATTAAAAGAGATAAACATATAAAAATATGTACAATATTAGTCAACAATATTATCCCCCTCCCAATATAATTAATAAGATAAAAGTCATTTTCTCTAACTCTTACCTAACTTTCACCTTTAAGTCTTTTTCTATCAAAACATGAAACTGTTGCTATTCCTGTTCTCATTGCTTGGAAGACCTGAAGAATTAGAAGAAACCCTAGCACCAGAATCTACTTGTGACGAAACACGATGATCACTACTAGCTTCCATATTCAAAAACCCTTCATTACCCCTCCCAATACTACTATTGGGTCTTATACCCAGCCTTTGAAACAATCCATCACCAGCAGTTGTATTAATAATACTATTATTGTTGTTCAATCCAAACATGTATTGTTGTTGTTGTTGTTGCTGCTGATATATTTCTTGTTGATGCGGAGCCTGTAAATGAAAATTACCAGAAGACCCCACAGTGTTCAAAAGGTTTTGTCTTGGCCCAAGCCCAAAGTTGAAATTTGGTCCAACTGGGTTCGGCCCAGATGAGGCAATGGGAGCATTAGGACCACCAGTGAACTGTTGTACCATGGCTCGGAAATTCGTAGTGTCAGTATTGAGTAACGTTGTTGGGGTTCGCCTTGAGGCTCTTGAACGCTTACGTACTGGCTTTGAGACTCGACCATCTGGGCTCAAGGAGTTACTCGGTGGGCTCGAACTAGCCGAACCAAATGGAGCTGTGGTGCGAGCAGTAACCGTAGGAGTAGTTGTCGTCACCGTTGTGGCATCAGAAACTCTATCACCAAAAACAGTGTTAGCTGAAAAGTTCTGGCTGTAGAATTGAACCCATTCACTTGGGTTTGACATAGTTTCGCTCATGGTTGAGTTTAAGAAATGAGAAAATGAAGAAATTTTAGTGGTAAGTTTATAGGTGGTATATGTTCTTTTTGTAAGAGAAGGGAAATGATCAATGAGGGTGATTGTATTTAAAGAAGGTCTGGTCAAAGTTAAACTTTCTTTTTCGAATGATCTTGACCGTTTATTTTGGGGGGATGAAGATGCTAAATAATAGCACGTGATTTAGCACGTGAGGCTGCGATGGAAATTGGTTGGCTTGTTCGTAGAGTTTCTGGAAAACTTCTTAGGCACGTTGTGTTTTTTGCGAGGACTAGACTAACTAGTATTTTGGGTTCCTGGAAGCAACATTTGTCAATAGATTTGTCATGATTACGTCATTGTCAAATTGGGCACGTCAGCTTGTGACTGGTTGTTTGTGGGTGGAGGAAATTGGCGACTTGTGGGATGACTTTGGGCCCCAAGAAAGAGCAAATAAAAGATTAGGGAGAATAATAAAAATATTATATTTATTAATTAAAAATATTAATATATATATATATATATATATATTAAAATAACTTAAATCAATTATATAAGATTTAACATTTAACATTTAACATTTAAAGTTATTTTAATATTTTAAGATTTAAAATAATCTTAAATCAATTAATTTAAAATTTAAAATTTAACATTTAACATTTAAAATATAAAATTTAGATGTTAAAATTTAATTATAAATAAAAAAATATTATTAATAAATTAATATTTTTTATTTAAAATATATCTTTAATTATTTATTATTTATTTATATTTACTTTATTCTTAATTAAAAGTAAAGCATGTAAAACTTCCCATAGTCACAGCCACTTTATAAAGCACAATAGGCCCAAGCAATACATAAGGAGTGACGTTATGTGAAGAGTAACCGCGAGTAATTTTACTTACATTCATCACTCCAAAGTAAATGTATATTTTGTATCTTTTCTAAATTCTAATAAAATGAAAGAAAAAATTATTCATCCTTACAGATAAAATATTTTTTACATTATTTTTAAAATAATAATAATAATAATAATAAATTTATACATTATATAAATAAAAATATAATACATTTTATGATATTTTTAACAATAATAATAATTAAAAAATACAAAAAAAAAATTAAATTTTAAGGAATGACATGTATTCAAAAATTCATCATTCTCAAAAATAAAAAAAATATTTTTAAAAAATTATATATTTTATTATGAAATAATTAGAATTAATATTACACATGAATTATAATATACTATTAATTAATGACAAATTATTATAGATAAACTATAAAAGATCACTCAAAAATATAAAAGAAATTTTTTGGTATATCTATTAAGATATAATCTAAATATTAATAAAAATATGTTTTAAAAAATGAATTGATATATTAATAAAACTAACACTATTAACAATGATAACAACGATGGTATCGTTGACTTTGGTTATCTAATAGTTTAAATACAATTGATATTATGAAAACATAATCAAAATATAATTTTGTAGGATGGAATTTGTGGCCTTAACTCATAGAATTTATCTTTTTTTTTATTTTCTCCCTAACATAATGTGAGAAATGTATTTTGATTTACCAGAAGTAGAAGAAGAATTAGTGACAAATTATCAAACCAAATACTCAGGTATCACATTTGGTTTATTTTACGTTGTTTCTTATCTAAACTTATTAATTTCTTCATTATTTTAACAATTATGTACTTGGGGTTAAAATCTTTCTATTCTATATCTATTTGTTTCTGATCTTTTTTTATTGCAAGACCCACCAGTTGAACAAAGACAAAAGTTGCCTTGGTGATGTCGAGTAAAAGGGTCATCACTCAACGAATAAGAGTTACTCTAACTTATATTTACAAGATGATAAAATATGACAAAACACATACCAAGAATCGATTTACGCAAGAATAGACGTATTAGTTCACATAAAATTGCAAGTAGAATACCAAAAGAAGCTATTCATGTTCAAGAAAGTTTCAACCAGTAGCAACATTCATAGTTATATCTATACTCTTATCTATCTAGATTCAACAATTTTTTTTAATGAGTAAAAAAGTTTTGATTTCTATACATATGATTTACATGTAATAATATGAATGGGTTGCTCGAGACTTGAATCATGAACTAGTCAAATGGAGTAGATAATTTACTTCTCGTTGGGGTTATGAACTTATAACCGATAATCTAATAATCGAGTCGATTCCATGATTATACGTTCATTTCATACCAAACTAGATTGAAATAAGGTTATATGCATTCGAATTATAAGAAGAGGTCATTTAAGCGTATATAAATAGATATTATGTTTAGATATAAATCCCTACATCATTACATTTCATTTAGAATTAGGAATAGTAATCAGATTTGTTTTTACATATCTCTCATTATTTGGGGCTCTATTTACTTGTTTGGGCTTCTGTAATTCATAAATAGATAAGTTCTTCTTATCTTCATAATTAATATATTCATATGATATAAATTGATATGATAAATAATTATATTTATATTATTTTTTATAATTTTCTTTTTGATTCCATAATGAATCCACCTTAAAATTATTTTTTTATTCTTGGTAAATTAATTGATTTTTTTCATACGAATCATATTTGTTTAAATGTTTACTTTTTTTATAAAGAATTGATTAACTCTATTTATCCACTTTTGAAAGATTAATTTAGACCATCTAATCATAAATAAATCATATTGATAATGACTATTTAATCATTTTTTCCATTAATTTGTTCTAGAATTATGAATGTTTTTATGTTTAAATTCAAAATGAAATATTTCTTGCGATCTAACAAAATAATTATTTATTTTGGTTTTAATAAAATGTAACAATCCATTATATTCAAAGGCCAATCTTAATTTATATTTTATAGATGAATAATTGATGGAATTACTAATAGGATAAATATTTTGAGCTTTTTTGTAAGAGAGGATATTAAATAAGGGTGGTAGAATATTTTCTTATCTCTTACTATATGTATTTTATGTACTAATTCTTTTAATTTTTAGTAACTAATTCTTTTTTTATTCCATCAATTTGACATATATATAAAAAAATGTTATGACACTTTATTTCTTACAGCATTTTCAAATTTTTTTTTATATACTGTAATGGCTGATTCAATCACTTATAGTTAAAAAGAATAGTCACATGAGGTTTTTCAAACCAAATGATATATTTTTTTGTTTTAAATATTTCTAATTTCCAATTTTCTTGATTCTCATCCATATTCAAATAATATTTCAAAAATAAGATTATTTTGATAGCGTATATCTTTAAAGTAAAATTCATTATTTGTTTTTTTCTTTCCATTCACTCGCATCTCTTTGATTTCATCAATTTTGTTCAGATCCTCCTTTTCTTCTGAAAAATGGAAGGTGAAGGATCTTCTTTGGTACTTACTAGATCTAATAGAATGATTTTGTTATATCTATATTAATACCAATCCAACACATTTCACGTGTTGCCCTTCATTAAGAAAAAAAATATAAAGAAGATAGAATCAAAATGGATCACTATTTGTCACACACTCTTATTTCTTTTCATTTTTTCCATTTGATCACAGTCTTCGATTGGTCTTATGAAAAAATCAAAAGCATTCTATTATATTCTTAACTCGAAGTTACTGAAAGATCAAAATTAATTTTATTTCTAACTATCAAATTTAGAATAGATAATTTTGAATAAGAGGATTATGGAAACCTTAATTAAGCAATATATAAAAACCTTTTTAATTATAGTCCCCAATAAACCAAATTATAAAATAATTTTTTTTTCTTTCCATCTGAAAGAGAGATGATGGTCACATTGAGGAACTAAAGAGATTTGGTTGAAGAAGATTATAAACCACCCCCTCGTTCGTGTTTACCTGTTTGTGATCGATTATCGTAGTATTTTTACAATAGTAAGTTCCTGGAGGAATAGCCTCTCATCATATTATAGTAGGAACTTTGGGCATATTGGTGATAATTTTTCTCCATAGATCCAGGTACCTCATTTGAATCTATAAATCTTTAATAATCTGATATATTATAGATCCTAGAATTTTTGGTATTATGTTCTAGGATGTTTGTATCAGAATCTGTTTATATCTTTTAGTATGATTTAATTCCAACAAAAAGTGTAATCTAAATTACCACACAATGATGTTTTTCATAAACAGACAAAACATATCGAAATATATTTTCATTTTATATGACAACATATAACACGTGACCACCTTGTCACAATCACATCTACAGATCCAACAGTTGATATTTTCACTAAAAATCATTTACCATATGCTTCAAAGGCTTAGTTTTAAAACTCAAAATGACTTCTCAAAATTGGGTGTTAGATTATTTACAAAGATATTGACATTTCATATGTAACCTTTTTCATATTTCTATGTTAGATTATTTATATAACCTTTTTATATCCCATGTATATTTATTAAGTTCTTTCATTTCTTATTAGAAATTTGTTATGAAGCTAATTCTCTTAAAAGGTTAAGCTATTATTGTAGTACTCTCAATAAAATATTGACTTTATGTATCATGCATGATAAACACTTACAATTTAAAAATAAGAGTTATTGGGCCTTGAACAAGAAACCTCTAGTTTTGATATCATGTTAAAAATTTATTAGGTAACAATTTCTCTAAAAGACTTCAACTATTAAGAAAATGACCAATAATATTTTTATACATTTATTATTTAATCATGTATATTTTTTATTATGTCTTTCATTTCTTATTAGAAGTTTGTTATGAAACTAATTCTCTTAAAAATTTAAGCTATTAGTGTAGTACTCCTAATAAATATTGACTTTTATGTATCATGCATGATAAACACTTACAATTTAAAAATTAGAGTTACCTTGAACAAAAAACCTCTAGTTTTGATATCATGTTAAAAATTTATTAAGAAACAAATTCTCTAAAAAACTTCAACTATTAAGAAAATGATCAATAATATTTTTGTATATTTATTATTTAACCAAGTATATTTTTATTATGTCTTTCATTTTATCTTTTCATCTATTTATATTTGAGTCTATAAATAATTTATTATATAATATATTTTGTATCAATTTCATTATAATTTTTATCCAAATATTTATTCCATATTTTTTATTTAAGTTGGAGTCTAAATCCAATTAATTAGTCGGGCATGACATGTGGGCCAAGGTACTCTCATTACGCATGGTAGAAAATAGGAAAATGAGTAATGAATATTATAACACAATTTATATGGCAATTAAAGGTTATATATAATATTTATTATTTAATATATATTTTTATCAATTCAATATACGTAATGTAAATTATAATATATGTTACTGTTTTTTTGAGTTGTTTAATCTAAAATATCCCAACATATGCATTAGCAGATATTTTCTTTTCATTTTCCTTAAAATTACATAATTTAAAATTAAGATAATTTTTTATTTTATTAATGCGTCTTAATCCGAAATATTCGTGTTAATGGATTAAGATAATAATGGAGGAATTTTTTTTTTCATTGGCCCAAGAACATTATCTATTTTTCATTTAAAAATTAACAAGGCAGCTACCACATTTCTCTAGTTTTAAAATTCTACCTTCCTTGATCCTTTGATTATTTAATTTTTTGTGCTGGTCGAAACTCATCATTGGTTTTACCGACTAATTACATTTCAAACTAAAATGGATGAAAAATTTCTCCCATTCCAAATGATTTAGACCACCATTTGAGCTAAGCAGGACTTATGTCTCACATCTTTGGACAAAACCCTCAACCAATTAATGGCATTATTTACTTATATATATAAACTAATTTTATTAATAATTGTGATTTAATAAATATATAATAGCATTAATTTTTGAATAATAATAATTATTATTTTAAAATTTTATTTTATAAAAAAAAAAGTAAAATTTTAAATATAAATTTTTAAGTTACTTTTATTATAACTGAAAAATTAATGTTAAAATATTTTATAAAATGATTTGTAAAAATATTATTAAAATAATAATTAATTAATTTATTACTTTAATGATAAATAAATATATAACGATAACTATTTCATGAGTAATAAAATCTAAGTAAAATATAAATATAATTGATTTACTAATATATTGACAATAATTCTGTAAATTTATTTTATAATAAGTCAAATATAATATTAAAACACATGAACTTATTCCGTTAATATTTTTATTGTTTAAAAATTTAATCTTATATGAATGATAGAAATGATTAGATTGAATTTAATAAGCAGCTCAAAAATAATTTATATTAGTTGATTATTTTTTTTAACCGATATGAAATATGATATGATGTCGACATGAAAATTATCAATTCAACAAAAATATGATATTCTTATAGTGAATTGATCGAACATTAATTGAATTGATAATTATGAATTGTATTAATTATTGCATTAAACAACGTATCTATTCATAAAACAATTTATTATATAGACATTTTGATATTTATTGGTAAAAAATTAACAAAAAGTAAAAAAATGTATTTATTATATGAACATTTTTAGTATTTATTGGTGTAAAAAAAGTATAATATGTTTATAAGTGAATTGATCGAACACTCATTAAATAGGTAACTATGAATGACATGAATCGTCACATTTAATGTAATAAAAATAATTGGATTATATAAAATAATTATTCATAAAATTGTATTTATTATATAATTTCTTTGGTTTTTATTGGTAAAAAATAAAAAAAGAATGAAATTTGGTCATCGCAAACATTCCCTCTTTATATATATAAAAAATATTTTTATTATATTGACATTTTTGATATTTATTGATATAAAAAATAAAAATATGATCTGCTCATAAATAAATTAATCGAAGCTTTCATGATATCAAAGTACACATGTAAACGCACAAATCACACAAAACCATATTACAAAGAAAATTTAATTAACTCAAGCACTGAGCCAAAAAAAAACTAACAATCGTCCTACCAATTCCATCAATATTACTATTCATTGGGAGATCATGTACTTCAATCCAAGTAGGAATAGAATTAAAAGAAAGAGACGATGCAAACATAGCTAGTAACAACCTTTACACCACCATTAAAAAAATGTCAAAACTCCACAATACTCGCTTGAGTTCATACTCACATTCCTCAGTGTAAGTCTTGTTGTACTTCTATTTGTGTGTTGGATTTTCATGTACAAAATATGATGTTAGTTTTATTTTACTTAATGTTTTGTTTTCCTCTGTATAAGGTTGGTCACTATGGATCAGTATGCACACACGCATATTGTTAGGAACACTTTGTATGTAAGTATGTTTACATATAACACGAGGTTGGTTTTCATGGTGTGTATGCTAGATTGAGAGTGTTGATTTTTGGCAAGTAAGTGTGTAAGTCGATGTTTTTACTTGTAGTTTTTGGTGTATTTCAAGTGTAGGTATTTATGGATAGTACTCGGAATTTTTGAAAACAAAAAAATGCAACTTTTTAGCAACTCGCCAACACCACTCTTGGCAAGGTGTGCAATCTGAGCCCTATAAATATCCTACTCGTTCTCTTTTCTTCACCTATCGTTTAAGAGTTAAAACTCTACCAAAATTCACACTGAGATTTATATCTGTTTTTAAAATTATTTTAGAGAGCTTACATTTGAAAGTGGGTCGATTTGTGGTTAGTTATCAAATTATTATCTGTGTGAGTACGTGATTTGACTGTGTATCTCTCATACACAATTTGATATTTGTAGTGGACTATGTGTCTCATGAGGTTGTAAGTTGATACACTTTTAGTTATTGATTATTGGTTACCAATCACACTACATTGAGTGGTGTTAGCTATGAAGGACAATCTGGTTCAAGTGTTGAACCAAACAGTTGTAGAAGCATCAAGTGAAGAGCAGTAATAGGTAATTTGGATGGAGGTACTGTCTGATAGAGGTAATAGTGGTTTTACTATATATTAATGTTATAACTTTTTTACTGTTTAGTGAATTATTTGTTACTGAGTGGTTGCCTTAAACTACCTAAGAATGTTACCATATAGATATGGTCTTTATATAGGTTTACTTCATTATATCGATTGTTATGCATGATTTGATATTGTGTTAGTACAATCCAACTTTAAGATGTGTTTGTTTCAACATACTATAAGCTTAACCTTTCATTAGAAAATATTTACTTGCTTTCTATTTGATATATAATATATGTTATTAAATTTTATCTACTTTTGATATTATATTTTGTGCTTTTGTTGTATGAATTGTTTAAGTGTTTAATTTTTATGTTTCTTAAGAGTTAGGTTCGAGCCCTTTAGAAGTCTACATCTTCTATCCCTCATAGTGTACTAAGTCGTGAACTCTTTTAATTGATATCAGAACAGGTGCACCTTTTTGGGCTTAATCTCTCTAGTGTTGATTCTATTAACTCTAGTTCACATACACATTTTCTCTCTGATGGAATCGGGAGAATGAGGCATTATATTAAACCTCTACTTTTTCAATGGGATGAACTATGCCTATTGAAAATCACAAGTGTGGGTCTTTTTTGTGATCTCAATAAGACAATGTGTGGTTCCTTGTTGAGAATGGCTTGACCTAGCCCACTAAAACTCTACTCGATATTACTTTGATTCCAAAACCAATTATTGAATAGACTAAGAAAGAATCTAAAGAGTTTGAATGGAACAATAAGGGTTTATATGCTATCATCTAGGCTATGCACCTAATGAATATAGAACAATTTAGAGTTGTACAATGTCAAAAAAAGCTTAGGATATCCTTGAGATAACTTATGAAAGGACTTCTGGTGTTAAAAGGTTCCGAATGCTTAAGTTGAATAGAAACTTTGAATTGTGCATTATGCAAGAAGATGAGACATTCAATAAATTTTATGAACAATTCACTAATATTGTTAATTTTTTTTACAACCTAGATAAACCCATCAACAAAGAAAAAATGATAGAAAAAAATCATCACCAATCTACCTTATACATTTCATGCTAAAGTTATTGTACTTGAGTCAATGTACAAACCTAGTAAGCTCTCCATGAATAAGATATTAGTGAATGAGTTAGTTGGTGGATTGCAAATCTTCAAACTATATCACCTACAATTAAGACAAGAACAAATTGCCTCCAATAAAAATAAGAGCTTGGTTCTCAAAACAACCAAATGAAGTGATCAAAGAAAATATGTTAGTGCCATGGTTTGTAGTAATGATGATTTTGATCCTGATATGGAAGAAATGGCCTTCCTTGCCCAGAGATTTACTAGACTTTTTAGAAAGAAAAAACCAACATCTGGCTTTATTGGAAGAGATACTTTGATTTCCAAAGCCTCAAATTCTACTAAAGCTAATAAAGACTTGGAAAATGAATATGAGAAGCCAAGAAAAGAGTAAAATCAGATGCTTTGAACGTGAAAAGCCAGGTTATATTGTTACAAAGTATTTTCAAAAACAAAATCACACGAGAAAGTGTGCTATGAAAGTTGAGGCTACTATTTTGGATAGTACTAGCATTGAAGATGAGGTTAACATTAACTTTCTTGCTCTCTCTACTTCAAGCAATTTCATTGATCCACCGACTGCGACCTTAATTGTTTAAAAGGCTATAGTTGAAACTAATGATGATGAAAATGAGCATGATGAAGTCATATAATTATTTCTTGTTGGAACACATCAAATCAGAAAAAAAAAACCTAAAAAAAAGGCTTTGGATAGCCTGGATGAAAAAGAATGCAAGATAAGTGCTCTAAAGAAAAATCTAGAGGAAATGAAGTCTTCAACTCATGATTAACAACATGATCTCACTAAAAGATGTAAGGTTATTAAAAAGAGATTTAGATTTGTAAGAAAAGTTTGACACAAATCTCAAGAAGATGAAAATACTTGAGGAACAATTGAAATGTTCTACCTCTAATAAAGCAAATTCTTTGTATGTCAATCATGATCCCTAGAATGATGATCATAATGATGAAATTAAATAGTTAAAGAAGTAGATAATTATCCTTGAAAGTGCCAAAGAGTATCTAACTTATGCTCTCACTAAGAAAGAAGATGAAGTGGAACATATAAATGAGAGATTTAGGATTCTCAACAATTTAATGACTTACTTGGAATCTTTCCTTTATGAAAAGGAAAATTTGATTTTAACTATAAAAAATAAACTCTATATGAATGAAAAAAAACTGGCTCAATCTTCCTCTATTGTCAACAAAATGATTTTTGGTTCCTACAAATTAAGTGAAATTATCAATAACACTAACACAAAGCCATTTGGTGATAAACATTGTATTGAATGTAATGAAGAGGCTATACTTCTACTTCTACTACTCCTAAGTTTGTCAAGTCTACTGGTCAAGAGCCAAAGTTGAAGGTGTTATAGACCCAAAAGGTAAGTCGAATGTTTCGTTTTAGCCTATTTTCTCTATCAAGGTAAACCCTTCACTTAAGGGTAACTCTTCTCGTCACTCCAGTAGTGGTCTACTAACTTTACCTATTATGATTCCCACTTGTCACCACAGTGGTGAGCTTGGGCACTTGAGACCACACTATAGAAAATTTACCTCTCATCCTCGTGTGAAAGTCAATGCGAGTGATTCCTCTTCTTCTCTTCTACGTACTACTCCTCGGAATCAAGGACCCAATTTTCCTAACTCCACTGTTTGTACTTGTTATTTTTATGGCACTACTGGTCATATTGCTAGGTAGTGTCATAGATTTATAAGGAGTACATCTCAAAGTTCTCCTTCTCGCTTTCCCCCATCTCTTTTACTTGGATGTAGCTATTGTGGCTCATTTAAGCATGTTCATATAGGTTGCATTATGCACCCAAGGCACAAAGTAAAAAGAAATAAATATGCTTCAAAAAGTTCATCTCGCCCGACTTATATGGATGACTCTACTAAATTTTCTAAAAATTATAAATAAAACATATCATGAGTCACATATAGATCTCATGCTCATATGAGTCAAAGACGATATCCGAGTTCTATTGCCCTTCACAAATTCTTTAAATGGAAGGATGCGGTTTGATCACTATTTTCAGGTGATCTATTGGGGTTAAGTTTCTTACTTTTTCTCTCTCTATGTTTGTCATCTTTCTATATGTGAATATATCTTTTTGTTTGTGTTCATCTATTTGTCACCTCTTCTTGTCTATCACTTATTGTTTCCTTGTCGTACACTATATGTTAATTGTCAAATTTGCTGCTTTAACTTTCTAAATGATCATTTACTAGTTTTCTCACATGGTAGTTGCTTTGACATGTTTATTATGTGTGTTTGTCTTGGATACTGCATGCTTCTTCCTATATGGCATTTTTTATGCATATCATATTACATGCTCATCATGTAAAGTCAAAGTATTAGGATTTTACTTCCTGCATTCTTGTTTTTCATATTCCATGTCATAAAGATTGCATCTTACATGTCTTACTAGGCTCTACTTTCTTGTACCTAGTATGTTGTATATTGGTCCTCTACTTGTCTACTATTGGTGTTTGTTTTTATTTTGCCTAATTTTCCTTCTTTTGTGCTTTATGTGTTTCTTTGGCGATTTCATAAGTGTTGTTTCTTGATTGTACCTTTGTCTATCACTCCTTTTTGTGCTTACTACGGCTTACATTGTGGAACTGTATGTCATATAGATTGTTCACATGTTTTTAGGACTTTTGACATACTTGTAATATTTTATCTATATTATGTGTTTTTGGCACTTCTATTTTTTTGAGTTGCTATCCCTATCTAAACATGTCTCGTGTTTTTGTGTTGGAACCCTTACCTATTTCACATGTTGTGTGGTTTAGTTGTACCCCTCGTTTCTTTCTTCTCTTAGGGATGTTACTTATATTGTTCACTAGTTAGTCAATTTCTTTCTCTCTCATAACTATCGAAAATGTGAGTGTTGCTATCAATCTCTGTTAAGGTAGTTTTATTTTTCTTGTTTATTTCGCAGAATTGACATATGGATGTTATGACATGTGTATTCCTTGAGAAAATATATGCTAAATGTTTCTTGTTTATTTCACAGAATTATGTCTCTTCTTTACACTTGCTATTTCTTTGTGAATTTGTATGGTTATTATTGAGAAATTTGTGTGGATATCTTGTTTTGATGATTTTTATTTCTCTAACAAGCTATAAAATCCACCTTTAGTATCTCTCCAAGTGAAATCTTAAGTATTGCTTGGATAGAAAGAGAATTTAGGTCATTTTTGAATCTTTTGATCTTTTTTTTGCCACCAAGTTTTTCTTATCCTTAATCTCCCTTCTCTATGTCATTATGTTATCCCTTCATTTATTTCTCCTAAATACTGGCTTAGTCCAAATATTTATTCCTACTTACCTTTTATACCCTTTGTTGTGCTTGGTTGTTTTTGGTTTGTTTGCTTTTCTCACTTGGTTTCATTCAAAAAAATGGGGGAAAGAAGGGTGATAAATAAATGTTGAATATATAAAAAAATGGAAAATGGTGAAAAGAAAAGGGAAAAAGATGTATTGAGATTTGTTTGTCTAAAGATATAGGAAGGAGGAAAGAAAACAAATGAAAAAGTGAAATAATGAGTATGTTGAGGTAGTGTTGCATAAACGTCTAATTTTTGTACCGTTCTTTCAACTCCATTGACTGAGGTTTGAGAAGTAAAGAGAAAAGAATACTTGTTTGAGGGTATAAGTGTCATGAATTTAGAATTATCTTTTTGATTGGATCAACAAAGGTGCATTCAAGCTTAAATGTCTTTTCATGGAGAGAGAAACTAATTATGGACATATGAAATTTGGTTCAACTTAAGTCTATATTTCGATGTGCATGGTTGGCATAAGCATATCATGATGGCATATAGAATACAAATTTTTTGTATATCGCACACAGTGCATGACATCAAAAATTTAGTCATAACCTTGCATAAATATATCTTAGATTTATGGACATGTTGATTTTTATGTTGAATGTATTATTTTACCTTTTTAAACTCCTTAATTCATTGAATATGTTTTGTTTGCTTCCCTTATTCTGTATTTCATGTTGTTTACTATGTGTAGATTTTATTATGTTGAGGGGGTTTGTGAGTAAAATTCATAACCTGTTTGTTATATCTCATGCATACTTTTAGGCGGAGAGGTGTATGTCTTCTGTATGTTGTCTAAGGAAGTGATGTTTTTGTTTTACTTTTTGTTATTTGTCCTATTTGTGAACTTTTGCACGTTTATATAGTGCTTCCTTCTTTATGATGTCTCACTGTATGAACCATGCTTAAATAAGATTGTTAGTATGACATGTTGCATAGATTGTACGCAATCTATGGTTCTACCGATGTGTTTCCCTACTTATGTTTCTTTCTTGCATGCTTCTTACTTGTCCTTCATTACCTAGTAATTGTTGCTAGAATGTATGACTTATGTTTTCTTGGGTAGATTGAGATGCTTCTATTTTCACTTATCTTTAGTTGCCCAATTATTTAGTTTGTTGTATGTTGCATGCTTCCACCCTGTTAAGTGTCTTAGTACTTCTTTATGTTTTTTTCTCTTAAGGCATATGATACTTCTTATAGTGTTTTTTTTAATCTTACCTATATTGTTGTATTAGTGTTAGAATTATAACATATTTGTATGTTTTGAAGCATGTTTGTTGTCATGATGTATGTTGCATGGGATGTGAGTGTAGGATTGCACTACATATTATTTTCTAACTTGTATGCATCCAAGGGGAGTGTTGCATGAAGTCAGGGGAGTTGTACATGTTTACTTGTGTTTGTGTCTATTGTTGTGTACCTATGTAGTGGTAACACGATAGTTTGTGGTTAGACTACATAGTATGTCTACATAATATGTTCATGAGGCATGTATTTGTTACGTGTGTGCAAATTGTAAGTGTAGAGTGAAGTAATATGTTTTTAGTGTATAGTGGTGTTGAAACCCTCATGCTTCAATTTGACAGAGAAAGCATTGATTTATGAAGATGGATGCACTTGGAGTAGGTGTGTCTTTTAAGTTTTAGTGTGTGTCTTTGTGTTGTTCATGGGAACAAAAAACTTGAGGACATCTTCATGATCATCTCATGGTTTATGAGTTTATGTATTTAATTGTGCACTATTTTGACATGAAAAGCCAAAGGGGGAGAATGTAAGTCTTGTTGCACTCATGTCTGCATATTGGCTTTCCATGTACAAAACACAGTGTCTATTTTATTTTACTTAGTGTTTTTTTCTCTACGTAAGGTTGGTCACTATGGATCAGTAATTCATACACGCATATTGTTAGGAATATTTTGTTTGCAATCATGTTTACACACACCATGAGGTTAGTTTTTGTAAGATGCATGCTGAGTGTTGGTTTTGGCGTGTTTCAGGTGCGGGTATTTATGTATAGTACTCCACATTTTTTGAAACAAAAAAATGTAACTTTTTAGCATCTTGCCAATAAGCTCGACATGGACCTCGTTACCACCTCTTCCCTACCACCCTTGGTGAGTTAGTTGGTGAAACTTTGATTAAAAAACATTTATTATATATTTTCTTTCTATTTGATATATAATATCTATTATTAAATTATCTGCTTTTGATATTATATTTTTTGTGCTTTTGTTGTATGAACTGTTTAAGTGTTTTACTGTTCTATTTCTTGCAAGTTAGGTTTGAGTTCTTTAGGAGTTTGAATCTCTTTTTCCTATTAGTATACTGGTTCGTGGACAATTTCACTTAGCTTCTTCAAAATAGAACACAAAAGTATATTAATCCACAACCTTCAAGTCCAAACCACCATTCTTTGTCTTATTCTTGCGATAAACACGTAAGAGAATCTCCATATTCATAGGTTTTTGAGAGATGATTTATACTGCTATTGCAAGCTCAAAAACCCCCATCTCATACTCAATCACATCCCCTATATCGATATCAAGGGCAATCTACTCAACACGATTACTTAGCTCTTTCATTGCAAGACAAATCAAAGAGAATCAAGACACAAACGAGAGAAATTATAATCCTAGGTCACATAAAACTCAAAAAATATTAAGATATGCGAGCATCCAACTAGAAATTGATAGAGTACAAGACAATTGATTGAAGAGAAACGAAGAAACGAGAAAGAAATTTCACCAAACACCAATCCAACAAGAGGTTTAGAAGACGAAGCCCAAAGAGAAAGAGTTCTCTAGGAAAAAAAATTTCTTTTAAAAAATAAGCATAAGATGTGCAATTCCTTATATTGTAGATTATTAAACAGATAACATATTGTAATGAATCTTTATTAATTATCTACCGATAGATTTTCATGTTTAAATAACAAGAAATGTAGCAAGAAGGATGGATATATATATACATATATGTACGTACGTATATACGTATATGTATGTATATACGTACATACATATAAATCTCCTTGTGAGGTAAAGATTTAAATAGATTTTAAAAGAGAGCATAGATTCAAGTGTTTATCTTTAGAAAATTTAAGTCAAGTTATTTCTAGTTATGTCATGAGATAGATATATGATGAATATATATAAGAGAAGATATATATGTCGATGATCCTTATCTATAACGATAAACTTATTTTAATGTCAAATCTATATTTTCTTAATTATCTCATTGTTGGATAATTAAGAAATTATATATTGGCTACTTATCATGTTGGATACTTATTTGATATTAATGCTCATTTACTAATTCAATGTTTATTAGGTTGGCCCATGAGTTATCTACTGACTAAGATTTCTCATATTGTGTCAAATGGCGTGAACTAATTTACACCCAACATAAGTCCCCTTGACTTTCTAGGCCTGAATACATGGACTAAAAGGTCTATTTTCCATTCTATTATCACTTGGGTTTACAACCTTCTATACTTTATTAGCAGTGTCAAGTAAGGTGATATTCCAAAACCATCACCGTGATACGATTCTATTCGTAGTGACAATTCTGGGATCCTTATAGGATCTATCAATGACATGATCTCCTTTTTTCTACATGGATCGCATAAGTGTAGGGTTCTGATACTATTTTTGTAGATATCCTCACTCTTTAACACTTAGGTTTTCCTTTGTTATAATTATTTTTCTAATTTGTTCACTTATATCTCTTGTTGAAGCAAAGTGAAATAGATACACAGAGGTCTAGACTTTTTAAAGAGGTCTAGGTAGTGGGGGATCATATCCTGATCACATCAAGTTCTTGTGTGACCAATATCCTGGTCTACTTAATAAATTATGTGTTTGACTCATGCACAAACTTTGTTTGAAATGTACACATATGGTTCAACACTTTAGGAATGTACCTGATAGAGAAGGACATATAGAAGTGTATCATTGGAGGTGTTCATTCTTTGGGATGACACATGATGTGGCACGGATTAGGAAGGTGGTGGATAGAGCTTTATGGCCTATTAGATAAAACCTTTTGTAAGGCAAAAGTCTATGCTTTGCAACCTTTGGTGGGTCTCAAAAATCATTGATGTTTTAACTCTTCCTATGCTTTGAGCTTTGTACTTCCTGATTGAGTTACTTACTAGGGTTTGCACTTTATAGTAGCCATACTTGAGGGTGACAGTCTTTAGGCTAGATAGTAAGTTATGGCCTTTTGTTCAAGTATTTTTGAAATACTTAGTATCAATTATGAATGTTACGGGTTCATGACCTATTAAGTTAAGTGTTCTCATTGTGACTTCATCGAGGTTGTCCTTCATTCCAAATTTTCAGAGTCCATAGAGCCTGTGAGCTATGACATGCATAGTAGGGTTTCCAAGGCCCAACGGTTTACCATAGTCTTGGATCATAATGTTAAAGTTTAAGTCTTTGTATGGAACTTTTAGGCTATGTATATGTCATGTTGCTCTGTTATATTTATACTTTTGAATCATGTACTTGTGATTCTGTATTTTTGTTACATCCATATACTTCTTTTACTTTTTGGTAGTAAATTTTTGTTAGGGCCCATTCCAGGTCTCGTTTGTCTCGAGACTGTAGACGTTTTGTGAATTTGTCCCTTTTAAGGAGCCATGATCCATTATGTTGGTATGCAATGGTAGTAACATGAGTAGAATCAAAAGTAAGAGACGATGAAGACATACCTAATAATAGCCTTTGCACCACCACCAAACAATTGTCAAAACTCCACATTACTTGCTTGTGTAGCATACAAAAGTACATTGATCCACAAGGATTGCAACCCTAAAGTCCAAATGACGGATGAACATTTTAATTTTAGATAACTAAAAATGTGATTGATTGTTTAAATCTAACAATTTTTTCTCGAAAATAACTATAACCAATAAGAAATGGGATGAGAATAATTATTACAATAGTGAAACTGTGGTTAATCGAAACCGAACATATATTAATATTATTTTTTATATACATATACTTACATAATAATAAAACACACAATACTTGAAATAATTAGATAGAATTTTATTTATTTTTATTTTTATATATTTTATTTTAATTAGAAACATATGTTAAATTAGTTTAAAAAAATCAAATTAATGATAATATTTTAAATAATATAATAAAGTAAGAATTATGTTAATATTTAATTTTTAAAATTAAATATTAAAAATAAAAATCGTGATTAAATCATGAAAAAATTACTATCGATTCATAAACGACAATTATTATCCGAACATAACCAAAACTCGTACTAAATAGTTATAATTATTAATATAACCATCTTCAACCGTACCACATTCTCTCCTCATCTAAACCACTATTCTTTGTCCAATTCTTGCAATAAACACGCAAGAGAGCCTCCACATTCACGTGTTTTTGAGAGATGATTTGCACTGCTATTGCAAGCTTAGAAACCCCCTCTCACACTCAATCACATCCCCAAGGTCAATAGTAAGGTCAATCTACTCCATCGTAAGACAAATCAAAGAGAGTCAAGACACGAACCAGTGAAATTGTAATCCTAGGGCACATGCAAAGAGAAAAAAACTGAGATGCGAGCTTCAAACTAGAAATTTGATAGAGCATAAGACAAGTGATGGAAGAGAAACGGAGAAATGAGAAAGCAATTTTACCAAACACAAATCCAACACAAGGTTTGAGAGACGAAGCCCAAAGAGAGTTCTCTCGGGAGTGTTTTTTTTTTTTTTTGTAAAAAAAAAATAAACGTAAGATGAGCAACTTCTTATGTTGTAGATTATTAAACATATAATATATTGTGATGGATATTTATTAATTATCCGTCAATAAATTGTTCTTTACAATCATAAAGGCATGGGTACTTGTAATGTCATGAAGCTTGCAGATTGGATTTGTTCTCTCCACCCTTCTGGTGCATTTCCTGTTATTTAAACATGGAAATCTATTTTAGCACCGAAGTGCATGTTTCAAGAACACAGAACAGGGAAAATAGATGCTTTATTTAAACATTACTAATCTCATAAAGTCACAACAGAAGATAGCTTTTCTTTACATGAACCGAATAGTTTTTTTCGTCATCATCAACCACCACATTTGCATATCTATTTTTGCTGAGACTTGAGTTCTTTCACCCTCTCTTCAGTTGCATTCAGCGCCTTCCCATAAATGCTTATCAACTGGAAACAAAAGCACATTGCAGGCAATGATCAAGTATTTAAGCAGTAAGCATAAATTTACAGTTCCTTCAGAAGATGGGTACAATTACTATTAGAACAACAAAATGATGATACATATTTATAGCATTAGCAACTCGCATAGGACAGTTCATTCAATCTACCTCGTCAACTTCTTGAGGAGAAATAATAAATGGTGGAGACATCATAATGTTATCCCCAGAAACACGTACTAGCATGCCATGCTTCTCACACTGCGCACCGAAAAATGCACCTACCCCTGCAACAATATAATTGTCATGAATATGCACTGAGCAACCTAACATAGCAAATGACATCATAACTGTTTGGCTTAATTTGAAGCAAATTATCTTGCTTCAAATCTAAGGACATCTGTTGTACATATTTTTTATTTTACAGGAAGCATAAACTTTAACTCAAAGCATTTCCAGATACTCCTTGAAAATAAAGGGGAAAAAGATTAAGAAACTCACCCCATTCAGGAGGAAATGGATCATTGGGTGACTTGTTGTCAGCAAATTCTGTAGCAAGGATCAAGCCAGTGCCTCTAATCTGCAGGAGCAGAAAAGCTTTAGTCACACAGAATGAATGTCTCAACAATAGTTTATAATCTCCAGATTTGAGACCAAATTCTTAGAAAGAAGAAACGGGATTTACCTCTCCTATAATCGGACTGTGAGCGAAGGCTTTTAAACCATCTTGAAATCTTGGCGCAATGCTCTTAACTCTCTCCACCATATTTCTTTCCCTATAAAATGAAGCCTTTCATTCAACCGGGTATATAAAAACTATAATGCAGAGCAAAATTGGTCGTTCACTACAGCACAAGGTTCGATTGCCACTTTGATGGCCCCTTAGGGAACTTTTTGTTCATCTAAAAGTGCATTTGTCTTTAAAAATTGACCTTTAATCCAAATGTGAGCCTTCTAATTGAAATAGAACACAATCAAAACAATTGGATAATCTCAAGAACTCTTTCAGTCTTCTGCCATTAAATATCTAACAGGGTTGACAGTTCTTGATTCCTCAATTAAAAATAAAAATAACTTGTAAAATAAGGTTGAGTTGTACTAATATTCATAATCTAATTTGAGTTAGTCTTATTTCACAATATGCTTCGATCACTATTCATATTATTATTACGAAGTTTTCACCCCAATCTACATTTCAACACAACCGACACATATCAACGTGGAAATTCCACAAACACTTGTAACTGTAACAAGTCTATGTAGAAATTCTACACATTCACATAACTTGTGTTATTTTCTTCTTTCCACATGGTTATGTGAAAATTCTACACACGTAACTCTACATTATGAAATTCACTTAATTAAAACGTTTTTTTGTGAAATTCATCCAAATTGGATCGATTTTGGTTGATTTCTTATAAAAATATATGCTTAAAGAGGATTGATTGTCGAGTGCTGAGTACTTAAATGCTAGAACTTAGTTGAAACTTATAAACATTCCAGAGATTATTCACAAAGGAACGTACTTGTAAATCTTTAGTGCCTCAATCGCAACCGCACAGGATACAGGGTGCCCAGAATAAGTAAACCCATGAGAGAAAGAACCTTAAGCAAAGAAAGTTAGGATCCAACTATGAACAGCAATGAAACAGATAATAATACATCTCCCAAACATACCTAGCTTGTTACTCTCAGAGTGTATTACTTCTGAAACTTCAGGGCTCACAAGAACAGCTCCAATGGGCATGTATGCAGAAGACAAAGCCTGGGAAATCCAAATACTAGTATAGCCGGAAGATTTGATATTTTCCATGAACCAGTGGGCACTCTTTACACTTTATTTTTGTTTTCTCGTTTCAAGCATGCAGTGTTTCTTTAGAAACAGTATTGACTCACCTTTGCTAGGGATACAAGGTCTGGCTTGATATTGTACTTGTCACACCCAAACATTGTCCCCAGCCTTCCGAATGCACAAATTACCTTGAATAAACAGTAAATTAAGAAAGAGAGAATTGGGCTTAGCAACTAAAAAGGATATCTCAAAAATATAAAATAGGTAATGAATAAACAACATATACCTCATCAGCAATAAAAAGAATGTCATATTTCTTCAGAATAGGTTGAATCTGCATCAAGAATGAAATACTACGATAGTCAGCTTTGTCCTTGTGGGCAGCATGGGGAGGGCAGGGAAAGAATATTTCTTTCTATTGCATAACATTATTGATCATCTCAATTTTTAACAAAAGCAGTATCATCCTCACTTAACTATTTACAACAAGCTATCTAGTACCACAGCAAGAAAAAAAAACAAATACTTTTAAAAGCTTTCAAGTAGCAGTGAGTTAAAGTCGACATAAAACAGTTATAGCATTTGTCTGTGTACAATTAAGCCTCAGAACCAATGCTTCCTCCATTTTAGTGATCGAATTAACATGCTTTATTCATTCTCTACGAGCATAGCAAAAAACACAATAAGCAGAAGAAAATTTACACAACATTTAAGCATCCATCTGACATCAAAACGTTTAAGCAGGATGTTAGTGATTACAAGTTCTGCCAGAGTGTCATTGGTAAAATCAACATGGCCATTATTCCAGGTTCAGACTATCTCCATATCATTCAGATATTATTCAAGAGTACGAGACTACGAGTCATATGTCCAATCCAAAACATAATGCAAGCACCAAGAAGGATCTGTGGCAAGTGTCTAAATCTAATAAGTCTGGAGAAATTACCTTATCAAAATAAGTTGCTGGTGGAGGTATCACACCCCCAGCCCCCATCAAAGGTTCAGCAATGAATGCAGCAATCTAAATAAACCACCAAATAAGACATACACCAATAGTAGAGTGACGCATACTAAGATGATGTAAATACCGTCTCTGGTCCCTCTTTGAGGATAAGGTTCTCCAAATTGTTGGCTAATCGGGTTGAGAAATCCTCCTCCGTTTCACCTGCCAAATTCAAGCATAACAAATGTTGAAACATCAATCATACACACACCCCACACTCCCACCCCCACTCCTACCCCTATACCATACAAATTGATAAAAGTTTTAGGAACTAAAAATGTAAATTTAGTAAATAACCTGGAAGATGATACCGCCAGTAATGAGGACAATCAGTGTGAAATACAAATGGGGCCGGCGAGTCAAAATTTTGGTGCAAAGCAGGAAGCCTGACATAAGAATTTCTCAGTAAACTAAAGGGAGGTGTTTTCATGGGAATTATGCTTGAAAAATGAATCCTACCCAGTAAGGCTAGCAGTTATGAGAGTTGAACCATGATACCTGTAGACATGCAAAGATATAACTAAAATTAATGGGATTCAAAAAATAGACAAAGCTTTAGCCCAATAAAGACATTACGCTTTTGCGCGAGCTATAAATTTCTTCTTATTAGGTCGTCCAAGTGCATTATTATAATACCAAACCAGCTTCACCTGCAAGAAAATAATTTATTATGTTAGTCCATGGTATTTATATACTAAGTACAAAAACAATACAAAGACAACAATCCAAATTGAACGGTTAGAGTCTGCAAAAAGTTTCAAGAAGTAAATCTTTTTAAATTTGTAAATTATCTTACTTTTTTTGTGCAAATGCAGATGGTATATATCTGGAATTAGTAGTTTAACAAGATCTGCATTTGTATCTCGCTATCAATCCTTGACACGATAGTGTCAAGGAAAACATGAACTAAACATCAAATGATTCAAATCTATATCTGCATAAATAATTCAAAATTCTTAGGTCATACATAAACTGACAAACCTGGGTGTCATTGGCTTCTGATCCACTACTTGTGAAAAAGGCTTTTGCCATTTTCCGAATTGTAAAAGTTTCTAGAAGTTCCTTTGCTAAAACCTGTTAGATGAATTAATAATTTAATCATGAATGAGCATCTCTTAAAATATAGCTTTTAGCTGTACTGTAATTATTTTGGTCAAATTCAGAAATTAAAATGAGTCATGGGATGTCAGTTAAACTTCTAAATTGCAAAAGAATAGTCGGTCAAATCAGAGTCATCACTCAGTTTATGGTACATTGATTGTTAAGAGAAATATGTGAATACCAAAGAAGGTTTTGTGGTCCGATTCCAAAAGGAATGATAAAATGGCAAAGTGTTTAATTGTTTGGTTGCAGCAGCAATAAGTCGAGGTTCATTTCCACCTGGACATTTAGAATAGAACATGTTAGCAATTAAAACTAGAGATATGTTGGAAAGCACTTTCTAAAAGAAGAGAAACATTTTCAAGAGAAAAACAAGTACATGCCTTCGCATAATACCCAACACGATTATTCAAATTGGATATACGTACAAGAAAATAAAGAAATCCATTTTGCATTACATGTGAATTTTCTACCTTAGGTTTGAAAGGAGTAGTGAGTTATGGGAATGTAGCTACAAGAAAAAGCAATAAAACAATGAGACTCTCTAGCTATGAAATAATTTACATGCAATTCAAAACAAGTTGATCGTTCCAAATTTACAGCCTAATCAAGAATTTTTTATTTAATTCAGATAGAAGTTTCAATTCGTATGACAACAGAAGGCTTATGATGATATTAGTTACTTGAGAAGCAGTGGAATTTTCACTTCCCACTGACACTATCTACCTCAACATTGCATGAAAAAGAAAATCATAAATGGGTGGAATGCCAAGAGAAACTAATCCCAAATACAGTGAAGTTGCACAAGAGAGAGCCAGGTTGTTGGACGCTTAAAGCATTATGTCAAACCTTGGAGGAAGTGAAGTAGTGGAAAAGCCCAAAGCAAAGGGATATATTAGGTTATAAGAGAGTATAAAGCATTAAGATGAACCTCAGAATTGCAAGATCATAGCTCCTGGGATTCCTTTCTTTTTTCTTAGGATCCAAAATGCGTTGTCCGGGTATCAGAAAGTTATATTGGACAATAGGACTGGAGGCTAACAAGGGCATAAAACAGATTCAGAGCTTTATTTCCTTCTACACCCAATTTCAAACACACACGAGGTAGGGAATTTGGCAGACAGAACATCTCCCATGCCATTTAACATTGCCAGCTCACTTGTCCAACAAAGAAACTCCCCTAGTTCACTTGAAGTGGCACTTGATGCTTGCCCACTTATGTTATATTGATTAATTGAAACAAGTGAAAAATGATTGAAAAGTACTGTAGTACTAAATTATTGATTTTACTTGGGTTTCTGTATCACCATTGAAAAAGGATTGATAACAAAGGAACTGAAAGGGTAATATTAATTATTAAGATAAAAATTCAATTGAACAGTTTTTAAGTAGGCATGTTTTATCATTTGAAGTAGCTTCAGAGCTTTATTATCAGGATCCAAGGCAAGAATATAAATACTAAACTGGATGTACTTAAGCTTTAACAAAATAGCAATGCAAATGATAAGATGGACACCTAATGCTGTGCACCAAAGACCAGCAAGAGTATCAAGATACTTCTTGCCATTGATGTCATAAACATAGCAACCCTGAAACAATTAAAGTAATGTGCTTAATAAACTATAATGCTTTGAGAATATAACAAAAGCAAATATTTTGATTGTAAGATAATTATTTGACCTCGGACTTTTCTATAACCAAAGGATGCAAATCACTACTCTGCCACCCAGCTGTGAAGGGTGCAAGCATATCATGCCCCTTATACCTGAAATAACCAAAATATATTATAACCTAAACATTTTTAGTTTCAACTTCTTAAACATAGACAAGTAAACATAATTATTATTACAACCCAAACATTCTTTGTTTCAATCTGAAAGAGATGATGCTCTTTAGTCTTTACCTTTGATTATTTTGCACATTAGTCCCTGAAGCTTCATTATTGATAGATGTTTCTGTAATATATTGTCTGGCCAAGAAGGGAACTCGAACAATATGATCTTGCGAAGTTCTAGTGACAGCAACATATTTCACATACGAAATAAGCTGTATAAGTGTATAGGAGTCAGAATATTCTGAAAAAGAGGAAGGAAAAGATTCTTCCCATTGTTTCGGAGCAACCAAAAAGTGGTTCAAAAGTTGATGCCTAAAAAGTATGGTTGGTGAGTGGATCTCATAAAGATGACAAGGATCTGAAATATTTTGTTTTTCTTTATCTATCTAGATTAAATAAACAGGAAAACAACATTTTGATTACAAGAAACATAAAACTGATCCTAAAAAATAAAAATAAAAAAATGGGAAAAAAAATTATGAATCAGAAAGTTAAGTCGGAGAACAGTCAAATGGGAAATTCAATTCGTATCTTTGCCAACCTTTCTCTTTAAAAAAGCAGAGCATTTAGCTTCCAAAGTGTCACAGAAGCTTATGAAACATATACTTTAATCGTTTAGCTAGTAAGATTTATAGGAATGTTGAACTCCAGGGCACAAGACATTCAGAGCATACTGAATAAATCAATAGAAAACACATGAATAAGGAGTAATTCAAAGAAAACATCGAAATGGGAAATATAAATTCATACCTGGGTTCTGAGATTGGATCGGAGAAATTGGTTGCCACCCATTTTTCGTATACACTTCCTTCCTATATGTGACGCTAGTGAACGACTATGGATCTCCTGTACGTAGCCAAACACCGAATGAAACGGAACGAACTCTCTTAGCTCTCTTTTATTTGATCCAACACAATTATATATTAATAAAAAAGTTATCGAGTTAAGTAAGACGATTGGGTTCCGAATCCAATCGTCTTAGTTCCGCTCCAGATAATACATATTACGCCAAGCATAAAATTATTATTATTATTATTAGATTTCAACGATCACAATCTATAATTAATTACCTATTGTAGGAAAACACCCGCATTAAATGAACGTGAATAAATACTAAATTATTCTACCGAAAGACCATCAAATGCTTTATCTCCATGGACGTAAAGATAATCAGTAACTCATGTAATAGTCGTCGTCTACACTTTTACAAAAATATCATATTTTACTCTTATTTGTTTTCTCTTCCTTCAAACATAATCTCTGTCCTATACTCTCTCACCTACCATCCTTCCTTTCATGTATCCTCTTTCTTCATATATGATTTCTCTATCTTATATACTCTCTCACCTTTCATCCTTCAAATAGATGTTCCCGTCGATGATACTTCTAAATTTGTCATTTACTTATATATAAATATATGTGTCGTACTTAGCTTTTTTATTTCTACTATTTTTTTTTACCTTGGCGCCTACTATTTTTTTAATAAATAAAATATATTTCATAATAATACTCAGATTTATATATTTTTTATATAACATTTTATACTTAATATTTAATTATAAAATTATAATTATGTTATTTATCTTCCTTACATACGTATTAAATTACGTTTATATAAGTTATATTTTTCACTTAAATATGAAAATATATCTTTAATATGAATAAAATTACACTTAAATTAATTTTTTTATTTATTGATAATTTAAATAAATTTATTTTTATTATCACGATATTAAAATTTAAATTTATACTTTTATACCAAACATTATATACTTATTATTTGATTATAAGATTATAAAAATATTTCATTTTTATTACTAAGTAAAAATTAAATTATATATAAATAAATTTTGTTTATTAAAATTTTAAATAAATTTTATTTATATTATCAAGCAATATAATGATAATATTTATAATTATAATAAAATTATAATAGTTATAATTATAATAATCTCGCGTGTTCATTTTATCAAACATGTTTTAATTTATGTAAAAATTATATAATTATTTTTTTTAAGATGGATAAAAAATATTCGGAAAAAGACATAAATGAATAAAAACACCTTAAAAAACTCAACCACAATTTTGCATTCAATTGTGGTTATGTCCTTTGTATTTTGTAATACATTAAATATTGTAGAAAGCAAACTACGCATAAATATCTTTTTATTTATATTGAATAAATCAAGTTGTAAAATAAGAAATATAGTCATCTTGCATTGAAACAAATAACATGTACATCTTGTCACTTAATTTATGCAAAACTAGAGCAATTGATTTTTTTAAGTCTCATCACAATTGATATTTTATGCAAAAATGAATACATATTTAAACAGCCACATGTGAGAATTTGAAATAGTTAACTATATTTTTTAGGCTATTCATACTAGAAGTAAGAGTATAATTTCTTATCTTTGAAAAATGTGTCCGAGGTAATGAAACCGATAACAAAACTAGTTTTTTTTTTGGATAAATATTATAATTTATAATTCTTTAATTTGAAATTAATTTTTTATAAAATAATAAATATTTGATAACCAAATTTTAATTTTTAATTTTTTTAACTTTTTAAGTTATAAAATTCAATTTTAAATTTATTTTTAACAATTTTTTGTAAAAATTGCGTCTTTCATTTTGAGTAAGGTTTTGAGTAAGGTTGGATTATTAAATTTTATTATCAAAAAATAAAGAAAAGGTAAAATTTTAATTCTAAAATTAAATTTTAAAAATTTAAAAATTAAAATTAAAAACAGGTTATCAAACATGCATAATTGCAAAAAAATTAAAAATTAAAAATTAAAGAGCATTATGAAGTGAAATGATTATTGAACGATTTCTACATGTAACAAAAGTCTTTTTCCTTTTTTTTTTCAAACTATATTATTTGGAGAAATTTGGAGTAGAATTGTGAAATTCAGTCCTGCTCCTTATGCTTTGATATGAATATCCTCAAAAACGAGTCCAGTGGGCATGTCCCTACATGTGTTTTGCGAAAGGCCCATGGGCCCTGTAGAGTGTAGACACAGTTGAAACTTCACATAGATGTAGACTCATAAAGGTATTCCTGGTTCGACTCAATCCATATTCCATAATCCATATAGTGCTTGGTCAAAAGAATAAATGTTAAAATAATCAATGCCATGCTCGAGGACCTTTTATACATGTTCACTATTTTGGGCACATCCCAGCCTTTTCGGAGCTTCAGTCAAACTATACCTGGTAAACAAATATAGAATAGAAGTCCCAAGATGAAGGATGCTTCTGCGTACTGTCAATTTTATACTCATGCATCATACTGACTAATTTCTGTCAGCAATAGTGGCTAATGAGTCGTGGCTCAACACCATGTAACTCTTTTGGACATATACGGCTTAAGATTTGTGTCTCTATTACGAGTGTATGGAGAGCAACATATACAAAAATCACTCTAATTCGTAAAGTGGATACCAAAATTAGATCACAGTAACTGTCAAAGACATCCCCGTTATACATAGAAAATCCTTTAGCTAAAGATTTGAAAGAGATTGACAAATAATTCAGAGAAACTCACTAACAAAGTTACTTCAACTGAAGCCAGCGTGTGAAACCACCAATTCATCCAAGAAACCACTTGAACTGCATGCATTGTTGTCCATGCAACAATTTCAGATAGCAAAGTTGCAGAGAGCAAGGCCTCAGGGGAGGTCAACTGCTCAAGCTCGGTTGCCTAAACTTTGAAATCCTCCTGCAGTTAACCTTGGGGTTGATTAATCTAGCATGTAAATGCATCAGAATCTCAAATCATAGGCTTAAAAGCTACTTTTGACCAGACCCTGATGTGAGGTTATGCTCCAAATCCCCTGGAACAAACACAGGTAGCTGGTTTGAGATTGAATCACGTTTGAATCTAGACTCCCGAGACAGGTTCAGTATCATCCTCTCTTGACCTTCTCTAGAGCCCAAAACCCCTTCATTTCTCAAACTATCCCTAACAGGCACACTTAATAGTGGACCTCCAAAAAATATGGAGTCTCCTGTGTATGTCAGCTTCTCTGCTTGCTCTACTGTAATCTTCACGGCAGAAGATGAGGATTCATGTTGTGGAATAACTGGCTTTCTGCTATAACTACTTGCTTTTGCATTATAATTTAAGATTCCTGCTTGCATGGATGATTTGATCTGAGCTTCAGCTGATACAGGAACTGACACATATCTCCCAGCTTCTTGGTCCCAAACCACAGATGTTCTTGGCATGTCTCTGAGAAGAGAAGTTGCTGGATTTGAAAGCAATAATAGATCAGTACTATGCCCTTTCTGCATTATCTTTTCATCAAATATCACAGGACGTGACATTGGTTGGTTAACACTAGGGAAAGTGGCCTTAGAAATTGAAGGTCGATCAGGAACTAAGTTGGGAACTGTAGTTGCTGCAGTGAAACGACCTAGACCAGGAGTATGTGGCAGAGGGCTAAGTGTAACTGCTTTATGAACCTGGACGTGGCTAGGACTACTGAAGCTACTCATGCTTTGCGTCCCAGTTTCATGCTCATCCTTGCTGCCTTGACTTGGAGCAAATGAATTTCTGAATGGAGATAACCTAGGGCCGTGTTTAAACTCTTTATTTGCTCCAATATCAGTGCTTGCAGAACTTCTCACACTCATGTTCCCACTGGAACTGCAGTCTGCATCAGGTAGCCGATGATTATCGAAGGGCCGCAGTACCGAGGATGATGCCCTGGCTTTAGCTGCTGCTCTCATAGCCTCATTGGAGTCTAACTTTGCAAGCTTCCAAGCACTAATACGAACTGGCCTTTTGGGTAATTTCTGCCCGTGTTCTGCATTTCCAGTTGCATCAGGATCAACAGTTGATGGGGGCATTCCAGGCTCCAAGTGTGGTACAGCTTCATCCTAAAGCAAGAAATTTGAAAGAGAAACAAATTTGTTCATCAATCTACACAAAAGCTTTTGCTCAAGCATTCAAAAGGATAAATTTGTTCTCTTCCAGTCTAATTAGGAATTCCAGTATGAACCAGAAAGATGAGGTTAGAGCTCCAACCCAGGGCGAGGGAGAGGGGGGAGAGAGAGAGAGAGAGACATTGGTCTTGAGTTGCAAAATGTGACGGATACATGGTCTTGTTTTGATGCCACGTAAAGAATTCATTAGCCAGTCCTCTTAACTCATATGGTACAGACTTTGTTAAATGACCAACAAATAAAATAATTACATACAAAACATCAACTGTATCTTAGAAGGCAGAATCATTGAAAGGATGTAAAGTAATAATACAGAGGTCCACAAGTATGACCTCGAAACAATGAAGGAGCAATATGTAGTGGGCTGGCCGGGGCCAGACCAGCCTAAGGGCTACTACTTCATGTAGATAGGAAACAGCATTTTCTGATAACTATCAATATCATTTGCCAAAGGGGCCAAAATTAAAATCATTGATTTGTAGATGATGTTTAGTTTCATGCGGTTCAACTATAAATTCTAAAATTAATCAGTCGTTTGTGGATCTTCTTTATTATAATTTATAAGACATTCAAAGATCAACTACTTCATATAGTTTTACTTATATAAGTATAACATAATAATATTTAAAAAAATCCAGCAATCTAACCCAACCGTTTTTTATAGTTTATATCTAAAAGCATTTTAAATACTTCAGTACAAAACCCTAAATATTGTTTCACACACCTTAACAAAAACAAAATGTGTTTCACATACTAATACTCCTAATATTTAGCAAGTGATTGAAGAAGGGAGATTTATCACTTTCCTAATCATAATAAAAATGTCCAAACTTCTGAAGGCTCTTAAATGGTAATAATCAGAAAAATTACATGCTAAAATTACCTGATAATCCACAAACACTCTAGGAGGAGTACACCATGCACCCTTGTATTGCAGACCCAAAGAACTTCCACCGCTCAAGCCTGTTGTGGCAGATCCTGAAGGAGAGTACATAATATTTGGTTGTTCCTCGTCCGTTGAAGCTCCAGCAGGTGCCTCACTCATGGCTCTCATTGCCACCACATATTCATAGGTTGTAATGCCCTAGTTGAATACAAAAAACAAACAAAAAAACTAAATTTTACATTTATGTAACAATTAAATAATCTCTTCTATACCCCTCAAACTTTTTGATTGCTAGGTTATATGGTTTTGAGTACTAGAATTCCAGTCACATATTCTACATAAAGTTACAAGCCTTGAGAGAATTTCCTCTAACTCCCAATGACAGACCATAAATTTACAAGACATTAAATCAATCCCAAAGATGACAGACCATAAATTTACAAGACATTAAATCAATCCCAAAGTTTCCCAGTCACTGACCTTCCTGATTAGTATCATGTGGAAAAAGAAAAGTTCTCCGAGAGGTAGACATGCAAGCATGGAAACTGCAGTACATACAGCCTACAGAAATTGAATCCAACTTCAGCAAAAGAATATACATAATATTTTGTTTTAATTATTAAAATGTCAGATTTAGCATTTTAAGCCTGCAGAATTGATGCGCACCACGACTGTTGCAAATGGGGCACGAGTAAAACCATTGCCAAGTCTATCAATAATTTCAGCCTCCATGCTTCTCTTATTGACAAAGCAATGCACTAAGACAGCAATGCCAACTCCAGCTTCAACAACAAGCTAGAGAGAGAGAGATCATAATTATTAGCCGAAAGTTTTGTGGTAAAGAAAACTACCAGACTGCAAAACATACCCAGACAAGAGTGACGGCCATGAGACATATAAAGGTGACATAATTTCTGCGACCAACACAATTGTTGAGCCACTGCAGCAATGTAGTTTATTGAGAAGGTCAGTTTCCAAAGAAAATGTGATTTATATACTATACCCAAAATAGCTTGTCTGTCATTAACTTTGAGAAATCAGCTCATAAAAAGAACTTTAAGGAACACAGGGATATACCTGACAATGGTGATCAAATCCATCCACACACTTATCACAGCTTCTACAGTGTTTGCTAAATTTACGGACCTGCAAGCAAGAGAAGCACTCATGGTTACCAGAGAAAATCAAGTGTAAGACCAGACGGACCTGACGGACCCTAAATGTGAAGTTTTATATATTTTACAGAAAAATTACTTCTTCCCATTTCTTAATATCAGATCCCTTTATATATACATTTGTTATGTCTAACATACTGCTGGAATTTATTACTATACAGCTGTAAAACATCCTGAAAATCATCCTGAAAATCAGGAAACTAACATCCTAAAAACATGGGTTGGTTCCACCCTGAAAATCAAGAAACTGTCCTCCTAAAATCAGGGGTTGGTTCCACCCTGAAAATTAGGGGTTGGTTCCACCCTGAAAATCAGGAAACTGACCATACTCCTAGGTTGATTTCCTACACTCCCCCTCAAGCTAGGCAATATATGTTTTCCAAACCAAGTGCTACATTTAACTCTGTGAAATTAGGTCGAAACAAAGCTTTAGTTAAGATATCTGCTACTTGTTGCCTAGATGGAACATAGTTGAGGGAGATCATCTTGCCTTCAATTTTCTCACTGATGAAGTGTCTATCAATTTCCACATGTTTAGTTCGATCATGGTGGACTGGATTTTTGGCAATTGCAATTGCTGACTGGTTGTCACACATGATTCTAATAGATTCTGAATGTTCAACCTTGAGTTCGTATAGCAGTCGTTTTAGCCAAATTCCTTCACATATGCCCAAAGCCAATGCACGAAACTCAGCCAAGACTACTACGTGCTACCACTGCTTGCTTTTTGCTACGCCATGTCACCAAATTTCCCCAAATAAATGAGCAATATCCAGATGTGGATTTTCGGTCACTAGGAGATCCCGCCCAATCAGCGTCAGTATAAATTTCCAATCTCCTATTAATTGTTTTCTTGAACATGAGTCCCTTCCGGATCCTTCTTCAAGTATCTTAGAATACGATTCTGCCTCCAAGTGATCTACCGATGGGTTGCCAAGAAACCGACTAACAACACCGAAAAAACTTATATCTCACGGGACGTGTATGGGTCAAATAAATTAACTTACCTACCAAACGTTGATATTGCCCTTTGTCGCCGATTTGCCAATTCATCGATTCGAGGCATTAGTTTGGTGTTAGGATCCATGGGTGTTTCAACGAGCTTACACCCACTTCCGCCAGTCTCACGCAAGAGATCTAGAACATATTTGCATTGAGAACTGAGATTCCTTTAGTACTACGTGCCACCTCAATCCCTAAGAAATATTTCAAATATCCCAAGTCTTTAATCTCGAATTCCTTGGATAATAGCATCTTAAGTCTCTTCATTTCTCCTACATGATTTCTGTAAGAACTATATCATCAACATATACAATCAAAGTTGTAATTCTCCCATCCGTGAAGTGTTTGACAAATAAAGTGTGGTCTGCGTACGTGTCCCGAGAGTATCCATCCCGTTTGAGGACCTTGATGAATTTTTTCAACCATGCCTGCAGGTATTTTAAGTTCATATAGTGTCTTTCTCAACTTGCATACCTTCCTTGTGTATCTTTAGTCTCAAAGCGAGGAGGCACATCCATGTAAACTGCCGATCAAATCTCCATTTAAGAATGCGTTCTTGACATCAGTGAAGATGGCCAATCCTCGTGCAATGATAGACAACAAGACACGAATCGTGTTAAGTTTTGCTACAGAGCAAAAGTCTCTTGATAATCAATTCCATATGATTGGGTGAACCCTTTTGCCACTAGTCGAGCTTTATATCCGTCGATATTTCCATCTGTATCCGTTTAACCGAGAATATCCATTTACAACCCACCGCCCCTCTCTTCCATGGTGGTAGCTTTGTTAACATCCATGTACCATTTCTTTTCAAGTGGTGTATTCTTCTAAGGTTGCCTTGCACTTCATTCAAAGGGAACTTTGTGAGCCTCGTTGATAGAATTAGGAATCTTGATGTTGTCTAGGGATGTCACAAATGCACGAAATTTTGAGGACAAATTTGCATAAGAAATGTAACTTCGAAGGGGATGTTGAGTGCGTGATCGAACACCTTTTCTCACAATAGGAAGATCAAACTCGAGTGGTCGAGAACCTAGTGTTGGACTAGATTCGCTTCATCTTGTAATCTCTCGGATTCGATCCAGCGCGGGAGAGATTCTTGGCTTTGTCGATTTTTGTGTGGGCAAGTCAAAGTTTCTCTTTCTTCCATAGACTTTTATGGCATCATTAGGAAGGAGAAGATGTCTAGGATAAACAATGGGAGATTGATTAAGTTTGGAAGGAGAATCTGGAATGGGAACCAGGTTGGAAGAGGACAAAGGAGTAGAAGATAACGGAGATGGTAGGTTTGGTTAATGAGCGATGACGATCCAATTACGTAATTCATTTGTGTGATTCTCCCCCTGAATTGCAGAATTAGAATAGAATGGAGTTTCCTCAAAGAAAGTAACATCCATGGAATTGTAAAACTTATGGGTGATAGGAGAGAAACATTTGTAACGTTTTTGATTGGCCGAGTAGCCAAGGAAGATGCATTTAAGTGGAACGAGGATCAAGTTTACCACGATATTGTGAATGAATATGGACAAAAACGGTGCAACCAAAATCTTGAAAGGAATTTGTGACACAAGTTGTGAGGTAGAATATTGATCTGAAATACTTGTAAAGGTGAGTGAAATTTGAGAACTCGAAAGGCATTCGATTGATCAAGTGTGTTGCGTTAAGAATGGCTTCACCCCAAAATTTTTTAGGAACATTGGTTTGAAAGAGCAAAGTTCGGGCAACCTCAAGTATATGGCGGTTCTTACGTTGCTCACTACACCGTTTTTGTTGTGCGTGTGTCAACGCAGAGCTTTGTTGGACAATAATACCGTATGATTTGAGATATCCACTAAGATCGGAATTAAAGAAATCCCAGCATTATCGGTTTTAGGATTTGAATATGGGCATTAAACCGAGTTTGGATCATGGCATGAAAAAGTGGAAATATGTGCTTGGTTTCGGATTTGTCTTTCATAAGAAATGTCCAGAACACAATCGAGTACGGTCATCAACTAACATAAAACCATCTAGTACCAAGAATTACTGGGAATGCGGCATGGTCCCCAAATGTCACCGTGAATGAGAGAAAAAGGGTGACTTGGTTTGTCAGTGCGTGGTGAAAAAGTGTTTGAGTATGTTTTGCCAATTAACAAACTTCACAACTGAAATAAGTTTGGATTTATATTGATGAATAAGGATGGAAACAAACGTTTCAAGTACGTAAAATTTGGATGACCTGGCGAAAGTGCCACCGCATGATTTCACTTTCTTTATCAAGACGACTATTAGACTTAAGATTATGACTCAATTGACATTGATGACTAACGAGAATGGATTGAAAGTGTTGACGTCAAGAACATAGAGGTCTCGCTGAAAATCAAGACTTCCAATCATCTTCCCGACTCAGGTCCGAAAAACACAAGATTTAACCAAGAATTTAGTTTCACGCTTAAGGTCGTGATTAAGTCTACTAACCGATATGAGATTGCGGTCAAAATCGAGCACAAAATAACACAGATTGAGAGGGTGAGGTTGTTCGAGAGACATATAGTTCTTGTTCCGACCACTTTGTGGTTCGAGTACCGCGTCACACGCACTTGTTTGAAGTCTGTACAAGGTTGAGTAGGTTGTGAAAAGTGATTGATCACCTGTTATGTGATTGGAAGCACTCGAGTCTACTATCCAAGATGAAGGGGGAAATTTCGCATTCTTGCCGAATTGCGGAGCTATGAGTGGGATTAATGTTTGATTTTTGTATAAGTTGTTGGAGAGATCCAATGATCCTTAGTGAACGGGACATGATTATCGAGATAGAGATATGTCGGCTTATTGCGAAAGATTTCCCTTTGCCTCCTGGTCTCGATTTGTTTTCCGGTCGACGTTGGCTTTCCATGTAATTTCCAACGGATCTCCTTAAAATGCCCGGGTTTTCTACAATAGTCACACCACGTGCGACCTTTCCTTATTCGATTAGTGTCGGTATGTTGAGTATTGCTTCGTGCGGCAATGCACCAAAATGCGGTGAATTGCTTTGATTCTTGCAAAAGTTGGGACTTCGGGAATCGTGGAAGGATTTGATTGTCCCAAGATGACACGTTTTCGGCTCTCCTCTCTCGCGCACCTCGGAGAATACCTCTTGAGACTTGGTAATGGTTTTGTTCCAAGAATTCTACCCTTACTTCATCAAGGATTTATCGAGTCCCATCAAGAATTTGAAGACACGCTTAGTCTCCACAATTTTTCTGAAATATGCACCATCTTTTGGACATTTCGATTCATGTATCTCAAACAAGTCCAGTTCTTGCCAATGACGAGTAATAGTTGTGAAATAAATAAACACAGACTTGTCACCTTAGCGCAGGTCTTGGTAAGAACTCTCGCGTAGAAGAGCTCGAAGTGTTCTCACCACTCGGAGTAACGTTTCTCGTGCGTGCCTTCCCATATTTCTTTCTTGTGGTGTACAACAAGAAATTTTCTCTATTTCGGTTGTCATGAAGCCGATTAACCAGGACATAACCAGATTGTTTTCTACGCTTTCCAGTTCCGAAATGTGATTGGGATTGGGTTTTGAGATATTTCTAGTGAGATATTCATCCGTCCTTCGCCCTTTTACGAACATCATCGTTGATTGACACCATTGAAGATAGTTTTGGCCATTAAGTTTGTGTGTAATGATAGGGCGAGATTATTATCCGTGTGTTGCTGATGTTAACCGAGAGCAGTGGGAGTATTAAAAGAGGATTAGATGCGTAGGAATGTTCTTCCATGGAAATGTTATTTGGAAATAAAAGAGATAGATTAGCAAAGGGTCTTTACCGCGAGCTACGATACCATGAAGTTTTATATATTTTACAGAAAAATTACTTCTTCCCATTTCTTAATATCAAATCCCTTTATATATACATTTGTTATGTCTAACATACTGCTGGAATTTATTACTATACAGCTGTAAAACATCCTGAAAATCATCCTGAAAATCAGGAAACTAACATCCTAAAAACATGGGTTGGTTCCACCATGAAAATCAGGAAACTGTCCTCCTAAAATCAGGGGTTGGTTCCACCCTGAAAATTAGGGGTTGATTCCACCCTGAAAATCAGGAAACTGACCATACTCCTAGGTTGATTTCCTGACCATACTCCTAGGTTGATTTCCTACAGCTCTCATGGCCACCAAAATTTCATGTGCATTTGTTTGCATTGGATGATCTCTACCCTATCTCTAACCAGAATCCAGAAGAGGTAGCAAGGTGCTACAGCAACCCAAAATAGACAACTTTTAGATAACTTGCCCATTGCCCTAAATAATAACATTCAGGACCTCTAAGATACATCAGAATGAGTCATTAAATTGTAAAAGGGTGTGACACAGCAGAAAAATTGCACAAGCAAAGTGATGAGCAACACAAGTACTGCTTTTGGTTTGGGGAACGGTGTAAACCTTGACAACGTAAAAGAGACACTTGGGCATCATAAAGGTCCCAACCAAAAGCTTGGTAATTTTTTTACATAACTGTTTATTGAACCAAATTCCATTGGATATGTTAGTTCAAGTGAATGATAGAAGTTCTACAAAGAAAAAGATCACTCAGAGAAACTTCACAATTTTCCAGGTAGTAAGACCAATGACGAGTATATATAATTTGATAGTTATAGATAAGCTTATTTGAAATTAAACCAACTATTCACAATGCAATACCTCTGCATTGCACAATGTGCAGAACAAAGCATCTTCTACAAAGTGCTGTTCAACTGTCCCTTCCTCTTTGCGGCAATCTTCATGAACAAACAATGCACAAAAGATCCCCCCAAAGCTACATGAAGATTTTCTGGTTGCGGAGTGCACTGGAATATCTTCAAACCCAAACTCTACTGAACCTTTTTTAACTCCTACAGAACTTCTTGCAGCTGATGATGGACTATCAAAGGCACCTAACTCATCAAGTTTTCTCAATTCATTATTTGCTGGACCTCGAAGATCTCTGTTTAGCCCATTTGTCACTCTACTACCAAACCTAGACATAATGCCAGGATCTGCAGGGTTTATCGCAGTGCACCGAACATAAAGAATGAAAACTACAAGTGCCTGCATATATCATGACAAATATTACCCAAAATGCCAAAACTAAGGGAAGCCCATATAACTTCCAATTTATATAGTACAGATCAAATATAAATCTCAATTTGCTTCAAATAAGAAGTAAGTGGAATTTTTTACAATTGAGTTCCTACTGTTTTAATATTTCCAACAATCATAAATAGTTTTAAAATAAGAAACTTGATACAAAACAAAAGGATTTTAAAAAAAAAAATACATAAATTAAAAAAAATCGCATACCACTGGAGAATAAATCCCAATCAAAATATACTCCCATATCTGATCTCCGAGAAATGGTGCAAAGAAAGCGTAGAAAGCGACCACTAACAAGCAAAAAACAGTGATTGCAACAACCTATGCAAGCAGAATCAAATTTTAGACCATAATTCAACATATAATATATTAGGTAAAGTTCAAAAAATATAGAGACCATAAGAACCTTAAATAATGAAAAGATCACCACTAGAGTTCTTGCTCTTTCCCTTTTTATATACGCCAAGTATACTTTTACCCAAAATTTTGGACACCCGGGAAGAAGGAACCAATTTTTTTTATTTTATTTTTTGGAAAAGCAATGCCCAGAGATGAAAGCTTGGACCTTTAACATGAATCAAGCAAAAAAATCAACATCGCAGAAAAAATAATTAATCATCTTCTAATTTCAGCATTTGAGAGACAGATTAAAGTAAACCCCCAAAGTTCCCCCTTTTTTAAGTAGAAGCCTGATAGTGAAATGAAGAACTAAACTAAGTATCAAAAGCAAACCTGAAATGTGTGAGCAGGTAGCTGCCATCCATGCTTTCGCACCATAACTAACGAATTTAGAGGCCAAAATTCCAACACCCAAAAACCCGAATGCACTTACCAAGCAGGAGAAAGGCCAGAGAGAGTCAATGAGTTTCAGAGAGAGAGAGTTTCCCTCTCTGTAAACCAAAAGCCAAATGTTAACAAAATTAGAAAAAAAGGGGTTAACGGTACAAAAGTGACAACTATTATTTAGAGCTTGCTGTTACTGTCAAATTTTGCACAGACGATACATATTTCAATAAACAAAAAAAAATCCTTTTTTACAAGAAATAAAATAAAAAGCAAAAGGAATTTGGTGTTAGAAAATAGAAACCATTTGTTGGGGAGCTGAATTTTTGTTTTGTTTGTTTTTAGGAAGATAAGGGGCCAAATGACTGGGTTAGGCACTAAATCACTAACCCTCTATTTGAATTGTTTTTATTTATTTATTGTTAAGGGGTTGTTGAATTAGTCCAACCAAAGGACAAGAATTGAATGAGATCAAAAATCAGCCACGGTCCACGCAAGGTTTCTTTTTTAAATAATAAAAAAAAATTTAATTATAATAATAAAAATAATAATTTTTATATTTAATTTATATATTTATACTTTAAAACCTATCATTTAATATTAAAACTTTATTCAATTAAACATTATTTAAATTAAAATATAATTATTTAAATTATTTAAAATTAAAAATATCTAATTAAATCATATTTAATATTATTTTATTATTATAAATTTTTAAAAATTATTTTTGATAAATTTTTAAGTTTTTTTTTTCAAACAATCCACACAAATTTCTTTAAGAATGAATAAAAAAGAAAAGAAAAATCAAAACGATAAAAATAAGACAAAAATGTTGATCTTTTGATAAGAATATATATAATAATCGATAACCTAATATATTTAATTAAAATCGAATCGAATTGAAATAAATTTTATATTTTATAAACATAAATAATTTGATTTTAGTTTTGAAAATATAAAAACTAATATGTGTTAGATCGGATAAAATTTTAAAATTTATAAACAGATATTTAATTAAATTTAATTACGTATTATTAACTCACATATTTATTTTAAAATTTTATATATTTATAATAAGTATATTATTTATGTTTATAATAATTTTTATGTCATAGAGCGAAAAACTTTATATTATTTTTATATTATATTCATTTAAAAAAATATTATAACTTATAAAAAATATAAATATTATTTTTAAATTTAAATTATTTAAATATTAATATATAATTATTAATTAAACAATAAATTATACTTATTGATTTAATAATAAAATAAAATTAAAATAATTAATATTTATTTAAAAATTAAGTAAATTTAAATTAATATCAAATAACATAAATTAATTAATTAAATATTTTATAAATTAAGTTAAATTTTTAATTTAACAAACTAATAAATACAGATTCAGTTAACATTAAAAAAAATAAAACATTCACCCGTAACTTTTGGTACTGAGTATTGACAAGCTCGAACTCCCATGTGTAAGCTTAAACGCTCAGCTACCTTTGATTTTCTAAAGAAAATATCATTTTCTGTAATTTAAGAAATATTTTTTTGAAAAGATAATTATTTATATTATAAATTATGATATAATTATAATTAATATAAAAAATATATTAATTAAAAATAATATATTTTATTTTAATATATAATTAATTATAATATCATAATTTATTATGAATAAATTAATTAAAATTTATATGATTTACTGGAAGAAAAAAACTGAGTATATTTTTTAATTAATTCTATACATCTTCGTATTAAAATATTGGATCAAAAGAATTCTGAATTATTGACCCTCGAATCAGGACAGGTTTCTTTGTAATAACTAAACCAATACGATTAATCTTTTATCTTATAAATTATGATATACTTATAATTAATATGATAAATAATTATTAAATTAATTATATTTTATATCTATAGTATATGTGATGAGTTGTAAAAATGTTAAAAATGTTTAAATAATTATAATTATACCTATAACGTTATGTATTATGATAAAAATATATTTAATCAATAATTATTATTTTATTTTTTAATGTAACGTACATTCAACGTGTATTTTTTTAAGAATATTATGGTAAAATATTAAATGGATTAAGTAAGTTTTATGCCTATAATGTAATTAAGTTTTAAAAAGTCTAAAATATTCAAGTAGTTTAATTATGCTTACAATAAAATATACGTGGAATGCCCGTGATATAATTTTGTTAAAAAATTAAAAAATCTTTATAATTGAGTGTATTTTTATCATTATAGTATTGTAATTATTTAAATGTTTGGGACATTCTTACAACTCATCTTGTACATTGTGGTCATAAAACATAATTAATTCAATAATTATAAACAATGATAAGATCCATATTTTTCAACTTATAATTAATTATCATACCATTGTTAGTAGGAAATAGATTTAAAAAAATACTACAACTTTCTCCGAAGAAGACATCAAAAGTATGGATATGTAAAATTAACAGGAATTAATTCGATCCAAATTACTCGAACCAAACCAAATCAAAATTTTTAGTTTTAAGATTTTATTGGTTTGATTTGGTTCTTAATTTTAAAAAATCGATTTACATAGAGTTTGTTTTATTATCATTTCTTCAAACCTTACGTTAGATGTAAATTAGTTCACATCACGTGAGACGATATAAAAGATATCAATCAACAATAAACATCAATATCATATAAGTATTCAATAGGATAAACGATTATTATATAATCTTTTAATTATGTGATAGTAAGAAAAATAAGAAGATATAACTCTATCATTAAGATAAGTTTATCATTATAGGTAAAGGTCATCAGCATATATATTAATTATAGATCTCTATTAAACATAACTTAAATGTTTTTTTTAAGGAGATAAACACTTAATCTTCTGCATGTCTCTATATTACAATGAGAGATATTAGTTTTCTCATTTTTCTTACTACTCGGACTTACTTAAGCATTGAAGGGTCAAAGGTTGTCAAATCCTGTAATGGTCCAAAATCCTAACGGTGTGTTTTCTATCATCAGGTACACAAGAATAAGATATGCATCCAATTATTGATGTTTACAAAAATCAGTATAAAAGAATTGTAAGAACCGAATCACCCCAATTCATTTATTATTTTTATTTTTATATAATTATTATTATTTTATACATTTTTTTAAACCTTATAAGAATCGAAACAACTCAATTCTTATTATTTATCAAATAGTGGCGCCTCTCAACCTTTTTACTTCTGCTCCTTTCCTTCTCAACTACTCAGATAAAAAGTTAGGCTACGCAACCTTAAAAAAGTTATGCTACGTAAAGCATAATAAATCTAAAACATATTAAATCTAATAAAGCATAAAAAAACAATATAATAATATGTTAATTCTACTCTATACCTAATTATTATGTTATTCTCCATGTAAGTACATGTATATATGTAATGTGAAATAACCAAAAAAGAAGTATAAAATAAACGTGGTGGGTTGTCTTCTAAAAAGATATTGGTTTAATGTCTTCAACCTTTTGCTATTATTATTATTCACCGTCATCAAAGTTCTTAAAATGTATAATGTTGAATTTTCAAGTCCGTAGTTTATTAATTAAATCCTTGCATCTTGGTAATAGTCTCATTTAAAGCATATTAAACACATTTTCTTCCACAATTATTTCTTTGTTATTCGTAAGCTTGTCATTGATAGGAAAATTTCCTTAAAATACTTTTCATACCAAGGCACCTTCTTAATATCTTCTATAAGAGATATGTTGATTTCCACACTAGAGAATTTTTCAAAATTTTCTTTTCGTGATTATACTTCGTTGAATTGTCAAACTTGTTGAAAAAAGATAAATCGAGACCCTCAATAAAAAAGAAAGGTCAAAATACTACATTTGGTTCCACATTGAATTCTTGGTAGAAGGGTGACAATATTTTCCTATTCACTAGTTTCTTCTTAGAGACTTTTTGGAGCTTATCTAATTACTTACTACTTTCCACAATAATATCATTGATCGTCTTGATAGTTGGTTTTTTTATAGCATCATTGGTTTCTTGTTGAAGTTTCATGTTGTAGCTATAATAATTATCAAGTCCACTAAAGACTTACCTTCACCAGTTGAAATTGATTATTGTATTAAGAATTGAAAGATAGGTGTGATATTAAAATCAATGTTTGATTTATATATAAATAGCTTGAATATTGAAGATTTCATCATCTTGTATGTATATGTTACAATATAGATCATACTTAAGCAATGTGTATCTTTTTTTTCTTCCTAATATTAAACATTTTAAGAGAATTAGTTTATATGAAAATAAATAGAATAAAAATAAAAACAATATAAGACTAAAAATAAAATAAAATAAAACTAATCATAAACTTAAAAAATTAAAACAATAGATAAAAGATGAAAAATTAAAAATTAATGTTAAAAAACTAATAATTATTAGTAAAATCATCAAATCAATTACTAGCAACGGTTCCAAAAACTTTGCATTATTGAGAACACTTAAGTTTACATAATCATATACAGTTGATAAGTAATTTAAGGATAATGATTGTCATATCCACGAATATTTGTAACATTTTTCACTCTTAACTATTAGTTTATTAGTAAATTAGTTAATGTTAGTAAAATGTGTTTTAGATTATTTTTGAAAATAATAACTTAAAACAATAAAAGTGAGTTGTACAATAATTATGAGATATATATGATTATGTGATTATCTTTATTGCTAGCCTGTAATTTTATTAATCATGTTATGAATAGAAATTAATTTATTAGATTTTAAATCATTTTTATAATTTAAAATTATTCTTGAATTCTTAACTTTTGTTTTAAAATTAAGTTTATATCTACTTATTAACCAACCTAAATTATGAACAATCTAGTGATACATTTAGTATACTTAATTGTTTCATTGTATTATGATATAAAAACATGATAATTAAACTAAGTAAGATTATAACAATCGTTAAATTTTTAACGTATGCACTTAATCCTACTTATGACAATAGTCATCAAGTATTACTTTTAATAAAAATATTAGTAATTACATATTACAATTTTAGACTAAATGTAAATATATTCATACAATAAACTAGTTAATTACTCTAATTCATATATACATAATTTTGACATTCAAATAGAATTAAGCACATCAAAATTGAAAATTATAATGACATAAAATTAAATAAACTATAATATAAGGATTGAAAGTTACCTACAATCACGTTATTAAATTAGCTAGATTTTATAGAAATCAATATTATTATCATAAAAAACCAAAACACATGAGGATTAAAAACAACTTGTAAAGATATCTAAAATGTATTCTAAAAGTTGTCCTGGGTGTACTATTTGATCTCTCCAAAAGTTCTTCATATAGTATATTTTTGAGCCTAATTCAAGTTGTATTAGAATTTTCTTAATTTAATTATCGATTAAAAATTAGTACTAAAAAATATCAAATTTAAGTGTTGATTGAAATGTTCGATCAATTGAGACCCTTCTTAGTCGATCTAACCTTAAATGATTTACAATCAAAGAGCACTCGATCGATCGAGTCACCTTTTAGGATCGATTGAAATTTACTTTTCGTCCTTCTTTTGACTACTTGATTGAACGAGTGTTCTATTTTTGCTTTAAATATATGTTTTTGTTTTTGTTTTTCTATTTCATCCCTAAATACCAGTATAACATAGAATAAACATATAAAATACACAAAAAATGATAATTTATTACAAGTAAATTAAATTAGAAAAACATATACACAACAATTAGAAAAACATATACACAACAATTAAAATTAAAATAAACATATAAAAAAAATCGATCAAATTAAATTAGATTTGATTTTGGTCTAAATTCAAATAATTTATACATACACAACAATTAATTAAAATGACAATTTCTTCCTTTTATTTGATCAATTGTGTAATTTTTATTTGGTAATTTTTCCGTTTAATTTATGATTTATGTCCTAATTTTATTTGAGTTATTTTTAACTCAAATTTGATGGTAAAATTTAGTATGTTGAAGAATATCCCAAAAAATTATAATAAAAATTAAAATTTGAACTTATTTTAATAAAAAATATTTTTTAAACTTATTTATTACATTTATTTATTATTTGCATACGTGCCCTCTAAAATTTAGAGTTGGTTATGGCATTATAAACGTTATATTATTTATGATGAGAAATTTTAGTGTCTAATAAGTGTACCTTGATTTGATAATAATATTTATAAATGTCTCATTTGAAATTATATGTCCTAATGAAATCAATTACCATTTCGTAAATTTTTTAATCAAAAGTTGGATTAATCCATTTCTCAAAAATACATTTATTGTATTTATATACAAATAAACTACATTTTTAAAAAAGTTACCAAACAAAACTAAGAAACAGTAAATTAGGAAAAGAAAAAGAAAACTCCAGCTTAATATTAAGAAAGAAGGAAAAATCTTCTTATTTTAAATTATGATGAAATTTTAATTCTGGTGACAGATTTTAATAAATTGATACAATGAGATTTATCTAAAAAAATAAAATTTGATATTTTAAATTAAGACGAAAAGAAGTGTTAAAAAAATATGGTTAAAAAAAGAGTTAGTATTTTTGGGTGTGGTATTTTTTTATCTTTATTTTTAGTTAATATTTTTAGATTATTAATATTAATTTTAATAATAATATAATAATAATTTATTAAAATTATTGTTAAAATTATCAAATATATATTAATAATTTAAAAATATTAACTAAAATATGGTTAAAAAAATTACTATTTTTGGGTGTGGTATTTTTTTTATCTTTATTTTTAGTTAATATTTTTAGATTATTAATATTAATTTTAATAATAATAATATAATAATTTATTAAAATTATCAAATATATATTAATAATTTAAATATATTAACTAAAATATGGTTAAAAAAAAGTTACTATTTTTGGGTGTGGTATTTTTTTATCTTTATTTTTAGTTAATATTTTTAGATTATTAATATTAATTTTAATAATAATAATAATATAATTTATTAAAATTATTGTTTAAATTATCAAATATATATTAATAATTTAAATATATTAGAAATAAAAAATACCAAAACATTTCAACCAAATTTAAACGAAGTGCCAAATTTTCTCGGATGACCCAAAAAAAAAATAAAAATCTCAAATCCCCAATCGGCAATCCAATTGATTCCCCTTACCCTATTTTCATCCTATCCTTCTCCCACACCGCTGCCGGTCAAGAACCATCCGCTATTGAAGTTGTCTAAGCTCCATTGGCGCCATTCTCTGATCTAAATTGTCTCCAAAGTCGATACGCCGTTGTCCATCAGTTTCTCTCCATTTTCTTCTGTAATATGTAAGATACCTCTCTCAGAATCAGATTTCGATTCTCAAATTTGGGTTATTAGCTGCTGTTTTGAAATATTTCTTTGTTAGGTTTCATGGTTCTTGAAATCAAAGAAAACCTATTTTTGATATTATGCTTGCTTGGCTCACACTCTTTTAGTAACATGTAATAATCTATGTAACTGGTCTCCGTTGAAGTTTTTGATTTAATTATTTCAGTTTTATTCTTTATACCCAGATTTTCTTGCCTTGTTATCTAATATGATGCTTTATGTACATTTGAATCCTTCAAAAGTGTTACTACTTTCAACACATTTGAATTTTTTCCTGGATTTGTTGAATTCTTGAAATAATACTAAACAAGTTCTTTTGAAAAAAAAAATTAATTGTCAAAAACATGGAATGCAAAGGTCAAAAACAGTGAACTCTTGCAATTGGATAACCTAAGGAACTAGCTCCACTTTTATTCATTTTTCTCTTTCCTTTTTTTTTTGACCAAGACGAACAAGCTTAGCTTAAATGTGCTCAATTGCACCCGCATTTTACTCACTAGTTTTGCATTAATCCACTTTAAAATGAATAGCATGGTGCAGGATTATAAAAGAGGCTTCTTTTGGTTTTTGTTTCTTATCTATTAAGAGTTTGAGTCAAAAAGAGGACATAACATAAAAGCTGTATATGAATATAGTTTGAATCCTTTCTCATTTTCCTAGATATTCTAATTGATCTCACATGGCTTCAAGTGACTAGGAGTTGGTGTTTACCTATTTCACGAGGTTCTGAAGTTTTAAAACTACTTAATTCTAGGTTTTAGCCACTCGTTTTGGTTTTATACAAAGTTCCTTTGCATGTTGTTGTCAAAATCAGTTATTGGTTATAATTTTAGCTTGCAATTGATCGAAAAAATCCGTTGTCTGGGCTAGGGAGATTAATTATGAAAGAGAAAAAAGTCATAACTCATAAGGTCACTGTGTTGTTTGTGTTTCAAGTTTTATCATCAGGAGTTTCACAAGTTAGAAACTTGGACTTTTCTTCTTCCATGTAAAGGATTATGATGGAAGTGTGGAACCATTAGAGTATCTTACGGTGGGACCGAACCTTTTTTATCAAAGCTTGATTTTCTAAGAAGATGAATCAAAAGACAGACAGCTGTTTCATAATGACTGTTTAGGCAAGATAATATTATTTTTTGGCTAACTTGGTTACTGACGTTTTCTGTTAACTACCAGATTTTGGAGCATCTCTTTTATATCTATTTTAAAGATTTCTTTAATTGAACTTAGCTCTTCTCTTCAGTCAATATTTGGCTTTTTAAGTGTATATTTTGCATGGTTTTAAATTGTTATTTTAAGGCTCGCAATAAGGCTTGCCTTAGTAAGGCTCATCTCTCCAACGAGTTAAAGCTTAGCCTCAAATGGTTTATTTGAGGCTCTCATCTTTTTCGGTTGAATCTTACACAATTAGGTGATACACAATGAAGCTATACGCCTCAAAATTTCTTTGTTTTTGGGTTGTTTTCTCTTAGGTGGGCTAAAAATCCCTGCGGACCTAATACCTGAATCCATACTAGGCTAAAAAATAGTTTTTGGAGGACAAAACAAATAGAATGAAATTATGTGTTTGGCGTCAAGTGTCCCAATTCTATCCATTTAGTGTTTCTATCATATTCTTTAGTGAAACCTTATTCATATTCCAGTATTTTTCCCCTGCATTTATGAATGATCTTATTAGTGTTTTCTAGGCTTGAATTGTGGGAAAAAATTGTCTCAGTGCTTTTTAGGATGGGGCTTATGCCTCGTACCACCTCGAGGCTTACACCTCATCTCATGCAAGAAAAATGCCTCAAGGCATAAAACTGATTTTTAAAAATTATTTTTCTGCAGTGCCACCTCAATATTTAATTATAACCTTTTGCAGAAGTTCTTAAGAACAAGTTGCAATATTTATTCTGGTTCATGTGTAAGAGATTATTGTTTAATAAAATTAGGGTATTTATTGTTTGCTCTCAGTTAGATCATTCATGTTGTCCTTTCCATCTTTCAGATGCTATTTAAGGTCAATGCATAAAAGTAAATAAGTTTTATCATGGACATAGATCTTAGACTACCCTCTAGTGAGCACGATAAAGATGCTGAAGAACCAAATGCAATGGTTAACATGTTAGATAGCGAAGAGAAACTACACAATGGAGATATTGGGAGTGAGCATACGGCTGATATTGGAGTTGAAGTGCATGCTGTTGATGGGGGAGACTTGAATACTCCCAATGGAGCTACAATAGTTTTCAAAGAAGATAGTAATCTTGAGCCTCTTTCTGGTATGGAATTTGAATCACATGGGGAAGCTTATTCTTTCTATCAGGAGTATGCTCGATCTATGGGATTCAACACTGCCATCCAAAATAGTCGGCGGTCAAAGACATCAAGAGAGTTTATTGATGCAAAATTTGCTTGTTCCAAATATGGGACCAAGCGTGAGTATGATAAATCCTATAACCAGCCTCGTGCCAGACAAAACAAGCAGGATCCAGAAAATACACCTGGACGACGGTCATGTTCGAAAACAGATTGCAAAGCTAGCATGCATGTTAAGAGAAGGCCTGATGGTAAATGGGTGATACATAATTTTATCAAGGAGCATAATCACGAGCTTTTACCAGCCCAAGCTGTTAGTGAACAAACAAAAAGGATGTATGCTGCAATGGCTAGACAATTTGCTGAATACAAGAATGTGATTGGCCTAAATTGTGACCCCAAAAGTCCCTTTGATAAAGGTCGGAATTTGGCACTGGAGGCAGGAGATACAAAGATTTTGCTTGATTTTTTCTCACATATGCAGTCTATGAATTGTGACTTCTTTTATGCAATTGACTTGGGTGACGATCAACGAGTGAAAAATTTATTTTGGGTTGATGCAAAGAGCAGGCACGATTATAGCAATTTCAGTGATGTAGTCTCTTTTGATACTGCATATATCAGAAACAAATATAAAATGCCTCTCTCTCTCTTTGTTGGAGTCAATCAACACTACCAATTTTTGTTGCTCGGATGTGCTTTGCTTTCAGATGAGAGTGCAACAACGTATTCTTGGCTAATGCAGACATGGCTGAAAGCAATGGGCAGACAAGCTCCAAAATTGATGATTACTGACCATGATAAAACATTGAAATCAGTTTTTGCAGAGGTATTTCCTAGTTCTCACCATTGTTTTTGCCTCTGGCATATATTGGGAAAGGTTACTGAAAATCTTGGTAATGTAATTAAAGGTCATGAAAATTTCATGACAAAGTTTGAAAAGTGCATCCATAGGTCATGGACAATGGAAGAATTTGAGAAAAGGTGGTGGAAGATTCTTGATAAATTTGAACTGAGAGACGATGAATGGGTTCGGTCCCTTTACGAGGATAGGAAACAGTGGGTTCCTACTTACATGAAGGGTGCTTTCTTGGCTGGGATGTCCACTGTACAACGATCTGAGAGTGTGAACTCCTTCTTTGATAAATATGTGCATAAGAAGACTACTATCCAGGATTTTCTAAAACAGTATGAAGCAATTCTGCAAGATAGGTATGAAGAAGAAGCCAAGGCAGATTCTGATACATGGAACGAGCAACCCAAGTTCAGATCTCCTTCTCCTTTGGAGAAGAGTGTCTCAGGGGTATATACACATGCTGTATTCAAGAAATTCCAAGTTGAGGTTTTAGGTGCTGTTGCCTTTCATCCTAAGAGAGAAAGGCAAGATGAGAAGAGTGTTACTTTTCGAGTCCAAAATTTTGAGAAGAATCAAGACTTTACCGTTTCGTGGAATGAGATGAAGTCAGAAGTTTCTTGTCTCTGCAGGTTATTTGAATACAAGGGTTATCTCTGTAGACATGCAATGATTATTCTCCAAATCTGTGGCCTTTCTGCCATACCACCCCAGTATGTATTGAAGAGGTGGACGAAAGATGTGAAGAACCGACATCTAAGTGGAGAAGAATCTGAACAAATACAATCTAGGGTTCAACGATACAATGATTTATGTCAACGGGCAATGAAATTGAGTGAAGAGGGATCCCTTTCTCAAGAGAGTTATAGAATTGCATGCCGTGCATTAGAAGAAGCTTTTGGAAATTGTGTAAGTGTGAATAATTCTAGTAAGAGTCTCTTCGAGTCTAGCACACAGGCTACTAATGGCTTGCTTTGTATTGAAGAAGAAAGCTCAAATAAAATTATGAGCAAAACAAATAAGAAAAAGAATCGAACCAAGAAAAGAAAGGTTAGTTATTGTTGCAACTGGTACTTTCCTTCTGTTGAATGTAATTTTTTGTTAAAAAAAATGATCTCAAAGATACATTGCAGGTGAGCTTTGAGCCAGATGTTATGACTGCTGGGGCGCAAGGCAGCTTGCAACAAATGGTTTGTCTTCTCTTGTGAATAGCTATTCACCTTTCATTAGACAAATGTTTGCTCTAGATTATGTGAAAATGATTTGGGATTTATACTAAAATATCTGCAATGAATTTTTACATTTTTCTTTAAGCATGCGTAGACCTCTGCCTTCAGTTATCAGTAGATTTTGCAAGATAAATACTTTAATTAATTTGGTACTTAATATGAAGAAAATTCTTAATTTATTATGTTAGTATCATTTGGCTATAATGCAAGTTTTAAATGGAATCTTTATTGGTAGGACAAATTAAGCTCAAGAACAGTACCACTTGATGGATACTATGGTGCACAGCAGAGTGTGCCAGGAATGGTAAGGTTCACTGCTGTTGTTCATTTCATCTCATTATATGATGAACATGATTGCATATGTTTCTAATTTTCTTACTATGCTGTCTTTTTTTCCCTGTCAGGTACAACTGAACTTGATGGGACCAACTGGAGATAATTACTATGGGAATCAACAAACCATTCAGAGGCTTGTAAGTCATTTACATTTGGACAAGACTGAATAAGCAAATGATAATATATTTTATTAGAGCTAATATGTCTTTTGTTGTTTGGGTTCCACAATTATAGGGACAGTTGAGCACAATAGGCCCAAGTCCTGATGGTTACTACAGCGCTCATCAGAGCATGCATGGGATGGTATTGTACTCTGCATTACTATGCTTATTTTGAGTTGTATAATAAAGTGATGCTGGCTTATTTTACAAATTGGGGTGTCATGCTTGCAGGGACAGATGGATTTTTTCAGGGTTCCAACGGGTTTCACTTATGCCATTCGGGTTAGTTTGTGAAATGTGTTATTTTTGCTAGCTCTCAAAATTTTATAATTTTTATCTATATGTATGATTTTCTGACCTATTATTTCCTTTTTATGAAAGGATGACCCCAGTGTAAGAACAGCATCACTGCATGATGATGCATCAAGACATGTATAATGATCATTTGTTCTCTCTGAAGGTAACCCATTGAAACAATTGGCATTTTCTTATTTTATTACTTCATTGCCGGTGAGAAGAAATTTATGATTCACACATTATTGCAGAAGTAAATTGAACGAGTTGTGGGGTAGGTAAAGGGAACACAATCTGTTCAAAGGAAATTTGTTTGTAAATGAAGAAATGTAACAAGCGTCATGATTTCACTAGAGATTCTCGTCTTTTGGTTTCTGTACAATAAGGTAAGTTAAAGTAGCTCATATGATCTTTGTTGTCTAGTTTTTATGTGAACAAAAGAGTCGAAACAAAACTAAGCAAAGTTTATATCTTCCTTCTTCTTTTTTTATTTTTTATTGTAAAGCATTTTGTATCGTATATGTTAATATTTAATATAACTAGGATCAGTTCTAATCAAAAGAGCCCAGACCAAGTTCATCATCCATTACTACAGGAGTGGTAACAAACTAACAACTAACAAGTAAGAGTGACAGGTTGCGAATAATAATAGTAGTTCACTGAGCTGAGTTTTTAATTCCGTTGAAAAAATTACATGTTGCAAAATTTTCAAATGTTGAACTTTTAAAGTGATCGTTCAAAAGTTGATTCATGTCTACCTCTGCAGCTCTGCTTTTGCTTTCCCATTTTGGTTGGACTCTGTACAGAAGAACAGTAAATTAAGCAATGGATAATTATGACGAGTTGTGGCTGATATGTTTCTGGTACCAATATTATTATTTTGGTACTCATTCCATATATTCAAAAAACGTATTCATTTGGTTTGAAATGGTTTTATGCCAAAAGAATAATGCATAATTTAGTCATTTAATTTTCTTTTTTATTTTATTTTCTCGTTCTCTTTCTTTTGTATCTCTCGTCTCTTTCTTACACATTTATCTATTTACATAAAATTATCTTATTTTTTGATTAAACTTTATAATACCCTAAAATTTAAGTATTAAGTGCCAAGTCTTAAATCTTAACTATTAAATCATGAATGAGAGAAATGAGAGATAATGAGAAAGAGAATTAAAAAAAAGTGAATAAAAATTTTAAACTATTAAAATGTCTTAATATTTTTTGTACACATATTTCTTTTAAGATCAAATATGTACTTTATTTTGTTATGGATAATTTAGATACTTTTAAGATATCATATGGGGATCCCATCTTCAAGTTAAAGACTTAGACAGCATGGTTACAAATATAATTAACAAAATGAAAAATAATGAATATTTTTACCAAAACTTACAGCTTAGTATTAGCTTTTTTTTAGATAAAATTAATGAATATTTTAACCAAAACTTATATCTTGGTATTAGCTTTCATAAATAAAATTTTGTAACCTAGTAATTGATGCAGCCCAAGTAAAAACAGCTGGTTTTTGTTCATAGATAGCAATGAGTATATTCATAAATTCATAAGGTCATCCTTGACTGTCGAGGAAAAAAATACAAACAAAATAATTAAATAGTACTCGGTATGATTATTCACTTATTGTGTTTTTTAAATTAAAAAAAAAACTATATAATACTTGTTATTCGAATTTGAATATATGACTTTGATTATAATTCTTAGGGTCAGACAAAAAAGTGGATAATCGGCACACAAACAGATCTACCGATAAATGAATAAAATGTTAAACAGCTAGTTAAATGTGTTGCCAGATCAAGTACTAATTACTTTTATTTTTTGTTCCAAAAAAGTGGTCTAATGTCTTAGGCCTGCCATGTTATAGCCAGGTTTCTGGACATTTTAGTGCATCTCCTCTCATATACGGATAAGTTATTCAAAAGATAATTGATTTCTAAAGACACATCACCAACTAATCTGGTGGAAAAGGTGATAGTATTTTATTAAATGTTTCGAATTTACTTATTCTAGTTAGCATAGTAAGTGGTAGGGTTGAAAAATTCTGTATTAGTCATATTCTCTCGTATTTATGTCGTATTTTGATTTTAATCGTATCATATCTTTAATAGTTTCTTGTTTATTTTTTAAAAATTTAACTTCATTTTTTTTAATACATAATAGTAAGAAATAATACTTAAAAACATAAAAAAATATTGATTAATTATAATTAAATTTTTTACCTTATCGTATAGTGTTGAGAATATTACACTTAGATAGTGGGGTGGTATCCAACTAACTTCATGATTGTGAAGAAATTATTGCAGTTTGGTTTTTCTTTCTTTCCTTGAAAAATTAACTGTGGCAGTATCCTGATTGTCTTAACCTTATAAAAAGGTAACTAATTTTTATTACGATTATGGTAAATTTTGTTCATGTCATAATAATAATAATAATAATAATAATAATATATCTAATGTCTGTTATATTGTAATGATTAATTATATTTTAAAGTAATTAATATTTAATAAAATTTATTTTTTTTATTTATTAAGAATTTGAATCGTAATAATTAAAGAAAACGAATCAGTTTTCAATTCATTGAGAAAGTGACAGAAAATGCTCAAGAACATCAACAAGGGAGGCATTAGATTAAGATTATGCATATTATGGATTCTTTCGGAATTGAGATAAATAGAAATTGAACCAATAAAATTAGTTTTTAAAAAGTAAACACTGATTGGTTCAATAAAACATATAAATCAATCCAAACTAAATCCTTTGGATTGAATTAGCTGAATTGGTTTATAAGTTTATTGGTTTTTTTTTTCTAAATTTTTAATTTTTTTTTAATAATTAAATAAATATTATATTTTAATAATTAGTTAGAATTATGAACTAAAAAGATTTTTGAATTTTTTACTAACAATAAATAATCAAAACAAGTGTTTAATATAAATACTAAATATGTGATTAAATAAATAATAATATGATTCACATATGTTGAAATTGAAAATAAATGTTAAATATGATTAAAAAATAATTTAAAAAATGATTACAAACAAACTAATAAAATTATTAATTTTATTATTATTATTATTTATATTTATATTTATATTTAATAAAATGATTATATTAAAAATAAAAAATATATAATATATAATATAAATATGGATTAAATTAATTTCTATAAAAAAAATTAATATTAAAAATTATCTAATTGATCATAGATTGTTTTTGTAATTTACGAATCCAACCCAACTTTAATGACAATGAAAAAGTTGAATAACATATATTGAGTTAATTTAATTGGATTGAATTAGTTCAATTTTAAACACCTTTATGTGAGATCGAAATGAAAAAGGAGATAGAATGAACACGTAATTAATGTATTATGATTTCATATTGATTTTGAGTTTTTATACACATAACTTTCATCTTACAATTAGACATGTGTACAAGCTACTACTAGATTTTAACAACCTATGAATCGTTTAATATTAGATCATAGCAATTTACTCTTCTTAGAGTACTCATATGACACATTACAATAAATTCTCAAGTCAAACACATTTTACTTCTTCACGCGTAATACTTGCATTATAATAACTTCCTTTTATAATCCTTAAAAAAAACATGCATTTCACAGCTCAAACATGAACACTTGATTTAAATCCACTTGCATCACAAATTTCATGAACTACATCACATCATTTTGTACCATTAGTAGACTTATCATCCTTTCTCAAACTTAATGACATACATTGCACATTGAGTTTGCTACGAAGCTTCAAAAATGGTTGAATAGAAAGTGGTTTAGTAAAGATATATGCAACTTGTTCATAGGATGAAATGTGCTGAATCAAAAACTCTCAAGCAAGTACCTTTTCTTTGAAAGTGTATATCCAATTTAACATGCTTAGTACTAACATGAAGGATAGGATTAGTCATTAAGGTTACTGTACTCAAATTGTCACAACATATGATGAGAATTGTAGAAGAACATACAAAATTTCCCTCAACAAAGCCTTCCACCAAAGCTTTTTAATTACATCACCAACCAAAGCCCTATACACAACTTCATTATTGAATTTGGAAATGACTGATTGCTTCTTAAAACGCCAAACCACATTATTTGCACCATGAAACACACAAACCTTGATGTTGATCTTTTGTCATTAACACACGATTCTCAATTTACATAAGAGAAACCATTAAGAATCATTTGTTGTGAGAGCTGAAAGATAATCCTATGAGAGATAATACCTTACAAGTACGCAAAATGTGCTTAACTTTTCTTCAATAAGACTACTTATGATTAGAGATAAATTGACATAGCTTGTTGATTGCATAAGTAATTCCTAACCGAGTGAGTGTGATATAAGGTTCCCACAATAATTTTATTAAAATGAAGATTTATCATATTGCATAGGATATTAAGCGGACAAAATAGGTGAAGTAAGTTTAAGGGAAGCAATTGATTTAGAATTGTCTATACCAACAAATTTCTAATACATTTGGATTGAGTGAGGAGAAGATCCTCGTTAAGTAGAGTAATCACCTTTATCATAAAAAAATAATGTAATAAACTCATATACTTAAGTGCAAAATTCTTATACAACAAAACAATAAGTTAGTAATTTCACCTTCATTACTCCATGTGATGATTATATCATCCACGTAGACAAGCAAATAAATCATAATTGAACTAACAAACTTACAAAAAAGTGAAGGGTCTACTTTAGACTTAACAAAACTTATACCACAAAATGTAGCTATTAAGGTATCAAGCCAAGCTTGTAGAGCTTGTTTGAGTCTGTAAATTGCCTTCTATAACTTGTATACATAATGAGGATAGACAGAGTCTTCAAAACCAAGAGTTTAAGCCATATAGATTTTTTTTAAAAAAGTGCCATTAAGAAATGCATTATTGATGCATAGTTGATGAACTTTTCACTTCTTTTACAAGGTTAAACTTAAGATGATCCTAATTGTAACATGCTTAACTATAAGGTTGAAAGTCTCATGGAAATCAAACCCTAGAATTTGATCAAAATCTTGGGCAATAATCCTAGACTTTATCTTCTCAATTGTTTTATCAGGTCTTTCTTTAACTATTCGAACTCATTTGGATCCAACAATCTTCCTATTAGGAGATAAAGGAACAAAATCTTATGTATTATTTCTGAACAAGGTTTCAAATTCTGGGCTTATAGAATGCCTCTATCCATCATAGTTAAGAGCTTGTTTCATGTCTTTGGTTCAATGACAAAGAGATCAGTAGTAAAAACTTTAGGTTTAAAAACACCAATATTTGATCTTATTGTCATAAGATGCTTATTAGTGTGAGTAGGAGGCACACGTATTGCTTCAGAAGAAAAAAAATCAAAGTTAACAAAAGAAATAATAACTAAGACAGACTGAAACTTCGATAAAAGAAAAGATACAAGTTGAGATTGAGATGTTAGAAATGGATTTAAATAAAAAAATATTTTTTATTATTTTATGATCGTTATTTCATAAATTATATAACTCATTTTCATAATTATATGACTGTTATTTTCATAATTAAGTGGTTGTTACTTTTATGACCGTTGTTTTCATAATTATGTGACCGTTACTTTTATGACAATTATTTTCATAATTATGCGACCGTTATTTTTATGACCATTATTTTCATAATTATATGACCATTACACATATTTTTTCAACTATAAATAGGGACAATAGCCCTCAGTTTATAACACAACTTAACAATTCAAAAACAATTCTTCGGTTTTTCATAGCAAAATCAAAGAAAAGAAAATTCAAAATTATTTTCTTAGATTTCCGAGCAACATAAATATTTAAGAGGTGTAGTATTCCAGACTTCATTAGTGCAGTGAAGATTCGAGATAGAAAAAAGATTCTGCGTTATTTTATCCTAGGGACGACAAGGTTGTATTTGCTTGCACAAGTTTGGGCAGAACCGCAAAACGTCTTAAAGAGAGCAACATAGTTCATGATTCAACCCAAACAGTTTATTTTAGGTTATCGGTAATATTGTTCTTATATAATTTTTCACATATTTGTTCCAACAGTGATTAAGACAAAAGAAGTGATTCAAATAAAGAAACATATACATTGAAATTTGTTGGTTGACCAAAAGATGAAGACAAGAACCTAAACGATAAAGATGATATTGGACTAGGAACATATGTATTAGGAGTACAATTAAATATAGTTGATGTCTTACATGAGGCGGAGTAACACAGTTCTATTAATGAAATAGAAGAAAAGTAAAAAAAAATTAAGATATTTTGGAAGCAAATGGAAATCCTTCATTGAAAATAATATATCTAGACAGAAAAGATGGTTAACGAAAAGATAAAGGCAAGGACCTAAAAGATAAAGATGATATTGTACTAGGAACATATGTGTTAGGAGTACAATTAAATATAGTTGATGTCCTACACGAGACGGAATAACACAGTTATGATTAATGAAATAGAAAAAAAGTAAGAAATTTGTGATATTTTGGAAGCAAATGAAAATCCTTCCTTGAAAACAATATATCTAGATTAAAATAATTTTTCATTAGATTTCAAATATTTAAATTATAATTTATGGAGATTAAAAGGTCTTAATGGTATATGTATTCAAAAACTTTGAGATATTGATAGTAAAACTTAATATGAAAAAGTTTTTTCAAATGAGATATATCTAGAATTAGAAGATTAGGCAAATGATTTAGAGAAAAATCAATAGAATAAAAAACATTGTTTCAATATTCCAAAGGCACGGGGATTGTGTTAAAATAGAATGACCTTAATTCACAATTTATTTGTGTTTTCTTTCTACCAAGTCATTTTGTTCAAGAATAAACGGTCAGGAGATTTAATGGAGGACACTACATCAAGCAAACAAAATAATGAGTTTTCTTATTAGATTGAAAAATTCTAACTAAAGCATTTAGTTGCAACTCAGCCATAACTTTGAGTTGTAAAATACTAAAAAAGGCATTATAAAGTGAACTTTTTACCTTTGAAAAATAGATCCAAATGAGTTGAGGAAATTCATCTATAAAATGCAAATAGTATTTGTAGCCATTTCTTAAAACCACCGGTAACCGCCCACAAATCAGAGTGCACTGCCCTTAATGGTTCACAAGACCAATTTTTAGAGGAAAAAAAATGAAGTTAATGAAATTTACCAAACTCACAAACATTACAAAGGTAAATCAACTGCATCATTAGTAGACTTATCAATAATATCAACACTCTTTTACTTTCTTTTTTTCCTTCATAATTTAGCTTCTTCCTGTTTTCTGAAGCATTAATAGTTAATATTATGATCTTTAATTATTGACTTTTCCGTCTAGCTTTTTGAAGCCATATATATATATATATATAAAAGATTCGCTTACAACAATCTTTGAATTAAAACTAGATTAAGATGTTCTATAGGTAAATTCATTTCTGCTTCCGCAAGATTAATGTACCTTCCAAAAAATAAAATATAAGAAAAGTTCTACGGCTAATTCTCCAATAGAAGAAAAAATTAGTCCAAACATAAATATGGCAGACCCCACTTGCTAAAGAAAAAAATTGCAGTTTATATTATTTTAAATTAATATACTTTAATAATTTTATCAATATTTAATCATTTTATTCATTCTATTTTTTCAACTTTTTAAAACAATTTCTTCTTCACTTTGATCATTCTTAAGGTTTTTCTCTCAAAAAAATCCTAAAAAAATAAAATATTAAAATATCTAAAAATATAATAATAAATTAATTAAAATATATTAATTTTAAAAAATAGAAAGAATATATTTAATTTATAAAAATAAAAAGAAAAGATATGATTACATCTAATTTCCATGCGTGTACGATATTAGATGCTTCTAGCCTCTCATGAAATCATAAAGTTTTATACGGCACTCAAATGTGACATTATCCATCCGAGTACTTATTCAAGTTAAGCCACATACAAATGTTTTCTAATGTTATAATTTGTTATGTACTTTGCCGTGAATAGCTTGTCATCTTTTATAATTAGTTTGAGGATCTAAAACTAATTAATTTAATTAATAACTAAAAATTCACCATAGTTAATAGTTAAATACTTAACACCACCAACACAATCAAAAGGGAGGCTCGTTATCTAATATACTAATTTTGTTTGTTTTTTTTTATAAAATAAGAATATAAAGGTGATTAAATAATATGATTAATATATTTAAATTAATAAATTTAATTTTATTCGTTGAATTTAAATTAAATTAGATTAAAATAATTAAACTTAAATTAAAAAATATATGATTTGTTTAAATTTAAATAAATTTATATAGATAGATTTTATAATTTATTATAATTCGATATAGACTTGAATAATGATAAAATTATAAATAATTATATATTTTATTTTATAATATATTATATTTAATAATTATATTAAATTATTATTTTAGTTTAAAAATAAATATAAATATTAAATCTTTATTAACAATTGTTTAAGTATATTTTTTATTTTTTCAATTTTTTTATTTATAATTATAAATAATAAATTTTAAATTTTTTAAAGATGTATCAAATTAAAATTTAAATAATATATATATATATATATCGTGTGTAATAATATATAACAATAATTTATAAATAAATTTTAATTTTAATATTATATTATTTTATCTAAAAATATTTGATATATTTAAATTTAAATTAATTTGAATATATTATTATATCACAATATTAAAAATTATCAAATCCAATTTCAACGACTAATAAATGAATGTATTTTAATCCATTGGAATAACTACAGGCCAAGCAACTACGGGATGAAATATAAAAAGGCCGGGTTAATCTCTAGTTAATAGTTATTAATAAAGAATTTAAAAAAAATATTTTTTTCAACAAAAATATAATAACATGAAGATGCTTTAACAAGGTAGCTGTCTCAATCCACCTAACAGAGACAAAATTTGTGATTCGTGAACTCGTCGTATCATATCGAATGCAGCCGGTTTGGTCGGTTCATTGTGGCCTCCATTTTGCTTTGAGACCAAAACGCCTCTCATTTTTTATTCCCTCTCTCTCTTACATCTTCAGTTAAGTCTTGACTCTTGATTTAAACAAACTTTAAATATGTAGTAAATTTTTATAAAACTCATTCTTTATACCGTCAATTTTCTATATAGTCTAGTGCACTTTAAGAAAATTTTGTAAGTAAATTTTAAAATTTGCATATTATAATTAAAAATGATAAAATAATTTTATCAATCTATTTAAATTAAAAAATTTGATTTCATATGTAAAATTAAAATCAGATTAAATCAATAAATTTTATAATCGATTCGAATTCGGATTGAAAATTATAAAATCTATTAGGTTTCTAATTGTATTTGAATTTATAAATTTTATAATTTATTATATTCGATATGTACCTAATTACTAATAAATTATAAGTAAATATATATTTTATTTTATAATATGTTATATTTAAATATTATGTATATCATAATTATTTTAGTTTCAAAATAAATATAAAAATTTAATAATTGTACACACATATTTTTTGTTCTTTTGATTTTTTTAATTATGACAATAAATAATAATATTTGTTATAAAAATATTAATTTAAATTAAAATTTGTATATGACGTATTTTATATATGATAATAATTCATAAATAAATTTTAATATCAATTTGACCTTATTCGATCTGAATTTTTTTGATATGTTTGGATTCAGATTGGTTAAGATTGATTACATCATCGGATCAAATTCGAATTGAAAATCTTCAAATCTTCAAATCTGTTCGAATAAGATATTATTAGAATTGTTCAAAAATAAACAATTTCAATTCGCTACTCACCTCTAATTATAATCATGTTACACATTAATGATAGAGTAATGATATTATTACAAATAGATTTGTTATTGTTATAATAAATTTTCGTTAATGATAATTTTATTTAATAGTAATAACATTTAAGTATAAAAATAGTAAGGATATAATAAACAATTCATATATTTTTATTATAAGAATAACAAAAGTTACTGTGATAATATCATTACCCTAATTATTATATTTCAACAACACTTAAAAGTTAAAGTCGCTCCACATATAATCTAATGGTTATAATATAGGGGTAATAATTCATGCAAGTTGGCCAATTCGAGCTAGTTTAAAGTAAAACAGTTTAAATTAGTGTAACTCTAACTCAATTTAAATTTAATTCGAGTCTAAAAAAGATGAATTCCAACACAAATTGGACCAAACTAACTTAAATTATTAATTACATATTTTTTTGATTAATTGAACTTTTTTTTATAAATAAAAAATATGTTTAATAATTAAAATTCATTAACTCAAACAACATTATATGAAATACCAAAAGTGAGTAAAATAATATTACAATAATTAATCTTTTAAACAAATGATAAATTAATACAGAATGAACAACTCATGCATATAACAAAGTTTACAAAAATAATACAACTCCTTACTCACACATATTATGTTACAATAACTAGTTAATAAATATTTGACTCACATTGTATGTGTTTCTTATAGCAGACTTACTATAATAGTGTGTGAAAGTACATGTTCTATTCTTATATCTATTTTGATAAATTTGACTATAATACTTGCACTTCTCTCGTATAATATTACGAGAAGTTAAAAGAAGAGTCTTAAAGCATGCTCATATCCATAATTTTTTGATTTTTTTAATTTGAAAGAACGATAATGATTGTTTTATTTCCCTTTATAATTTTTTTCATTACATTAATTATGTCATCTTTATTCACCTTCAAATTACTTTATTAATTGAAATTGAACAATTTTTACAAGTTAATATCAAAAGTTAAAAAAAATAAACAAATTAATTAACCAAAAGTTATATTTATCATGAGGATACTTTTGTTTTAAGTACACAATAACTTACTTTCTCTTGGGGAATACAAATTTACAAACACTCGCTTACAAGTTATGAATATAGTATAATAATTACTAGTATACCTCTTTTAAACTATTATATGCTTGTTGTTTTTACATTATTTATTTTCTTTCTTAAATTTTATTTGTGGTTGAGTTTTTTAATATGATATGACAAAATGAACAAGTTATGATTTATTTAGAATCCATATGAATTTTGAGATAATAACTTTCTATTTTATTTTGAAAGAACAGATTTTTTTATAAGAATTGCTATGATAGAAGAAAAAATGTATTTCTTTAATTTTAAATTTTTAACTTAGGTTGTTAGTTGTAACGTATTATAATTTTTTATTTTTATTTTTTATTTCAATATAACAGGTTAGTTCAAATCCAATTCGAATTTAACTTAATTTTTAAGTTATTTAAATTGATCTAAATTTGATCGAATTTAATTCAATTTATATTTGATTTGGATTTTATAATTTGAATTCGATTCGATCAATTGAATTACGACACAAATTATCATCCCTATATTGTACCCGTATAAATTTTCTATACCAATACATATGATGTTTTTTCCACCACACCAGTTGCATCTCACACTCTATCAATTTTTTTTTAAATACAAAAAACACTTTAATTATCAACTCTACATAATAAATTATTCTAATTAAACTAATTTATCAATACAATAAAGTCCATATTTTAGTCGAAATGAAGTGATTTCCATAATATTAATAGCAATTCAACCTAGTGACGGAGCATCTTACCAATTACCACTAGCTCATCTCCTTTTGTTTGTTTGTTTGTAAGAACACTAGGTCAGCTCCTTGAATTATATAAATACATTAACTTATTTGCTATTATTAACACATTATTTAATAATCTCACTCCACAACTTTAATCCAACTACTTGTCAAAATCGTTGTATTTCTTCCTAATCAACTTGACCTCATCCTTAATTATAAACTTTATATTTAATGGGTAAATATCAATGACATTCACATTAAATATAAATGACATTCTCAAATTCTTTTTTATTATGAAATTAGTTCAAGTTTGAAAATAATCTTAATAAAATTCAGTCCAATAATAGATGTTAATTTTTTTTTAAGTGCGGTTAAAATATGATAATATTTGTTTGGTATTTTATATTTTTCTTTTCTTTTTCTCTTTGCATAGCTCTATTAATTTATTTTAAAAAAATAATTTAAAATAATATTTGTTTGTTCTTATTTTATATTTATTTTTTATCTTCTTATTTATTTATATTTATTTTTGAGATCTTTTATTGTTCTTTAAATTTAAATTATACCTCGAAATAAAATCAATATTTGAGTTACTATGGTGAAGGCATAGCAGTTTTTTTTCCTTCATATTTTTATACTAGAAACTTATTGTATAGAAATGAGCTCTCTATAGATCTCTTCATGTAATTACTATTATTTGTACTCTAATTTAATACAAACAATCACACAAATATTGTGTTTTTCACGTAGTTATTAGATCTAAGATATTATCTTATAAATTTATTTTAATATAATTTAGATATATATATTTGCTTTTCTTTTTAGATATAATATATATTAATTTATTTATTTAAGATGATATAATATTATATAATAGAATACATATAATCAATAAAACTGATTTACACAACTCTATTTATTTATTGAAGTAATTAAGATTAAGAAAAAAGTCATTAATGAAATCAAATACCAGGAGTGCTAACAATTAAAAGATCCAAAAAATGCTTATATTATAATATATTTATATATTATATTTGATTATGTATTTAAATTTTTCATGTATATTTGATTTTAATAAATTAATAAAAAAATTATTTTTTAAATTTAAATAATTTCACCTCAAAAAATCCAAATTATATAAAAAATTAGGACCCTAGTTTGAAAAATTATCTTTTTGGATAAAATATCAATAATTATAAATGTAATGTATGTTTATAGTATATTACAAATATAATATAACTGTAAATATATATTATATTTATAATTGTTATATTTTATAATTTTCCCAAAAACTAATCAACTAGGGGATTTATTGCTACTTTTAACAGATATATCCAAAAAAAAAAATTAGCAAAAAAAAAAAATAAAATCAAAACAATCAATAATATTTTTAGAGAATGCAATCTCGTAATTAAAGCCAAATCTGAAGGCTAAAGATAGTATCCATATTCCAAAATCCAAACCCATGAGCGGCCATTCAAAAGCGGCAGCGTTTAGCCAACCCATTTAAGACCGATTGGCTGTTAAAATACCCCACAGCCTACTAAAAGTGGATTTCTACCTACACAGTCATCAGTTATATACCTGGAATCTCTCTCTCTATGTAATTCTCCTTAGTCATCTCTTTCTCTCTCTATTTATCTTTCAGAAACCAAAATTTCAACTTTTACACATATCATCATCCTCATCAACATCTACCCATTAATTACTCTCATTTTCTATTCCTGTTTCAAAAACAATTAAGAAAAGCTAGCAGTTTGAAAAAGCTAAGGAAGTTCATCGACTTTATCAGGCAAGCTTATCTCTGATCTCTCTATTCTGTTACTATTTATGGCTTTTTGTTGTTTAAGTACTGTTGACTTAATTGAAAATTCAATCTTGATTGTTGTTAAATCTATCTCATGTTCTGTTTATTCTGAATCAATTGATATGGAGTACTGATTTGTTCTTATTTGTTATATTTATGCAGCAAGCTCCCATTTTTATGCCTTGATTTGAATATATGATGATCTGAATCTACCTACTGTTTATTTGTTCGTTTATCTTCTTAAAGACTTTGATAATTAATTACAGTTTGGATCCTTATTAGAATTATTAATTGGGTTATTGTGATCTTCAACTAATTTGATTATGTTCTGTTTTAAGGGCTTCAAAAGAATCTTATAATTAATTTGATCCCAATTCAGAACAGTTTTAATCTTCAACATCATGATTTTTTTTTCAAAATTGTTTATCTGCATCTTGTTTCATTATTCTTATATCATCAAATTTATGATTCTTATATCATCAAATTTGGAAACTTAGCGAAGAAGAGTAAAGGAAATTGATTTAATATATTAAAGCTAGGAAAAGCAATAGTAGGTTCTGATATATCACTATTCATACTTCATTTTTTTTCAATTCGTATTTATTTCTATTAAGAATAATAAACATAAACTAAAAGAAATTAAAGGGAAAAAGAAATAGATAGCTAGCTGTCCTTAAAGGTAGGTGTATGTTCAGTTATTCCAAATTTATATAATTTTTAATAAACGGCCAGGATGGATTTGAATATTTGATTGAATTTTTGGAATTTAGAATTAAGCGGGTCCTTTTGGCAATGAACGCTCCCGATGTGGTTTAAAGTATTCTTCTTATACCAAAAATTTGATATATATATTTTTTTCCCTTGCAAAAGAATTGAAAATTATATAGGGAGAGAGATAATGCAAGTCTCAGTTGGTGTCGTTTATTACTTTTAAAAGTTGTTTTTTAATTAATATGTTATGAAATTTTTATATAAATAATATTATTTTAATAATTTTTTATTATTAATTAATTAAAATATGATAAAATACGAATCATTAACAAAGATAAAATTAAAATTTAATATAAACTTATTTAATTACATATTTTATTTTATAAAAATAGATAAAAAAAATTAAAATTAAAATACGGATAATAACTAAATATTGTAGAACATGATTTAATATTAACTATCATTTTTACATCGTTAAAAGGATTGAATTTTATTGTATTATAATTCATCGACATGAAATAATAATATTTTAATTGATTATTTTTCAAAGTTAAAAGTTAAAAAGAATAGAAAACAAACTTTTAAATCTAATGAAATAAATATACTCTAATACCTACTCTTGAGGACTTGTGAAGAAACTTTTCTCTATTTTATATCACATTAGGATCGTTTTGTCTGTTGTTTAGTCGTACTGTATGCATGTGAGATAAAACATGCTTCGTAAAAGAAAAGAAAAAAATTCTTCACACATATGTATATATGTTAGGTCGTCGCTTATATATAGATATCACTATATGTGAGTGTGACAAGATGGGATACTGATTTTGGATTTACATAATTTTATTGTTATATTTTTTGTTTACTCTCTAAGAAATTACTGTAATATTACAGAATATTAATATTAGAATTGAGAAAGTTTTTTCATTTTAAGATGAGATATATTCTCAACTTAAGGGATGAATTATTATTTCTTTAATAAGAAAACAATTATTATGGATATTGCTAATGTTTTAATAATTATTAACTCACGTTACCACTGAGACTTTCTTTAGCTAAAAAATATTGAACCTAATCATTACTACTCCTATTTATACGATAAGTACATCAATTTGAAGGGAAAATATTGTGTCATAAAAAAATTAATTGTTTTGCTAATTGAAATAGTCTTTTCATTTTTGAATTTTTTTTAAATATCACAAAAATTATCATTTTTTTTTCTCCAAAATGCCATATTCTTTCTCAACGTTTTCAAATGAAACTTGACTTCATCTATTTAAATCTCGACGTAATATATATATATATATATATTCAACTGGATGAATGTTACTTTATTTATTTAGACTCGATCTAAAGAAAATTAAGTTAATTTCATCTAAATTCAACTATAAAAATTTATTTTATTTATATTATAACTAGATCTCAACAATTAATCAATCTAACTCAAAGTTAGTAACTATGTATCAATGTTCGTCAATATTAGTTAACATTAATCGATGATCACTAAACATGTTAAGGTTAGAAAAGAAGAAATGAATTTCATCTATTATTTTGGTCTATAGTTTTTTCAAATTCATATAATACTATTTAGATAAAAATTAGGTTGAATATAATTTAGGGGTTAAAAATTAGTGGCAGAAGTTTAAGAAATATGGCTTGATATTAAGAATTCCTTTGTGAAAGTGCGATGATATTGATGGGCTACCACTCTACCCTGCTTTTATGGAATAAGATGAAGGAGGGCCTTTCCAAATAAACGAGAGACGGAGAGATAAAGGAATTAAAGAAAAATAAGTGGGGTATTTTCTTTTCTTTTGTCCATGTCAAGTGTCCTTTGTTCTTTTTTGGCATGAATTTATAACTTAATTGCAATATTGCCCCTTTTGTAAATTATAACCCTTGAATTTCAATTATTATATAATTACCCTCTAATATTTCATTATTCTAATTTTCTTACTATATATATATATACCAGTGGTACATGGGCTGTTAAAATGTAGTTTGAACATCATTGTCCCTTTTTTTTATTTTATTTTATTTCTTCACATTTTGATTTATTTTCCATTAAGTTAACATAAACTTGAGTATACCATGCTTCTGTATATGATTGGTTTGTTGTTCATGATCATCAGAGAGGCAAAAGTTTGATTTAGTAAAGTTTTTAAAATGGAACAAGAAACACAAGTGAGTTCAGAAGTCCCGGTGACAAAGAGCCTTGATGATGCTGACGTCAAAATGGATCCCATTAAGGTATGTTATATGCTTACTTGTTTACTTTCTCTAACAATGTATGTGAGTCAGAACAGCCAGACAGAGATACAAATCTACAATGAATTAAGTATGATAAAAGGAAAAAAAAAAACTGAGTTTACATTCTGTTTTGTTACTACGGGTGTAATGAGTTGGGTCAGCCAAATTTGATTGGTTTCAATTACCTCAGGTAATAAGGTGAAGTTGTACCCCAGCTCATGTTATTTTTAACTAAAGGGTAATTGATATCCCAAATCCTTAATTTATTTTTCTCATATTTTCTTAAATGTTACTTAAAGGTTAATTTTATAGATTATCTTTAACAATACATGACAATGATTACAAATTTGATTAAACAAAATAAAAATAATTTTTTTAAAAATTTGATCATTTATTTTTGTGTTGACATTTTTTTAAAACAAAAGAACTAAATTATTACAAAAAATAATAAAAGGATTAAATTATTCTTTATGATATAACTAAGGAACCTTAAGTATATTTGTTTCTTAATTAAGTCGGGTCGAGTGTTTTACAATCTGATTTTTTATTTTGAAAAATAAAAATAAAAACTATATATATAATTGTGTAAGGACAAGAATGTTAGTACAAATATTATATTTTTATAAAATAATAAAAAATGAAAACATTATTTTTAAGTAATTATTTTTTTGAAATGGTTACTTATTTTTGAAGTTGATATTTTGTTAAATGTGTTCGTAAGTCATTAGTTGAGTGAGAAAGCTAGGTGTGTCAGCTCATTAGCTGAGTTGACCCCTCTATTCTTGTACATAACCGAGACTCATTAGGAATTTCTGAAAATATGGATCAAAATTCACATGTTATCTTAACTAAAACGAACAGTTTCACATAAATTAATTATTTACTTTAGTTATCCTCAACTTTCGTTACAAGTCTTAAATTCCAGTTAATGACAAATTTATTTGTTCATGTACCTAAAGGCCTAGAGATTAAACTTGACACATTATTTCGTTTAGTTTAAAATCATAAATTTATTGGTAGTTGTTGAATCTTTATTTTCATGTTCATGTTGCAGACAGAAAATGGAAAATCACCATCACTAGTAGAAAAGGAAGGAAAGAAGGAAGAAGATGAAGCTGCCTTGGATGGAGAGTTCATAAAAGTTGAGAAGGAATCACTCGATGTGAAAGATGGTTCACATGCTGCTGAAAAAGAATCTGCAGCGGAGAATAAGTCGACTATTATTGACAGAAGCTCAACTGGTTCAGGCAGGGAATTACTTGAAGCCCAAGAGAAGATGAGAGAACTTGAGCATGAGATTGAAACATTATCTGGATCATTGAAGAACTCAGAGTCAGAGAATTCCCAGCTGAAGAATGAGATTTCACTCACAAAGGAGAAGCTGGAAGAAAATGGAAAGAAATATGAAGAGCTTGAATTTAGTCACAAGAAGTTGCAAGAGCAGGTCATTGAAGTTGAGGAGCAACACAATTCGCAACTCAATGCTTTGCAAGAGGCAATGCAAGCTCAAGAAGCAAAGCATAAAGAGTTGATTGGGGTGAGGGAAGCTTTTGATAATCTCAACCTTGAGCTTCAAAGCTCAAGAAAAGAGATGCAGGAATTGGAACAAGGGCTACATAGATCTGCAGAAGAGGCAAGGAAGTTTGAAGAGCTGCACAAGCAAAGTGGTTCGCATGCTGAATCTGAAACGACGAGAGCTCTTGAGTTCGAGAGACTACTTGAAGTGGCTAAGTTGAATGCAAAAGAGATGGAAGATCAAATGGCTTCACTACAAGAAGAAGTCAAAGGTTTGTATGACAAAATTGCTGAAAATCAAAAGGTTGAGGAAGCACTTAAGTCGACAACTGTACAGCTTTCAGCTGTCCAAGAAGAGCTTGCTCTTTCTAAATCTCAAATGCTTGACCTCGAGAAAAGGCTCTCCTCAAAGGAAGTTACTATTGAGGAATTAGCACAGGAATTGGATCAGAGAAAGCTTTCGGAATCTCAGGCAAAGCAAGATATTTTGGCTCTTGAGAATCTGATTTCTTTAAATAAAGAAGATCTCCAAGCAAAGGTCTCTGAGTTGGAAGAAATTAAACCAAAGCTGCAGGAAGAAATAAGCTCTAGGGAATTGATTGAAGCTGCATTGAAAAACCGTGATGCACAAGTTTCCCATTTCCAAGAGGAATTGGCTAAAGTTATTAAAGAAAAGGAAACTCTTGAAGCAGCCGTGACAAATCTGACTGATAATGCCGACGAATTGAAGGTTTTGTGCAGCGATATTAAGGAAAAACTAAAGCTTTCTGATGAGAATTTCTCAAAAGCGGATGCTCTTTTGTCTCAAGCTTTGTCAAACAATGCAGAGCATGAGCAAAAATTGAAGTCTCTGGAAAATCTCCATAATGAATCAGAAGTTGCTGCAGCAACCACAACCCAAAGGAATCTCGAACTTGAGGATATTGTCCAATCTTCTAATGTAGCAGTTGAAGAGGCAAAATCACAACTTAGAGAGTTTGAAGTGCGCTTTATAGAAGCAGAAAATAAGAATGTGGAGCTTGAGCAAAACTTAAGCATGCTTGAACTCAAAAGCAGTGACTCCGAGAGAGAAGTGAAAGAATTATCTGAAAAAGTATCTCAGCTATATACTGCATTAAGAGAGATTGAGGAAGAAAAGAAACAGATGAATGATCAAATACAAGAATATCAAGAGAAGATAATACAGATGGAGTCCTCCTTAAATTTATCATCATTGAGGAACTCAGAGCTTCAAGAGGAGTTAAAGATTGCCATGGTTAAATGCACCGAACACGAAGGGAGAGCTGGAATGAATCATCAGAGGAGCCTTGAACTAGAAGATCTGATACAGATGTCTCAATCTAAAGCTGCTGCTGCTGCTGAAAAGGCGAGTGAACTAGAGTTATTACTTGGTGCAGAGAAATACAGAATTCAAGAACTTGAGGAACAGGTAATCACTTTAGAAAAGAAATGCTCGGACGCAGAAACAGATTCCAAAAAATACTCCGAGAAAATTTCTGAACTTGCTGCTGAACTTGAGGCCTTCCAAACAAGAACGTCGAGCCTTGAGATTGCACTACAAAGTGCCAACGAAAAGGAAACAGAGTTGACAGAATCCTTAAATATTGCAACATATGAGAAGAAAAGGTTAGAAGAAGAATCAAGTAGTTCTAACCAGAAGCTAGCTGAAGCAGAAAATATGTTGGAATTTTTGAGGAATGATTTGAGCCTGACTCAGGAGAAATTAGAAAGCTTTGAAAATGATCTAAAATCTGCTGGAATGAGAGAGGAGGAGGTAGTTGAAAAGCTAAAATCAGCGGAGGAGAAAATTGAGCAGCAAGAGTTATTAATAGAGCAAATTACTGCAAAAAACTCAGAGCTTGAACACTTGCATGAATCACTATTGAGGGAGTCAGATGTTAAACTTCAAGAGGCAATGACAAGTTTCACCAATAGGGACACTGAGGTGAAATCTCTGCTTGAGAAACTAAGTATTCTTGAAAATCAAGTAAAGGCTTATGAAGAACAGGTAGCTGAAACAGCTAAAAATTCTGCATCATTGAATGAAGAATTGGAAGAGAATTTCAAAAAAGTGGTTTCTTTGGAAAATGCAAATGAAGAACTCAAAAGAAAGATTTCAGAAGCAGAAAATAAAGCTTCTCGGTCTTTATCAGAGAATGAGCTTCTCATGGAGACAAATATTCAACTCAAAACCAAGGTTGATGAACTTCAGGAGCTTTTGAACTCTACTTTATCCGAGAAAGATGCAACTATCGAGCAACTTGAATCTCACAAGAGGACCGTAATTGAATTAACGGATCATCACTCAAGATCCTTTGAGCTTCAGTCAGTTACTGAGGCTCGCATCAAGGAAGTGGAAACACAGTTAGAAGATGCAATCCAGAGATATTCTCAGAGAGACTTGGAAGCCAATGACTTAAATGAGAAGCTAAATGTTCTTGAAGGCCAAATCAAATTGTATGAACAACAGGCTCATGAAGCATCTGCAGTTTCTGAAGCTACAAAAACAGAACTTGAAGAGAGTCTCTTAAAAGTGAAGCATCTAGAAAGTACTGTTCATGAGCTGCAAACTAGGTCAACTGATTTCGAAAATGAGAGTAGAGGTCTAGCTGAGGCAAATATGAAGCTAACACAGGATTTGGCCGAGTATGAGCCCAAACTGAGTGATCTACAAAGCAAATTCTCCAATGTCCTTGCTGAAAAGAACGAAGCAATGGAACAGCTTCAGATATCCAAGAAGACCATAGAAGATTTAACACATCAGCTCAACTCTGAAGGACAGCAGCTAAAATCTCAGGTTTGGTGCAAAAAACTTCTTTAATTTATGCATATAATAACTTTTTGAATTCTTTGTATCATGATGTTTTGTATGATTTTTTTTTTTTGCCCCCTCTCTCGCATTGCAGATATCTTCAGTAACGGCTGAGAACAATCTGATTAGTGAAACATATCAAAATGCCAAAAATGAACTACAGTCTGTGATTTCTAAACTTGAAGAGCAGCTCAAAGAAAGCAAAGCAACTGAAGATGCTTTAAAATCTGAAATTGAAATTTTCAAGGCTGAGATTGCTAAGAAATCTTTGTTTCAAACTCGTGCGAACGAACTTGAAGACCAATTGGCAAAAACTGAAGTTCAACTAAAAGGAGAGGTATATTCGCTAGTAGTCCCAAAAAGTTCTCATACTTGTTGAGATAGTAGGGGTGGGTAGTTATAAACTCTAAATTTTCAATTGACTCGTATGACACATGTAGGTTGAAAGTATTCAGGCTGCTGCGGCTGCAAAAGAAGCAGAACTGACATTGAAGTTGGAGGATCATGCAAATAAAGTCCGGGACAGAAATCTATTAGATGAACAACTGTTACAACTTCGGAAAGATTTACAACTTGCTCAAACCACAATTGCTGATCAGGTTATTGACTAGTTGTGATTTAACTCATTATAGATGATTGTCTGTGTTCTAGTGAATATATTTTAGTTTTTATTTTTCAAATAGCAATATGGCCATCACTCTAGGTCCATGAATCAATTTACACATGCTCTTTTATCACATATTTAAGATTAGAAACACATTAAGGAAATTAAAGTTGATTTCTTCTAAAGATATTATCTATTTGAATCTAAAACCCAACAGAAAGAAGTAGTTTCCCGAAAAGAGTTGGAACAAGAAGCAGAAATTAAGCACGCTCAGGAAGAACTTGAAACTAAGAACAAAGAGTTTATACTTCTAGAGAAGCAAGTGAAACATCTTGAGCAGAAATTGCAGGTGGCTGATTCCAATTTAGCAGAAAAGGTCTGATTCTTTGTTCAAACTTTTGTATTTTAACACACACTCATGAAACCACTCAATTTATCTATCATAAAAATATGCTGCAGGGTGATGGAAGCAGTTCAGTCGAACTCAAAGATGGAATGGAAGTAAAATCCAGGGACATTGGAGCAAACATTTCAACTCCATCAAAAAGGAAAAGTAAGAAGAAGTCAGAAGGAAGTTCTACTCAAACACCATCCATTGCTGAGACGCATGTTACAACAGCTGAGGCTTCTCCTCTTATGACATTCAAGTTCGTCTTAGGAGTAGCTTTGGTGTCTGCGATTATTGGTATCATTCTTGGCAAGCGATACTAACCTGGCATTGTGGTTTTGGTTGGGTTTTTTTATTTTATTTTCTCTTTGTTATAAAAATTAAGCAGGGCAATTTGAAGGGTTCTGTTGTGTGCGTTCAAAGCTATGGGGTTTTTGATATTGGTAATGGGATTTGATTTAAGGTATCCCTTTCCTGTTTGCAAAGCAAAATACAGTTCATTCATGTGATATCCATGTTTTTTATTTATTACATCTTTGAATGGGTTTCATTTCATATGCTTCTCATTTCTTGTTTCCCAAACTATTAGGCGCTGCATATCTTTTTGATCAATACAAGTAGCTGAGTCACTGAGATGACTTATAAAGCACTAAATTTTGCATTGTGGCTAAAATATTAATAAGTTGAAGGTTAAAATATCAAATAAGAACGAAAATAATTATTAAGAAAAGTAAAAATAAAAAAAATTGAAGAGGTTCCGTGGTATAGAATAAGTTAAAAGTTGCATCTCTAATCAGTCATGAAGTTCGGATTTATTTTTATAGAAATTTTAATACAAAATATTGGTTTTTTTAAAATTATTTAAGTTGAGATATATATTAATGTATACGTTGCAATATAACTATTTTTGGTTAATAAATATCTTACGATAACTAACATGACTATTAGTTCTTTGCAAAATGCAAGGAAAAAAAAATTGGAAGCGGAAGGTCGAACATGGAAGATTGACATGTTAAATCATTAATTTTGGCTTTTTGTTAATTTGACTCCTTCAGACAATATATATATATATATATTAGGTTTTGATTGTATAATAAGTATTATTAAATCATTAAACATTATATTAAAATTACATAATTCATTCTTAAATTTTAACTAAATTTATATATTAATCTTTGAAATTTTAAAATATATGATTTCATTTTTAAATTTTTAAAACTTTATATATAAATCCCTAAACTTTTAAATAATATGAATTAGTTTTTGAATTTTTAAAGATACTTAAAATCTTAAAATTTTGATTCATAAATATATATTTTAATAATCAAACTTAAACTTATGAGATTTTAAAATTTAGTCACTATTACAAAGCTTAAAAATTTAAATATTTAAGTTAAATTTATTTATAATTTCAAAACTAACAAAATAATTAACCATTATAATATTATTAGATAAGCTTTATGCATCTCCGTCAATTCCAAATTTCATATTAAATTAAAATCTTTTGTTTTCTTTTTTTTTTTATTCTTAAATTGTTTTGATTTGGTTTAATTAAGTGTACAAAATGAGATACCAATAGATAGAACAAAATTAATTTTAAAAATAATAAAAATAACATCTTTAAAATTTATAAACATTAAAACAACATCTCTTGTATCTATCTCGTATATTTTTATTATTAAAATTTTTTCACATTATTTTATTTTAAATGTTATTGAAATTGAAATACGATTATTTAGACTCGTTTAATAGTTAATATCGTTCAATTAGATCTCATTTAATATTATTGAAAATTTATTTTTCTGATAGTAAATTTTTGAGGTGTTATTTTTTATAATTTTTCAACTAATTTCTTAACACAAATCATGGTTGCATCTTCTAACTATTGACTAGATTTTTTTAGGTACTATATATTTTCCAAAGTTATATACTCGTATAACTTGCAATGATTCTTGGACTAGGTAATAGGTATGCCTCCCAGTTAAACCTATTAAAGTAACTAAATTCCATTTTCCAACTTGAAGAAAAAGTTCCTAAGTCTTGAAACTAGAAAGATGAAATGATTGACAAAAACAAATATATATATTAGAGGTGCTGATGAACTCATCTTATCTAAAGTTAATAGAATAAATTTAAAAAATGTAGATAACTTTGCTCAAAAATTAAGAAAAGTTAATTCACTTAGTTTGAGATCTAATTTAACAAATGATAACGTTATAAATTAGTTACAAATATGTAATTTTTGAAAACTTTAAATTCATGGGTTAAACATCTTATAGAGGTAAATAAATTAATTTTAAATTAGTAAATTTATCACAATGATCATATTACAATGACGAATAAATAATAAATACAAAAATTAAAAATTAACATAGAGATTTTTAAGTAAAAATAATCTAGATCATCGTAATTATATACAAAAAAATTAGCGATCTAAAAGAATATTTAATCTATCTATTATGAAAATTAAATGCTCAAATACTAATTCGATCTTATACTACTCTCACATGATAATGTCTCAATATTTGTTTTACAAATTTTACTCTGTTTTTACAACCTTCAAGATTAACGTGAGTATATTTTGACCAACTTTTCAATTAACTCATTACTAATTAAATACGTTCGTGAAATAATCTACAAAAGGGTTAGTAAAGAAACACAAGTATCTATCTATTTTTTAGATGAATTTTAATAATAAATAAATTCTAAGTTAGTATGTTCAACTAATAAATCAATTAAGAAAAATTTCTAATAAATTTTTAACAAAAGATGTAGATTAAGATCAATTAAAAAAGCTTCTCTAAATCTTAATAATTAATTTAATAAATAAAAATAACATTTTATGTTGACTTAATTCAAGCATGAGAGAATAATAGAAAGAACAAATGAGCATTGAAAATAATGAGTGAAAAAAATAAATTTCACGAGAAATAAAAATATTTAGTTTTTGTGTGCTTATGAGTTGTATGATGTGTTTAACAATGAGTAATGAATTTTATTTAAAAAAAATCAAAATCATATCTCTTAGTTATTGTTAAATTGTACTCTAAATAGTATTAATAATATTCATTGAACATTTGTCACTATTATTATCACATTTTTGTAAGTCTATATTTCATTGAAGTGAATCAAAGTGTCTTGCAAAACATAATCATAGTTATTCTAAAGCTAAATCAAAAAGCTATAATATTTAATGAAATATAATTTTTTAATTTAGATTATTCTTTGCAAAAAAATAGCTCGCAATCTATGTCCAAAAATATGGGATTTTAACCTTTTTTTTTTAGTCTATATTTTGTACAACACAATTAATTTTGAATGTTATATAATGTGCTCTTAAATATATAAATACAATTTTAAATATGATAATATATAGATTATATCTGAAGTATAACTATTTAAAACTCAGATATTTTTTCGATTTTACTTAAAAGATATGATAACAAGTTTAAAAATTAATTTATAAATAAATATTTTGATCACAAATATTACAACATTTATAATACCTTAAAATTTTGAAAAAAAAAACTGAAAATATATATTAGGGGTTTGTTTAACCAAATAACTTAAAAAATTACATACGTCGTTGATTTATTGTGAAAATATAATTAATATTTTATTATAAAAACATACTTTTAGAATAACTAGGCCAAACATTTTGATAAGTGTGTTTTTTTTCTTTTCAAAACAGTTTTAAAAGCAATGGCAAAACGAGCTCAACGTCTTATTTTTTTATTATTGAAAACTATTTTTTATAATGGCTTAAAAACTTTTTAAAAAACCATTTTAAAGTTAAGCAGCCACCCTATTTTTGAGTTTAATTTGAATAATTGTATCATTTAATTTACGCTTTATTTTTTAACTTAAGTTTCCTCTTAATTTGGTAATTTAAGTACTAATTTCTATATAGATAATATATTTCAATTGATATTAGTGTTAAATCTTAACAAAATGAATTACAAGATTTTCACCACTCAAATTCTATAAAAAAATCCTTACTCTTAATTTAATATTTAAAAGTAGTTTATTTTATTGTTAAAAACTCAGGTCTAACTCAACCCCATAAGATCTCATTAAGTTAAGGGTTGATCAAGTTTATAAGCAGTTTTATTGCTTTGTTCCTAGTCGATGTGTGACAAGGATACTTAACAGCCTCCCTCCACACGGCGGACAAAGGTGGACATTAATGCCACGGTGAGACTGTGATAGAGCACAATTAGGTCCAAACAAATAGAGACTAGGCCTAGCTCTGATACCATGTTAGAAACTCAGGTCTAACTCAACCCAATAAGATCTCATTAAATTTGGAGTTGACCAAACTTATAAACAGTTTTATTGTTTTGTTCCTAATCGATGTGGGACAAGAATACTTAACATTTATTAAGATATAATATTAATATTATTTAAATTATCTTATTGATATATAATTAAAAATAAAAAGTAATAAATAAAAAAAACTTAAAATAGTAATTTTAAAAAATATATATATTCTATCAAGTGTTTAAATTATGAATAATTTTTTAGATTTTGTTAGGAAAATAATTTTAAGATAAAAAGCATTTTACTACAAAAATTATTTTTAAAATAATTTGATATTTTTGAATTTTTTTTTAAATTTTAAAAACAATTTTTAAAAATAATGATCAAACCATATTTTTGTTCAATGAAAACTATTTCTTAATAATGATTTGAAAATAATTTTTAAGGAATGTTGTAAATCAAGTTGTTAAATACGTCTTTAAGCCAAAACTGTTTTTACTTTTTTTGCCTTTTATAAAAATATAAACAAAATATAATATTATATCAAGCAAAAGTATAATATTTTGTTTTAATTTTTTAATTTTTTTTAACATTCAAATAGATAAATGGGTTAACTCTTAAGTTGCTGGAGGAGTGACAGTTTTTCTGACCTAAACTTAAAGGTGGGCTGAATTCCTAGCGGTCCAATTCATTTTGATACCCTGAAAAATTGATGGCAAAGGCACGAACTTACCATCTTGTTTTGTAAGAAAATGCGAGTGAAAATAAGTTTTCAAATTAACAAGGGGTTCTAATTGCGTAAAATTTGTATGTAATAAATTATCACAAATATTCTTTAGTTTTCTTTATTTTTCATATATATTTCGAACATTTATAACTTGATTATAAATTACTAATGTTTTATATATTATCATTGATATCCTTAAATGTTAACAATATTAATATTTATTCTTAATTTCTCCATTTTTTATACACAGCATATTTCATAATTTATAATTGAACAATTAATGATTATAATACAAGATTAAATATTATGGTCTTTGTTAATTTATTTTCTTTTAAATTTAATTGGTTTATTTAATTCAATTCTATTCCAAAATATTATAACTTTAATTTTTCTGATATAAAATATTATTACATCTTTTCTCTTATGAACAATAAAAAATGAAGAAACCATCACATTAAATTACAAACAGAATTTGACAGAAAATGAGGTTAGTTTAAACATGTGTAAAATTAAAAAGAATTAATCTTAAATGATTCAGATTAAAAGCTTAATATGAATTTGTATAGAAGTTTGTTCATAAGATGATTCACACTTAAAACAAAACTTCAAATAAAAAATCACATTTTTCATTGAAATTTAAAATTTCGTTAATAACATAAATAAAAAATAATATTATCATCAATGACAATAGTTCATACACAAATTCATGACAACATTATACCATTTCTTTAGACTACCACTTTTTACATTCTTAGCATGTATAAATAAAATATATCAATTTTTAAAGTTGAGATGGTTTTTGTGACTTAGGGTTTTAATTATCAATAAAAGAATGCATAAACTTGTAGGTTAGCATTAGGAAAGGAGATTTGTTTTGAATTTAGAGAGTTTTGTATAATATGAACGAAATGAAGGATCGTAATGATAACTTTTCAAATTTGAAAATTTAATTATAATTGTATCTTTATATATCACGTCAAATATAATAATATTATTGTTAAAGATATATGTAAACACGTTGGGGGTATATGTGACAAAAGACGAAAACTCAAAAATATTTGTGATAATTTTTCTACTATATAATATGAAATATAACAGTGTTAATGTTAATAGTATTTGTAATATTTTAAAAACATTAGAATTATGTGTGTCAAAATATTAAAATTAAGAAGAATTCGTGATAATGTATAATATACTAACAAGTTTTCTCCTTGACGTTGTGACATATATTGAGAAATATTAAGTAAATTCAAATTTATATATATTTTTACATCTAGATTTATTATATTATATCATGTGTTATTATTATCTAAAAAAATAAAATATTTTTTAAAATTTTCAAAATAATTAACACCATAATAATATAAGCCATACAAGTATAAATTTATATAATATTAAAATTTCATTTAATAGATTAATAAGTTGCAAGTCTTTCTCCGAAAGAAAAAAAAACATTTTATTAGGAGATATTTTGGCATGAATCACAATCCATAGTATTCCATGCTTAATATTAAAGATATAAAATAAATTATCTTATCTTATTTTTTATTTCATTTAATATCTCTAATGTGTTTATCTAAAATCTCGTTTTATTTAAATTTCATTCAATCTAATTTATATTATAGTCTTAATAAACTTGAATTTAAACATATATTATATCATTTTTTAAAATTAAATTTACATTATAAATTATCATTTATATAATATATTCTTTTATATTTTTATTTATCTCATTAAAACATTTCAAAAATAAATAAGATATCTTAATTAATACCAAATAATGTGTTTTAAAAACTAATCGAATATCTCATAAATTTTATTCCTTAATAAAATAAGAATAGAGAAACTATACATATGTGAAAGAGGTTGTGGCTTTGTATATGAGAATTAACGAGTAAGCATGTTTGACAATTCAAGATGAGCTTTCACTTTCAATGGCACATTCCCGTTTGGACACATATAAGATAAAGAATTGGTTTTGGTGGAATGGCTCTCACAGGTCAGCATCTTTGATTTTTACGTCTTTCTATAATTTTCCAATACCATTCACAGTTTTATTTTTTGTTTTCTTGATATAAACAAGTTTTTAAATGGGTTGTTTTTCAGTTTAAATGAATAAATATTTGGATGTTAACAAACAACATCGGTAGATGTATGATTCATGTTGATCTTTCAATAAACTAAAGTCAACTTTTTATATATCAAGTAAAATATTCTGACCATACCAACTATATTGGAGTAGTGCTTGAACAATCATATTGCCATCAATTGTGATGGGGCTTAGGATCTACATGGGGTGTGATTAGTGTACTTGGTAGAGATCAAATGGTACTACATTATTTGGGACACATTTCATTGTTTGAGTAACTTAGATTTTAAGACTGAGTGTTTGACCGTCTTATATGCTTTAATCTAACAAAAGTGTTGAGGTTTCAATACCTTAAAAACGGTTCAACCTTATTCTCAATTTAAGAGAAATTATGCAGAATTACCTAGATGTATAAGTACCATCATATTAAACATATATAGTGCCACTAAAATCACAGATTGAATTGCTTAAAACTCTACAGTTAAGTCGTTGCCTCTTGATTGTGTTTGTAAGCTACTTTCTAAACTTGCTTCCCTATTTCTAAAAGATAAATCTTGATTTATCTCATCTATATTATTTATAATAAGTATTTATATTTGAACATCCCCTTGTCATCAATGAAATTATTCCATATGAGGAAGAAAAAAATAAAGATATGCAATAACCATGCCACACAGGGACAGAGTTCTACTGCATGGCTTTGATTGGTACCCCAAAATTTTTAGTAGTATGTTTTGCATTAGTTATATAGGTGATATAGAAATTGTTACTTAACAGTATTTTTAAAAATAATTATATTATATTTTATTATTAAATTAATAACCCATATGAATTACAAAAAAAAAATGATTTTCAAAGGTAATTGTAAAAACATATATAAAAAAGAGATATTTTTGTTAAAAAATTGACTGTGAGATTATTTTTTTATATGTTAGATTAAAATTTATGGTATTAAATTTTATAAACTTCATTATTAAAAACATTCTAAATAACTAACATAATTCAACTGTAACTTTTTATTTAATTAATTTTGTTCCTGGTTTCATACTGGTGACAATTTATTCTGGAAGCTACTGGCTTTAAATGTTGCTGATCAAGAACAAAATGACAAGGACCAGGAATTTAAAAAGGAAAAGCTATGTTTATGAAAATTAAATAAACTAGCTTTGGATTTGGAATGTAATGTTTCGAAGTCAGAACCTGTTTCATTACCTAGGCTGTCTTTCACAGTCATACCCATTTTCACATGCTTCTTCTAGGCTTCGTGATTGCCTTGTATTGGGTTTCCCAGTTTTCAGATAACCAATTCAATTAACCATTTCATTTTGTCAAAGATGTTGACATTTTCATAAAACAAAAAACTTCTAAAACAACAATCATGCATGGCTTTGCTTCTTAGTGATAAATCCAATATTAAATAACTCCTCCACCTTTTTCTGGCAGAACACTATTTAAAATTAAATGCTAATGAGTATTTCAAATAATATAAAATGCTAATAATGATCTGAGGTGTGATGTACTAATCACAGTTATTAGTTAGAAGAGTAAAAGGAAGAAAATTGTTAACGACGAACCACTGCATGAAACCTGACAATTAACAGCAAAGCTTCACAACGACATTAAGTAACGCGCGTATTAAATAAAATACTAATAACGAATTAAACAATTGCAACCCATTAAAAAACTCTAAAGATTCTCGCTTGTAGATGAGTTCATCCCTAAACCCCATTAACTTTAGCTTACCTCCAAAAAGAAAGGACCCGATTCCTTTTTCAGAAAAAGAAAAATGATTGTTTAATTCCGTAATATTTAAAGAAATTATATTTTAATTTCTAAATAATTATAGATGTCTTAATGATCTTATATAATCCCATTTTCCGAATAGAAGTGAAACAGTACCAATACATTATTTTTACCTAATGAACTTCTACTACTATTTTGTTAAGACATCAAACTTGTGCTGACACCAAATTACAATTTCGTTTAATCTAAAGAATTTTTACAATAATTCTTTCTTTATTCCTTTCTTTAATTTCTCTCACCATTTTTCAGACAATTTTAGGAGAAATCTAACTAAACATTTTTCTTTAATTAAAAAAAAGTTACAAGTGAAGAAAACAAGTAAATGCACCTTCACTTTAAGATCCAGCTTCCAAGCTTTTCAAAATCTCCTTGAAGAATGGAGTAGTTTCTCCAAGGAAAGGCCTTTTCTCATTCATTATTAGAAGATAGCTAGAGATTGAAATCTCTCAACTCCTCCTCATTTTTGTCGAGCATAATTTATCTTCATCCACAATTAACACATGCCCAATTATTCGATCAATCCGACTTATTCGATATGTGACTTAAATCACAACCCTTTGATTATGACTACTCAAAAAAGTAGTTTAATCGGACGGTTGCCAAGCAGAGGCAGTAAGTAAAGAGAGGTCCTTCCAACCCAACTTCAAGCAACCATCTTCCTCAACCAACGTGTACCCTTTCCAAGGGAACATCCCAAGCAATAAACTAGCTTGGGCAGCCGGGTTACCGTTTAAAGAAATGGGTCTAAATCCAACCCGCTTAAGCTCTTCACCCCATCTCTCAACCTTAACCTCACCAGTTCTCTTGGGACCACCGACGGCAACAATGTTCCTAATCTCGCAACCTAACAACTGCTGCTCCACTGTATGCCTCTCTATGTTGTCCACGTCCAATCCATCTCCTAGTGCGTCAAATAACGCGCTGTAGTAATGCAAAGCCTCCACAAATCTACTCAAAAAACTACCTCCATGGCTCAAATCTTGTTCAACGATTGTGATCAACTTTGGTCTCAATAAAGTCAACAATCTCAATGTCCCTAAATCACTCCCTGTAATGTCGTACAAACAATGGTGCATCCAGTGAACTACTATAGTCTCGCTTGGTCTCACCCCGAGTTGACTCAAGTCGGTTATGCTTCCAATTTTTCCCTCCAGAGGATGGAACTCGAATGGGAGACCGAATGAACTCGCGAAATCGGCGAGTCTACGACCCGTTGATTCGAGCAACTCGGAGGAGGATCCGATGCCGGTTATTCTCATGGAACGAATCTTCTTGGACCTTGACGAGAGGATGTGGAACAGTCCTGGCCATTGAAGGCCTTGCATTATATCTAAGTCGATGACATGGACACAATCCTCGCCTTCCAAAGCTTGGTAAATTGCTTGGTTTGCCGTGAAGTGAGAAAACTTCACCAACGGACTGATTGAATTGTAGGATTGTAGAGCATTAAAGATCCTTTGCGATTGAGCTAGTTTTAGGGTTTTTGTGGTTAGAGGTAAATATGAACCCAAGCAGGAGCTAACTACCCGTGCTTGCAGCGCGTGTGCAAAGTACGCGCCAACTCTTTCCGGTGACGAACCAAACGGCGACGAGAGCTCGGCGATTTCAGGAAGAAGATCGGTGGCGTCATCCAGATTGTCCATGGCTACAAACTCAGCACATTGAAGCAGAAGGCCGAGGAGTCTCAAGCCGGTTGACTCCCCTTCAACGACAGGTTCTTCCTCACGTTCTTCTGTGGTCTTTTCGCCAGAAACCGTTGCCTCGCCTGAGAAGTAAGGTCTCTTCGCCGTTGGATCGCCACCAGAAGATTCAGCGCCAGAAAACTCGTGCTCCACTCGCTTGGTTTTCATGGAGGAATATGAAATAGGTTTTGGATTAGGATTAGAATTTATTGAAGATTGCGTAACTAAGCTTTGAAGCATATCGAACAAGGAGATAGAGAAATCTCGGAGCTAGAAAGAAAGAGAATCGAAAGTGAGGAAAATTTTGAGAGAAAAGGGACAAACACGAGAGAAAGACAAGATAAGTGTTTACAGAGAGTGGTTAACTCGTAGCAGAGAGGCGTGTCAGAGATTAGATGAGGTGTGTTTGGGAAGTGAGAAACTTGAGGAAAGTAAGAGAAGAAAAAGTCAGATAACTTTATGGAAATGGCTAGTTTTAGAATAAATGATATGTTATTTTTTTATTAGTTTTACTAATCGCTCAAAATAAGTAGATAATTTATGTTTTTCAAACAGAATTATTTTAGTAATTCATTAATGTAAAGCTTTAATAATTTAAGATTAAATTATTAATAATTTAGTATCAATATATAATTTTATAAAACTTTTATTGTATTAAATATATGTTATAATTTAATAATTTTAATAAGATATTATTAATATATTTATAAAATATAATTTTCTTTATATAATTAACGTAAAACAAAATAAAGTTCACGTAACACACTAGCGTGACTTATATAATAGTTTCCTGTTACCCTCGTGGGCTACTCCGTTTGGGTGTGTCGTTAAATCCGTTTGTTATGTTGGAGGATAAAGGGAAATGCTTAAATCATTAAAATGGGGAATAGAGATGATTAAATTGACTAATTTGTTTTCGTTAAAAATATATATGTTCTAAATAATAAGAATAGATTAAGGGTGCGTTTGTTAATTTTTTAAATTTAAAATTTATATTAATCTAAAGTAATTTTCAATCATTTAATTTTTATATCGATTTCTTAGTTTGCTTCAAATTTTTAAGTAATTACTTACAAAATAAAAGTTGGTTTATAAATCTTAAAAAAAGTTATTCTAATTTTGTAGTACTAATTTTTGCAACTTTCACCTAATCAATTTTATGGAAAGAAAATCAAGTATTTTAACTTTATTATCGAGTCATATTGTTTGTATTAAATTAACATTTCAATTATTTTATTTTATAATAGATATTTAGATCATTTTTAATAAAAGTGTTACATATTAATAATTTTTTGAATAATAAAATATTATTTTATTAATAGAAAAAATTTAAATATTAAAATAAATTTAATAAAATAAAATTATAATTTTATTTTAATAATTTAAAATTAAATTAAATTAATACGATATATTTTTTATTCATATATTTCTATAAATTTTATATTTTTGAATTATTTTTTTTGTATTTTTTAGATACTCTTTTATATCGTGTTTTTTTTTATAGATATCATATTTTGAAAAAAATTTAAACTTTATATAATTAAAAATAAAGATTATATATATTAAAAAATTATAAAATTAATGAACTTAAAATAGTAAAAATGATTTATCTCCTATCCACCGTAATAAAAAACCATATAAATGATGCACCCATTATCCCAATTTTGAGCAACATATTAAAGATATGTATGAAAGATGAAATATGTATATTTAACTTACATATGCTAAAGGATCTAGCTTCCTCCAAAATAGATTACATGATTTTTATTATTTTTAATATTTGATTACATTTTAAAAATAAGAGATAAAAAAACTTATTTAAGAAATTGGGGTAAAAAAAAAGAGAAAAATTTTTAAAAAATAATGGATATGATTGTCAATAAACATAGTTGATAATTCTTTACTTTTCTCCATTCGTTATTTAAAATTTATTCTTCATTTTTAATTCAATTTTTTGTGAAAATAAATCATAGATTTTAAATGGAGTACGACAACCCCAATGGAGAATGGAAATTTATGTATTGTTTTACATTGTTTTTTATTATTATAAAAAAAATTATAATATAAGTAAGTTAATAATAAATATTTTAGAATAAAAAAATTGAGCTAATAAAGAATAAAAAATAAATTATTATTATTATTAGAAAGGTAAAAAAATAAAATATATATAATAACAAAATACATAATCACTTCATATATTAAACAATATCCATAGGATATTGTTACAAATTAGCTTGAAATAATAATATTAAATTATAAAATAATTTTTAGATTTTAGATTTTTAGAATTTTAATAAAGAAAAATTATTGATGTTTTAGCATAATAAAATACAAAATTAAAGATAAAATATAAATTATATAATGTATTATTTATGATTAATTTGAATTTAAATATAATTAAATCTATAAAAAATTAATTTTTTATATATTTATTAAAATAAAGTATATAATTTTGAAAAAGGAGACAGAATTAAAATATCTGTTTTTCATTTTTCATTTTTCTTTTTAATTTCATCTTCTCTATTCTTACCTCTAATCCAATAATCCTATTTATTCTACCCAAAAAAAAATTAACCATCCTAACAACACTTAGCAAAATAACCGAGAAAAAAAAAATGCAAAAGAAGCATGATAGATTTGTTTTTAACGTTAATAACAATGTACATATTATTACTTATTATTTTTCAACGTTCCAGCAACTCACTCAAAGAAAACAACATCACCAAGAAGATATACATTTTTTTTTTAATTTGGTTATAGAATACTAAGTGAGTACTTGATATTCCTTTAGAGAATTGTCGTGAAGGAACAACTCTCTCTCTAACGAGGGCTCTACCAAAATGTCAAATACTACAAAAACCAAAAGTGGCTCTGCCATTTTTCATTTTCTTGCTTTGCAATAATTTAAAATCACATTCTTATTCAAAAAAATAAAAAAATCAGTAGCTGTAGCAATTTGGATTTATTTTCCAATTTCAACCAGTCATTTCATGCGATATGTAAAATATTTCACACCAGGATTGTAATTTTGACCTATAAAAGTCAATACTATCATAAAATTGACTAAGAAAAAAAATACATATATGCCAAAAAATAATAATAATAATAATACACAAATGGCGACACATAATATAAGAAATTGAAATATTTAAAATAATCATATTTTTATTTTTTTTTTAAATTATTCTTATCCTCAACTACCACACATCTTATTAAAGTAATTGATACCCAATTTAATAATATTCAGCAGAGTTTTGAAATTAATAGAGATTTCAGTTTTTTTAAGGATAAAAACTGTTATCTTCCTGTTCACAACAGTAAAAAACGAAAAGGTATTCATCTTCATATTTACCCTCCATTAGGCATGAAACTCGCGAGCCCCTTAACACGCATCTTCAACACAAATGCGTCCAACTCTCAATCAGAGAAGATGATCTCCATAAACTTCATCATAGAGCTTCACACCATATTTGTACAAAGCCCAGTTAGCTTCACGATGGTGATATTTGAAACCGTATGATTAGAGGATATTCGAAAAGTTATCAACCTGCTAAAGCAATTTACATATATAGTTGTATGAACCATAAAGTATTGGTGGGCGACAATCTCACCTTTATTTTTGTTCTCAACGCTTGTGCTCGAGTTTCTGATATTTTACATGGCCAAAACGCTCATGTTCATGAAGAAAATGAACAGTTGCGCTTATATAAATTTTTTATTTCTTTTTTACCATTGAAAACAATAAAATGACTGCTTTACACTTGAAAAATTGGCATATGCTTTACATGTAAAAAAAGTCCTAATTAATTTCTAAACATTGTTTAATATAATCAAAATGGTACGGATTCACTACTTTAAAATTATCACAATTTAAGTTTGGTTACCATTTTTTACCTTTATTGTTAAAATAATATCTTGATGATACTTATATTTAAAAATTATTATCAATTTAATATAATTTTTTTATTAAATTACGTTAAATTAAAAATTTATCACATTTTACATAAATTGATACAAATTTAGTATAAATCTCACATTAAATTAAAAAACTTATACTAAATTATTATTTATTTTTAAATATAAATACTAGTAAAATAACAACTGAAAAATAAAAGAAAAAGTAGGAAACAAAAATTGAATTATAATAATATTAAAATAACAAATCTCCAATTAATCTAATGTATGGGTATTTAATATATGCAAGTTGAAAATAAGGATCAACAATAATACTTAGAACATGCGTATTTCAAATGTACAAATTCCCATAATAGAGTATTGCATTCCCTCAAGGCAGGCCATAATTGAGTCACGATTGTCATCTTCATTGTCAAATAAACAAAACCAAAAAAAAATCAAATGTAATCACTCTAAGAAAAATGGTAGATATAAAGAGTCTTGGAAAAGGTTTTATGAAAAGTGATGGTGATTTGGCAATGGCGAAGGTAACCAATGAAAGATGGTGCAGAGGCCGAGTGGTTGCAGATTAGATGACTGCAGCGGCATGAATCTAGAACTGACAGCAGCGCTGGCAACAGAGAAAACCAGTTCAGGGTGGTGGCCAAAAAATCAGGGGTTGAGAATGAGGGAAGATCCAGAGATGGATGGAAATGAGCAGTGAGGAAGAAAGGTGGGGAAAGCACATATGGATTCTGGTTGATGTGGGTGGGAAGACAGTGGGAGGGTGGCAGATCATGGTGTTGAAACTTGAGAAAGATAGTTTAAGATAAACAGGGCTCATATAAATTAATAATAATGCCCAACAAATACTTCACGATTAATTCTATATACATAGATGGGCTTCAGTGGCAACTCGAGGAAAAACATACGAAGAATTCTTGCTTAGCCCAACTGATTATAAAAGAAACTCACAAATCAAAGCTCCACACAGTTCAACCACTAAAAATAGATATGGCATTTATTGATCTGAACCAAAAACAACAAATAACACATTCATAGAACCACATTAGGCTGCCATGTATTTTAAGGCAAACATACTCTGACACCGGCTATAGAACGGAGTAGAAGCAACACACATTGAGGGGTAAGAGACAGCCGGACAAAAAATAATGGTAACCATATTTTGTGGAATATACTTTCCTTGAAAATATTTTTTTGAATAGAATCTCGTATCAATTCATTTCGTCTCCGTTAATTTTTAACGAGATAAGAGATAATAAAACGATAATAATTAAGATATTTATTTAACTCAAATAGGATCCAAATAAGACAAATAATAATATAAAACAATATAAAATATCATAAATCATAATTTATTTAATAAAAAAATACAACATATATTTAAAGTTAAGATATTAAAACTATAATTTAAAAGAGATGATATTTAAATAAAATAAAACAATATTATAACGCGAGACTATTAGATAAATATGAGATTTGAGATGTAACAAACAAATTTATATCTATGCTTTAAAGCTATCAAATCAACTGCACCAAACTAGAGCAATAGACCAAAATGTAAATAATTTCATACACAGAATATAAATAACGAACATACAAAGCGGATATATTTTTCCCACAGACAATGTCGCAGGGAACATTTTACTAGAATCCTTCCAGCCAAAAATATGTTTTAAGATGGTTTTTTTATCATACTAAAAATAAGTGGTGGGAAAATAAAAACAAATTATGGCCTAAAAATTCGACTTAAATAGGCAAGGAAAGCTACTCTGAACATCCACAAGCAACCAGCAATACCTTTAAGAACAACGTTTTCCAACCCAAGGCAACCACAATAAGAGTTTTGATGAATCACTAAGATAGTAATAACATCACCTATCTATCATTGTATTTCAAACAAATCACTTTATACATTGGTAAATTAAGTTCAGAGTTGTCTTCAAGCTCACTTCTACCATTTCAACCAAATACTGAAACCCAAATCAAAGACGGATTGAAAATCAAACAAAACATTAGCATGATCAAAATCAAAAGAAAAAGAAATAAACAGATGTAATGACAGACAATGAAATCTATAATTTAAGAGCCTAATAGTTGTTAATTTTCCCTAATGGAGCAAACCCTTGCATAGAATGGCCGGTTAGAAAGATAGATGAGGCCAATAAAACCGAAAAATGAGAAACGAGAAACAAGTATCCATACTTAATAATATGAGGGGGATAAAGATGGAGATAACATTTATTCCCCAAAACTATATATCATATTTAAATAAATATGTAAAAAAATTATAGATTAAATTACATTCAAACTAAAACTAATCATAAAAAATCTATTAAATATTTTATATTTCATCTTTAAATTATGCTTTTATTCTATTAAAACACCAATAATTTTTCTTCTATAAAAACTATTTAAATTCTAAAAACCTAAAATCTTATAATTATTTTTATTATTTCAAACTAATTTATAACAATTTTTTATCAATATTGTTTAGTATAAAATGATTCCATATTTTTTATTTTTTTTCACTTTTTCAAAAATATTGTTTATTTTTTATTATTTACTCACTCAAAATTTTCTTTTTACCATTACAATATTTACTAACATAGTTTTTCTTATATTTTTTCCTTTATAATGAAATAAAAAAATTGAAGTATCAATTTAATCCACTTCTCCATTTGGGTCCCCAAGCCCCACTACAATCCCAATAATGTACCCATAATGATTTTATGATTTTAAGTTAAGATAAATGATAAATATGATTTTAAGTTAAGTTAGATGATAAATTCACCGTAATTACAGGTCGATATAAATATATTATAAATCATACTAATTCAATCTATACAATCAAATTATTTTTCAACCGCCAAAAATGATGGGAAGAAGACTTGAGTACTATAAATTTGGTTTGTTCTCTTTTGTTTTCGCTATCCTCATTTATTCTCTTTTAACATTAAACCCTAAACCAAAGGAATAACGACAATTATTTAGATCACAGTTCAAACAGAACCAAGCAAAACAGTCATAAACACAATCATAAAAGATCATCATAAACCAAGAAATTAACAAATCAAACAAAAATAACAATGATGTAAATTTAAAATTAATTAGGATCAAGCATCTGTATAGAAAATAATTATCACATTCATAACAGTCAAAATTAGATGAAAAACACAAAAAGTATTCAACTTAAACAAATTCCGTAACATAAAATACGAAAATAAAAGCAATATTAATTTCAGAATATCCAAAGAGATATCGTTCTAAAGTTTAGAATCTAAGCTTGGTGAAAAACCACCTGTTCTTGCCAGTCTTAAACCTCTCTTCAAAGCGCTTCTTAGTCTCCTTCAATGATGTGACTTTCTTGTCCTTGGACTGAAGGCCATCGAGTGTAACCACATCCTTAAGATCGACATCGAGAGTATACCTGGTGGGCATAAGGTGCTGGTAGTTGATGAGCTTCACGAAAGCCTTGACACGGGATTTCTTAGCCGTCTTCTTGCTTGAGTCTTTGCGGATAACCTTGGCTGGATACTTGTTAATACCTGCAACCAAACAGTGGCCATAAGGACGTTCACGGGTGCCATCGTCTAAGGCACGTACAATCACGGCTTTTCGACCGGCGTAGCGACCCTGAAGAACGATCACGGCTTTATTGGGTTTCAGAAACTTCACCATTGTTGCTTTGTGGCCTTGCCTCCTACTCTATCCCCCTGATATGCCGCCAATGGGGACATTCAGCTAGGGTTTTTGATTATATATTGTTTCTCGTTTATTAGTCCTCTGTTCTAAACAGAGCCCTAGTATAAATGGGCCTTGAAATTGGGCTCAGGCCGAAATTGTCCATATGGACTGGACCTGTTCATATTTTTTTGTGAGTTCTTCGGCCTCAAATAAAACTTGTTAAAATATATTGAAATATGCTAAAAAGTTACCGTAATTGTTGTAATTTTTAGAGAAAAATGGCTGGAGTACTGTCCACTAACATTTAAGTCTATTAATTTTTATGTAGTATAATTTAAATCCATTAATTTTGTTAAATAGAACACTATCAATCCCATTGTTAAAAAATTGCTCTATTTTACTTCATTTGTAAAAAAAAAAAAAAAGAGATAATTCTGATACTATATTTTCCAACAACGAAACAATTAATGGGAAAGTCTCGAAAACCCCAACACTTTTACCTTCTCTTAAATTGAAATTTTTTGAAGAAATTTGTTTGGATTCATGGGAATAAATGAATTTATCTTGTATAAAGAGGATAGCCCACTTTTCCATGAATTTATCTTGTATGAAGGGTTGTTTTTATCTGCTAGCTGTCTTTTTTCCATTTTATATTAAAAATTAGACGATGCATGATTCATGGTGATCCCAATGACACCCACTTACACTCTTTTTTTGTTGTGGTCATAAAAAAAAAAGGACATCAAAATATTGTTTGCCTGTTGTCAAATTTTTACTGATAAATTAAAGTGTATTGAATATAAAGAGTCGTGTGTTTGAATAGCAAATAGTACCTAAATTTGATTGCAGAAAAGAATAATATATGTATTAATTTACATAAGCGCATTTTTACCTTAATAAGATATGAATTAATTATAATCATCTTTGTATTTATTTCAAAAATACATATATAAATTATTACTTCGTGAAATTATTATATGTAGGTGGGAGTTTTACGTCATATATATAAAGGTAATTTGTCTGTATTTAAAAAATTAGCCTTTTGTTTAGGGTTGGATTTTGATAGTGTGTATGTTTATTTTAAAACGCCTAGAGTTTATGATAAGAGTCAGTTATATATAATTAAAAATGATAAGGATGCTAATAATATAAGATTGTTTGTTGATACAAGTAATACCACAAGAGTTATTGACATTTCTATGAAAGATGGGATGAAGTTGATTTAAAAGAAGGTAATCAGTTTAAAGGGGATAGACTATAAATTAATGATCCAGCTAATGATGAAAGTGAGTGAGATGAAGATGTTGAATTTTTGAGATGTATATTTTAATGGACAAAGTTTAGTTGGGAATTGGCCATGATATTTGCTAATGTACATATAGTAAGAAAAGCTATAAAATATTATGAAATTAAGCATGAGAGTATATTTGTGGGTGTGGTGAGAAATCCCTTTTGAGCTCTTTTCGGTGGGTGTGATTTTTTTTTTCTTTTTTAACAGAAAAGGAATTTTTATTTCATAAGTAATTTGTTAACATTGATTATAAAAAAATTAATTTTTAATGTATTTTTGGATTTAAGTTTATTGAATGTGATACTTTATTATATAAAGATATATGTGTATTTATATAATTATCATATATGTAAAGATTAATTAAGATATAAATATTTTATTTAAATATTTATGATAATTTAAATAGATATTTAAGATGGTTGGAATGAATAAAATTGTTTCTACATATTCATATATTTGGTTATTTGATAGACAAATAATAGAAATAAAACTAATTATTAAAAGATATGGAATTGTAATTCTAATGCTCCTTTCAAAAAAATTATTTATTTCCCTTCCCATTATAGAAAAAATATATTATTATAATTTTAGTCTCGAATACAATTCAAATAATATTGAAAAAAAAATTATTAAAAATATTTTTTCAATGTTTTTTATTTTTTTGAAACTAAGTAATAATTATTTTAAAAAATAATAATTTTAATAATATATTCTATCTAATAGAGAAAATAAAAATGATATTATTTAAATTTTATTGAACATGAAGATATTAAGATAATATACAATATTTTTATTCTATTTCAATTGTAAATTAAACACTATAATATTAATTACTTATTTAATTTCAATGATAAAATTAAATACTATAATAAAAATATATTTTTTATATTTAATTTTATTATTATTACTAATTTTATTACATTTTCATTCTACGAACTAAATATATGCTTATCATAATCATCTTTTTTTCTTATTATCAAATTTATTTAGATAAATAATATACATATTTTACTTTTTTATTTGAGTTTTGATGAAATTTCACTAAAAAATTTGTAAACAAACAACACTAAGCTCTCGTTTTTTATTGTTAAATAAAAAATATTACATAAATAAGAGTTGAAGGAAGTGAAAAATTCATACCATTAAGAACACGTTTACTTCACAGAATAAAAAGTAACGATAATGATGATAATTAAATTAAATATAAATAAAATAATATTATTATTATAGTGTTTAGTTTATCGTTGTAATAAAAAAATGAATCAAGATATTATAGTATTTATTTTTACAACTAAAATATAATGGAATGTAAAATACTACATAATATCTTAATATTCATATATTTAGTAAAATTTAAATAATGTCATTTAATTATTATTATTATTTTTATTAAATAAAATATAATATTAAAATTATTATTTTAACTAATTATTACTTAAAATGTTATTTAATTTTAAAAAATAAAAAATATTTTTTGATAATTTTTTCTTTAAGTAAAATAAACAAGTATTATATAATAACAAATTCTTATTATTGATTTATCATATAAACAATAAATATTATAAAATTAAAATTAAAAAAATTAGGATTTAAGATTTAAGATTTGGTTCAAGATATGAAGGTTTTAAAATTTAAAATTTAATGTTTATAATTTATGATTTAAGATTTAAAATTAAAGAAAAAAAATTAAAATAATATACTTTTATATAAAGAAGAGACTGAAATAAGAGAAAATAAGAGAATAGTGAAACATATATTTTATATTTTTTTAAAATTATTTTTATTCTATTCTATATTTATAATATAATTAAATATTAAAATATATAAAAAAATTATTTTTATTTTTTACATTACAACAGATAAATGTTTTTAATAACTTTATATAATAAAAAAATGATTACTTTATTTCAATTGTATTTGGTATAAAGTCACTGTCAGATTCCAATAACTCCCCTGTCACAAACACGTCCCTCGTCATCATACAGCAAACTTCGTGTCTCTCTTTGTTTTTTCCCCTTCTTTTTTATTTTTTATTTTTCCAAAAAGAGAGAACCCGTGTTGATCTCTGGATGAAGTAACGGCAATAAGATGTATTTTCACAAACAATATATTAATCATCAGCTTATTAAAATAGATATAATTTAATCACTATTTAAATAATAATATAATATTTTATTATTAAAATTAATTAATATTAAATTTTCGTCCTTTTTTTATTTATTTAATTTTTTCTATATAATTATGTGTATGTATTATTTTTTTTCATTTTATTTTTAGAAATTAAGTACATAAATTATTAAAAATATATATAAAAAATAACATATTTAAAATAAACTAATAATCTAATCAAAGATAATATATAGATTCTTTATTTAATAAGAAAATAAAATATCACAAAATATTATTAAATATATAAATAAATACAATTTATCACCTATTACTTAAAATTTTTACACACCAATAAAAATAATGAGTTAATTTATCGATTTTAATAATTTAAAAGATGTGTAAACGTTAAACCAGAAATTAAAACAAATTTAAATAAATTTATCACACTTTTTCAATAATAAAAATTACAAAGTTATAAATTTGAAAGGGAGAAAAAAAGAGAAAAAATCAAATTATAATAATAAAATTATTTAAGAAATGATGAAAAATGAAATAAATTATGAGAGTCAACCTAATAATTGAGAGAGAAAAATTAATACTAATCACTTTTCTTCAATTTTTATAATAAAATACTATGATATTATTTAAACAGTAATTAAAATAATTTATATATGTATTGTAAAAATAATATAACGTGACAATTTAATCCAAATAAAATAAACTCCCTCTTTCAACTCTTATGTAAAACTTACGAAACCATTACAACATTCAAAAATGGCTTTGTTCGTGATATCACCAACAACAAAAAATGACATCGTTCAGCTTCGCTTGGTGAACCTTGATATAATATTTATAAATAATTATTTAAAAAAAATATATTTATCATGAACACAATATTATGAATAAATATAATTGAATAATGTTAACACGATAAAAAATTATTTTTATAAGTAATTTGTTAACATTCATTATAAAAAAATTATATGTGTATTTATATAATTATCATATATGTAAAGGTTAATTAAGATATAAATATTTTATTTAAATATTTATGATGATTTAAATAGATATTTAGGTTGGTTGGAATGAATGAAATTGTTTACATATTCATATATTTGGTTGTTTGATTGATAAATAATAAAAATAAAACTAATTATTAAAAGATATGAAATTGTAATTCTACTACTCCTTTGGAAAAAATTATTTATTTACCTTCTCATTATAGAAAAAATATATTATTCTAATTTTATTCTCAAATATAATTCAAATAATACTGAAAAAAAAATTAGTTTTTTATTTTTTTGAAACTAACTAATAATTATTTTAAAAAATAATAATTTTAATAATATATTCTATCTAATAGAGAAAATAAAAATGATATTATTTAAATTTTATTGAATATGTAGATATTAAAGTAATATACAATATTTTTATTCTATTTCAATTGTACATTAAACACTATAATATTAATTATTTATTTAATTTCAGTGATCAAATTAAATATTGTAATAAAAATATATGTTTTATATTTAATTTTATTACATTTTTATTCTACGAACTAAATATATGCTTATCATAATCATCTTTTTCTCTTATTATGAAATTTATTTAGATAAATAATATACATATTTTACATTTTTATTTGAATTTTGATGAAATTTCACTAAAAAAATCGTAAACAAACAACACTAAGTTTTCATTTTTTATTGTTAAATAAAAAAATTACATAGATAAGAGTCGAATGAAATGAAAAATTCATACTACTAAAAACACGTTTAGTTCACAGAATAAAAAGTAATAATAATTGTAATAATTAAATTAAATATAAATTAAACAGTATTATTATTATGATGTTTAGTTTGTCGTTATAATAAAAAAATGAATCAGTATTATAGTATTTATTTTTACAACTAAAATGTAATAGAATGTAAAATATTACATAATATCTTAATATTCATATGTTTAATAAAATTTAAATAATATCATTTAATTATTATTTTTTTATTAAATATAATAAAATATTAAAATTACTATCTTAACTAATTATTACTTAAAATTTTATTTAATTTTAAAAAATAAAAAAATATTTGTTGATAATTTTTTCTTCAAGTAAAATAATCAAGTATTAATATATAATAATAAATTCTTATTATTGATTTATCATATAAACAATAAATATCATATAATTAAAATTAAAAAAAAAAGTTTAGGATTTAAGATTTTGTTTAAGATTTTAAAGTTTTTAAATTTAAAATTTAATGTTTATAAATTATGATTTAAAATTTTAAATTAGAGAAAAAAAATTAAAATAATATACTAAGAGAATCGTGAAACATATATTATATATTTTTTAAAATTATTTTTATTCTATTCTATATTTATAATATAATTAAATATTAAAATATATAAAAAAAATTATTTTTATTTTTTATATTACAACAGATAAATGTTTTTAATAACTTTATATAATAAAAAAATGATTACTTTATTTCAATTTAGGTATTTGGTATAAAGTCACTGTCAGATTGCAATAACTCCCCTATCACAAACACGTCCCTCGTCATCTTACAGCAAACTTCGTGTTTATCTCTTTTGTTTTTTCTTTCCCCTTCTTTTTTATTTTTTATTTTTCCAAAAAGAGAGAACCCGTGTTGATCTCTGGATGAAGTAACGGCAATAAGATGTATTTTCACAAACAATATATTAATCATCAGCTTATTAAAATAGATATAATTTAATCACTATTTAAATAATAATATAATATTTTATTATTAAAATTAATTAATATTAAATTTTCGTTGTATTATTTTTTCATTTCATTTTTAGAAATTACATACATAAATTATTAAAAATATATATAAAAAATAACATATTTAAAATAAACTAATAATCTAATCAAATATAATATATAGATTCTTTATTTAATATGAAAATAAAATATCACAAAATATTATTAAATATATAAATAAATACAATTTATCACCTATTACTTTAAAATTTTTACACACCAATAAAAATAATAAGTTAATTTATCGATTTTAATAATTTAAAAGATGTGTAAACGTTAAACCAGAAATTAAAACAAATTTAAATAAATTTATCACACTTTTTCAATAATAAAAATTACAAAGTTATAAATTTGAATGGGAGAAAAAAAGAGAAAAAAACAAATTATAATAATAAAATTATTTAAGAAATGATGAAAAATGAAATAAATTATGAGAGGCAACGTAATAATTGAGTGAAAAAAATTAATACTAATCACTTTTCTTCAATTTTTATAATAAAATACTATCATATTATTTAAACAGTAATTAAAATAATTTATATATCTATAGTAAAAATAGTATAACGTGACAATTTAATCCAAATAAAATAAACTCCCTCTTTCATCTCTTATGTAAAATTACGAAACCATTACAACATTCAAAAATGGCTTTGTTCGTGATATCACCAACAACAAAAAATGACATCGTTCAGCTTGGCTTGGTGAACCTTATATAATATTTATAAATAATAATTATTTTTTAAATATTTATTATGAACACAATATTATGAATAAATATAATTGAATAATGTTAACACGATAAAAAAATATTTTTTTAATTGTTATCTTAATATAGTTATAATAAATGTGATATTCATTCATGTGATGAATTAAGGGGAAAAAGGAAATTCTTAATGGCTCTTTTTAATTTTTGTTTGCTATAATATATTGTTAATGGATGTGTTGAATATATAGGAACACAATTCAAGTATACCAAAAATTAAGTAAACAAAAGCAGTCTTAAATTGCATGAATTCCAGTGCTAGACCAAGTACAATGAACAAACAAACAAACAACCAGTCTATATCTGGGAAATAAATTTAAATATATATATATAAATTAAAATAACTATTGAAATTAATGATGATCATGAACACAGTAATATTTCCTTCATATCTCTGCTGAAATTGAAAGTTGAAGCCTCAGAAACAAGCATCCAACACACAACAGCAACACAAGGCTGCACAGCTGTATATCACAATTCAAAAAGTAATTAAATTTCAATGATATTACATATAATTATTAATTAAAATAATAGAATTTATTTTTTAACCAATAATAATTATTATGTTAATGTTAAAATTTATAATAAATAGAATTTTTCTATACTAATTGAACATGTGGAAGAGGGAGAAAAGTTATTAAAAAAAAAGGACAAGAACATACCATCCCTTCCAGAAGCCATCACCCTTAGATTTGGTCTGAATAGGGAGAGGAGGGTTCTGAGAGTTATAGGCAGCATGAACATCTCTTGTTGGATATCCAGCTGGTGCTGGTGGAGCGGTCGATATTGGTGGGTATGCTACAGCCATATTATTATTATTATTATTATTTTCCTCAAATTAATATTTCATTTTCACAAAAAAAAATATATATATATATATATAAAGAAGATAGTCAAAGGAGATCTAAGAAGACGATCTTAAGGAACATCTAGATATATTTCATATATACCTGAAGGCTGCTGGCCTGAACTCATCTTAATTTGCGAAGTATGCGTGATAAAGAAGATAGTCAAAGGAGATCTAAGAAGACGATCAACAAGAAGAAAGGTATATCGATAATACCAAGGATTAAACAATTAATCGGGATTTGAAATTAAGAAGATGTATATATGTCAGTGTGTATTTATAGCACTATAGAATATACAAATCGATGTGGTTTGGTTTGGTTTTGGTTTTGGTTGGTTCTTTCTTATAAGACAGCGGGTCAAAGGCAAAGCAAAGTCGGCTACATCGCGTATCATAAAGTCGTAACTTAAATAAGATTAGAAAGATCGATGATACCCGTTTCTTACGCTCTCTATGCTCTCTCTCTCCCTTCTTGTAAGATTCTATTAAAATACATATTTTATTTTTATATTTATATAAATTAGGTGTTTTTTATGTTAATAATTTATGATAAAATCTATAAAAAAAAATAAATATTAATTTTCTTCTTCCTATTTTTATAAACTTTTTATTTTATTTTTATTCAAAATGATTTAATTAATTTATTACTTAAACCATAATATCTAATACAAAAATTAATCTTATTTAATATCGGTATGTAATTTATACTTTTATCTGCCATTATCTTTGAGTCTTCAAAAATAGAATTTGTGAAAACATCTTCTAGATTTTTTTATTTAAAATAGTGTTAATTCTAAAGGATTTAATAAGTCCTTATTAATATGTTCTTCTAAATCCATTTTTTTTTAAATTTCATCACATAGAAAAATAAATAAACAAAAATAGTTATCGAATACTTAATGAAACTATTTAAACTTGTTTTTACTAACTATCTCATCAAATATTGGAGTTATAGATCTACCTAAACTTTCAACCAAAATATCAAATTATTTGTTCTCATAATAATCTTTTTTTTATATGTTTATAAGTGTTCCTATTTATCTTCTAGCTAGATAGATATCATTATATAATCAAGTTGAGAGCTTTATTTATTATGTTATTTTATCTCAACAAGTGATCGTTAATCTTTATAATATATTTTTTAATTAATAAATTAGGTTTAAAGAGCAAAAAAAATTAAACAAATGATAATATTAGAAATTTTGTATTTAATTTTATAATTATATATTTTATATTGTGTTATGTATTAAAATTATTTTTAATATTTGAAAAGATTTTTTTTTTTTATAAATTATTCATTAGTTCTGAAGTAAAGATGATCTTCCATGTTGACTTCGTGTAAGTATTGTTTTTTTTTTAAATGTTTAATATATATACTTATAAAGTTAATTTTATTTTAAATATGATTACTGAGTATATACATCATTTAATTCCAAAATAATATATAAATTTTCTATTTTTCTGGATGAGATTTACACAATGCACAATGTAAGTGATGTTTATGTAAAATTAAATATAAATTTATGTTCTTAGTATTCTTTATAAGAGTAATTAATGTTACATGCATCAAGTTATTGTATATATTAAAGGCTGAATTGTCTTAAAAGTTTTAGATTATGTAATTTATTTTGTTTAGTTACTTAGATTAAAAATAATATTATTTAATCCATTAATTTTATAAAAATTAAAATATTATTATTTTTATTTATCAAATACTTAAAATATAATTAAAATTTTAATTTTTATCAAGTATAATAGTAAAATTTAATATGAAATAGTTTAAGAAAAAATAAATAATAATAAAATTAAAAAAAAATTATTTAAATAAATATTTAAATAAATATTTTTATTTTTAATAAAAATTAAAAATTAATAAAACATTAAAATTAAATGTAAAAATTAACAAATATTAAAAATTTATATGTTATGAATATTTTCACGTATTATTTACAACTTTACAATTATTAAATACTTGTGTTTTAATAGTGTTTAATTACTATACAAAAAAATAATAATATTTTAATATAAAATTATTAAAATAATATAATTTGTTACTAATGTATTCTTTTACAAAATTAAGAGATTAAATAATATTATTTTTAATTTGTGGAACTAAATAGTAAAAATTATCTAATCTAAGAGACTTGTATAATATTTTTCTATATTAAATGACCTATAAATATTTTATTAAAGATAAATTTAAACTATAAGATATTTTTAATCATTAATTAAATTTTCTATTAATTTATTACATATAGATGATATTGTTATAAGAATATTATATCAATAATAATTTTATTTAATAATACTTAATATTAAATATAATTATATTTTACTAAAAAAATTTATTAGGGTAATATTATTACAAAATACATTCATTAAACTCTGATGGAAACATTTATAACCGATAAATATGCTGCCCCCAATGGCTAATAGAGTCAGATGCTTACCTCTTTTTTTTTTTTTTTGGTAAAATCAAATGCTTACATGATACATGCATTTTGATTTCTTTAAAAAATTGAACAAAGAAAAATATTATTGTCTTTACTTCAAATATGCATTATTTGTTATTGACAATTCATACCGTAATTACTTTATATAATATTAATCTATTATATACACGATTATTTAAAAAATATAATATTATAGTTAAATAAAATACTAAATTATTTTTCTATTTAGTTTCTATTTTATTTTTTCCTACGAAAGATCAATTTTGCCACCTATTTGTAGCAAAAGTATGCGTCAACTCTCATCTAGATTACTAGATTTACACAAACTGAAAGCAACGTGTGAATTTTGGATTTATATTCAACAAAAACACCGTGTGAGTATATAAATATATATTATTTTAATAAAATATATTCAAAATATAAATTTTAAGTTAATACAACTTTATTTATACACATGATTTAACTATAATTTTATAAAAATTATACATAAACTTTTATCCTATAGCTACATTCACCTAACTCATAGCCATATTTGTTGATTTTCATGAGATTATGCTTGTTTGAACATAAGTTTGACCTCGAGCTCAACCCTTGTATCCTCAGTCGATATAATGAGATATGTTCACACTTAAAGTTATAATCTTAAGGTGTCCTAACATGTCCAAAATATTTTAAAATATTAGAAAACCAACCACCAACTTAGTTTGTAAATATGGATGAGCTTAAGTTAATTTATGTTTTTTATTTATGTATTTCCTGACACGTTATGACGTGTACTTCTTGTATAATTGACACGTATACATATAATGTTCTATATATATGTGAACTTAATATGAGATCCATACAATTTACTCTAATTCTTTAACTTCTTTCTAGTTTCTCTCTCTAAACTCAAAGCATCCCAACATTTTAACACTCATTGTGGGGTTTAATTTAAAGATTAAGCTTTTGTTTCTGACTCTGTGTTTACTAAGATACATCTCAAGTTTTGAGAGAGAAATCTTGCAAACAAACACTTCACTTCGTGAGTTTTTAGAACCACATTCATTATGATTGGAACATGAGTTGAGGAAAGATTTAGGCTAACAAATGAAATGGCTTTATAGGATAACACCTTACCAACTCGTCCAGAAGCTTGAGTTGAACAACAAGCTAAACCATTATTTGATGTACTAGCTAAGGTCGATTCTTAACAAGAGTTGGCTCAGTAACTTTTTGAGTTGAGAAGAGAGCTCGGGGAGATCAAGTGAGAAAATAGAGCATTACATGCACGAGCAGATCTATATACCCTTTTGGGCCAAGCTAATAATCTAATTAAAGAAATTGGATCAAATCTCATGAGAAATAAACCTACCCTAGCTGATAATGTAGTAGATGGTATCCAATAACATAATGCTATAATTGAGACACAACTAATCCAAAGGCAAAATGCAATTAGGCATGACAATGAATAGTTATTTGAAGAGTAAATGATGTAGGAGGATCCTTACCAATAAAAAACAAGACGAGGCATTCAAAGAAACTAACATGAAGCAAGACAAGGGTAAATCACATTATGATGTGGATAAAGACTACGAACAACTATATGTCTCCCCTTTCTTTGAAGAAATACAGGATAGTGAACTACTTACCAAATTTAATGCCCTTCAAGTTTCCAAATTACCAAGAATGAAGGATCCTGTGACTTATCTTCTGCATTTAAAATAGTCATGGCCCCTACAAGCCTCACATAAGACAAAATAGATGCTATGATGTGAAAACTCTTTGAACCACTTTATGTAATGAAGCTTAAAAATGGTTTAATAACTTGGGGCCCCATGCCATAACCTCATTCTCCCAGTTTACTAAATTGTTCATTACCAACTATATCAATAACAAGCATATGAGGAATAAATCTCATCACTTATTTTTAATCACCTAGAGAAATGGAGAGTCAATAGAGGAATACATGATAAGGTTTACAGAAGAAAAAATAGAAATTATAGGCTACCCTAGTTCTATTATAATAGTGACATTTCGATGTGATCTGTTGAAATTTTTTGTTCTGTTTACCGAATTAACCAAAATCGTGTTATATATAATGGAAGAGGCTGATGGAGAGACCATAAAGTTTGTTAATTAAGAAAGAAAGTTGAAATTAGATAAAAAAGAACAAGACTATCATAGAAGCTATAACAAAAAAAGAGATGATAAAGCAAATCAAGACAAAGTGGTCAACAAAAACAAACGTTTTTCTCTAAGTCATAAAGCAAGAGGCCAATGGTCAAGATATCATGGACCTTGGGGTAGGTCATTACCACCCTCTAAAGGTCTACCTTTGAGAGTAAGTTTGACTCAAGCTATATTGAAGATAGAGAATGAGCAAAATGTTATATGGCCACTAAAGATGAGGGCAACTCTTAGAGACACATTTATATGGTGTGTATTTCATAAGGATATATGCCATGAAACATAAGATTACATACATTTTAAAAAATAAATAGAAGATTTTTTATCTAGAGGATACTTGAGTGACCTCGTGGGAAATGATAATAGAAGATTAGATTATCAACCCCAATGTGAAACTTTAAGACTGCCTATTCCACCAATTAATAGGATAGAACCACACAACAAAGATATTCTAAGGACTATTCATACTATACATATAGGACTTGGGCTTAATGGGACCTCTAATAACACAAGCATTGAAACTTGCGTGGTTCATCTCATGTTTATAATTTGTATAGGGGTCCACCCTCTACAAAACTTACCTTCTCCAGTAATGACGAGACCTTGGCTCCTCATGAACACTTTTTAATATTCATCCTATGAGTAGGGTCATGTGATGTCTGTAGAATCTTGATCGATATCAGAAGTTCATTTGATATTCTTTTTCTTGCAACAATGAAAGCACTATGTGTGAAAGATTACGACATCATAAAGAAGGAGTTATCTTTAGTGGGATTCAATAGTGGCATTACCTATGTTGTCGGAACCATGATGTTTCCTATCATGACAACTGGGTCAATAATCATGACCAACTTTGTGGTGATTGATGTTCCAGCCTACTACAACTTTATGGGAGGATTTTCGAAGTGCACTCTCGGGGCATTCTCATAGAATTATTTTTGAAATAATTCATGAGGAAGTGTGTGCTCTTAGATGATATGTGATGGCTGGACACCTTACAACCTAATTTATTAGTGGGGCGCAATTTTAGGTTGCACATTTTACTTCCTTACTTGTAGTTTTATTTTTGAACCTGGTTGTGGTCTCATTTATTTGTGAGATTGTAGGCCTTTGAGTCATTGTGCAAAGATAGAAGGATGTACTAATAGAGATGAGTGTTGGTCTTGTTCACTATAGGCATTGTAAGATTCCATGTTGGCATTCTTTAGGATGGGAAATGAACCATGGGTTGTGGCCTATAAGGTGTTTATAGGATAGCATACAATACTATCTTCATCATTTTGAGTTTTAGAACTAGTTCATTTTTTTATTCTTTTTCTTAGAAATAATTGGTCATTCTTTAAGAACATTATAATGATGATAATCGAAAGAGGAGATAATACTTTTGCAAACATTATTTGGATTCATTCGATAAATGAAACAATATATGATCATTTTCCCAAAAGTTTGATTGAATTGGATGGGTAAACGATCTTTCTATACACATATTTTTGCACATTTTATTGTCGTGCGTGTATCCAAAAATGTGAAATATTTAGTTTCTATAATCATCTCATCAAGGGGATTTTGAAACTAATCTTACTTCCCCAAAAATCAGTCTAGAAGTGATTAAACCAAGATCGAACTTGTTTCTACATCTATCTGATTTTTCCCATGGCTTGTGCAAAATTGTTCTATCGGTGCCTACTAGTGCTGGTAGCACATGATGGCACATGCGACCTTATCGAGTGTCCATTCAACTTGAAATTTTGTGGTGTGGATTTTTGGCATGATCTTTTCGATGATTGTCTCGTATTTTTTAAGTAATGCACAGTTTTTGAGATCTAGATGTGGGACACTCGATCAGACAAAAAAGTGAAAGGTGGATCCATTTTCAAGTTGTGCCATCATGTCCAACTAAATAGACTTTTGCATCCGAGATGTCTCACTCTCTAGAGGTGTCAAAAATTGAGCCACTGATGCTTAAATAAGTCTTAGTGATGATAAGAAGGAGATGACTAATGCCACTCATTATAAGATAGAGAGATTTAAGTAGAGTGTAGATTTAATTGTCTGTCCCTTATAAGACAATGTTCAAGTTATGTTTGAGGGAGATATACGATGAATATATATAAGAGAATATATTTTTGTTGATGATTCTTACACATAATGATAAACTTATCTTAATGTCAAAACTATATTTTTTTAATTATCTCGTTATCAGAGAATTAAGATATTATTATTGAATACTATCTAATATTGATACTATTATCTACTAGCTCAATGATTACTGGAATGACTTATAAATTGTCTGCTAACTATGACTTCTTATACCGTATCACATGATCTGAATTAATTTATAAACAATAATATATATATATATATATATCAAGATGAAATGATTATTAGCCAGTACTATACTCTAATATCATATCAAGTATAAAGTGATACATTTCTTGTATCAAATAGAAAAATGTTAATTAAATATGAGTATATTACTCACAAAAATACTCCTTTTGGTATATATATATATCAAGATGAATTGATTATTAGTCACAATATATTGTACTATACTTTAATACCATATCAAGTGTAAAGTAATACATTTTTCATATCAAATAGAAAAATATTAATTAAATATGAGTATATTACTCACAAAAATACTCTTTTTGGTATACAAATATGCTTAAATACACAATTTTAATCATTTAAAATGATTACTTGTGTATATTTGATTTATAAGAAGGAAAAAAAACCTTTAGATTTTATAATACAATAAGTTCATAAACTATATATTGACATTGATTTCTATTCATCGTATTTTTCGCATTAATTAAATTTATAATACCGTAAAATAAGGACGTTGACACATAATGATGCTAATTCACTTTTATATCTAAGTTAACTATCTTGTAGTTGACAAATAAAACTAAAACTTAGGAAAATGATTTTTGAACATACCTAAAAATACGAGGTATCGTATTTAAAGGCTAATATCTTTGCAAATATTACAAGATATATTATCTCTTTATGTAATATTTTTTAAATATTGAATAATAATTGATATCTTGATAATATCTTTTTATTAAATTAAATAAGAAAGAATTAGAGATTTAATTTAAATTACATGTTAACTAAGCATTGATTGTTGACCATTATCCAATCAATTCGTTTCGTTAACCAATGACATCTCATAACGTCTACCTTACACAATCAACCCAACATTATATATATTGATTATTGGTGTCACATGTATTATCACCCCAAAAGATGAATATAGAAAGTAATTTTTGAAGACTAAGTAATTTGATGTATGTTCACTTAGTAGTTTGGTAGTAAATTTTCATTTAAATTATAAGTTTGAATTATACGAAATATCTTTTGACTAAATAATTGGATGTAATAGAGTCACAAGTTAGAAAAAATAATTAAACTAAAATCCTTAAAACTTGTAATCACAAATAGCATCTTTTATGTTTATTTTATACATTTTTTACTATTAAAAAATATATACATATTATTTTATTTTAAACGTCGTTAAATTAGAAGGTGATATTTTTTGTTTTATGGATTTTAGTTGTATTATTGTTTATAATTTTCCTAAGTTAAATGCTTTGGTGTAGATGCAAATTTGTAATGTTTATATGGCATCCGGACAATCGGACTCATTCATAAGTGAAAACCATAAACAACGAAAATGACAATAAATGGGCCCAAACCGCCCTAATCAAATAGGCTACCTTGTGGTCGTAATCGTGTATATGTACAGACTTAAGATAAAAGACCCAGGAAAATGAGTAAATGACCCATTTTTCACACTGCATCAAAAGGTAGCCTGTCTTTCCTTTGTACTTCCATGACCACAATTTTATCAAAAGCCGCCTTCAACTTTACGAGAATGCTTTGCAAATCATCAGGACGTCACATATAAAAATACCACATAAATCTATTAAATTATATGATTTATATAGATTAATTTATTAAATTAAAAATAATATTATTTAATCTCTTAATTATTAAAAATAAATCATTATTATATTATTATTTTATTAAAATATTTTTTAAGTAATTAAACACAATTAAACATGAATATTTAATAATAATAAAATCATAAAATATTTATTTTTTTCAATAACTAGAATCAACCATTAACTAACATTAATCGATCATTAATTGATATTTGTACATCTTTGATTGAAATTGATAAACTCTTGATTATGAATTGAATACAATACGAAGTTCGGTTAAATAGATTTCATTTAATTGAAATATAAATAAAATAAACTTTGTATAGATTAAGTTAAAATTAAATCACATCTTCATTAGGTTCGATTTAGATGAATGAAGTTGAATGTCCATGATCGAGCACAAAAGAAGTTACCTTCATGAGATGAAGTTGACTTTATATAAAGTTAAGTTAAACTTATTTTATCACAAATTCATCTTTCATTTAACTAAATTGTATATAAAAGCTATCGTCTATTGAAAAAAAGAGATAAAATTATCAATTTTATAGTATTTTTTAAAAATGATAAATTCGTCGATTTTACGGCTTGATAAAGAAAAAAATCATTTTAATAAAAAAATGAGATATGATATTAAAAAGTAATGAAACAACTTAATTTATCCTAAAAGAATGAGATATGACATTGAGAAGTAGTAGAATAACTTAATCTTTTCACATTATTTTTATAAAATAAAAAGAAAAAATTTAATAGATGAGATTATACCAACGATTAATACTAATAAAAATATATAAAATTTTATAGTCCACTTTTAGAACTTTATCATCACAAGATTTACGTTATGTAGTCAATGAAATCATGTTTATTCCTCATTCTTCTCCTTTTTTTTACCTGAAAAAATTACATTACGCAATCAAGGAAATCATATTTGTTACTCATTATCTTCTCCTTTAATTTGAAGCTGATGTACTCAAATTAATTGCAACTTATATTCCTGCCACATTTAATAGTTAAATTATATATTGATTTTAGACAATTCTTATATGTTTTCCCAACCTAATGTAATATAATATAATTACAATGATTTTTATTAAAACATATAACTGTTAATTATTTTTTTAAAACAATAGCTAATAAAAATATCCTTACATAGTGGGCTATAAGATTATGCAGTTGCGCGCGCGCACACACGTATATATATATATATATATATATGTGTGTGCAATAGTCAGTATAAAAAGACCAAGTGATAATTGGTGTACGGGGCATCGAATACAGTATTACCCGAAGATCTACTTATTCTTTTTATACTGACTACTGCAATATATATATATATATGTGTGTGTGCGCACCTGCATAATCTCATAGCCCACTATGTAAGGATAATGCACATACACAAATTGGATTTTGGCCTAAGTTTCATGCTTAACACATTCACTTCTCTTCCTCTCATGACGGCCGCAATGGGTATACTCGTAGATTTATGGGATGATTTGTCTTTATTAAATTTGGGGCTTTTGGTTAAAGTTAAAAATTAAGATCCCTACTGTTAGCCTATTAGGTTATTGCAACCACATATTTTACAGAATTATTTTAAAAATAAGAGAATTGATTCAATTATTTAGATAATAATAATACTTAACATAACATATGTAATATAAATATAACAATGAATATAAATTTATATATTTCTAATTAAATATTATTATCTAATATCATATAAATTTATATCTTTATTTTTTATACAAATAATCATTTTTATCGTGTGATTCATAATTATTTTAAAAATTAAATAAATAATTTATTTTTTAAAAGTAATACTAATATAATAAAATCATTCATAATATAAGAGTATAATTATAAAAATGAGTATAAATTTATGTGTTAATTTTGGAAACTTTTAAACAAAAACATGTTAAATAACCACGGGGATACTATGTATGCAAAGGATTAAAAGAATGAAAGAAAGAATAGCTTTTCCTTTCTTATTAATCTTTTAATTTCTTTTCTCCTTAGTCCCTCAGTGGGAAGTGAGATATCATTCAACTATAACGATATATGTACAGAGTGATAAACATTTATAAGAAGTTAGAGACACTTAGGCTTAATCTAAATCCTTTTGAATATCCTACTCTCACCCTTTTGAATATTTTTTTAATGAAAGAGATTCATTTAAGCTGTATCCATTAATTGGTAGGGCTAAGCAGGCATCAGCCATTTAAGGCCATTAAAAACACGTGTATATACAAGTAGAACTGTTTAGGCCTCAATTCAAAGAATGCAATATTATAGTGTGAACCAGCCGAACTTTCCCACAACTCCACAAGATTAGACCGTACCTTTTTTTTAAATAAAAAATTTCATTGTGGTATATATATATATATTTTTAAAGTATTTATCAACTATATTTGATAAAACCATACTCTTTTTTGTTCAATAATAGTAAAATAAAACACAAAAAATTTTTTTTTCATGAATTATATTTTTCTCAAAATTAAATTACACATTTTAGTAGTTAAAAATTTTATTTTGCAAAAAATATTTCATATAGTAGATAGAGTTTATTTTCACTCACCTTAATCTTAACATATTGATTGTTTGTTAAACAAGATTGATTTTTCATGATTGAGTTTGATAAATTGTTGACTGAGATGGAGTTACCATGGTTGATCAAATGTTGACCAAGGAGACAAGTAGTGGATTATGGTTGATTAACAATTTATCACTCATTTATCATGAGTTGAATTGGAATTTATGCAAATAAATTGAGTATATGAAATGCATTTTATTTGGTTGAATTCAACGAAGTTTTATTTCGTTTGGTTGAATCTAAATAGAATAAATTTTATCATAATAAAAATTATATTATTTTAAAAATAATAATTTTATCAATTTTTGTGTTAGTTGAATCTTTCATCCTTATTATCATAAAAGACAATCATATTAGAATTTTTTTTTTGTGAATTTGTGAGATAAAGAAACTTGTCAGGGGTTTGGACCATGTCAAGAGTGTGATCTTTAGTCCATACTTAATTTACTAACGAGGTTGTATAATAAAGAAAAGATCCAGATCTTGTTTGGTGATGAATAAGAAATAAAGTGTTTATGATTTTATTTCTCTATTATAGGATAGAAGTTATGTGTGAATATGTAAAAAGATAAATATATATAAAAAATAGAAGTAAATCAATACATGTTTATTATTCGTGTAGATAAACTTATTGTAACATCGTAATTATTTCATTCACATAATTAAAGGTAATAATTAGTTATTTATCTATTTATAAAAATTATACTATAATTATATAATTTAAAATTTATTGGATTGACCAATAAAGTTATTTTTGCTAACTAAACCGGTCATCATTTCCAATACAACATGTATTAAACTACACTCACCCAATGCAACGTATTTTAAGTATAGAATCTCTGTAGAGACAATTTACTTCATTTAATTTTCTTTAGTTTGCTAAATTTATTGGTTAATTTTAAATTTATTTTAACATTATTTATTAGAGAAATGATTACGAAGTTAGCTTAAAATAATACAAATTTAGAAGATAATTTTTAAATGAAATGATATATTATTTTACAAAAAATCTTATTGCATGAGAAAATATTTTTAGAAATAAAATGAAAAAATATACATAATAATTGATAGACATTATACCTCTTATTATAAAATATGTTTATTAAAATTATAAAAAATATGAAATGATAATAAAATGCTACAAAATATTTTATACATGCATGCTTCAAAACATAAAATTCATTTATTATGAAAGATTACTAATAAAATTATGTATTAATCAATCATAAAAATGAATGATCCACCTAATAGTAAAAACTTTAAATATAAGAGAAAAATAATAATAAAAAATGAGGATGAGTGTGATTTTATTTTTTACTTAAATAGAATAAAAAATAAAAAGAACTAATAATAGAGAAGAAAAATTAAACAATAAAAAATGTAAAAAATTAGCAAGATGAAAAGAGATCATGTCATATATTTTTAATTTTTGTTGTTCATTTAAAGCAAAAATTTTATTTTTAATTTATATAATTCAATTTAATATTTTTTAACTTATTCATTTTATTTTTTAAATAATGATCGTGATATTCATCACTTCAATAACTTAATAATAAATTTAATATTTTATATTTTTGATTTATTTTTAATTTAAAATTATCAAGAGTGAATATATATCTCAAAATAAATTGTATCGATTGAATAAAAATATAAAAAATAACATAAATAACACCTCAATGTTTAACAAATATGTTTTACTATTAAATAAAAATTCAACTCATCATTTTACTTTAAATGTTGAACTAAGACCATTTAGTCACATTTAATATTAAACTCTATCTAGTTCAATCTATCCAATATTATTATGTGTTATTTTTATTATTATAAATTTTAATGTTATCATTTTATATAATTTTTCAAAAATTATTGACATGATTAATATGTTTAATTCTTAATAGGTTTAAAGAATATTGAATTTATATGCATAACCATTTGGTTTGTAAGCATATATTTTTATTTTTTACAAGTTTTTAAGTTGATTTTAAGAAAAAATTGACTTTAAATTCAAACTTAAATACTCTTTATTATAATAATACATAGTCAAAAATACACGTGACTCTCAATTTTTGATAGAGAAAATTATATGTATATTATTTATAAAATTAAAGATAACTTATGGGTATATAATAAAAATATATCTTAATTTTAAATTTTTACTACTTAAAAACTTATTACATACTCAATAATTTAATCATATTTAGACTCAAATAATATATATATATATATCATTTTTTAATAAAATAAATAAATATTAATTGAAAAGTAGATAATAATATTTTTATTATTATTCATATAGTATTCCTCCAAAATATGAATGTAAAATCCACCAATAAACATAATATAAAAAATTTATCCAAGATTTAGACTAGGCTTCAGCTAGCTCGAATCTATACATCCCTCCGCCCCTTGTGGCGATGTGATGATCTCTCTCTCTCTCTCTGCCTTATACTTGGTTGGAGTAAAAAAAAAAAAAGGAGCAAAAAAAAGAGCTTTTTAACCGGTTTTTTTTTTTTTTAAACTTAACAATGATATTAATACAAACTCTGTAAATAAGCATGGGTATAGATAGAGAGGCACTTCTTTTTCTTATTGTTTGAAAAATAAATTTTTAGGCCAAATATTTATAATATTATATATAAATTTATACATAAAATTAAATACCTTTGAATTTTAAGTATTAAGTTTTTTAATATTTAAAAACTCATTAAAAATTTAATAACTTAAATATTTTTATATTCAAATAAGGTATATGTAACATATTTATAACAATAAGAAGCAACCAATAAATATAAAATAATTTTATTATTTTTTAAATTCAATTTTTAGTCTTTAATTTTAAATCCACCATCGAGTATAAATATTATTATTTATAAAATTAATTTATTGATCAACCAAAAGTAATTATTGACTTTTCCAATACTTTGTGGTGGCCTCTATAAATAATAGATATAATTAAACATGAATTCAAGAAATACCTCCAAAATAAGTAAAAAACAAAAAGAGAAATAGGAAATATAAAGTATTTTAATAAATCATTAATGATATATTAGTTGTATGCAATTAATATACTTTATCAGTTGTATGAAGTTATATATTAATTGCATACAACTAATATACTTTTTCTAAAAGTATTTTTCATAACAAGCAGATTCTTATTTTTTGTATTTATACATGTATTAGTATTCATTATAATTATCATTATAAATACATTTAGTATATTTAATTTGGTATCAGAGCAGGAAAGAAAGAAAAAATTTCTTACCGATTTCTGAGCAATAGCACCGTCTAGCGTCGTCGTCACTGTTTTTTATACACTGTCGTTAATGTCGTCCATTGTAAATCTATCATCCGCGACTGTCTATTCCGCGACGTCCAAATTGTCGCAGGTTGCCACATTGCTCAACCTGTTCAGCCGTGTCGTCTAACTGCGTCGTCCAACTCGCGCCCATACTGTCCGGCTCGTGCACTCAGACTGGCTCTCGTGCACCCCTCGGCAGTCAACTTCACCCTACATTCTTTGTGAGTCCGCACAACTCCTGCACTACTTTGTTCAGTTTTTTTATTTTTTCAATTTTTTTTAGCTCTGCCCTAATTGATATCAACCTTAATCTAAACCCATCAGTCTATCAGCCCAAACTTACTCATCTGACTTAGTCCAAGTCCATCAGCTCATCAGCCCAAACATTCAGATAACCTACTTATCAGCCCAATTCGACAAAAAAAAACAACAAAATCTTTATTCCGCTACACAATATATTTTTTATTATTATTTTAATGGAAGATTCAAGACAACATCAGGTTTTCAGAATTCATGAAGTTCTAAATTTTAAAGTTTCTGTTAAGAGTTTAAAAATTGGTTCTTTCGGGGGTACTAAACTTAATGATACAAATTTTCGAACATGAAAAAAAATTATGTCTGTTTATATTCGTGGTATATTTATAACGATTAGAAGCAACCAATAAATATAAAATAATTTTTATTATTTTTTAAATTTACCTTTTAATCTTTAATTTTAAATCCACCATCGAGTATAAATATTATTATTTATAAAATTAATTTATTGATCTACTAAGGTAATTATTGACTTTACCAATACTTTGTCATCCCCTCGATAAATAGTAGACATAATTAAACATGAATTCAAGAAACACCTCCAAAATAAGTAAAAAAAAAAAAACAGAGAAATGGGGAATATGAAGTACTGCACCGAGAGGCCTAAAAACATAGTCCTAATGGTTCCATATCCAGCACAAGGTCATGTGACTCCAATGCTAGAGCTAGCCTCTATTTTTGTGAACCAAGGATATAAACCAGTAATGGTACTCCCAGAGTGTATCCAACAACAAATTATGTCTAAGAATGAACAACCTGAAGATGAAGAAGAAGAAGAAAAAGAAAAGATTATATATATGGCTATACCAGATGGGATGGATAAAGAAACTCCAAGAGACTTCTTTACAATTGAAGCTGCTATGGAGAACAATATGCCTAACCATTTCGAAAGCCTCATTGCTAATAATAAACTAGTTGTTGATGGTGAAGTGGGGTTTATTGTTGTTGATTTATTAGCATCATGGGCAATTGAAGTAGCTGATCGATGTGGGATTCCAGTTGCTGGGTTTTGGCCGGCCATGCTTTTCACATATCGCCTTATCTCTGCTATACCAGATATGCTCAGTTCTGGCCTCATTTCTGATACAGGTTGGTTTTCTTTTTCCATTTTCTTTATTATTAATATCATTCTCTTTGTTTTGTTTATGTTAATAAGAGGAATTAAATTCATTTATTTGCTTTAAATTGCACGTCTTATTTATAATATTCGTTGACTTCACAATATTATTATTCTAATTAATCAACTTTTTCTTAAGCAAGATCATAATATTAGTTACTCAAGTTTATCAGAATTCAGGTATATATAAAAATAATAGGTAATTAAGTTTATGTTATTAGCTTATCTTTGAGCTCTTGGAAGGCTTATCTCTCTTCTATATAGACGCCATACACGTTGTTGTTTTTGCAGATAAATGGAAACATGCCCATGTACTGATCAAGTAAGCAAATTTGTAGGATCAACTGCCTAGGATCATTAAAAATTGGAATATATAAGCTAAAAATTAAAATATATTTATGTCTATGGTCTATACAAAAAGTAAGATTATCTTTAATATATGTCATCGACCACAGCTAGTTGATAATTTCAATTAATAAAAGAGAGCAGTTTTCCGCGTCTTTGGACCCTATGTTAAAATAACATGATATTCAGCTGGTGACAACCAACAACTTGGTGGGTAAGGATAGACTATTCAAGAACATGCATCTCCATAATTGTGTTTATTTTTAATTATTACAATTTTGCTTTTATTTTGTATAAATAGGTTGTAAACATTCGTTTATACATCATCAATAAATCCATTTCTTACATGGTATCAAAGTTTAGGCCCAAATTTAACATGGTATCAAAACAAGGTTACCCGATCGGTGCAGTTGTTTCGCCACTGGTGAGTGATGCATCCCGCCACTTGGGTTCCATAAGCTCAACATCCCCGTCGGTCTTAAGGGGATAGACCCTTGCCGATGTGAAGGGGAAACACGAGTATGTAAGCTACATAAATCCTTGTATGGACTCAAACAAGCCTCACGACAGTGGTTTATCAAGCTATCAACAATACTTAAGCTAGCTGGTTTTAACCAATCCAAGTATGATCACTCACTGTTCGTCCGAACCCTTGGTAATTCCTTCTCTGCTCTTCTTGTCTATGTAGATGATATAATCATAACAGGAAACAATATACAAGACATTGAAGAAACTACGAATCATCTCATGAGACAATTCAAGCTTAAAGATCTCGGTGAATTAAAGTATTTTTTGGGCATAGAAGTTTCACATTCCAGGAAGGGAATTGTTCTGTCACAACGCAAGTATGCACTTGAAATATTGGAGGACATGGGTTATCTTGGTGCCAAATCTGCCAATTCACCTATGGAACAAAATTTATCCGTCAACAAGGTTGAAGGGGAATTCATCAGTAATCCCACATCCTATCGAAGACTTGTTGGGAGATTAATATACTTGACCATCACAAGGCCCGACTTAGTGTATGCCGTGCACATTCTCAGTCAATATATGGATAAACCACGACAACCACATTTGGAAGCAGCTCAATGAGTGCTAAGATATGTCAAGAAGACACCAGGGCAAGGTCTCTTTTTCTCAGCAACTAGTTCATTACAACTAAATGCTTTTTGTGATGAAGATTGGGCAAAATGCACAGATACACGACGATCAACCACAGGATATTGTATGTTTCTTAGAAACTCGCTAATTTCTTGGAAGACTAAGAAACAAAATACAGTCTTACGATCAAGTGTAGAAGTAGAATACCGCTCTATGGCAGCAACATGTTGTGAAGTAACCTAGTTATGATATATTTTGGATGATTTGGGTATCAAACACTCCCAACCGACCAAGTTATATTGTGACAATCAAGCAGCTCTTCACATTGCATCAAATCCAGTGTTTCATGAGCGAACCAAACACATGGAGATCGATTGCCATCTAGTAAGAGAAAAGATTCAAGCTGGAATGATCAAAACTTATCATATCTCTACATTACAGCAACTAGCAGATATATTTATCAAATTCCTGAGTTTTCCACAATTCTCAAGCTTACTTAACAAGTTAAGAATAATTAACATATATTCTAACTTGAGGGGGAATGTTAAAGAACATGATATCCAGCTAGTGACAACCAACACACCAGCTGTAAGTAGCCACCAACAACTTGGTGGGAAAGGATAGGCTGTCCAAGAACACGCATCTCCATAATTGTGTTTATTTTTAATTATTACAAGTTTGTTTTTCTTTTGTATAAATAGGTTGTAAACATTCGTTTATACATCATCAATAAATCCATTTCTTACATGGTATCAGAGCTTAGGCCCAAATTTAACATGGTATCAAAGTAAGGTTACCCGGTCGGTGCAGTTGTTTCGCCACTGGTGAGTGATGCATTTCGCCACTTGGGTTCCATAAGCTCAACATCCCCATCGGTCTCAAGGGGACATACCCTTATCGATGTGAGGGGGAGTGTTAAAGTCTCACATCGATTGGAAATCGCGCCCACACTGCGCATATAAACAAGGGTAGTCCTCCATCTCACAACCTGGGTTTTGAGATGAAGTTAGGCCCAAATTTAACATGATATCAAAGCAAGGTTACCCGGTCGGTACAGTTGTTTCGCCACTGGTGAGTGATGCATTCCGTCACTTGGGTTCCATAAGCTCAACATCCCCGTCGGTCTCAAGGGGACACTGCCGATGGCGGAGAGCAGCAAAGTCTCACATCGACTTGGGATCGCGCCCACGTTGCGCATATAAACAAGGGTAGTCCTCCATCTCACAACCTGTGTTTTGAGATGGAGTTAGACCCAAATTTAACACCCTATTTTTATATTTTTTTATAACCTTGTAATGGAATATATGCTAGATAAATTTATTAATTTTTAAAAAAATAGTAAAAAAATTAAACTAATTATGTTCATTTAATAAAATTCGTCTAATTAAACAAATCTATATTATTTTGTATTATTTTATTGTTCTATATAAATTTTAGAGGTATTATTTTATATAATTTTTATAAATGTTTTGAAAATATATTAAATATTTATCGTTCTATAAGAATTTAGTTAATAAAAATAGTATATTAATAGAATAAAATTGAAAAACATACCATGAATATAAATAAATAAATAAGTGGTATGATAAAAGAAATTAAAAAATACACAAGGTTAAGAGAAAACATGATAGATATTTTTGTAAAATAAATATGCATATTTATAAGCATAATAAAAAAATTATCGAGAAATTGAAGGGCACGTGCCCCTTTTACTTAAATGTGGATACACACCCGTATTTGAACTTGTATACAAAAACAGTAAGAGATAAAAAAAAATGATAGCTACTCTTAAAAAAACTATCATCTCATACAATATCCTCTGAAAAAATAGATTTTTTTTTTATATAACATAAACTCAAACACCATAATTAAGGTTTGAATACCTTTAGGCGCATATAAACTTGGTATCATTTAACGATAGTTCTTGGCTTTAAAATGACATTAATTTCACAAATCACAACACAACAAATCAAGGCACTTCTGTACTTAGGAATATATATATATATATACGATGACAGTTGCAATATAGGGTAAATCTTTCCATGTGAAAACACAAGATTCACGGGCTTAATTATAAATATAGCATCAGTTTAATGTTAATTAGAGAGACTAAGCATGTGCCAGTTATAAATATAACTTAGTTAGTATCATTATTGACGTATTTGACTTTATTAAAATACCAAATAACTTAATACATGGACCACGCCGGACTTCACGTATATGCAAACGGGAGCGTTAAGACAAAACTTTATATATATACTTTTTCATAAACTAATTAATTTCTTCATTTAATATGCATGTGTTACTTTAAAATAGATTTTTTTTTTAAAAATGACACATGTCAATAAAAGAATTAAATGTAAGAAGAAGTGTATTAATTAGGTGCATTAATTGCTAGCATTAGTCTCAGTAAGATCGAACAATTATAAGACACTATTTGTTGGTTGGGAATGTGCAAACAAGATCTTAAATTGTTTAAATATATGGAGAATTATAAGTTTGATACTTCAATTAAAAAATTAAATTTTTTGAATGAAATATTAAGTTATTTATAAATAATATCAGAGTCAATCTAAAAAATTGTGATATATATATATATGTGTGTGATTTTTCTAAATGTACTATGAACTCCACATGCATGAATTCAATGCTTGATACTCATTGTGTACATCTGTCGACTAAGATAAAGCTAAACTATATGATAATTCATCCAAGAGTGAGATTATTGGGAATATTCTTACAAAATCCCATATTACCTATACATGAGGTGGTTTATGGGTTTAGGTTATTCAACTACTCTATTTAAAAACTTAATTTTTTAAAATGGGAACTCAAACTCCTTATAATATTGATAAAAATGAAATTACTTCATTGTTAGATAAACTTTAACTAACTTGTTAGTTGATATATAAATAAAATTTTAAAGAGTAAAATTTAGTTTTTAAAATTTTAAAATTTTAATATTAATTGTGATTTGGAAGATTATAAAGGTTTTAACGGTTTTTATGTTATATAAAACGGATAATTTAATCTTTTTATTTATTAGTTTATCAATTTAATCTTATAATTTATAAAAATAAAAAATTTTAATGTAAAAATTATACTTAAGTTATAAAACTATTAAATTACTTATTTTTAATAATTATAAAATTAAATGTACTCATTTTTTTCATTTATTATAATAACAAAACATATAATACACGATTTAAAAATAACATAATTAAATTTTTGACATATAATACACGACCTAAAAATAACAGAATTAAATTAAAATTTTAATTTACAATAGAAAATGGTGCCTATGTTACCCTCCACCCATTTCAAATATGATCACCGGGAAGAAGAAAAAAATCAATATATAGATTTGAAAATAATAACTGAATCCATTCTTGGTCGCTATTTATTGCCTTTTCATTATAAATATTTGCACGAAATTCAGGAAAAAGATATTGTAGTAAAATAATAATTGAGATGATGTAATCGCTTAGTTTTCAAATTAATTTGTTGGGTACTTTTGTAGTTTCTGAAAACTCAAAGGCTAATTAGTAATTTTCTTTATTAATAATATTGCAGGAATACCACAACATACAGGTGAAGTATGCCTTAATCCATCTGATGAACCTAACCTCTCTACTGAAGATCTACCATGGTTAATTGGGACCCTTTCAGCAAGAAAAGCAAGATTCAAATTTTGGACTAGAACTATGGCTAGATCAACAACTCTCAAATGGCTTCTAGTCAATTCATTTCCAGATGAATATAATTGCCTCAATACTAACAGAGAAGATAAAAAGCAAAGTCATCACCCACTTGTTCTCCCAATTGGGCCTTTGACAAAGTCCACAATTACTAAAAGCCCAAGTTTTTGGGAAGAAGATATGAGTTGTTTGGAGTGGTTAGACAATCAAAAACCCAATTCAGTCATTTACATTTCTTTTGGAAGTTGGGTTAGTCCAATTGAAGAAGCAAAAGTCAAAAGCTTGGCATTGACCCTTGAAGCTTTAGGGAAGCCATTTATTTGGGTTCTTGGAAATTCATGGCGATCTGGATTACCATTTGGGTATATAGATAAGGTTAATTCAAATCAACTAGGTAAAGTAGTTTCATGGGCTCCACAAATGGAAGTTCTTCAACACAAGGCTGTGAGTTGTTATCTCACACATTGTGGGTGGAATTCAACTATGGAAGCTATTCAATGCCAAAAGCGCCTTCTTTGTTATCCTGTTGCTGGAGATCAGTTTGTGAATTCTATTTTTATTGTCAAGGTTTGGAATATTGGGAAGAAGTTGAATGGGTTTGGAGTTAAAGATGTTGAGGAAGAACTAAAGAATGTGATAGAAGATTCTGAGATTGATTTCAAGTTGAGTGAGTTGTATGAAAGAATTATGGGAGTTGAAGCTAATTTCAGAGTAATGGGTAACCTCAGAACCTTTATGGATGGCATTGAGAATCAAAATATTTAAAACGTAGTTTTGTTTGATAACGATTTTTATTATAAATTTTTTATTTTATTTTAATTATGTTTTCATTATAAATAATTTTTTATTTTAATTTTTATTTATTAAAAAAATTATTATCAAAATATGGGATAATTTATAAATATTTGAAGAATAAATCTAAGTCTAATTACTTTTGTATTTATAATTATGTTGAAAATTTTGATTAAAAATATAAAATTTGTAAATATTAATCAAATAATTTTTTATTATTTAAATTTAAAAAAAAAAGTAAAAAATAAACATTAAATATTATTAAACAACTTGTAAGTGACTTTTAATTTCTTTTAAAAAATTATCAAGTCAAAATTGTTATCAAATATATTGATAATTTTTTTCAAAAAAAATATAAATCACAAAACTATTTATTTAATCATAAATAATAAATAAGAATCTTCGTTATCAAACAAGTTAATAATAATTTATGATATTATATTTAAAATTAATTTCTAGATTTTATATTTTTAGCATGTTTGTACAAAATTACAATTATTGAAATAATAGTTCAATATAATGTATTCTTTATTTTGTATTCAAAATAAATTTAGCAATTTAAAGTTTCAATTAAAAAAAAACATTATAAACTATTCCAGCTAATCACCTTGGGAAGGAGATGGTTTATATAATAATTATAAATTTTTTATTTAATATAGAATAAGAGTACGGAGAATATCAAAGCTAATTTGTCTACATATATTAAAGTTTTTAAAGAGAAATCAAAATTAATTAGCACTTGTGATTTACGTTGAGAATATTTTTGAACTTTCTACGTTCGTTCTACATTCTTGTTCATTTTAGGTTTTTGATGATTCAATTGAAACCATGATATTTCAAAAAACATACAATAAATATGTATAAATATATTCTTTTGGATACAAAACCGAAGATCTTACTTATACGATCGACCACTTATTAGTGGTAAAAACTACTTCTTCATTATGTGCAGTATGATCAGTGGTATAATTGTTAGGATTTAATAATCGAAAAAAGTACAATAACCTCACCCAAATTGAAGTGTCATCTTCATCATCGATCTGCATCTTTATCATCTTCAATACCTTCTGAATCTTTCATTTGAGATTCCATGAATGTTGATTTATAAAACATTTAACCATGAGCAACCGGACAAAAAGGAGTTTTTGATTTGGTGAGAATTAACATTGATAAAAGATTGAAGAAGAGATTATGGAACAAGCTGAGTTTAATGGTACCAAAATTTTAAAGAGCATACCATTAAAGGGCCTTCATGCAAAGAAATTAACAATGACCATTGCAATTTCTCTCTTTTGACAGAAAACAGAGCTCTTCTTAGCTTTAAGAGAAAACTTTCTGATAGCACATAGAATGAGATGATTATATTTACGTGAATGTTAACAATTGATATACAAGACAGTAATTGGGGTAAGATAATTGATTTATTTTTATTTTTTTTAGTATGACATTTTGATTATTTTTTAAACATTAATCACTTTTTTAAATTAGTATTTTTTGATATTTTAATCTTTTTTTAGATGAAAAAACTTAATTTGTATCAAATTTTATAAATTAGTAGATGTTTAACAGCCTTAAAATTTGAAAGAATTTCATAAATATTCCTATCAACAACAAAAGAAAATAAAGGATAGACTTGATAAATACTACAAGCTCCCGCCAGCATACTAATGTTAGGAGAATCACAATTTCAATTCGAACTTAATCAAACTCTAAACAGCGGAATTAAACCTATTCTCCTTCTTTGTGTGAATCTTTTAGGAAACAAATAAATAGAGCTCAAAATCAAACATGCACAAAATCAACATAAGTAATTTACGTGGAAAAACCTTCCCGGTGTAGGAAGGAAACAACCACAGCACTCCTCTCCAAAACTTCCACTATCAAGAAACAATTGTACAACAGTTCTCTCTGGGTAAAACTAGAGGCAAACAATCAACAACATCATCAAGAATACACTTCTTGGAAACTAACAATTATTTCAAGAAAATGGAGAAATCTAACCCAATTCGTAGTCACTGTTCACTGCTCAAAATTTCTCAAACCGGTGAGCCAAATCCAAATCCCACCGCACAGATTAAAGAGTCTTGAGTCGTGAACCTGCCTGCAAAATTTAAGCTTAATCGGACCACAAACGACCTTCGATCAGAGCACTTGATGAAGACTGACTGGAGATGAAAAACTGAGAGCTTTTCTGCTTTTCTTTTCTGCAGATTTCTCTAGCTGCTGCTCTCTTTTATTTTTCTGCAGAATTCTCACACAACAAACCCTAAATGGGTTTATTAATTAAAGCAATGAAATGACACAATTGCCCTTCTTACTCTATGGGCTTTTAAGCCACATGGGCTTCCTTTGGGCTCCTCCAAATCAAGAGGAAAACCCAACAAATCTCCCCCTTTTCCGATTAGATGGAGGGATCCGCCATCCCGGAAATTGAACAACAAACTTAAAGTTTTTCTCTTGACACTGCTTTTGTCAACATATCAGATCCATTCTCATCAGTATGGATTTTCTCAAGTTCAAGCAACTTATTGTTAAGAGTATCCCTTATCCAATGATACCTCACATCAATATGTTTTGATCTTGAGTGAAATGCCGAGTTCTTCGCTAGGTGAATAGAACTCTGATTATCGCAGAATAACACATATTTCTGCTGCTTGAAACCAAGTTCCCTCAAGAACTGTTTCATCCACAACAACTCCTTACAGGCTTCCGTTGCTGCAATAAACTCCGCCTCTGCTGTAGAAAGTGCAACACACTTTTGCAATCTTGACTGCCAAGAAACTGCTCCACCAGAGAAAGTAATTAGATAACCTGAAGTAGACTTACGAGAATCTTCATCTCTTGCCAAATCTGAATCAGTGTATCCAACTAACACTGGTTTTCCACTTCCAAAGCTAAGTGTCAACTTGGAAGTACCTCGAAGATATCTCATAATCCACTTTACTGCATCCCAATGTTCTCTTCCTGGATTCGAAAGAAAACGACTAACAACTCCAACTGCATGAGCTATGTCTGGCCTCGTACACACCATTGCATACATTAAGCTTCCTACTGCTGAGGCATATGGAACCTTTTCCATATCTTCCTTCTCTTTATCTGTTGAAGGGCCTTGACTCGATCTCAACTTAAAGTGATTAGATAAAGGAGAAGAAACCACTTTAGCTTTATCCATATGAAACCTTTCAAGTACCTTATTGATGTACCGTTCCTGTGACATGTACAACTTCTTTCTTTTCTTGTCTCGACAAATTCGAATACCAAGAATTTGTTTTGCTGGCCCCAAGTCCTTCATGGCAAAGGACTTACTCAACTGCTTCTTCAAATTATCAATTCTTGAAGAATTTCTGCCAACAATCAACATGTCATCAACATAGAGCAATAAAATGATAAAGTCATCATCAGAGAATTTTTGCACAAAAACACAATGATCAGAAGTAGTCTTCTTGTAACCATGCTCCCCCATAACTGACTCAAACTTCTTATACCATTGTCTAGGTGCTTGTTTCAACCCGTAGAGGCTTTTCTTTAACCTACATACGTAATCCTCTTTTCCTTTAACCTCAAAACCCTCTGGCTGCTCCATATAAATCTCTTCCTCCAACTCACCATGAAGAAAGGCAGTTTTCACATCCATTTGCTCAATTTCTAAATCCAAGCTTGCTGCTAGACCTAGAACAACACGTATGGAAGACATCTTCACAACAGGAGAGAAAATATCATCAAAGTCAATACCTTTTCTCTGACTGAATCCCTTGACGACCAGTCTAGCTTTGTATCGTGGTTGTGAATTGTGTTCTTCTTGCTTCACCCTGTAGACCCACTTGTTCTTCAAAGCTCTCTTACCCTTAGGCAACTTTACCAGCTCAAACGTGTGATTGTCATACAGTGACTGCATCTCATCTTCCATAGCACCAACCCAGTGTGCTCTGTTTCCATCTTCCATTGCTTCTGCATAACATTGAGGTTCTCCCTCATCTGTCAATGACACATACTCATCTGTGTCATACCGTGTGGAAGGACGTCGGTCTCTGGTAGACCTCCTGGGTGGAATTTCTGGTTCTGGCAACTGATCAGTAGTCTGGTGATCTGTTTCAACTTGCATATCTACATCATCTAAACCCTGTTGGTCATCTTGAACATTTTGTTCCATCTGTACTGATAAAGGAACCGGATCTAGGTCAATCAAATCATCGTTATACTGATGGACTCCTTTTTCTATCTTCTCAACATCTTGTATAGTTTGATCTTCTATAAACACAACATCACGACTCCTTACCAGTTTCTTCTCAACCGGATCATAAAATCTGTAGCCAAATTCATCCAGACCATAACCAACAAAGATACACTGTCGTGTCTTCATATCGAGCTTAAATCTCTCATCTTTTGGTATATGCACAAATGCCTTGCAACCAAAAACGCGAAGATGATCATAAGAAACATCTTTGCCAGTCCAAACTCTGTTTGGTACATCAAACTGAAGAGGAACACATGGTGTGAGATTAAGAACATGTACAACTGTATTCAAAGCCTCACCCCAGAAAGATCTTGGCAACTGAGCCTGCGAAAGAAGACATCTTACTCTTTCAACCAATGTCCTGTTCATTCTCTCAGCCAACCCATTTAACTGAGGAGTCTTGGGAGGTGTCTTTTGATGTCGAATGCCCTAATGCCTACAGTACTCATCAAAAGGACCTGAATACTCTCCCCCATTATTTGTTCTGATGCACCGCAATTTCTTCCCAGTCTGTCTCTCCACTAAGACTTGAAACTATTTAAACACATCTAATACTTGATCTTTGCTCTTTAAAGTGTACACCCATAACTTTCTTGAACAATCATCTATGAAGGTCACAAAATAATTGGCACCACCCAAAGTTTTTGTCTTCATAGGACCACATACATCTGAATGTACCAAATCAAGTATGTATTGTTTTCTTGAAGGAGGGGAACTCTTGAAAGAAACTCTATTTTGCTTCCCTGCCAAACAATGAGTACATCTTCTTAAACAAACATCATTCATTCCAGAAAGAAGATTCTTTTTAGTCAATACTGTCAAGCCTTTCTCACTCATATGAGCAAGTCTCTTAGGCCACAACTCTGATGTGAGCTCATCTGTCATAGCATTAACAATGCCTTTAAAGAGTCTCGCCTGCAGTATATACAAACTGGAATGTTTGTTCCCACGAGCAACAACCATAGCACCTTTAGTAAGTTTCCATTGACCATTACTAAAGGTGTTGCAATATCCTTCATCATCAAGTTTACCTGCAGAGATCAAGTTCAAACGAATTTCAGGAATATGCTTTACCCCTCTAAGAAGTAGCCTCGTGCCATTATTCATCTCCAAACACACATCTCCAATACCAATGACTTTAACCAAGCCATCATTACCCAACTTCACTGTCCCAAAGTCACCTGCTGTATAGGATGTAAAGAAGTCCTCTCGAGACGTAGCATGAATGGAGGCTCCACTATCAATAACCCAACTGACCTCGTGACATGCAACATTGACAACATCTTCATTATAAACAACGAGAAAGTCTTCTGAACTAGCGGTGGCAACTCGATTATTTTCTTTGCCAATATCACCTTCTTGTTCTTTGTCTTTATTCTTGTTATCCCGCTTCAACTGTCTACAATATTTCTTGATGTGCCCTTTCATGCCACAATGATGACACTCAACATTAGAAAACCTGTTGGACTTGCTTCTTCCTTTTTCTTTGTTCTTGAAACCTCTGCTTTTACTCCTCCCTCTTCTTTCTGTAACCAAAATCTCTGACTGCTGAGAAGACCCATGTGACTTTCTTCTCATTTCTTCATTCAGAACACTACTCTTAGCCAGATCCATATTGATTACACCATTTGGAGCTGAGTTACTTAATGACATTCTAAATGTTTCCCAAGAGTCCGGCAACGTACCCAATAAACACAACCCCTGAATCTCATCATCAAACTTGATACCCATTCCAGCTAACTGATTGATTATTCCTTGGAACGTATTCAAGTGATCTGTCAACGAAGTTCCATCTTGGTACCTTAAAGCCATCAACTGCTTTATAAGAAACATTTTATTATTTCCTGTTTTCCGAGCATACAACTCTTCAAGTTTATTCCATAATGACCGTGCATGTATTTCTCCACTAATATGGTTCAAAACATTATCATCTACCCACTGCCTTATATACCCACAGACTTGTCGATGTAACAAAGTCCATTCTTCTTCAGACAATTTTTCTGGCTTTTCAGAGGCAAACACCGGTAAATGAAATTGTTTGACATAAAGGAGATCTTCCATTTTTCCTTTCCAAGTATGATAATTAGAACCATTCAAAGTAATCATTCTACTTAAATTTGCTTCCATTATTCAACACAAGAAATTCAACAATAATAACCACAGCTCTGATACCACTTTGTTGGGAGAATCACAATTTCAATTCGAACTTAATCAAGCTCTAAACAGCGGAATTAAATCTATTCTCCTTCTTTGTGTGAATCTTTTAGGAAACAAATAAATAGAGCTCAAAATCAAACATGCACAAAATCAACACAAGTAATTTACGTGAAAAAACCTTCCCGGTGTAGGAAGGAAACAACCACGGCACTCCTCTCCAAAACTTCCACTATCAAGAAACAATTGTACAACAGTTCTCTCTAGGTAAAACTAGAGGCAAACAATCAACAACATCATCAAGAATACACTTCTTGGAAACTAACAATTATTTCAAGAAAATGGAGAAATCTAACCCAATTCGTAGTCACTGTTCACTGCTCAAAATTTCTCAAACCGGTGAGCCAAATCCAAATCCCACCGCACAGATTAAAGAGTCTTGAGTCGTGAACCTGCCTGCAAAATTTAAGCTTAATCGGACCACAAACGACCTTCGATCAGAGCACTTGATGAAGGCTGGCTGGAGATGAAAAACTGAGAGCTTTTCTGCTTTTCTTTTCTGCAGATTTCTCTAGCTGCTGGTCTCTTTTATTTTTCTGCAGAATTCTCACACAACAAACCCTAAATGGGTTTATTAATTAAAGCAATGAAATGACACAATTGCCCTTCTTACTCCATGGGCTTTTAAGCCACATGAGCTTCCTTTGGGCTCCTCCAAATCAAGAGGAAACCCCAACAACTAAGACATTAAGACTGAAATGAAGGTTTATGCAAAATATGGTTATCAATTCAATTTTTGGATCAATAATTAAAATGAAATTTTAGTATTAGTTTTATAAAATAAAGATAATTTATATAATATACTAAAGAAAAACTACGGAATTTGCTTAAAGTTAAAGCCTTTCATCCAATGAAAGGGACACTAAAAGAATCGATAAAAGAGAAAAATATGCACCTATAAAAGCACCAATTTGAATTAGAATAAAATTTCCTTATAATCAACGATAAAATAATTTTAAAAATAAAAAAATATAATTTTTTTTAAATTTTTATCATCTGCACAATATAATTAATATGAATATAAATATACGTACGTTTAATATTTATTTTATATGAAATTAATTTCATTTGAATTTAAAATCAATTTTAAACGTATAAAAATTAATTTCATTTAAATTTAACCTATAAATTTAACTTTATTTATAATTTATTCAAATAACATAAACTTCATATGAATTCAACAAAATGAAACGAACTTTTTATGTATAATTCATTAGATTGTCATCTATTTCATTTGTTTTATGCCATTTTGTTAGAAGAATCATAATATTAATGCGAACTTAATTAAGCTCTAAACAACGGAATGAAACATATTCTCCTTCATTATATGAATATTTTAGAAAACAAATAAATAGAGCTATAAATGAAACATGTATAAAATCAACACAATCAATTTACATGAAAAAAATTTCTCAGTGTAGGAAGAAAAGAATCACGTCACTCCATTTCCAAAACTTCCACTATCAAGAAACAATTGTACAAAAGTTATCTCTTAATAAAACTAGAGACAAACAATCAACATCATCATCAAGAATACAAATTATTGAAAACTAACAATTATTTTGAGAAAATAGAGAGATCTAACCCAATTTTATAGTCACTGTTCACAACCCAAATTTTCCAAACCGATGAACCAAATTCAAATCACACCGTTCATATTGAAGATTCTTGAGTCATGAGCCTTCCCGAAAAATTTCAGCTCAATCGAACCAAAAACAAAACTCCGTCGGAACACTTGGTGAAAGCTTGCTGGAGAAGGAAAAACAAAAAAACTACTCTTAGTTTTTCTGCTTTTCTTTTTTTTTTGCTTACGCTTCACCCAATCAACAATCCCTAAATGGATTGATTAACGAAACAATCAAATGTACAAAATTACCCTTCTTTTTTCATGGGTCATGAAACCACATGAGTCTTTTTGAGCTTTTCCAAACAAGAGGGAAAACCCAACACATTTAACCTCGATTAAAAGTCGTACAACTTCGATTAATCTCCATAAGTCAACTTATAACTATACAACCTTTCTAACAAATCAACATATTAATGTTAAAAATTGGTAAAAGTAGACTTTAAAGCTTAGTTGTGAAAATCTAATCCAAATAGTAGTAGTAGAAATGTATACAAATAAAGAAAAATAAGAATTTAATTTTGAATATGACATTTTTTAAAAATTTAAAATTTGGCCAAATTCAAAATTAAATTTTAAATTTAAAAAATATAAATTAGAAATAATTCAAATTTTAAAATTTATAGATTAGAATTAAGAATTAAAATTATCAATAAAACAAAGAAAATCATGTTTACACAATTTGATAATTATTTAATTGGCCTCGTATAGAAAAAATAGTTACAATGGAGCTAAGCTTTGGGGTTTCTTGTTTTCGATCACAACGACCAAAAGAAAGCATTATAATCGACTCATGAATCAAAAATGAATTTTAGAGTAAAAGCTAATTTTCATTTTTTCCGCGTTAAAATCGACTAAAGGAAAAAACCTCGAAAACAAGAAGAAAAATTAATGTTATTAAAACAATAATATATCAAGATAGATCATTAAGTATAAACCTCTAACCAAAAAGAAGTTAAAAAACTAAAAGATGAAATCTAAGTAATTAAGGCATTAGTTCATGATGTCATTATTGGAAAATAATAATGTTTAAAGAAAAATTAAAAAATACACAATTTAAAATATATGAAAGCCTAGTAAGTGTAGCAAAAAATCAAATAACATTAATGAAAAGTCTTGAAGCTTTTAACATATGAAATGGATTTAGTCTAGGAAGTAAACACAAAATACCTACAAGGTATAATAAAAACACAAAAAGAACTATTAAAAAAAATAAAAGAATGTGTTATAATAAAATTTAACAATATATACATATAGAATTTACAAAACTAAGAAAAGGTTTATTTAATATACATAGAAATAATGATCTTGTAAACCATAAATATGATCCCCTAAAAGAACTAAAAATAGAACTACTTAATAGATCAGATGTCTTGATTCCTAAAAATGAAAGAAGAAAAAATGAAGAAAAATCTAATGAAAAAAATATAATTTCAATTTAATGGAATATAGAAAAGAATTAGAGAAATAATTAATGTACCCAGAAAATAGGGATATAGAAAATTTAGTTAGTTTGTTAACACTAACTAATGAAGAATTAGAAAAACATTATAATGAAAAACTTTGTACAAGCAAAGAAAAAGATGATATAACAATAACCAGTGAGACAGATTCTGAACCATAAATCACGACCCAAAAAAATCATATGAATCTAATTTCATTACCAGTTCCTTACCAAAAATGAACATCTAACCCTCATAGAGAAGAAATAAATAGGCAAAGGTCAAAAGAACTTGACACCATAAACAATCACCCAAAATGAAAGAAAGGTTGCATTGGGATACTAAAGGTAATATCCTACCAAAATTCAAACTTTATGATAATTATAAATATGATTTTTTAGATTTGGATTGTATAAGAGATGGGAAACAAGTATTAGATGAATAGGATAGTGTTATGAGTGTACTCATACAAACCTCCCAAACTATACAAACCTTTCAAACTACACAAACAAACTCTTCAATCTATAGGATATTAGTAGCTCATAAAATGACAAAAAATGTTAAAGTTTGGTTTTCAAACTTAATAAACCAACAATATTTATTAATGCTAGGGAATGTTCACATAGGAAGATAATATACTTAGATATATTAATAAATGAGATATGCAAGAAATTTGTTGGAGAAGATAAAAGAAGAACTACACTAAATCAAGTGAAAATGAAATCAATGAAGCCAAATGACACCTAACATATATGAAAATTTGTAATATGTGTTACATAGATTCTTCTATTTGTGAATATGAAATGTATTACTATAAATTACCATCCTCTATGCAGACAATTTATAAGGAAATGTTTTTCCAAAAAATATCTAGAACATTACATAAGACCTTGACAGAAAGTTAGAATCAAAGAAATAGAAAAACTATATCAAACACTCTAGGAGGAAGACTAAGAAGCCTTAAAAGCTGGATAATCATTAAATACTAAGAAAGAAATGAATATAAACAAATAAGAAGAAATGATAAAATATTTTGTGATACAAGAGATTTTAGAATACCATGTAAATATAGATGTAACATAAAACCATACAAACAAAAATACAAAAAATATAAAAAATACTAGAGATTTAAAAAATATAAATTCAAAAAACAAGATTTTCAAAATTATAAAAGAAGATTCAATAAGGAAACCTATAGGAAAATATATTTTAGAAGAAAGAGGTATAAAACTCCTAAAAGCAAGAATTATTGCCCTTTAGGGAAGAAAAAATGCAGATGTTAGATATGTAATGAAGAATGATATTATATGAACGAATATCCAAACAGGCTTTAACATTGGAAATAATTAAAAAATAAATTTCCACATAAAGAAAAAATCTTAGAAGAATCTTTTAAGATGAAATTTGAACCAATCGAAGAATCTGATATAGATGATACTTACAATATTTATCTATTAGAGAAAATTGAAGAGGAAATAACCAACTCAGAATATGAATGATCAGATTATGATTACTTTTTATGAGAAGATAAATGATTTGTATAGTATTACAAATCCAAATAGCACATACATAAAAGTATGACTTAAAATTAAATGATATGTCAGTTATCATTTACACATATATAGATACATGAGCTAGTATGTATGTAGCAAGTGAACATATGTTTTCAGAAGAACATTAAAAACATGCATCAAAAGATTTAATTATAAGAATTACTAATAATACTACAATAAATCTTAATAAAGTTTTAAAAATATAAACATAATGATAGGAGGAGAAAAATTTCATATTCTTACCATATATCAATAGAAAATAAGAGTTGATTTATTAATAGGAAATAATTTTTTAAAATTATGTTAACTTGTCACATAATATTTAGAAAAAATAAGTCTTACAACATTATATAGTGATACCATTTATGTATCAAAAATAAGGAAAGTTTTGATTGTATCAAACCCAACGTTTATGGAACAGCATAAAAAGAAAAAAAATGGTGAAATAAAGCAAAAAAACCTTATTTAGAAAATATTTTATTAGATATAGAAGAGAAACAAAACTCTTTTCTTAATTAAATATACGAAGATAAAACCCTAACAAACATTAGGAAACTATTAAAAACAATAAGCTTAGAAAATTCTTTGGATCTAAAAATAAATAAATCTAAGACGATTGTCAACATAAAATTAAGAGACCTTAACAAGGTTATAAGAGTAAGACCAATGATTTATACTCTAGAAGACATAATTGAATTTGAAACAAAATTCAAGAACTTTTGGAATTGAGAGTCATAATACCAAGTAATTCATCTCACTTTAGTCCAGGATTCCTAGTTGAAAAGAAGCTGAAAAAAGAAGAGAAAAAAAGAGAATGATAATAAACTTCAAAACATTGAATAAAGAAACTATTGATAATGGATACTGTATTTTAAAGAAAGAAGAATTATTATCATTAATAAAAGGAAAGAAATACAAGTTTTGATTACAAAAGTAGATTTTGGCAAATAAGTCTGGATGAAGAATCTTAAAAATTAACAGCATTTAGTTACCCTCAAGAAAATTCCAATGGACTATTGTACCATTTGGATTAAAACAAGCTCCAAGTATCCTTCAAAATTATATGGATAATATATTCAAAAAAAGTACAAAATTTTTTTGTGTCTATATAGATGATATTTAGTTTTTAGTAATGAATTGAATAAATACTATTTGGATATTATTAATATTCTATAACATTGTAGGAAAAAAAGGTAATTATACTTAAAAAAAAGAAAGTAGTACTTGCTCAGTAAAAAATTAAGTATTTAGGGTTGAAAATTGAAGTTGGAAAACATAATCTACAACCTCATATACTAAATAATATTTAGGGATTTCTTAGTGAATTAAAAGATAAAAACCAATTACAAAGATTTTTAGGATGTTTGATATATACAGAAGCATATATCAAAAAACTTGTAGAAATGTAAAAATCTTTACAAGTAAAATTGAAAAAAGATCAAATCTGGAAATGGATAGAACAAGATGCTATTATAGATAAAGTAAAAACAAAGGTAAAAGTAGATGATAAAGATGAATATATTCATCTTTATAGATATACATTAGGATTTTTTCAAGGTCCAGAGTTAAATTATCATAGTAATGAAAAAAAAATATTTAGTAGTTAAAAGAGTTATTAAGAAATTTACAATATATGTTATAAGTTCTAGATTCAATGTTATAAGTTCTAGATTCATTGTTATAATAGATAACAAGAATTTTAGTTATTTCTTAAGAACTAATATTACAGATGATTACAAACAAAGAAGATTAATCAAATGGCAACAGTGGTTCAACCACTACAATTTTGATGTTGAACATTTTCTAGAAATTAGATTAGTTTAGTAGATGCTCTTACTAGAAAGTTAGCACATCTAATTATTTTTATGCTTTTAGAAATAAAACATCTTGATATCAAGACCAAAATAAAGAAAAAAGAGATAAAAATCATACAAGAACAACTCGAGCTATTATACCTCGAGAAATCTCTTATGGAAACAGGAAATAAATAGGAAAAACTTAATCATTCAAAACAACTTTTAGAGTCTAAAAACTCAAAAAAGGAATCTTCATTAAAAATTAAATCTAAAGAAGGTGAAAATTCTAAAGAAAGATTTCAAAATCAAAAGGAAGAACCTAACAGTTCAAAAAAGAATAAAATCTTTGAAAAAAAGCTTAATTGGACAGATGAAGTAGAAAAAGATTTATGTGATCTATAATGGCCCAAAACCAGAAATTTATAACAACTAGGCAGAAGCCAGTATATCTATTATAAGGTTTAGTGGAATAACTCATAGAGCTTTCATGCACAGAATAGAAGATGACGATAGTTATACTAATTACAAAACACCAAAACTAATAACTCTAGAGGAGATAGTAAGAAATTATTCTGCAACACTATAATAACAACCAACAACACCAAGCAAGTTGACAACTCTAGGAAAAGTAGTAAGACCTCCATTACTATTTATAGAAGCAACTCTCCCAAAGACATCAAAGATGGTAAATCATTCAGTGCTATTCAGGGAAACATCCCCAAAAATTCATCAGTCATTGTAGATGAAAAAGACCATTATAGAAGCCTCAACAAACCATAATGGTTAAGTATCTACAATTTTACCAGAAAATCTACTCAAGAACACATTGAAAATATAAAGTTCTACACTATAGACAAGGAATTTCTTGCATAAAGTAAATTCAATATTTTGAAAAGAGCTGATCCAATAACTAATAGAAAACATATATCCATGAATATATTTAAGTGAATTAAATTATTTCCCATAAAAATTCAAAAGATCAATCAAGAACTTCATAAAAAAGATTAAAGTAGTTGACAGACTTGTTTATCTTAGATTTTATAGCTCACTAATAGACTTAAATAAGGAATGATGTATCAGTCCCTACCACTTCATTAAGATAGGGATTTCAAACACAATTAGAGAAGTTCCCAAACCAAAGGCACTTCCAGAAAAGAAATTCAACACAGAAGAACTTTGTATACTAAGAGGTCAAATATTAGGCCAAATTTACTATGAATTTGGGAATATTGACAACTCTATTAAGATCAAAATAAATTATTCAACTAATAAAGTCATCATTATTTCTCATAGTAGCATGGCTCTTCAAGAGGAAGATGATGAAAAAATTATCAAATATGAAACCAATTTTAACAGTAACAACCTGAAAATTGGTCAAGAAATAAGGAAGATGTTATACTTTTATGCTAGAAAAGCCACCAAAGATAACATATGTATTTATTGTATTAAATATCGAGAAGATGAAGATGCGTCATCATCAACATCATAAAAATTGACTATCGGTAGAAAACAACAAAGAAGAATAAAGAGAGGAACTATTGGCAGAAGACGACAAAGAAAATAAAGATGTAGTCCCACATCTTAATCGGTAACATGTGCCAAGGAAAAAAAACAATGGCTACTATTCAAAGTAGAAAAGTAGAAAAGTAGACGAATTATTAAAGCAAGGAGAAAATAATAATTTTTATCTTGTAAACATGGATTCCTTGTATTATAAAAGGAACCTTTATTTTCATTTTAATACATGAAAAAACCAAAGCACATTGCTATGAAAAAACACACAAACCCTAACATAAAAATTCCCTCTATCTAGAAATCCTAAACCAGTAATGATATAACCAATAATTATGAGTGTCTAAGAATCCCTTCAAGGTTCTTAAGGTTCTTAGTTGGCCTTAAGTTTGTAATAATAATTATTTTATGAATAAAATGGAGTTCAGTTACTCTTTCTTAGCAAATCAAAAATTGGATGCCATCTATGTACGGATGTAGAAGGCTCACCATTACCATGAGGGTGTTGAGGTTTGAGCAAAGCCGAGGCATGACTGGTGTAACAAGATGAGATGAACATAAGGAAAGATCGTGGTAGACCCATTAAATTCAAGTATAATAATTGTAAATTTAAACCAATTAAAGATCTTGAATGTTTAAATATTTACTTATATCAAGTGATAATAGTGATAAATATAAAATGAAGATATAAATATCAAAATATTATGATAAGAAAAACTAACTAATAGGAATTAACAAACATTAAACAATTAGTTTGAAAGAAATTAGAATGAAAGATACAAATCTAATTTTATTAAAAAAATTGATAAAGTTTCTCTTAGCATTAAATGAATATTTTAAAGATGTGGATTATAAAACTTGTCTTGAAAATTTTAGAAGGTTTAATATTTTACTAAATATCTATACAGATTATATTTAAGATATTATAAACATAATAGATCATCCTGTATCAAGGGTATTGAATGACTATTTTAGTCAAAAATGTCTTCTTAGAAGAAAATGAAGAAAGAAAAAGAGAATTTAGTAACCTTATGTTTGGTTATTATATCTTTGAAGATTATAGATACACTATATGTGCATAAACATGTGGTTGTATGGATTCATACACTCTATTTTAATAATTATAAAAATTATGAAAATAAAAATTAAATTATCTTTAAAATTATATAATTGTAAGAATTAACAACTAACGTTAAAACAGTTAGTCCTAAATTGGTATAAAACTATTAGGAATATTAATAAAATATGGATGGAAAAGTTAACACCATTAGTTTTGAAGATATCAATAGTATTAACCATAAAGTCTAGGACATTCAAGAATTTTTTACAAACCTCGAGAGTATAAATGAATATATGCTAAAACTCAAGAGTATTTTAGATATATATCATTGGTAGCAAAAGTGTTCATAACATTTAACTTGTCACAAAAATGTTCCAACTATATTTTCATTAATATTTATATCATTTTAACAATTTTGTTTTAATATAATTAGTTTTTTAATAATATATTTAATATCTAAATTTTAAGATTTAATTGTATGATATAATTTCTTTTATATATAAAATTTTATTTTTAATCTAATATGAAAAATATATGTTTACAATGTAATTAAATATATATTTTTTAAAGTTGTATCTAAATATGTTTGTTTTATCAAGGAATAAAAGTTTTAAAGTTGTATCTAAATATGTTTGTTTTATCAAGGAATAAAAGTGAAACTATACAAAAAAAAAAACTAAGTAATTTATATATTAAAATAACTTAAAAATAAATAAAAAAAATAAATATTAACAAACTAAAATATTAAAGTAATTTTCACGACCATTTAAACGTGGAAGATACTTTTCTACTGACCTAAAACGCCCATAAAACGTATTGAACCCTTATCTTTTTTAGTTTGGCTTCTTTTTCTTTTTCAAAAGCTTTGAAATTTTGGTTGGGGGTTGAGGGTTCCACTTTGAAGTGAATGACCAACCATTACGTCCACACTTCAGCATCTTCCCAATAGTCAAATTTGATAATTGAAGTCAAGGTTCTAAGTTTTAACTTTTAAGTAGGCTGTTAATTGTAACGGTGAACCGGTGGTTTGTACAATTCCTGTCAGATACAGAAAGACGTTTAGTCCAAGCTCTCCTCTTCTCCTTCAGGTGATAACTACAACAGTACAACTCGAGAAAACTATTTCCTTCATCTCAATTTTACTTCACTTCTATGTAACTTCATATTTTTTTTAATTAAAAACTTTTGACCCTTTCTTTATTTATATTCTTTATTCAATTCATCCCCCTCCGTTTTGTCGGTCCGTCAGTAAGAAACTGTATAAGTGTACTCCGAAATATATAAAGATCATATCTTTACTGAACCACTGTTTTTTTTAGTCTTTCAATTCCCTTAAACATCTTGCAAAGGTAACTTCCAGATTTAATTGATATTAATTTGTATTTAATAAATACAGTTGCAACGCTTTGTAACCTTTATTGATAACATTTTAGATATTGGATCGTCTCCTTTCTTAATTGTTTTCTATTGATCGGAAAACGACGGCTACTAAACCATATAATCCGTTGATAGATTAGTTTATGGGTTCATGTTCAAAGGTATTGATTGAATTTTAGTACTTTTCGTTTGTACTGTTTTCCCAGCTAAAGCTACCCACCACCTTCTTATTCGACTTCCTTGCAACTTTGTATCCTGTGTAATCTTAATTTTCATTTCTTGTTTCAATTTTATAATCCCCTTTTGATTTCTTCAAATCAAGCTTTTAACTACTGTTTAATTAATTTCTTTCCTTTGTAGCTATGGAGCATTTGATTGGTGTTTAAGTAAGGGGATTCTAAACTATGTTATATCTGGCTTTATAATTTTTTTGAAAATAAAATAATAAATAAATGTTAATGTTAAGGGGAGTTTATTATTGATTTCCATTATTGTTCTCATATGTGTTTTCCTCAGAAATCAAACAGAAGATTAACTGAAATTTATGTGTATTTTGTCACTGAATCAGTTTCTGTTGGGTTATTCAGTTTTTAAAGGTTGTGACTTTAATTTCTATTTATATGGGGTCTCTATTGAGAATAACTTTTTGATATGTTTTGTAGGTTGAGTAAGTCTGGAATTTAGTTCAGGTAGTATGAATGAAAGCTGCAGCAATGCAAGTGCAAGCTCCAGCTCTAGTCTAAACAGCTCTCAGGATACAGAGGATGACCAAACTATTGCAAGTATCTTAGCACATGAAAAGCTTAAAACTGCTGGCAGGCTTGGGAAGAGACTTTCGCATTTAGATTCAGTCCCAGTATGTTGCTCAATATGTCCATTTTGTTCTTGTCTTTCAACAAAAAGCTTAAAAGTATACGTGTCACACTAATGGTCTCTTGATAGAATCCCCTATACTTCATAGATAATTTATTATTGTATGTGTATTTCAATGAGTATGATCTGAATTGTGTTTTCATCAGTAACGACGTCTTGATAACTACGGTTGTATAATGGAAGGAGATGTTTCATCTTATAGATTCAACTAGTTTCATCTTATATATTATTTCACTCTTTCATATTCATCTCTATGACCTGGTTGGAAGAAATTTTAATAGAACATATTCAGTATTAATCGTTTGCATTCTTTATGGGAGCAAAGAAAATCTTTCATTAAGCTTTGGAACACAAACACTAGGATGGACAGAAAGACCTAACCATTAATTGCAGGATTCAAAATACTGAAATAAGTAGTATCTGCTGGGCTGCTGTAAATTTTTTGGCAAGTGCAAGCTAAAATGTCATTCTAGTAAAGTTGTTTGTGGTGCAGACTGAAGATGAACAATAGTCTCATAACCATTTATTAGGCTTTGTTTGAAAGTGAACCTGGAAACAATTCTTTGTATATGAACATACAAAGGATGACAAAAATCAAATTTCTAGCACCTTTTGCATGTCCTTTTTGTGTATCTGTGGTTGCTTCTAAGTAAAACCTTAAGCTTTTGAACCTTCTTACAGACTTTTGGGACTCACTATAAACATCTCTATACACATACTCTATTGTGATAATAGTCAAATTGTTGCAACTATGTTGTTTCCTCAAGGAAACCATGCATTTAAAATCTGAGTATGTTATTCTTGCAATGTTGTGTCTATGTCCGTGTCCGTGTCCAAAAATTGGGCAGTTTATATCTGTGTCCTAAAATTATAAGTTTAGCAAATCAGATGCCAAGCGAGTCCGAGTAACATAGATGTTAAGCTCTGCATATTGGCTTGTTATTTGAGTATTCTTGGTTCATTGTGTTTGCAGCATGCTCCCCGGGTTAACGGAGAAATACCTGATGTTAATGATGCTACCTTGGACCATGAGCGGCTATTAGAAAGGTTGTCATTTTATTATGAATTCTCTTAAGCTTTTTTACTTGCCGTTTGCTTTATCAATGCTTACTATAGTTTTTAGCTGCTTTGAATCTAACATTTTCATAGATTATCCGTGAAGTTATTTAACCATAATATCTCTTTTCAAATATTTCTTAATGAATTGGCTACTTCTTGCTTAGATTTTTATTTGGTTCAAATTAGAAAAATAATGACTCCAGAAAATGTTCGAGTGCTTCTTGGCAATATAAGATTGAGCTTTCAAAGTGCAATATTTATGAACTGTACTAGAATTTGTAATAGATAAAAAGATTGTATAACTGTACAAGTAAGATGGCAATAATGTTCTCTAAAAATTTGGCATTACATCTTCTTCTTTTTTAATTATTAGAACATTTAGTTAAATAAAAATAAAAATTTCTACAGCCGTGATTATATTTTCTTATGCTCAGGTTATCAACATATGATTTAGCTGAATTTCAAATTGAGGGCGATGGGAATTGCCAGGTTTGGTTTCATAGAACACATGACCAGTCTATTATTTTATGTTAGGCATGTTGTTTGCATCTCTATGGGTATATAGAATTTTCCATTAGCCAAAGTACTTTCTTTATGAAGTTATTCCTACTCATTCTCTAGTTTACGTCCCCGGCCTTATCGGACTAAATACCATAGTGAAATTTTTGTCGAACATGTGGCAGTTTCGAGCATTAGCAGATCAATTGTTTCGCAATCCAGATTACCACAAGCATGTTAGAAAGCAAGTGGTAAAGCAGGTACAATGTTTAGAATTATTTATATGGGTTATTTTATCAATTTCAAAAGATAGTTTGCCTGAGATTTATGTTCCACTTCTGCTAAATACTATGGTTTTTAAATTGTTTGCAATACATCTGATATTGGACTAACACAGTTCTTGGCAAGGATAGTTAACTACCTAGTATAGAGTTTGACATTGGTTTTCATATTATTTACCTCCGGTACAAGGCTTCAGTTGCATGGGAATTTAGTTAAATCCAATAAGATAACAGATATTTACATTATTCTTGCTGTTCAGATACTGTTAAACTGAAAATTTGACAATGCTAGATTTCTTTATATTCTGAATGTTTCAAAACTAAATAACTAGAACAACTAAATCTGTTGATATGTACAGGTTTTATGATAATGCAAAAGGTTGATTACTACTTCAATGAAGCAAAAGAAAATTTAAATTCTTTGGTGGTCAAAACATAATTTTATATAAAAAGGTTTTGTTGATATGTAGTGAATTTCTAAAATATCAATGAACTCAGTAAGAAATTGAACATTTTTCCTTCAACATTATCCCCCTTTTATTTTGTCTTGTTTTACAATTGTACTTTCTCTGCGTCCTACCACTAAGCAAGTTGAAACCTTAAGATGGCTCTTTCTCAACAATCCTCATACATTAAATTCTTGTCAAGGTCTTATAAATTCAATGTTACCTTTCTTTCAAAATTGTAAGGAATTGGACTCAAATTCATTTTATATTTTGATAAATGACGTGTTCTCGTCAGTTCTCTCTATATGTGTTTTTCATGTCTTTTTTTTTCCAGATAAAGCATCACAGAAAATTATATGAAGCTTATGTACCAATGAAGTACAGTAGCTATGTGCGGAAGATGAAAAAGTAAAATAACTGTTTTTGATGTCTATTGAGTTTTTTCTGAAAAAATTCAAACATTTATTTTATTATTATTATCTCCCATTCTTACAGAGTTAAATGACTTAAATCAGTCTTTTTCTAAAACATTGTATTGTACTAGATCTGGGGAGTGGGGAGATCATGTTACACTACAAGCAGCTGCGGACCAAGTAAGTTCAACTTAACAACCCTCGTTTTTCTTTTATTTTAAGTCGTGAAAATTTACATTCTTCCAAAATTCAAATTTATTTTATCAAGTTATGTTTTCAATTTATCTGTCCTGGTTGTATAATATTGAGCTCAAACAAATATATGTAATTTTTCTGGACCAATTACGAATTATTATAAATAAATAAATGCCTCTTTTGTTCATCGATTTCTTTTATGGTCTGTTGGTTACTCAATTCTTGTATCATGAAGGTGTAAGCACTGTAATTTTTCTTTTTTCTTTTTCAAAGTTGAATATTTTTAGGAAGCGCCATCCTAGTCAATATATGTATTCAAGATTGTCCATTTCGGTCCATTTTGAGCTGACACTTTTTAAAACATAGCATTAATGAGAATGAACTAAAGAAACAAAATTCTTAGAAAAAAATGACATTCTTATTTTTAAAACACCTTATGGAATACATTTTATATTAGTATTTTCCTTTCTTACTCTGTTAGTGCAAAATTTTTGGCTTTTGTCTAAGAAGTTATAGCTTTGTGCAGTTTGGGGCCAAAATTTGTTTAGTCACATCTTTTCGAGATGCATCCTATATTGAGATACTTCCAAAAGATGGGAACCCTAGTAGAGGTATACAAATACTTTATCTGCATGGAACGTTCAATTTTTTTTTTTTCATTTGAGCCAAGCCCGATATTTCTTCTATTTTGGACTAATACGAATATATCATGTATCTCTCTGATTATTAAGTTGAGAACACTTTTATATATCATAATTATATCACAATTGACGTGATAATTTTGCATAGGATACAATTATGGATTCGATTGTACTTATCAATGCTAATGTATCATATTAGTTGTGATTTTTATCACAAATTTTTGATAAATAGACTTTTTCTTGAGCTAAACTAAAAGGATTTTCTATGCAGTTGGGGATCCCATGAAAAGAGGATAATTACTATGAAATTTACATATCAAAATATATTAAAAATAAATCAATAAAATAGAGAGAGAAAGAAAGAAAGAAGAAGAATAAAACTTTTTGCTCTAGAAAATTAATAGCATGTATTCTATGATTTGCATTGTAACTTTTTATTTCCTCCCTTTCTCATGACAGAGCTTTGGCTAAGCTTTTGGAGTGAAGTTCATTACAATTCATTATATGCTACTGCAGGTAATAAATGCAATTATGATAAACCGTATTAAGCTTACTTGCAAATTTAACCTTTTTCTTCTTTTAAACCATATTTATAGACATTCCAACAAGAGTTCCCAAAAAGAAGCACTGGCTTTTCTAGGATTATTATCTCGTAAGATTTAAAGTTCAATGGTATGTATTAACTCCTCACTTTTTATGTTAGCATTTGGCTGCCTATTTTTATGCTATTAAATCTGATTTAATTTGCTCTTTTATTGTCTCTTAATATAGGGGTTATACTGTGTATATGTTAATGGAGACCACCATGCTTGCCAAATGGCCTTTGTGCCAGTCCAGAGTCTATAGACATAGGTTAAGCTTCCCGAAGACAGATAAGGCTATTTGCTTTATTACTCATCAGGAAAAAGCATCCACATTTATTTATTGGAAAATTAAAGCACAAAGTTGGATATCAAAATTTTGCAATGTAACAATTTTATGTAACTGTGTTAGATGCCTTTGATATTTGTGTTCATGTCCATGTTACATGCCATGGTTGGACTCCTCTCTTCTATTATTTTAATAATTATGTTCATTAAACTATTTAGATAATAATCAAATATATTTTTATACATTTATCACTCTCCACAAGTGTTAACTCTATATACATGTGATTGAGTTAAACAAGACTTATTAGCTAATGCAAACAATAAATCAAGTGATTATTATGCATGGATTGATGAATAAATAAATAACACATGGGTAGTTATATCTTAGTGTCAACAACAAGTATACTTACTAATTAAATATTATTTTCTAAGTGTAAGCAATAAGTATATTCGTTAATAAAGAATTATTTCTTTGAGTATAAGCAACAAGTATACTTGATAAACAAGTATTATTTCTCTATATATAATGGCCATATATTATAAAATTGTATTCAATCTTTCTCCATGATTTTATATAGTTACAACTATCAAATACAAAATTACAAACTTCTTTATTTGTCTTTGTCTTCTTTCATGTTGCACTTTTTCTTCTTTATCATTCAATCATGATGCTTTCGTCTTCTTCTTTACTATATTCCATTTCAATTGCTATCTTGTCATGTTATTAGAGCATTCTAAGTTTAATAAGCTTCTGAATCCATTCAACAATATCGAACTTGGTCCTATAAACTCACGCCATTGTTAAGCATACTATAATTGTATTTGATTTTTCTAAAAGCTCTAGTCATCTTGATAGAGATTCATACATTTTTTCCAATATACTTAAAATTAGGAAACAACAATTATACAATCTAAAAATGTTAGATTTTAAAAATTTTACACAAATGAATATGCTCTTAAACCATTTCTTTTCAAATTTCTTGATAACAACTCGATGAATCCTAAATATAAACACTAGGAGAAACAAGATGCCTTATTCAAGTGTTGAATTATGTCTTGCGTTACAAATGACCTCTTAAACATATCTCAGGTTTGATACAACCTATGATGATTAGCTTAAACTTGAAAAATCATTTACTTTTAAGTTACGTGCTAAGGTAATTTAATTTAGAAAAGAACTTCAGAGTTTAAAGAAGGAAAATCTATTCATAGTTGAGTATATGTTAAAAGTTAAAATGTTAGTAAATGAGTTATATGCATTTTATTATGGCTTGAGTGAAGAACAACATTTGATGACAGTACTTGGTGGATTGAATGAATCTTATGATAATGTTTTCTCTACTTTAACAGAGAGGATATTAAATGAAAATGTGATAGTAGATGATGCTAAAGCTTTGTTAATAAGTCATGAACTTAGACCAGAAAGGAAGAGATCAGTTGTAGTTTCACCATTGGATATATTTAACCTCACACAAAGCAACCAATCTCCAAAATATGCCTTACTGATGCTAGTTCTTCATTTAACCAATCACAAAGTGTGTAACAACAAGTTTGCTATAACTTTGCTATATCTCAACAAGATTTCATTAGACAAGGATATTATCAAAATGATATCAGAGATAGAGGAGATAGAGGGTATAGAAAAGGAATAGGAAAAACATAGTGTCAACTATATGGAAAGCTTGGCCATATTGTAGCAACATGTGTGGTTCAGGTTTGACAAAAAAACTTTCACCTATTCAAGGGCCTGCTAAAGGAAGACTACCATTTATACCACCACATCACTTACACAATATGCCCTATCCTTCAATAGCACCACATATGCAACCTTCCTCGTGACCTTTTGAGAGACAAGCCATGAATGCTTCGATTGCCTATGAACCTTTACCTTCACACAATTTTATCCAACCAACCTTTTTTCAGAATCATTATATGTCTTATTTTATGAATGCTACATTATCTAGCTTTCAACCATACTTTCACAACCATAATGTCATATTCCTTTACCAGCGGTATTATATGCATTACCACCTATTTCATAGTTTCCAACTGAACCTCAGTGGTTGCTTAATTCTGGAGCTAACAATCATGTTGGAGTTAATCCATTTTCTTCACCTATTACTCCACAAAAAACCTTGCTTCTCAAAAATATATTACATGTTCTTAACATTGCAAAAATTCTTCTTAGTGTTTCACAACATGCTAAAGATAACAATGTATATTTTGAATTTTATTCCTCTCATCGTTTTATAAAGGACCATGTGACAAGAGAAATCGCTCTAGGGTCAACTTCACAATGGACTTTATGGTTTTGATTTAGCTCTATCCAAATCTCATTCGTCTTCTTCCAGGGCATAAATTCATCCTTCATGTTAAGAGTCACACTTTGTGTTAACTTTATACAACCTTCACGACTTGTAATTCAATGTTTGCTCTTGGTTTACAACATCAACGAATGGGCCATGCTTCTATTTTAGTTATAAAAAAGGCATTGTCTAGTTGTAATATTTATTTTACTAGTAATAAAACAAATGTTTTATGTATAGCATATGAAACAAGAAAAGTCACGAACAACCTTTTTGTCTAGATTTAGTTATACATCAATTCCTTTACAAGTTGTGCATTTAGATGTTTGGGTTGCAATAATTGTTTCTAAAAATTGTTTTCAATATTATGTTCATTTCATTGATGAGTTTAGTCAATATATTTGGATCTATTTCTTAAAAAAAAATGATGTTCCAAAAATGGAATATACAAGTGATAACTGTATTTTATATAGTTATTTTCAACTATTTTATTAATTACAATTGCTAGATTCTCTCTATTTTTAGTTAATTTTAGTTTAATAAATTAGGATTTACTGTTTTTTCTAAATTTTAAGAAAATCAAATAAAATGTATTGAAAACGCTCTTAATGGTAAATTTTTGTCCAAAAATATAATTTCAAATAAAATAGTGATTAATTGCAATTTATAAAAGTTGAAAATATAATTTAAATTAAAATCGGGCTTAGTTGTAATTATTAAAAGTTTAAAATTTAATTTAAATTACCAAAAGGGCTAAATTGCAATTAACCAAAGTTTAAAATGTAATTTGAAATATATTTAAGGGTGAAAATATAATTAATAAAAGTTATTTTTCTTCGCAGGAGAGAAGTTCCACGCGTCAACATCCACGCGTACAACGTGGTCCGTCCGATCAAAGCATAAACGGTCAGGATTGGAGCGTGTATATCAAACCCGACCAAAGAGAATGGATGCAGGATTTATTACATCGCGCGGCTCGGCGTGCAGGGTGGGACCCACATGTCGGCTGCGTAGATTCCCTCGAGGCGCATCGATCGCTGTTGGATGAGTTGAACGGTCCAGATTGAAGCACATTGAACGAAGTTGTCGCGCATCGAGCCGCTCGTCTACAAATCCTGTGTGACGCGATACATCAAAGCCGCGTGCACCCTCGTGTATCAACGGTAAATAAGCAGCCACGTGTCTCATAAATATTCCAACGAATCACATGGTGACACGTGGCATGTATTTGGTGAAATAAAAACACAGAAACCGCGCCCATTTCCAGCCGTTAATTGATTCCAACGTGAGGATTCGTGTGCGAAGCGTTCTTCATGCGCCCGGCCTTACGATCCAATGAAAAGCTGCCACGTGTCGCTTTGTTTCGCTCAGCAAATCACATGGTGACACGTGGCATGCGTAAAAAGAGAAAAAAAAATCAAAAAACGCGCAGAATGTTTTCACGCGTGCTCCCTATACATTTTTGTCCCCACTTTTAATATAAAAAAATAAATAAAAAATAAGAATTGAAAAGTGGGATATATTTTTATACGCGTTATTTTGATTTTTGAGTTTTTTTTTTCGTTTTTAGTTTTGTTTTTCCTCTCTCAGTTTTTTTTGTTGCTCTCGCAGTTCTTGCGAATTTTCTTTCTTGTATCATTTTTCAGTTTTCTTTCTTCTTTGCGTGTTACACAAAAACACGCAGAGTGTTTATTTAACATTGTATGTTGTATTTTCTTAGGGAAATTACGGAGAAAGAAGACAACAAAGAAGAAGAAAAGGGAAGAAATTTATTGTTCATTGAGGAATCGTGAAAGAGTTTTTTTTCTTATCTATTTTCTTTTAATTTTTGTTTCTCTGCAATATTTTACTTTTGTTGTGTTGTAATTTTAAATTCTGCTATTAACTAATACATTTATTCTAGGATTGGAGTGTAACGTAAATTATGAAACTTGAATTAATTATTTTTGAATGATTTATGAAACTGTTTTAAGTTGTTTATTTTATCTGTGTTTAATGCTTTTAATTATCGGAAGATTGATTAACTGATATGTGACACTTAAATAAACTTGAAAAAGGTATTTTTGTGTGCTGCTCGTGATAAAATAACGTATATACATAAGGGATAGAAGTATACTTTTATTGTATGTGTGACTGTTTGAGAACTCAGAACTTAATAAATCTGGTTGAATTTAATTCTCATAGGAATATAGTGAATTATTTTAACTAGGTGTGTCTGTATAGAGCTTGAAAGAGATATATGGATAAATTAGGAGTTCTTGGTTAACAACTTAAAACACGAGAACATAAATCAAGAGAGAATAAAATATTCAAGTGGATTAATTTGGGTGAACTGCAATCCTACAATTTTCGTACAATCTATTAAAAAAAATTAATTAAGACAAACTGCAACAAATTATTGATTGTTTGGATAACATCAGGTTTAAATAATTTTAATAGTCAACAAACGTTAGTAATAAATCTCCGTGGGAACGATTTTTACTTGCAAATATTATTACTTGTGACCGTGTATACTTGCACGATTTTTGTGTGTTGTAAAACACACAACAAATTTTTGGCGCCGTTGCCGGGGATTTATTTTATTAATTTTGTTGATATTAATACCAATTAATCTGATTTTAATTCAAAAAATATATTTTTTTTATTTGTTTGATTGCTTTGTGTTACTTGCTTGGATTTGTGTGTTTATTTATGGTTTAAATTTAATTTATATATTATATTAGATTTAATTTTGGATAGAGTGGGACTTTGTATGCGACGCATAAGAAATCTTGACTTATTTCCATTAGATCTAGAAATCCATAGAACTACTTTGAACTTAAAGAAAAATAATAAACAAGAAACCTTAGAACATCTAGCTATAGATAATGAAATTCCAGAAGTAGAAGAACCAAGATCCTTAAGAGATTATGCAGTGCCCATGGTTGGCGGCATCCATTCAAGCATTAGGAGACCTTCAATTCAAGCTAATAATTTTGAAATTAAGCCTGCAATAATTCATATGATTCAGACTTCGGTTCAATTTGGTGGTTTACCCCACGATGATCCAAACTCCCATATATCAAATTTTCTTGAGATTTGCGACACATTTAGGCATAATGGAGTCACTGATGATGCTATTCGGTTGAGACTTTTTCCCTTTTCACTTAGGGATAAGGAAAAGAGTTGGTTGAATTCATTACCATGTGGTTCTATCACTACGTGGGAGGATTTGGCTCAAAAAAATTTAGCCAAATATTTTCCACCAGCAAAGACTGCACGGATGAGGAATGAAATCACCACTTTTATGCAGTTTGACTCAGAGTCATTATATGAAGCTTGGGAGAGGTACAAGGAGCTACTTCGAAGATGTCCTCACCACGGATTACCGAAGTGGCTTCAAGTTCAAACATTTTATAATAGTTTGATGGGTCAAACTAGAAACATGATTGATGCTGCAGTAGGTGGTGCTTTAATGGGGAAATCAATTGATGAAGCATACAACTTATTAGAGGAAATGGCCTCAAATAGTTATGAATGGCCATCAGAGAGGATGTTGCCTAAGAAAGCAGCTGGAATTCATGAGATTGATGCTATGACTGCTTTAACTGCACAAGTATCTGCTTTGGTGAAAAAGATGGATACTATGGGTGTCCATTCTATTCAGAGTCCTTTTGTTGCATGTGAAATTTGCAATGGAAATCATGCCAGTGAGAGATGTCCTCATAACTCTGAATCTGTTAATTTTGTTTCCAATTATAATAGGAACCAAAACAATCAAAACAATCCCTATTCCAACACTTACAATCCAGGGTGGAAGAATCACCCTAATTTTTCTTGGAGTAATAATCAAGGCCAATCATCTTCTATGAAGCCCACTCATCCACCAGGTTTTCACAATCAAGCCCCACAACAAGAGAGAAAGCCTTCATTGGAAGATATGTTTGCTCAATACATGGCTAAGAATGAGGCTATTCTCCAGAATCAAGCAACATCTATTAGAAATCTTGAAGTTCAATTGGGTCAATTAGCTACTGCTGTCAACAACCGCCCTCAAGGAGTTTTACCCAGTGATACCGAAGTCAATCCAAAAAGGGAAGGAAAAGAGCATTGTAAAGCAGTTACATTGAGAAGTGGAAAAGAGTTAGAAGAAATACACAAGCCCATTTCTCCGCCAACTCTTATTGTTGAAGCTATTGACCTAGAGAAACAAGATAGTGGAGAAGAAATAGCTGAAGAAAATGAAGCATCAACAAAACCCATAATGAAACCAGCTTTAGAAAGTCTCAAGTCGTATAAGCCACCAATTCCATTTCCTCAACGCTTCCATAAGCAAAAGCTTGATAAGCAATTCTCCAAGTTTCTTAAAGTATTTAAGAAACTTCATATAAACATTCCTTTCGCTGATGCCTTGGAACAAATGCCTAGCTATGTGAAAATCATGAAAGGCATTTTGTCTAAGAAGAGAAGGTTAGGTGATTTTGAGACAGTTGCTCTCACAGAGGAGTGTAGTGCCATTCTTCAGAAGAAGCTACCACCTAAGCTTAAAGATCCAGGAAGTTTCACCATTCCTTGTACTATTGGTGAGAAATTTTTTGGTAGAGCTCTGTGTGATCTGGGTGCAAGCATTAATTTGATGCCACTATCCATCTATCAAAGACTTGGATTAGGAGAAGCACAACCGACCACTGTAACTCTTCAACTTGCAGATAGGTCTCTGAAACACCCAAGAGGCATTATAGAGGATGTGCTTGTCAAGGTTGACAAGTTTATCTTTCCTGCAGATTTCATAATTCTTGACATGGAGGAAGATAAAGAAATTCCTATTATTTTGGGGAGACCATTTTTAGCTACTGGTAGGACTTTGATTGATGTTAAAAAAGGTGAGCTCACCATGAGAGTTCAAGACCAAGAGGTAACTTTCAATGTCTTTAAAGCTATGAAATTTCCAAGAGAATCTGATGATTGCTTTAGAGTTGACATGGTGAATGCGTTAGTTGAAAACAATTTCGTGGAAAACTGAGTAATGCGATGCTTTGGAACTTGCACTTGTGAATGACAATGTTATTGATAACTGTGATTCTCTTGAATATCTCAAGTTACTTGAAGCATCTCCACAACTCTTTAGTCCATGGCTGAAGAAGAGGCATCACAAGTTGCAACACCATCTAAGTTTACCTATGTGAAGCCATCTATGGAACAGAAACCATTATTAGAGCTTAAGCCACTACCTAACCATCTAAGGTATGCTTATTTGGACGAAATGTCTACAATGCCTGTGATTATTTCAGCATCTCTAGATGATGATCAAGAAAAGAAGCTGTTAAGAGTGTTGAGAAATTACAAGTTAGCATTAGGGTGGTCGATAGCTGACATTAAAGGAATTAGCCCTGCAATATGCATGCACAAGATCTTGTTTGAGGAAGATTTCAAGCCTACTATTGAGCATCAACGTCGTTTGAATCCAATCATGAAGGAGGTAGTAAAAGATGAAATCATTAAGTGGTTAGATGCAGGTATTATCTATCCTATTTCAGATAGCTCTTGGGTCAGCCCAATTCATTGTGTTCCAAAGAAAGGAGGAATTACAGTGGAGACTAATAGCAATAATGAGCTGATTCCTACAAGGAAAGTGACGGGTTGGCGGGTATGCATGGATTATCGGAAGCTCAACAAGGCCTCACGAAAGGATCATTTTCCCCTTCCATTTATTGATCAAATGTTAGACATGGCAGGTGACATTCTTTTTATTGTTTCTTGGATGGATATTCGGATACAACCAAATTGCTATCGCACCAGGGATCAAGAGAAGACCACTTTCACTTGTCCATATGGAACTTTTGCTTTTCGAAGAATGCCGTTTGGATTGTGTAATGCTCCAGCAACTTTTCAAAGGTGTATGATGGCTATCTTCTCAAACATGGTGGAAGATTTTATTGAGATATTTATGGATGACTTCTCAGTGTTTGGAGATTCATTTGATATGTGCTTACATAACCTTTCTTTGGTCCTACAAAAATGCGAAGAAACAAATTTGGTTTTAAATTGGGAAAAGTGCCACTTTATGGTAGAAGAAGGTGTGGTTCTTGGCCATCTAATTTCATCCAAAGGAATTGAAGTGGATAGGGAAAAGATTGAAACCATTGAGAAACTACCACCTCCAACATCGGTGAAAGGAATTAGAAGCTTTCTTGGTCATGCAGGATTCTATAGGCGTTTCATAAAAGATTTTTCCAAGATATGTAAGCCTCTTTGCAATCTTTTGGAGAAAGATACAAAATTCACATTTGACGAAGAATGTTTTGAAGCTTTCCGGGTTTTGAAAGAAAAGTTGATCACGGCTCCCATCATTATTGCACCAGATTGGAATCTACCTTTTGAGCTCATGTGTGATGCCAATGATTTTGCAGTAGGAGCGGTTTTAGGACAACGAAAAAAGAGAGTTTTCCATGCCATATACTATGCCAGCAAAACTTTGACCGAAGCTCAACTAAATTATGCTACCACTGAAAAAGAATTACTTGCTGTTGTATATGCTTTTGAAAAGTTTCGATCCTACCTAATCGGAACTAAGGTGACAGTTTATACTGATCATTCTGCTATAAAATATATTATGCCTAAAAAAGATGCAAAACCGAGATTGATTAGATGGATCCTCCTATCGCAAGAATTTGATTTGGAGATCAAAGATAAGAAAGGAACCGAAAATCAAGTGGCTGATCATCTATCGAGATTGGAGAATAATGATGGAGCCGTGGACAAGACTATCATTGGTGAGACTTTTCCTAATGAGCAACTATTTTCCTTTAATCATAGAAGTGTGCCATGGTACGCAGACTATGTTAATTACATCGTAAGCAATGTGCTCCTACCTGAAATATCTTTCCAACAGAAGAAAAAATTCCTACACGATGTTAAGTACTATTTATGGGATGAGCCTTACTTGTTTAAGCATTGTGCAGATCAAATTATCAGAAGGTGTGTCCCAAAGGAAGAAATTGAAAATATACTTAAACATTGTCATTCTTCAGCCTATGGGGGCCATTATGGAAGAGAAAGAACATCGGCTAAGGTTCTTCAATCTGGTTTTTACTGGCCAAATTTATTTAAAGATGCACATTTCTTTGTCTCACAATGTGACAGGTGCCAAAGAGTTGGTAACATTTCTAAGAAACATGAGATGCCTCTAAACAACATTCTTGAGGTAGAAATATTTGACGTTTGGGGAATTGACTTCATGGGGCCCTTTATCTCTTCCTACAACAACCTTTACATTCTGGTTGCTGTGGATTATATTTCTAAGTGGGTAGAAGCGATTCCCTTGCCTACCAATGATTCCAAAGTGGTGTTGAATTTTCTAAAGAAAAACATTTTTACTCGTTTTGGCACCCCAAGGGCAATCATAAGCGATGGTGGAACTCATTTTTGCAACAAATCTTTTGAAACCCTCCTTGCCAAATACGGTGTCACTCACAAGATTGCAACTGCTTATCATCCTCAAACAAGTGGACAAGTCGAGATATCAAATAGAGAGGTGAAGAGGATTTTGGAGAAGACGGTAAATCCTTCAAGGAAGGATTGGTCTAAGAGGTTGGATGATGCACTCTGGGCATACCGAACAGCATACAAGACACCCATTGGGATGTCCCCATATCGGTTGGTTTTTGGGAAAGCTTGTCATCTCCCGGTTGAATTAGAGCACCATGCGTATTGGGCTATCAAGAATTTAAATTTTGATTTAGGCGTTGCTGGCGAAAAACGTCTCCTACAACTCAATGAGATGGATGAGATTCGTTTACACGCATATGAAAATGTTGAGATTTATAAGGAAAAGACGAAGAGGTGGCATGACAACAAAATCTTGCATCGACACTTTGAACCAGGACAGAAAGTATTGCTCTTCAATTCTCGTTTGAAGTTCTTCTCAGGAAAATTGAAATCTAAGTGGTCAGGGCCTTTCATTATTACCAAAGTACACCCATATGGGGCTATTGAGATTAAAGGTGAAGAATCACAAATTACCTTCCAAGTGAACGGGCAAAGACTCAAACATTATTGGGGGGGTGACATTGATCGTCAAAAGTCCACTATTTTCTTATCTGATCCAACCTAAAGCAAGGAGAAAGGCAGTCAAGCTGATGACTCTAAATCAAGCGCTTCTTGGGAGGCAACCCATGTGTTTTAGTTTTTATTTATTTATTTATTGTATTTTAGAACATGTATTAGTTGCATATTTCTTCATTCTGTTTCTTTGTTTTGATAGGTGTAAATCGGAGGAGGTAAAACAATTTTGGATTTCAATCTCACAAGTCAACTCACCATTCAGGGAAGTTTCTTTTAACACATCTCCTTTGTTCTTTAATTTTCACACATTGGGGGCAATGTGCATATTAAGTTCGGGGGTGTTGAGATTAAACTTATTTGAAATACTGCTTGATATTGTTGCGTGTCTAGTTTTGTTTGTTTGGTTGATTGAAGATATGTTGCTATGAATAGTGATTTATTTTTATTTCTTTGATTTAAATGATGCATATCTCTTTGAAAAAAAAACAATTTGAATATTGTCTAAGTGATGAATAATTTTTACGTATGTTTCATTTTACAAGAATAAATATTCATGAGCACTAGTCTTGATTTTTGAAGTTGCTATGATAATTTAGAGAAGGTTTATATGAGTGTGAAATTCGATTGATTTTTGTGGTGTCACAGTTTTTAGAATTTGTTTGATTTTCTCTCGAGGCGAAATTATAGATAACATTTAACTAAGAAAATGATTTAGGCCATCTTTGGATCGTTTGAACCTTTCTATCTACCTTCACATGCTTTATCTATAGTATACCTCTTTTGAGCCTCAAAGTTTACATATATATTTTTCTCATTTCAAAAGCCTATCTAAAAAATATATATATATGTGTGTAGATATACCTATTGTTCTTATCTCACTAACATGTGACAATTGTTAGTAAATGTTGAAGGTTATATCGAAAAAAAGGGTTACTGAAAAAAAAAATAAAAAGAGATTCTGAAAAGAAAAGAAAAATATAGAATCTAAAAAAAAATATATATATATATATATATAGTTATTGTATGTGATGAGAAATCCCAAATTGGGAAGTAATTATTGTGATGATAGAATTATCTTTTTCAATCCTAAAATGTTATGTTTGGGAAAAGTTTTGAGCTAAATATTATCCTTTATCCCACCTTTACCTAAACCATACATTACAAGCTTAATAAAGTCCTATTGATTTTGTGTTTTGTGTTTGTCTACAGTAGTGGAGAGAGAAATGAAAAATAAACTTATGAGATTTGTGATTTCATGAAAATTTGATTGATTTTATATTTGTATAAACTGATCCGGATTGCATATGATGAAATATGAAAAGACTTCACACACACACTAAAATTCATTGTGAAAATGTAATATACTTTAAAATTGATTTTGATACTTAGATAAAATTCTTTTATTTCTTTGAGTTATGTAATTTCAAAAGACAAAAGAAATATTTTGAAAATCACTATTTTAAATGCATTTATCTTTGTTTTATTTTCTTTCTTTTGCTCGAGGACTAGCAAAAACTTAAGTTTCGGGGTGTTGATAACTGTATTTTATATAGTTATTTTCAACTATTTTATTAATTATAATTGCTAGATTCTCTCTATTTTTAGTTAATTTTAGTTTAATAAATTAGGATTTACTGTTTTTTCTAAATTTTAAGAAAATCAAATAAAATGTATTGAAAACGCTCTTAATGGTAAATTTTTGTCCAAAAATATAATTTCAAATAAAATAGTAATTAATTGCAATTTATAAAAGTTGAAAATATAATTTAAATTAAAATCGGGCTTAGTTGTAATTATTAAAAGTTTAAAATTTAATTTAAATTACCAAAAGGGCTAAATTGCAATTAACCAAAGTTTAAAATGTAATTTGAAATATATTTGAGGGTGAAAATATAATTAATAAAAGTTATTTTTCTTCGCAGGAGAGAAGTTCCACGCGTCAACATCCACGCGTACAACGTGGTCCGTCCGATCAAAGCATAAACGGTCAGGATTGGAGCGTGTATATCAAACCCGACCAAAGAGAATGGATGCAGGATTTATTACATCGCGCGGCTCGGCGTGCAGGGTGGGACCCACATGTCGGCTGCGCAGATTCCCTCGAGGCGCATCGATCGCCGTTGGATGAGTTGAACGGTCCAGATTGAAGCACGTTGAACGAAGTTGTCGCGCACCGAGCCGCTCGTCTACAAATCCTGTGTGACACGATACATCAAAGCCGCGTGCACCCTCGTGTATCAACGGTAAATAAGTAGCCACGTGTCTCATAAATATTCCAGCGAATCACATGGTGACACGTGGCATGTATTTGGTGAAATAAAAACGCAGAAACCGTGCCCATTTCCAGCCGTTAATTGATTCCAACGCAAGGATTCGTGTGCGACGCGTTCTTCATGTGCCCGGCCTTACGATCCAATGAAAAGCTACCACGTGTCGCTTTGTTTCGCTCAGCAAATCACATGGTGACACGTGACATGCGTAAAAAGTGAAAAAAAAATCAAAAAACGCGCAGAATGTTTTCACGCGTGCTCCCCATACATTTTTGTCCCCACTTTTAATATAAAAAAAAATAAATAAAAAATAAATAAAAAATAAGAATTGAAAAGTGGGATATATTTTTGTACGCGTTATTTTGATTTTTGAGTTTTTTTTTTCGTTTTTAGTTTTGTTTTTCCTCTCTCAGTTTTTTTTGTTGCTCTCGCAGTTCTTGCGAATTTTCTTTCTTGTATCATTTTCAGTTTTCTTTCTTCTTTGCGTGTTACACAAAAACACGCATAATGTTTATTTAACATTGTATGTTGTATTTTCTTAGGGAAATTACGGAGAAAGAAGACAACAAAGAAGAAGAAAAAGGAAGAAATTTATTGTTCATTGAGGAATCGTGAAAGAGTTTTTTTTCTTATCTATTTTCTTTTAATTTTTGTTTCTCTGCAATGTTTTATTTTTGTTGTGTTGTAATTTTAAATTCTGCTATGAACTAATACATTTATTCTAGGATTGCAGTGTAGCGTAAATTATGAAACTTGAATTAATTATTTTTGAATGATTTATGAAATTGTTTTAAGTTGTTTATTTTATCTGTGTTTAATGCTTTTAATTATCGGAAGATTAATTAACTGATATGTGACACTTAAATAAACTTGAAAAAGGTATTTTGTGTGCTGCTCGTGATAAAATAACGTATATACATAAGGGATAGAAGTATACTTTTATTGTATGTGTGACTGTTTGAGAACTGAGAACTTAATAAATCTGGTTGAATTTAATTCTCATAGGAATATAGTGAATTATTTTAACTAGGTGTGTCTGTATGGAGCTTGAAAGAGATATATGGATAAATTAGGAGTTCTTGGTTAACAACTTAAAACACGAGAACATAAATCAAGAGAGAATAAAATATTCAAGTGGATTAATTTGGGTGAACTGCAATCCTAGAATTTTCGTACAATCTATTAAAAAAAATTAATTAAGACAAACTGTAACAAATTATTGATTGTTTGGATAACATCAGGTTTAAATAATTTTAATAGTCAACAAACGTTAGTAATAAATCTCCGTGGGAACGATTTTTACTTACAGATATTATTACTTGTGACCGTGTATACTTGCACGATTTTTGTGTGTTGTAAAACACACAACAACAAGCCTAAAGCCTACCTTTTTGCTTGTATTGATCATTCATTTACTAAACCTACAATTACTAAACAAGTTCTTCTTGATCCTTTTTGTAAAGAATCTATAAAATTGGATTTTGATGCTTTAATGAAAAATGAAATATAGGTTCTTGTTCCTCTTCCAATAAACATAAAAATCATTGGTGATTTGTTTGATGATCAAGAGGTACAATCTTTCATTTATACTTTACATGTTAAATGTTCTTTGAAGTACTCGAGGATGCTCAACTATTTCTTGGGAATAGAAGTAACCAAACTTCCTAATGATGATTTGTGTTTAATCAAAGCAAATATATTAGGGATCTTTTGATCAAAAGTCACATGTATAACTTTAAATTAATTGCTACACCTATGACAACTGAGTACTCATTATTAACTCATATTAGTTATTTGTTTGATGATGTCACATATTATAAGGGTGTGATTGGTGCTTTGTAATATATCGTTGTTACACATCCTAATCTCTCATGTACAGTGAATAAAGTTTGTCAATTTATGTCTTCCTCTCGTGTTCCTTATTGAAATGCATTTAAAAGGATATTAAGGTATATTCGAGGCACTTTTCGTTATGGTTTGCTTTTCAAACCTTCACCTTAATTGCAACTTTATGGGTTTGTAGGTGCTAACTAGGGTTTAAATCTTTATGATAGAATATCTACCTCAAGAGTTATAGTCTTTTTGGGTTCTAATCCCGTTATATGACATTCTAGAAAACAAATTATTGTCAAGATCAAGCATAGAAGTTGAGTATCGTGCATTAGTCGATACCACCTCTGAACTTATAAGACTTACTACTTTATTATCTGAATTAAAGGTTTCTATTTCTGGTTCACCAATCATTTGGTGTGAGAATCTTGTCACTATATTGCAATTAATCCAATTCAACATGCTCGTACTAAACATATTGAATTTGATTTTTACTTTGTACGTGAGTATGTAGTATATAATACATTATGAGTTCAACATATTCTTTATGCTCATCAACTATTAGACATCTTCACTAAACTTCTATCTCTTTAACTTTTCAATTATTATCAAAACAAACTCTATGTCATTTACTTGCCACTGAATTTGAGGAAGTTGATGGAGTTAAACAAGATTTATCAACTAATACGAGCAATAAATCAAGTGATTAATATGCATGGATTTATGAATAGATAAATAGCATATCAGGATTATACTCGTTAATCAAGTATTATTTCTCTAAATATAACCAAAAATCATTTATAGTTTGAATATCTTAATACACCTAAATTTGTTTAGATGTTTATAAATTTTTAAAAAATATTAAAAAAAATTTAATTGAGTATTGATAATTTTTTATAAATTATTAGAAAATTTTAAACAATACATCGAATTTTTTTTTTAAAATTAAAATCTATTAACTTTTACAAAAATCTTACTTTAATAAAACCCTATAACGAGGAGAAATTTAATTTGTTTTCCACGTGACCTTCATAGAACGACAGCATGAGCCAACGTCTAACCTATTACCACGTGTCTATTATTCCATTTGTCATTCTGTCATTGGTTATTTTATTTTTGGTACATTCCACGTAGGCTTTCTTCGACTTCCCATCCTACATACTCGATCGAAAAACTCAGCCCTTGTTTTGAGCCTCGGACTCGGACGTACTGAGAAAGTTGCTCTCTCTCTCTCTCTCGTAATATCGACATTTCTCGTTATCAAAATAGGAAACGTTATACAGAAGTCTGGAGAATGCAATGTGCTAATCACTGGTTACTTTCCACTTTCTCTTAATTATGTTATTTTATACTTCGTATTTCTGCGACGTAAAAATCTTGAATTGTTCTGTTTGGCTGCGCTGAATAAAGATGGAAATTTCATTTATATCATAGACAATGTTATTTAACTGAAGTTGTCGAATCGATTTTATTGTTTAATTTTCGATTTCTTCGAGCTTTCAATTAATCGATCTTATTTTTCCTGCTTCTCAGAGAGGTCGAAGTTCTAGGATACCAGGGCAATTCACAATGAGTTCGATCTTACTTAAGCTAGGGTTATTATTATCTGTGCTTTTCCTTGTTTTCTCTCCTTCTCAATCTGCTGTTTTAAGCATAGATCTAGGTTCCGAATGGCTCAAAGTTGGGGTGGTGAACTTAAAACCTGGGCAGAGCCCAATTTCTATCGCAATTAATGAGATGTCGAAGCGAAAGTCACCGGCTTTAGTCGCATTTCAATCTGGAGATCGTCTTCTTGCCGAAGAAGCTGCTGGATTAGTGGCTCGGTATCCCGATAAAGTTTATTCTCAAATCAGGGACATGATTGGAAAACCATTTAAATATACTAGGAACTTTATAGATTCATATTACTTGCCATTTGATATTGTGGAAGATTCTAGAGGCGCTGTGGGTTTCAAAATTGACAGTGAGACTACTTATTCTGTTGAGGAATTATTGGCAATGCTTTTGAAATACGCTTCGAACTTAGCAGAATTTCATGCAAAAGTGCCTATAAAAGATGCTGTTATTTCAGTCCCACCATACTTTGGGCAAGCAGAGCGAAAAGGGTTGCTCCAGTCAGCTCATTTGGCTGGGCTTAATGTCCTTTCTTTGATAAATGAGCACTCGGGTGCGGCCTTGCAGTATGGGATTGATAAAGACTTCTCAAATGGATCGAGGCATGTTATTTTCTATGATATGGGTTCGAGCAGTACTTATGCAGCTCTTGTGCATTTTTCAGCTTACAATGCCAAGGAGTTTGGGAAGACCGTGTCAGTCAACCAATTTCAGGTGATCTCCATTCAACTCTGATTTTGGTTTCAACAAGTAAAATTCAAAACTATTACATTCTTTAGAACTCTTACTTCCGTCAAGATTCTAAATCTATATCTGCATGTTTAGACCTACATGGGGCTTTCTTAGGTAAGGCAAGTTATATTTAGTCACAATGACTTTTTCCCCCCTTAAAATTGTATTTTGCCTGATTGGCTTGTTTCATCGCTTGGGAGTAGTTTATAGTCCAGACATGTGAACATATATTGAAAGGATCTTCAAATGAATGCCTATTTGATTCCTTATTTACGCTGCATTTGCTTATTTTTAATTTATTTATCCATACTGCAGTTGTTGAGATTGGATGAATCTTCAATTTATCATGACACACATTTATCATTCCAATGAAACAAACTCCTATGCAGTCTCTGACAATTTGAATAAAGAATAGAGGGGTGGCGGCCTTTAATTTCTAATATCAAGGGTCATGCTAAACTGCTCTCTTACACATTTGTGCAGGTGAAGGATGTTAGATGGGTTCCGGAGCTTGGGGGTCAAAATATGGAGTTGCGCTTGGTGGAGTACTTTGCAGATGAATTCAATAAACAGGTTGGCAATGGGGTTGATATCAGGAGCTCTCCAAAGGCAATGGCTAAACTAAAGAAGCAGGTCAAAAGAACAAAGGAAATTCTCAGTGCAAATACCATGGCTCCAATATCGGTTGAATCAATTTATGATGATCGAGACTTCAGGTTAGTAATCTAAAGGATAATTAATCCAATAAATGCCTTTACTTTTTAAATTATGAATGTATTTTTATGGTTGTCTGTTTTTGTATGCGGGATGAATTGGGTTTAAATTGGTGGAGTTACTTGACCTTTTTTTACATATTCCTCTAACCTCTATGATTTCTTTTCACTTCTCTCAGTGTTTGTTAAATAAAATGACTATTGAAGTGTCAATTCTAATTTGAGCCTCTATTTGTAAGGAGTGTGAGCTTCGATGAACTGCAATTATTTTATGTTCAGTTATTTGTTCAACTATTTCCTAATTCCTACAAAGTACGAACTTTATGGTTTAGCAATGGCTATGCATAAATCTTCTAATTGTCATGTGTCAATAATAAATTTTCTCAACTGTATTATGCAAAAAACCTCAAATTGTATTGGAATCTAACATCGTGCCGAAAACAAGTAATTTTCTCAAGGTCTTTAAGCATAAATCTTCTAATTGTCATGTGTCAATAATAAATTTTCTCAACTGTATTATGCAAAAAACCTCAAATTGTATTGGAATCTAACATCGTGCCGAAAACAAGTAATTTTCTCAAGGTCTTTAAGAGCTTAGATATGAGAAAAACCTAGAAAAAGTAGACATCAGTTGTCTTTTTTTAGACTTTTGAAAAGGTCTCAAAGGTTTCAAGAATTGTGTACCTTGAACTCATTTAATTGTGATTATCAGAAAATTAATATTTCTCTTTTAATTTTTTTTGTACATTGGTGAGGCTTGGATCTGGGGCTATTCCGAATTGAATGGTACCTTTGTCTCATAAACAGTGTCCCAGGTTCATTTATTTTAAAAAGTTGAATTTTATGCATCATATGGGGCTGAGTATTGGCATTTTTCCTTAGAACTTTTTTTATGCAGAAGAATCAATTTTCCCCCCCTTTTCAAACAAGAAAGTACTGCATATCATTAATACTAGCGAATAGAATGTGCCTTGCACGTGGAAAAATTCAGTTATTTCAAATAAAGCAATTAAACATGATATGATATGATTAATCTAAATGTTGTGTAAACAGTAAATTTAAAAAAATGCATAGAGTTTAGTAAAAAACTAATTATGTTTTGTATGTAATATTAATAATGTTAAAGGACATTGTTTTTAGTTTTCATATATTTTACTTGTAATGACTTAATTTTGCTAGACCATCTAATGCTTTTTTGTCTAACATAAAAAAATAAAATCATTTTTTTTTAAATGGGCTTCATGCCATTGAGCCACATTTTGTTGGCAACCATTTGTTTTGTTGCCTAGATTTATGAGATTTTGCTTGCTTCTCAATCTTGTAACATTATTAAAGAAAAAATACCAAAAGCAAAAAATTCAAAATGAAAATCAATAAAGTGAAGTCGAGCAATAGGTAAAACAAAAACATATTATAATGATTAACTCATACTAAGACAGACTGCACAAATCAAGTAAAGCTTGAAGCAAAAAATTACAATATTTCTTAGTGGAATAAGTACCTATTGACACAATAGCACATGCACCAAATTAATTAAGTTGATAACAGAAAAACTAATTTTTAAAATAGTTATTGTTAATTTCATTGGAAAACTAATAAAATAAAAGGTCAAATCCTCTTTCAAAAGAGATAATTTTGATGTAAAATTAAATTTTGCATAGTAAGAAGCCCAAACAACAATCACATTCTTATATGCATGTAAATATCAATATCATTTTTTAAGCCAATTGTTATTTTTGAAGCATAACTATCTTCCAAATAAAAAAGGAGATTTTTTTTCCATTTGAAAATATAATTAATAAGAGGGAGGAGTCTATTTCATTTATTATTCCACAAAAAGTCATTATTTGAAAGACAATAAATTTAAGAAAAATATGGCCAATAATACTTTAGTGACATTATTTTATTTAAGTTAAAATTTATTATATAACCAAACCATTTTAAGACATGTAATTTATTTGGAGGATTAAATGGTCTAAGTGAAAATTTTGAGAGTAAAATTGTATTTTCCTTACCTCTGTGCAAACTCACACTTTTATAATAGCAATAAGATGAAAGTACAATCTACAAGCTCTATGTTGCTCAATTAGTGTACATAGTGAGCTCTAGTTAAATTGGCCAGAAACAGTTGATTCCCCATGAATTCCCTTGATCTTAACTGGATATGAAGTTTTTTGTTTTCATATTTTTATTTATCTTTCTCAATTTATTGACATAAGGTTCTCTTGTTTCTTGTTAGTTAAGCAAGGTAGTACGTCGAGGTAACGAAGATAATTTTATTCTTGTAGATAAATTATTATTCTTATATAAGATTTGTGTCCTTTTAGGAGTACCATAACCCGTGAGAAATTTGAAGAGCTCTGTAAAGATCTGTGGGAGAAATCTCTTGAGCCCATGAAGGAGGTTCTTAAGTACTCTGGTTTGAAGCTTGATGACATATATGCAGTAGAGTTGATAGGTGGTGCTACTAGGGTTCCAAAATTGCAGGTTTGAATTACCTTCTCGAGTTTCTTACCAAAGAGCCGTCTCATTTATCTTGTTATTCAAGATGAATCAAGTCTGGCATGTCAGTTAAATATTTACTTACGCATCCGGTGTATTGATTTCCTTTCATTGTTAGTGACTACTGTATTTTCTTTCATGCCAACGGTTGTACATAAAACATATTCTTATAACACAATATAAGCTTCCTAATATTTGGGATCTGGTTATATTAACCCTTGACTGATAGACCGAAACAAATTCCCTGTTCCTATTCACAGGCTAAGCTTCAGGAGTTTCTTGGAAAGCAGGAGTTGGATAAACATCTGGATGCAGATGAAGCTATAACTCTTGGTGCAGCACTACATGCTGCTAACTTAAGTGATGGAATCAAATTGAACCGTAAGCTAGGAATGGTTGATGGGTCTTCTTATGGATTTGTTGTTGAGTTAAATGGCCCTGAGCTTTTGAAAGATGAGAGCTCCAGACAAGTACTTGCACAAAGAATGAAAAAACTGCCTAGCAAGGTAAGTAACATGGTATCATGAAGCTACTCTATAAGAGATGGCAGCAGTAAGAAAATTAGCTTATGTACAGCATTCTTGCATGGCCAGTTTACTAATTGTGGATTTATTCGCACTTGGTATAGATGTTCAGATCAATCATCCATAACAAGGATTTTGAAGTTTCACTAGCTTATGAGAGTGATCTTTTACCACCTGGTGTCATCTCCCCAACATTTGCAAAATATTTTGTGTCTGGACTAACAGATGCTAGTCAGAAGTAAGTATGGGCGGCCTTCTGAATATGCGTTTCGACTCCAATGATCTTATGCAAATGCTAACTTTTTTTTTGGGCAGATGCATTAGGTAGATTGATATGGTTTTATGTTTTCCTTTTTTCTGTTTAATGTAGGTATGAATCTAGGAATCTGTCGTCCCCCATCAAGGCAAATCTGCATTTCTCTCTGAGTAGAAGTGGAGTCCTGTCTTTGGATAGGGCAGATGCTGTTATTGAAATATCAGAATGGATAGAAGTTCCTAAGAAAAATTTAACAGTTGAGAATTCAATCATTACTTCCCAAAATGTGTCCACTGAAGCTGGTGATACAAAGATTTCAGACGAAAGTAAGAACACCACACATATAGATAATAGCGAGACTAGCAATGCGTCCAACTCTAGTGTAGAAGAAAAAGGTGCCACAGATGTTGGTACCCAAAAAAAGCTTAAGAAGCGAACCTTCAGGGTTCCATTGAAGGTAGAGATAAGTTGACTGCATTCAACTTATTTTTTTTCAAATTTCTAATTTTATCTTCAAAGTCTCCTCATTTTGTTAATTTTTCTCTTCTTGACTCTCGTGTATTTAGATTGTTGATGAGACAGTTGGACCTGCAATGTCTCTTCCAAAAGAATCTGTTGGTGAAGCAAGGCGTAAGTTAGAAGCATTGGACAAGAAGGATGCAGAGAGAAAAAGAACTGCAGAACTGAAAAATAACTTGGAAGGGTACATATATGCAACTAAAGAGAAGGTTGGAATTATTTTGGTTATTTGTTGCAGGCTTTAGAAAGTTACTTTGATGATTGCAAAATACTTCATTAATTGTCATGTTCTTATTTTTTTCTCCGAAGTCTTCTTCTTTTTTTTAAGTACACCTTGATTTAGCACTGTGATTATTATATTATAGTGATACAAACCATTTTTCTGCTCATTTATTCTCTTGCTGCATGGCTTTGGGATTTGCTGAAAACATCTAGTTCATTTATGTTGCCTTCTGTTGTTGTAGTCATTGTATGTACGAAGGCAAACTGTTGATTGGTATGCAATAACGGAAGCTGATTTATGTTTCTCTTAACGTACTTTTGTTGATGGACTTAGCTGAGGTTTTAATTTGTTTGTTGTTTATCTGTTATCTACTTATCTTTATGGAAGTTAGTTTTAAATATTAATCATATCCATTTTCCATTGTCTGGTGTCAGCTTGAAACAGACGAGGAGTTGGAAAAGGTTTCCACCAGTGAACAACGACAATCCTTCATTGGAAAGCTGGATGAGGTCACCTCTTCATATTGTCATTTCATAAGGCATAGTACTCCTAAAAGCTTGTTTATATTTTTCAACTCAAGCAAACAAATTTTCTCAGGTACAAGACTGGTTGTACACTGATGGTGAAGATGCTACCGCAAAAGAGTTTGAGCAACGTCTAGACATGTTAAAGGCTATAGGTGACCCAATATTCTTCAGGTAAGCTCTACTCTGATTTTAGAGGATCATCCACTATCTGATCCTCAGAGTTTTAACTAGTCTACAATTACTTATGGTTTATTTTTGTTGCTATATTTTGGTTGTAGATTGAGAGAGCTAACTGAACGACCAACAGCCTTGGAACATGCTCGAAGTTACGTTCTTAAAGTGCAACAGGTATTTCAAATATATTATTTACTGCACTTCTAACAACTGTGGCTTTGGATAATAATGACATTGAATGATCAGTTCATTGTTTTCACCCCCCTTCTGAAAATCTCCAGATTGTACGTGATTGGGATACTAACAAATCTTGGCTACCAAAAGATAAAGTGGATGAGGTGATTGATTATACAAGTTAGAAGGCTTAACATTTTAAACTTTCTTTTGGAATGATATCCGGGTTATAATATATGCTCAAATTATGAGAAATTCATTTAAAATTCAGGATAAAGGGTAGCAGAATTTTACTACATTTGATAAAAGTGCACTTTAGTCTAATTGTTAGGTGGGGCACTACAAATATGTTCTCTCTTTTGAAAGTCATTGAAGTCCACATGAAAAATTTAAGCCAAATTTTTGAGGATAAAATTTATATTTTGTAAAAACTTTATTTTTTACCAAAAATAACTTAAATAAATATTTAAAAAATGTTTTTAAAAAAAATTAATAATTTATGGTTTAAAATAATAAGTAAATAAAAAATTAAATATTAAAAAGATATCATTAAGACTAAGAATATAGATTACGGTGTAGTTATGAATTAAAAATTATTTTTTATATATTTATTTTTGTTGAAAGAAAATAAAAAAAATTCGAAATGTCAATTTTAATCTTGAAAATTTGGCCTAAATCTTCTAAATGCATATCAGTGGCCTTTTCAAAAGAGATAATGGACTTGTACTATCCCACCCAATAACTAGCGATTAAAGTGTACTTTTGTCAAAGATAACGGATTTCTCCTCTATGTTTTCAATATTTCAGGTGGTGAATGATACTGACAAATTGAAGAAGTGGTTAGATGAGAAGGAAGCTGAGCAGAAGAAGTACGTAATTATCATATTAATTTGCTCAACGTAACTAGTTTCTTTTAAATATGCCCCACTTTTGGTTAGAAGAAAGAAACTAAGAAAGTCCCATTTAAAGGACCATGAATTGCAATACCCTGCCCCTGACTCATGCTGACACTAAAACCCGAGCTATATGTTAAGCTCAAAAACTAATTGTGTAGAGCAAACGGACTGGAGCTAGTTATACAATCTTATTAGTATGGGAACCATAACAAAGAAAACCTTAAAAAATGTATTGAAGTTAAAAAAAGAAAAGAATATATATATTTTAAATTACTATATTTGTCCACCTAAGTTAATACTTTCTCTGTATTGCTTCCTCTAGCATCAATTCTTACAACCCTAGTTCTAAGCAGCTACAGCTTTTAGTGAACTTTTTGCTTTTATCATAAAACCTCTACTAAGTCAACAAATGTTGGGGTGCTTATTTGTTGATTATAAAACTAACAAGTAATCATATTTGACTGACGTACCCCTCTCTCTCTCTCTACTTGAAGGACTTCTGGATTTAGTACACCAGCATTCACATCTGAAGAAGTATATTTGAAGGTGTTTGATTTGCAAGAAAAGGTATTGTTGTCACTCTTATTCTTGATTAAGAAATTGAAAGAGGTTTTACAAGCCAATGTATTTATGTTCACTATAACCTTGTAACCTAAACAATTATTCTCGTTTCTAGCTTGCTAGTGTTAATAAAATTCCGAAGCCAAAGCCTAAAATCGAGAAACCTACCAAGAATGGAACAGATAGCAGCAATGAGAAAGTTAAAGATTCGAACAAAACTTCTGAGGAGAGTTCCTCAAAAACTGATGAATCAACAGAAGGCTCTGATGACTCTGCCAATGAAAATGTTGACCCAGAATCCAAACTTCATGACGAGTTGTGATCCAACTGACCCAACTGTTGCTTTACGTATTCTTTATCTCCTTACCAACTAGAATGTGGATTGGCTCTCATAACAGAATGAAAGAGACGCCTCCGCAGGGAAAACTATAGATATGAGCACGTCTCTTGGAGAGTGAATCCTAGAGATAAATATTCAAATAGTTCAGGCAATAGTTAGTTATTGTCTTGTTGAAGGACAGTTTGTTTGTTATTTTACAATGTCATCATGTGATACATTTGGGGGTAGCTAGTTTGTTTACCTATGCCGTCGTCGGAAGTTTTGATCATTAAATATACCTATTTTATAGAGAATTTTTTCTTTTGGACCGTGTATTTTATTTCATTAGTAAAGTATTTAAAGTTTTCTTTTTTTTTAATTATCAATTCATTTTCATTATTGTTACTAACGTTTCGCTGTTATAACTTTTCATAAATGTTACTGCCAAAATGACCATGTAACAGTAACATAGTGCAAGATTTGGGCTTCCGTAGTCTCCTCTGCTACAACGGTAAGTCACCACTTTGTTTTTGGAACACTTTACTCAAGAGTAACATCTTAAAATTGGACTCTAATAATTAAGTCATGTTAATCTCATTTTTCTCCTTAAAATTGAGTCACGTGACCCACAAATAACATTTTTTCCCACTTTTCCGTCGAAGATCGATATATAAATCTGTGTTCTGATCCAAAAAAAAAAAAAAAGAAATAAGAAAGAAATGTGTGCCCAACCCTGAAAAAGAAATAAACTAAAATACTACCCTTATAAAAGTAACTGGCGAAAATGCTCCATTGTCTCTGCATTATAATACATGCCCCTATAACCTTATGCCCGTGTCCAAACTGAGGTTTTCTTGTTAAAAGAAAAGGCTTTGCCTAGCTTTAAAGGGAAAGATCGAGAGTGAGAGGAAGCACCAAGTGACACTAATATCAATCTATTTGTTGAACCATTACGGCTTTGAACTTTCAAAAGAAAAAGAAAATAAAATAAAACAGAGAAGATTAAACTAACAGAAAGCGGAAATTTCCTTTTCTAAAAGAAACTAACAGTTACATCAGTGTCACACCTGAGCATATACATGACTTCGACATCGAGATGGAACACCGAAGGAGCTACAGAAGGTTTTGAGGTCTACTATGTACATTCTATCACTACGCTTCAAGTTTAGGCTGGAGTTGAACACCAAGTAACAAAATAAAGCTCTCCAAGAAGAAACCACTTCCAGTTCCAAACTCCTATCAGGTGTTTCCATCATAATGCACATTTATGCATGAACTATAACATTCAAAATTAACATTATATAATGAACATTACATGTTTTTACCCCCTACTTTCTAAAGAAAGTAGATTAAAAAAAGGTTAAAAACAAACATTTAAAGGTTGACGTAACTGCAAATTTTCTTGCAATTACCATGCTGTCACTTACCACTGGAGGTCAGATCCGCATTTTGATAGCATCTGGAGGAGAACTGTAGACCCCTACACTAACATTGTGTTGGCTCCTTTCATAGTACCTGCAATTCAGAGTTCAATTGACCACCAGTCCCCTGGGCACTGAATCCAGAAATTGGTGGCATGAACCGCTGGGCAAAATCTGATAAAAGTTTCCGCTGATGCTCGTTAGTATGAGGAAGACTTGCACATAGAAGTTCTACAGGCATTTCACGATGAACTGCTTTAGCTGCCTCTGAATCTGTAACTACTGCTTTTGGTTGAGTAAAAATTGATTGCACAATGATTTCATATTTACTCAAGCAGTACTTGGTCATCAGTAGGCCAAAGAATTCATCAAATGAAGCTTGCCAGAGAGCATGATTGGGTATGCTACAGTTTCCAGCACCATGTGGATCAATTAGTAATTCAGTTGCCCTTTCAAGAACAGCCTTCAAAATAACAGTTGCCCCATCTCCAGCAGGACTACCAAGCGGGCGAAGTGGTGGCTGCTCTGATGAACAAACAACTGCAACAAGACAAGCACTCAATGCACGGAGATCCATGCTCTTCACACAAGCAGAAACTGCCTTTGCAAGATTTGTACTTGTCTCGGCTGCTTCTACATCAGACGGCAGGCCACCAAACAAAAACCTCAAATGGCGGAATATAGCCATACAAACAATTCGAGCAAGCTCACTACAAGGGAAAAGAAGCTGAATAAACCTATTAATGAGCTTTCGGCCCTTGGAAAGAGATACCAACCTTAGGAACACAATGTCATCCTTTGGGCCCAGCCCAACTCCATGATTGTTCTTGCCAAGTGGGTCAACCAGTTGAATGGACGCTGCCAACCCTTCTAACAGCATTTGCCGCTTTCGCTTTAACTGAACCCCACCATCTTGTGGCTTCCCAAATTGTAGGGATCTATCAATGTCATCAATATCAAGGAGAAGACAGAGGCCATCCTCAGTGGTAACTCTAGCAGCAAGCATTGGTTCCTGCTCCAAAGGCCTCTCAGAGACCCGCTCAGCACTGCCATCACCAGTACCAGAGGATGGAGAATCACTTTCGAGAAGGGGACGGGGCCTGCAGATGGAAGAGAGGGGGAACCTCACAAGGGCTTCAGCAGAAAGTTGAGATTGATGTTCTGTACCATTACGTGCTCGAGAAGGGAGCTCCCTCAAGTGAGATGGGCAGAATGGGTGTTTCAACCTTGATCCAGATGCTCTTTTAGCAAGACTGGACAGATGATAGTAATCATCGATATAAGGGTCATTGCTATGTGTGGCAGCATGCTGCATTTTTAGAATACTCTCTATCTCTTCAGATGTCATATACTTTGATCTGAATTGCAACCACCCACAGTCACTTTTTTGGCTACTAGCATCAGAGGCTTGTTCAGAATGTTTCTGTTTAGGCCTGTGCTTAGATCTTGGTTCTCTAACATCAGCTAATCCAAGCATGGATCTACGAGAGGAGGATGAATGAGTATTATAAAGTTGGGACGGCAAAGATGAAAAATGAGGCAAAGATGGTGGAACAGGGTAATGCAGTATCCGTTGTTGCAATTGCTTCTGAGCTGACAGTAACTGAGGAGAAATAAACCCGTTTTGATGAAATATTTGTTGCTGCAATATGTTGTTTATAACATTGGAGTGGTCCCCATGCAAGATTCCAGCAGGGTTGACCCATTGATTATGTGGCTTATTATTAAAAGAAAGACCATGATTTGTGAATTGAGGCATGTTCCCTCCATAATGTAACCCATGAAATAAGCCTGACAAATGAAGATCAGTACTAAATAAATGATAAAGGTTTGTTGCAGGGAAGGGCAATTGGGATCCACCAGGATGAGAAGAATTGTTCAACTGGGGTGATGAAGGCTGCTGAGACCTGCTTCCAGGGGGTGGAAAAAATGTGAAAGTTGATTCGGGTGGTATAATTGGTTCACTGGAGTAGTGCTGCAGTACAGGTTGCTCCTCAGGGTATGAAGACGTTCTGTACAATGGTTTTGATTTTCCAAAACGAGCAGAAGACTGAGGCAGTGATGACCATCTCTTCCCTTCCTGAGCATTGTCTGTGTCATACATATGCTGATCTAACCAATTACTGACATCTCCATCTTGAGCCCAATCAACAGCAGATGAACCTAAAGAGAATTTTCTATTTAGTGAGGGGAGAAGTAACAAATAATTCTCACTAACACTATTGACTTAACAAACTACATATCAAGCAAATTTTATAAAAAAGACGCCAAAAAGATGACTTACTACAGCATTGAAGTTGGGGAAAATGTAGAATGCAAGATAAAGTATACTACCACTTGAAGTGCAAAACCTACTTCTAAATTGTTAAAGGTTGAAACGGTAAACAGCATTAAGTTCAAATAATCCACTATTATGAATGCAAGGTCAATCATATTAATGAAAGAACCAAGAATAATAACACTATAACACAGTTCAAAAGGAACAAGACATCAAGAGACTTGAACATGTCAGCCAATAAGTTATGTGCATGTGTAAACTGAGGTATGTGATAACTAGTATAATTTAAATTAGGAGGTGATTCGCTGCATTGAGTTCAGAAAAGCACAGACAGCAACATGCAGGAGGAAGGACAAAAAACATGGAAAATTGATATAATTCACCCATATGCACTAGTGAAACATATTTCAAGCCACATGGCATATAAACTGGGACAAAATAAGTAATGTGACAGGGCAAGCTTACTTATAAAGAAAACCTTGGGACAATTAAACAATGAGAAATAACTTTTTAACTTTTTTTTAATAAATAGTTTACTACTATAAATCTCATTGAAATGGGTGGGAATCGAACCCATGCCCAAATAGGGGAGGGGGTTCTGGGGTGGGGAAACCACTGGGTAGCATGTAGGCTGATTCCAAATATAATTTGAACTCTACTTACTTTCACGCGAAAAAGATCCAGAGCTCCTGTCACCAATAACGCCTGGGTGTTTGGGTCCTGTTACAACTTTATTTAGCTGCATATCATAGAGCAGGATTGATATTTGACAGAGAAAAGTTAGGGAGAGCCTGAAAAAAAAAAGATAATACCGGGCTATAAAACTAAAAACAATGCATTATGAGATGAATTGAAACTTTCTTTTTATTCAGACAACTGCAAGATATACATGTGCACTGTCACTAAGTCGTGAAGAGAATTAAATAATTACTTGACCCAATATGTATTGTCTTAATAGATTATATTAAAAATTAAAAGTATTGTAATGGGCCAGAATAGATGTAATTAGATAATCATATTTTCCAGTTAGAAATATCAAATGAAAATATGAACTGATATATTACCTACAAAATGACTTGTGTCCAAGTAATATCTTAGGATTTTGTATTTTTCAGAAAGATAGGTATCAGGAAATAGGACGAAGAGAAAAATAACACCATTTTACCAATGGCTTCAAATGGTAAAAAATACCACATGAAATATATTCAATTTTTTTTGCAACTAAAAGTACACCTCTTCATTTTAGATTAAGTTTGTGAATGAACAGGAACACATTTAAATGTACACCTCTTTGGTATTTCTGACCAAAGGAAGCCTATGGCCCTATGCCCAAAATTGTTGGTATTTTAGCAATTTCATTATAGGAAAAATGTGCTTTTGCTTAACATTTTTTGATCACGTGAAATAAGATTTTTAAAGAAAGTGTCCACCAAATAACATCTGTTTTCCAATATGTTCACAAAAGTAGCAATTTGAGCTCAAATTAAGAAAGCTACTATTCCAAATCTGTCTTGTAATCTTTATTTATCTTAGCTACTTTGAGAGTGCAAAGTGTTAACAATATTGAGATTTTGGTTTAAGCAACTAATTAAACATTTTGCATTGCTCCTCACTAGTAGGGATATTCCTCTGCCATCTCCACTAATGAAATTAAAAGGATAGCCAGATAAGAATAATTTTGTCCCTTAAAAATACCGTGATATTATTTATTGCTTAGCTCCATGGTCCAGTATTTTTCGTAAGCTATTTTATCATAGCATAGATTCAGGTTGTCTGAAACATACACGCAGTAATGGGTGAAATAGTTACTGTTAACAGCTAAAGAATTGGTAACCGTACCAAAGGACAGAGAATGTAGTGTACATATAATCATCACAATGTACTAAGATAAAATATGGTAGCTGACCTTTGCAAAAGTACTAGCAAGATCATCTATCTCTGATAAAGATCCCAAATCTGAACCCTGAAAGCATACAAAAAAAAAGTTATGAAATCAATATATAGATGTATTATGCCAAGCGGATTGGCAAAAATGGTATCACAAAACAAAGTTAAGTACTCTGGATTACTAGGTGGAACGACTGCTACTATTCCTAATAACAGTGGTTTTCCTAAAGAAAAAGAAAGGGCATCATATAAAATGAAACAATTTAGCTACAATCACACAAATAATTGTAGAAAGTCAAACATTGATAGCATCATATTTAAAATTGCATGCTACAATGCATATGTGCTATAATGCAGCAAAGGATTCAGTTAAAAGCATGCATGTACAAAGAAAGTGCAAAAAAGTTCTCTGAAAAGCTAATAACTACAAGCTTTAGGATAAAATAGTTCCAATAAACAGCAACTATTCAAAAGCAAGTCATATAAATGATAAAAAAAGCAACAAACATTGTGAAAATATCAAATGGAAATAGCTGCAATATAAGTTGGCTGAAACAACATCTAACCTCATCTTTCTCGAACAAATGGTACTCACTGTCAACAGATCTGAATAGAGGATTGGTACCTTCTCCATCTTCAAACCCCCCCAGTTCAACTTCTTCCCCAACATTTAGGCCAAAAAATTCATACTGTTTTGAGTCAAAAAATGCATTATCTGTACGATAACGAGACAAAATTACAGAGAAAACAATCAGGAGCTGTTTATGGTATGTCTAGACACTACAAAGGTTAAACTTCATATACACAACCATGTCAAGATGCAAAGAATGAGACCATGAAATAACATACGATAAATGATTAGTTGTCTTCAAGCAAAATCTCCATCTATTTTTCAAGCCGCATATTATTTCTATTTTTTCATTTTCAAATAATAGCAACTCAATGTCCAAAATAAGCAAGAAACTCGGAGCATATCAGTCAGAATGTGTAGTATTAGGAACAAGACCCGGAAAAACTATTCATAATAAAGGGAACGCAAAAGCAAGCACAACCCAATTGTTAATGACTTTACTTCTCAAATGAAGAACGTAGAAGATAATAGATCTTCAACATTGTGATAAAAGCCAATTAAATACATTACAATACACAACTGCAAAAATCGGATAATCAATCAAACCATAGAAGCAAGCAAAGCTGCTAGATACGAATTACGATGGACACAAATCACATATAAGAGCTCAAGGGAAATACCAGATAAGAAGAACAAAAGCTCAAACTACAAAACGGTGTATCAAACTTTAAGAAAATGGTACGGAAGTCCATAAACAAAATAAACCACTGGTGAATTGATGACTGATAAAATATAGGGCCAAAAGAAAGGTGCACTTCATGCTTTAAATTCTTCAAATTAAAAAAAAAAACAGTAAGATTCAAAGTTCTCCCATTTAACCCTTTCTCAGCATCCAAACGAGATCGTGATGAGAAAAATAAGATAGCTCGAGGAGGAAAATCAAGCTTACTCGAGGATTTCCCAATGAAATCAATAAAATCCTTGCCATCAGATCTTTCCATATTGACAAAACCAGCCAATGAAAAACCCCCCAAGATCTCCAACCTCCTAGGAGCAAAAACACACGAAAGAAAGGCTAAATCGTCATCGCCGGAGCCATAGGAAGAAGGTCGTAGCTGCTTCTCTGCTTTAGTTTCGTCAAACCAAAGTGAAGCTGAGAACAGAAGCTATGGAGGGAAAGGGAATGGCAAAGGGGTGTAAATTGCGAAAATTGGTAGGGTCCGTTTTTGAATGGACAAAATAATAATAATAAAAAAGCCTAAGTTAAGTCTATCTTCTTCGGGTTTTGACAGGTAATTATATGGTAATCATATATTATTTTAAATTAATATTTTTTTTAAAATAATATGATTAATAAAAATAGATAAAATATTATAAAAATTTATTAGAATGTATTATTTATATCATTTAATTTTTTTAATTTTATAAAAAATTGAATTAAAAATAAATTATATTATATTAATAATTTTTTATTATAATAAAAAAATAATAATTTTACATCACCTCACTTTAAATAATACAGTACAAAATAATAGATCATGAAAGAGAGAGGCTAGACAGATAGATGGCTTTTCATCTTTATTTTTTATTTTTTGGCTTGAAATTTGACGGTGAAGAGTAAAAGAGTTGGCAAAATGTGAGTGTTTGTATTTTCTAATTTTTTTAGTATTTTCAAGCCGTAATATTTCGTGGCGCAAGTTGGTTCTGGTATTCGTTGAAACCAATGATGTTAGAGAATGTTGAATAATATTTTTTTGTTTTTTTTTAATTATCAAAAATTTATCTTATTCTTAGTAATTTCAACGATTATTATTATTGAGAATCCGTAAAAATTCTAACGACTTATTATATATAATATGTTATATTAATATTATTTTATTACATCCATTTTGATTCTAAATATTTATTATAAATAATATTTTATATCTATATATATTTGTACGTAATGTATTATATTTTAAATGACTTATTATATTAAATTATATATTTATATATAACATGTTATATTCATTAAAATTTTGATGAAATTATCGATAATGATTTTTAAAACATAAATGGGATCGTTGAAACTCTGATAAGATCACCATAGGTGTTAAAAATATGATCCGTATGACTTTTGGTTAAAAAGTTGATATTTGATATTATTATTATTATGTAATTTAATATAAAATTATAAATTTATTAATGAATTGTTATTAGTTAATAAAAATTAACCAATAATTTAAACCAAAAACATATAACTTTATAATGTAAATATAAAGTGAGATTAGATAATATCATATCTTAGGATAAATTTATAATAATAAAAATAATATTAAATTAAATAATTTAAATTATATTTAATATAAAATAATATTTTTAATTTTTTATAATAATAAAAATATATTAACTTAATATAAGAATTGATATTTTTATTATTATAAACTTAAAATATATTATCTTATAATTTTTTTTAAAAACAATATTACAAACACCCACATTAAAATCACACTAAAACTAAAGCCTCTGATTTATTCACCATAAAAAAAAAAAAAAAGATGCCAACACCACTACTACTACGAAATAAGTGATCATTAATATTATTCCATTAACTTCCGCTATGTGGTCAATCCACCGTCTAAGTGCACTCAAATATCTATCACCGCAATATAGTTATTAAAAAAAAAACTCACACCAATATAATTTTAACATCTTCCTCGAAAATTGAAATACATCTCAAGATGCATACTGTATAGTCTATATATTATATTCAATTATATAATATAATTATATAACCGTATTTATAAATAAAATTTTATTTTTAATTATTTAATATATATATATATAATATAAAAAAATTTAAAAATTTCATATTCAAAAATAATATATATATATATATACACAAATAAAATTATATAAATAATTAAATAAAAAAACTAAGAGAAAATTTTTATTTGAAAGAGAAAATGTTTGAAAGTTTTTGATAGTGGATACTCGAAGTTTCTGTCATTTTATTTCACAAGCTTGTACGAACGTAAACTTTTGATAGAATAAAAAAATATAATATATAATATAAAGAATAACTTTTAAAATTATTATATTATTTAATATTTATAAATAAGATACAATACTTTAAACGTATATATATTGTCAAACAAGAAAGACAAAAAATAATTAATAAATTAATTTATATAATTATTTAATAAAATTAATTTGTATTTATATTCTAGTTATTATTTTATAGTGACATAATAATATAAATCATTACATTTAAATTTATTTTTTTAAAATTTATAGTATAAATTTAAGAATTTTGATATTATCACTTAAAAATTTAATTTTTTAAATCTATTAACTTAATAAGAAGGAAGGATGATAATTCATAGTATAAATTTAAAAATAAAAGTCTTCGTATTATCATTTTATTTAAATAGCACTTTAAAAATTAAAATTTTTAAATTTATAATATAACTTTAACTTTATAAAAAGGGGACATTACGATAACAAAAAAAATTATTTAAATATAATTTAATTAATACATGAATTAGATAAAAATTAATTACAACTTCATGATAACATTTAAATCTTCGTATTGTCACTATACACATTTTTATTCATTAAAGATTGGTACGCAAGAAAATAAAAAAAATAAAAAGCATCAATGAAAATAAAACATTGATCAACAAATTAAAAAATTATTTAAGTTTAATTTATAGTCAAGTGATAAATATAAAATACTACATTTAAAAATATAAGTTTAAATATTGGTATTATCATTATACGTATTACATTTAAAAATTAAATTTTATAAATTTATAATATAAATTTAAGAGTCTTAATATTATCAGTGTGTATAATAATACATTAAAATTCAATTTTTACACAAATAGTACTTTAAAAGTTCAATTTTTTTAAATTTATTAATTTAAAATAAATATAATCATAATTTTTTAGTTAAGTAGTAAATGTAGAATGATATGTTTAAAAACATAAGATAAAGTCGTGGTATTATCATTATATACATTACATTTAAAAATCTAATTTTCGAATTCATAGTATAATTTTAAGAGTCTTAATTTATTCTTATATAAAATACATAATCATGGTATTATTATTATGTGTATTTATATTAGTAGTAGATAAATGACAACATTATAATCATACATTCTAATGGTAATTATAAAGTATCATGTACTAAAAAGAAGGAAGCTCAAATATTAGTATTATCATAATACATAATTTTAATATTATTATTGTATATATTTTTATTAAAAAAATAGTGCTTCAAAAATCTACTTTTAAATGACATAATTATAACCACATAATATCATAAAAAGTACAAAATATCCTATAAAAAACAAAAATTCAAATATTGATATTATCACAATATATAAATTTGATATTATTATAATGTGTATTTTTTATTAAAAAATAGTGTTTTAAAAATCTACTTTTTTTCATTATAATATCAAATAAGTTATTTATAAAAAAAACAAATGACTACAACAATGAATGAACAGTAGGATTTTTAGATAGAAGAAATATATTTTAGGTCAATTACAAATATGTATCTCATATTTTTAAACAAAAAATATATAAGTTTAAAAATGAAAATTATAACACTTATTGTCACTAACTCTTAATTATTTGGTGGATGTATTTGTGAGAAAATCAAGTTAAAAGAAATAATAAGAGGATATTTTAATAAAACTAACAAAGGTTATCTAATTGCCTATTTTTTAAACTTGTAAGAGTGCTTTTGTAATTTTTGGGAACTTCAAAAGTTTTATAGTATTTTTCCCTAACATTTCTCGTTTGTTGGAGTGAAAAGAACAGCCCAAGTTCCCTGATTTATGAAAGGTGTATGTTGGTCCCTTTATAAAACTTATATAAAGATAGAGAGAGGAGGGGGATTGTTAAACTTCCACCAAGTTTATGGTTAAGTAACTTGTGTCTAAACATGTATCCATTCTCATATCAGTGTTATATGAATCCTTGAAATCGCACTCCTAATTGAATTGAATCACATCCCATTAGCTAACGCTCTGCTGGTACCATCAAAATTAGGGTTGAAATTCAGTACAATCCTTTTTCGGACTCCAAAAAAATGCCTTCTTTCTCTGTTTCGGATTAGTGATTAAATAGCATGAATTGATATTGAACTTACCTTCATCATTATTTCTTTTACAGACTCATCAGAGTAATGAACACAATTTAGAGGACAATTAGAACATTTTAATCCCTATGTTATTTTTTTGAAACAATTTAGCCATTTTATTATGAAAAAAATGACAACACAGTAATAAATGATCAAATTTTTATTACTTTTTTTATTTTTTTATCAATTTTATAATCATTGTTGTTTATTTCTAAAAATAATCTATGAAATTGATATCTCAATAATAGTTGAAAAAAAGATGAAGAAAAAATGAAAAAAATTGATCATTTGTTTGTATTTATACTTTTTCAAATCAAAATAACTAAAAATGCTACAAAAAAATAACAAATAAACTAAAATGTTATTCCTCACGTAACAAAGGAAATTGTGCTACCATCACCCAAAATTTTATTACTGCCATTGCACTGTAAGTGGAGGAGTAATACCTGGACTAGTAACTTCTGCAAAAGGATTAGCCAACTTGAGAAAACAAGACACATATGGCGCCATAAAGGGTTTGATTCATCTTCTAACTTTGCAAGCTTTACTGAGAACTCCGGCCTACTCCCGCGTTATTACTCTTCCTGCTTCTAAGAACTTCAGTCAATCCCACCCATTTCTTAAATGCCTTCACAAAACGGAGCCGATTGCCTTGAGCCTCAGTTCTAGCTTCTGACCCTTTTAAATTCCTGTAAAGATTTTTATGAAATTTTAGGAACTCATTCTTGTACATCCACTTGTCAGGGAACATACCACGCTCTTGCATATAATCAACTATCTCCATCACTCTCTCAAAATAACCACCTTGAATGAAGTTCATAAGCAAGTACTCATACAAGTCTCTGCTTACTACTAAATTTCCACACTTCATATTCCTCTTAATGTCCCCCCAAAGGAATGTTATGTCTCGAAACATTCCCATAGAAGCATAACCTTCTACCATATCAATAAACGTTTGCTCTGTAGGTTGGACTCCTGTCTCTTGCATTTTTCTATACGTTCTCAAAGCATCCCCCATCATTTTGGCCTTACAAAAATAGTAAATAGAAGAATTGACTTCATAAATAAAAGGAGCTGTCCTCTCTTCCTCTTTCATTTCTTGAATAAGAGACTCAGCAAGAACTGGTTTACCCGTAGAGGTTGACTCAAACATAGATAAGGCACTCTGATCTAATACTTCTGGTAGACAAGCAGCGACAATGATCTCATCAGATAAACTCATTGCAAAGCCAGCCTTTCTCATTTGTTTAAGCAGTGCCTTTGCTTCTCTCAACAATTTTAATTTACAGTAGGCTGTCAAGAGTGACGTATAAGTAGGAAGGCCCAGGGGAAACCCTGCTGCTACCATGTCATCCAAAATGTCATGAGCCATTTCTAGCCAACCTAAATAAATGCAAGCATCAATTACATCAAAACACAAGCTGGACCCTCTCATCGTAGACATGCCATTTTGTAACCCAAGTAGAAGTTTTGACAGCTCGCTAGTATTTCCAATTTTTTTATAGCCACTGATTAGTTTAGCAAGAGTCCTGTTACTAACAATAAGTTTCCCATTCCTAAAACTAATAAGCTTTTGCTTACCTTCCACTTTGAGAACAGAATCTTTGTGCAGCAACTCAGGACTAATCAGCATCTTTGACCCAGTTTTGAGATTATTAGATCCAATTGGAACAAGACGAGGCTTTTGTAATTCTTTCCTATCTCTCCTAATGGTAAGAGACTCCTGGTACCTATTAAGATTCAAAGTAAGCTCAGCAGCAGCATTTATGTCATTAAACTTGAAATGCAAGCTCAACAAACTATCATAAAACTGACAATAATGGCAGATCAGTGGAGCTGAAACTTGATTAATGTGTGGTTTATATTTCTTAATCTCATCTCTTTGACCATTCATCTCATGGATCCTAGCAATAAGAACAATAGTATGGGCATCCGCAACAACACCTATTGAAGGCATCAACTCCATGATCTGTTGGCCTTTGAAAGATAACTTACATCTCACACAAGCATCAAGGACAAGATTAAAGATCAAAGTATCTGGTTTTACCATAGCTGCACGGCTTCTCTTCTTTGTACTTAAGTGCATGAAATAATCACACATCTGAACTACAAAGTTGGATGCAAGATATATCCCAATTTCAGTCTTTACTAGATGCAGCAAAATCAGACGGAGAACATTAATGGATGGTAAGTTCTGTTTCTCTAGCATCAACCTAAGAATCATCGTTGCAGGATTAGGTAATTGGCCTCTGGCTAAGGATAGAGCGAGCTTTGTCAGAATATCAGTCTCCAATATATCTGATTTCTGCTCTGAAATCAACAAGACTAAGTCGCAGGCTCTCCGTAACCAACGAGGGTCAGATGAATAGGAAAACTCAGTGATCAATCTATGAACGAGGGCCTGCTCAGGGAATCCATACAACCGTTTAAAATCAAAGAAAGATCCCCATGCTTCATCTAATTGACGATCCTTCAGTGCAATTTGAATCTTTTTCAGCAAAACTGACTGAGAGGAACCTTCCCAACTTAGTTGTTCAGGCTGAAAGCTAGTAGAAAACTCTTGACTACCCAAAATCTGATAATGGGTATGACATAAATATGATACTACAGGCATCTCAAAGGTTTTACATGGAATATATTCTCTACTAAATTTTGATTTAAACACAATCATCCTAATAGCTGAAGCAAATAATCGACTCTGAAAAATGTATTGACGAATTGAAAGTTCTTTTACCAATAGCAGTGCCATGAAGATAACCCGCTAATTTTCAAAACATATTAATACCATTAGTATTATATTCACATCCTACTGGGCTTGTCTCTCTTTTGACCAAAAAACCTTCTGGGCTTGACATTTCATCGAACATTCTGTGAGCAAAACTGAAATCGCCACAATGCAAGCACAGCATCCGACCCAATTGCATCCAGCTTTTGATTTCTCAGTTTCACCATTCCTGTCTATTCCATTGTTTTCCAAAAAAAAAAAAAAAACTAGTTGACACAGTATTTCACCACTTGGGTGCCGATAAACTTTTAAAAAATAAGTCAAAAATGTATTCAAAATATACTTTCAATTCCAAGGAAATAGTGTAGAAACCTGTCGTATGAATGTTGGCGAGTAAAGCGCAGAGTTGGAAGCGCATGTAATTTACAAGGTGGTGCTCCGGCAAGGATGCCGTGTTACTACGAATTTAATAGGCTGCGTACTACTACTTAATTAATAAGCAACTATGATAACGAGACAAAATTACAGAGAAAACAACTAATATTGTATGTTTAGACACTACAAAGGTTATACACTACCTATCTTTCCCATTTTATTTTATAGTTGTTGAAATTGAATGGTTATTCATTAAAAAAAAATCTTAAATTTTAAGAAAATATAGAAGATATTATAGTTATTAATAAAAATTTTAATTTTTTTTTTAAATTACGAAAAATATATTAAAATTATAAGAATTATATATAAAACTTTATAAAATATTAAAATAATCAATTACTTATATTTTAAAACTAATTTATTATTAATACATATATTTATAAAAATTATAATATTTAATTTTATCAATAAATCAACTAATTAATTAAAATATTACAAAATAACTATTTAATTTATAAAATAATTATTTAAGTTATAATTTTTAATATTTATAAATAAATAAACCTCGACGGTATATAATTGAATTTAAATTATGAAAAAATTATATAAATAAAACTAGTAAATTAAAAGTGAAAATAAAGTATAAATGAAAAAAATATAAAATATTATCCTAATAAATAATATTTTGATCGAAGATAAAAAAAAATTAAAAGTAAATTATTTAGAAAATAAAAAAAATTAATATGAATTGATATTTGTTGGCAATATCCATAATATTCATGATATTTTGACAAAAAATAATTTTTTTAACATTTTTCGATTACCATAAGCTCATTTACTCATTTACGGTAAGCTTATTAGGTTTGTACATTGATTCTATCACAATAAATTTGGTATAAAATTGATATGATAGATTAAGCATGATCTTCTCAATCTATTTTTCTTCACTGATTAGCTTATCAAGTTTTACTAACTATTAACAATATTTGAGAATCGAACATAGAACTTAAAGCTTCGTCCTTTTGCATGATGTACAAATCAAAATTTTTATTTAATTTTGAAATTCTGGATCTCTTTACCTCAGATGTTCTTTCATAAGTTGTCTCGAGAATGTTCCATGCTTACTTAGAGTTAGTATAACTATCTATTCTTCTAAACTCATCAAGCGTCACAACATTTATAATTACATATAAACCCTTAATGTTCCATTCAAACTCCTTACTTTCTTCCTTCGTCCACTCGATCATAGGTTTTGCAATCACAATATTATTGGGTACGATTTTAGTTGGGTACATCTAACCATTCTCAATAAAAAACCATACATAATCTCCAAAGAACCACAAGAAGTCTCTCATTTGTGATTTTCAATAAGCATAACTCCACCCATTGAAAAGTGAAAAACTATCTATATTATCTCTTTCTTTCAACTCCATAAAAAAGAATACGTGTGTGTGAATACTAAGTTAACAAAATCAACACCGGAGGGGTTAAGCTCAAAAGAGGTACATCAGCTTTTATACTAGTTAAAAGAGTTCACAACCTGATACACAACTAAGTTACACAACTAAGTTAACAAGATACAAACTCCTTAAGGACTTGGCCCCGACTTACACAAACAAATTAGTAAACACTTAAGCTAGCAATACAACAAAAACACAAATAAAAAATATCCAATAAGTAGATAACTTTGAACAATATATATTATATATATTGACAGAGAGCAAGCAAGAATATAAAGTTTTTTTTAATCAGAGTTTAAGCTTTTATATATAGTAACATACCTTAAACTCATATTGTACCAGTATATAAATAAAGCATACATAACACACAATATAATAATGTAAATCCACATAAAGACCCTATCTATATGGTAATATTCTCGAGTTGCTTATAGAAACCACTCGACAACAAAAAATTCACTAAGTAATAAATAATTACAACTTTGAAAAAAATAAAATCATTATTGCCTCCATCAGTTAGGACTTCTGTTCGAACTGTCTATTGTTGCCTTTACTTGCTACTTTCGCAATGACCTAGTTCGATACACGAACCCGACTCTTCTATACAACCAACACTACACAATGTAGTGTGATCAGTAACCATAGATCAATAACAAAAAGTGTAAATAATCACAATCTTGAGGATCACCATCAAACTCAAAGCAACCTATCGTTTTGTTACACATAACAAGAGATATAAGAACTTAAAGAATTTAACTTAGCTTATTCTCACAATTAGATTCTCATAATTTTGTAAAAAAATATACCTCATTATTTTATACTATCTTAAATGTATCACTAATATCATAACACATTAGTGAAAACAAAATTCAAAATGATCAAAAAATTTAGCAAAGTTTTGGAATTTTTTTTTAATTAAATGAACATTTAATGAGGGGGTATTTATAACATATGACCAACCAGCTAACTATGGACTTCGCCAAGGGTGGTGACGAGGTGTTATAAAATCAATTTTTTTGTTCCCAAAAATTATTGAGTAATTTTCATAAATACATGTACCCGAAACGAAACAAAAGCACGAGTGACAATGTCACCGAGTAAGCATCCACAACACTCAACCTAGCATGCACACTACGAAAACCAATCTTGTGGTGTGTGTAAACATGTTTGCATATAAAGTGTATCTAACTATTTACGTGTATACATTATTGATCTGCGGTAACCAACCTTAGACAAAGGAAGACAGAACACTCAATAAAAACAAACGGACATTGTATTTTGGATATGAAAAACCAACATACAAATACATAGTACAAAAGAAAATACATAATTCTTAATTATTATGAAAAGTATTAATATTATAGTTAACTTTTTAACTTTTAAAATTAAGCACATATAGTCGTACGAGAATAACCAACTTTTACATTATGATATCTAACTTTCACAAATAATAGAACTATAGATGTCAAACTCGAAAAGTACAAAACTAATATGCTAATTTGCATATAATAACAAAACAATTGTTACATGTTTCTCATTTTTTTAAGAGTAAGTAGTGCACATAGTTATTTGCCTAAAAAGGTCAAAAAATTGTAAAAAATATTACTTAAGGTTTTATAAGTGGTTTTTTTATTAGAAAAGATTGTCAATAAATTATGTTACTTGTAATAACTAATCATTAAAATATCGATTAAAATTGATTTTTTATCGATGGTCGTTTCTTTTCTATTTTAATATCATGATCATATTAACTTATTTAATAATATTTTTTTAATTAAAATAATTACATATGAGACCTGAAGTTCTCAACTTTAGTACCTTTAAGGAAAATATTCAACATAAATGGTTCCATTTTTTTCTCAAAAATACATTTTAGTGTTGTAATTTATGAGTCAAGTGGTACTAATTCTATTATTATGAAAAATTGGTATAAATACTCCTATAATTATTAAAAATAAATATTTTAGTCTCATCAATATTTACAAAGATGCACTAAAGTTCCCGAGGGTCATTTTTACCTTTTAAAAAAGAAAGAAGAAGAGGAAGCAAGGCTTTTTAACTTTGAAAACAGATATGGCTGAAGCCTATGACAGAGTGGACTAGAATTTTTTGGAAGTTCTATTCAATAAAATGGGATTTTGTGAAGTATGGATTCAAAGGGTTCACACTGTGTGAAAACTATTTCCTATTGTATTCTTGTAAATGGAAGCCCACATAAGAGTTTCAGGCCACAAAGAGGGATTAGAAAAGGAGACCCATTGTCTTCTTATCTATTCATTTTGGTTGCTGAGTTCTTAGCTAAGATTGTTAACAGGAGTTGTCTTTTGTTGTCCAGTTTATTTTTTGGGAGGCAACTGCTTCTAATTGTAGATATATTATGTAGTGTGTGTCTACTTATTCTCGGGCATCAGGCCAGTTGGTCAATTTTTCTAAGAATAATGTCATGTTTAGTAGAAATCTAAATTTGGAATAGCAGGGAATCTTGGCTGATGTTATGTAGATTAACTTGGTACAAAATGTGGGTAACTATTTAGGGCTACCTAATGATTGGGAGCTTCAAAATCCAGTTTATATGGATTGCTTAAAAAAAATGGAGAGTAGAACAACTGGCTGGAAAACTAAATTGTTGTCTATTGGAGGAAAGGAAGTTTTACATAAGGCAATGGCGCAAGCTCTTTCAAGCTATGTCATGAATATCCTTAAATTGCCTAAGAAAGTATGTAAAAGGCTAATGGAAATTATGATATAATTTTGGTGGGATGGAAGTGAGGATAGCAATGGGATTACTTGGCGTTCTAAAGAGGAATTTTCTAGGTAAACGATCAAGGTGGATTGGGATTCAAGGATCTTGAAACATTTAATGTAGCTATGCTAGCTAAGCAAGCTTGGAATTTGATTAATTAGCAAGCCTGGAATTTGATTAACTAGCAAGCCTGGAATTTGATTAACAAACCTCGCAGTTGGTGTGTAAGGGTGTTGCAAGGCTTATATTACCCTAATACTGAGATCTTACAAGCTAAATGTTCCTCTGCGGATTCCTAATCATGGAAAATTCTGTTTCAAGGTTTAGAGGTGATTAAGGGTAATTGTATGTGAAGTATTGGAGATGGCAGGAGGGTTAATGTTTGGGATGATATATGGTTGCTTAGAAATGGTATTATAACTGATTAAAGGGTTGATGGTGTTAATTTTGTAAGTAATCTCATTGATCAGCAATTTATATTCTCTCATTGGATTGCTGATGAAATTCTATTGATTCCTCTTTCTCATTCTCCATTAAAGGACAAGATGGTGTGGAAACATCATAAATATGGTAAGTTTTATGTCAAGACTTGCTATCACAGATGTTACATGAAAAAAAGAGGGGTATGGATCCATGTGTGCATCTTCATCAACTCAGAATCAGATTTGGTTTTGGAAATGCTTATGGATACTCAAGGTTCCTACTAAGATTAAATCGTTTATTTGGATGATTGCGTGCAACTATTTACCTACAATGGCTAATTTGTGTTGTAGGAATATTGTAGGTGAAGCTTTGTCTCTTGTGTGTATGAAAAAAAAAGAAACTGCTGACACCTATTTACCTACGATGATAGATGTGTGAAAATTAATTATGATGCTTCTTACAGGACAGTTGGTAGTTATGGTGCAATTGGCTTGATTGGTTGAGATTGTAATGGTAATACACGGCTAAAAAAAAAGTATTTAAATCGATATGTAAAGTTGGTTTTTGAAAAAAACTGACTTATAATAAATTTAAAGTCGATTCGGTATAGAACCGACGCTATCACATAGGACGTAGCATCGATTGATGTGTCGAACCGATGTTACAAGTGGACGTAGCATAGCGTCGGTTGACACCTGGAACCGACGCTACGTCCACGTGTAGCATCGGTTCGACACGTCAACAAACGCTACGCCCATTGTGGATAGTGTCGATTGACACGTAGAATCGACGCTACACACGTGGATAAATTATTTTCTCTTCTTTCTTTCCTAGACAGAAACTATTATAAGCGCTGTATGAGTCTCAAAAATCCAAAACCTCCTCCACTCTTTCCCATTTTCTAACCACCTACGACCACCAATTTCAGTGCCGGTTAGTGGGTTTTCTTCCTCTCTAACTAATCTGTTAGATCCTCTATTTTTTTGAGCAAAATACTCAAAAAAATTATACCCATTTCTCACTTACAAAATACTATTTTTTTCATTTCTTTCATTTTGACACTTCATTTACTCTTGTAAGTGGTTATTCATCGGATCGAAATCGCTAATTTTATACTCATCTGATCCGATCCGACCATCAGCTCGGATTGAAACATCCTAATTCGCAATCGATCCGATCACCTTTCACATCCGCTCAATCCGATCTGTAAACTATTCGGATGGTATCCGATCAATTCGACTAATAAACTTAATTAATTCTATTTTTTATATTTTTAAATAAAAATTTTAAATTTTCACATAAATCATAACATAAAATTATTTGAATTAAAAGAAACATTAAAAAATCAAATAAATTTATATTAATTATATATATATATATTTAATTTAATAAATATATATTAATTATATATATATAATTAATTTTGGTCGGATCAGATGAATCGTAGTGAAATCCGTCATCCGATCCGCACTTAACGGATGGAAAAAAATTTCGTCCAATCCAACCATCAGATCGGATGAACTATAAATGGATCGGATCGGATTAATCGGGTTGATCGGATGATCGAATTTTTTGCACACCCTTACTTGTAAGTATTTTTATTAATCTTACGCACTTATTATTCATATTTTTCTGTTATTATGTGTTATTATTTATGTGTATAAATTTTTGTATTATATATGTAGATTTGTATTATAACATTAGGAGAAAAATATGATGATCTTGAATAACATAGAACAACATCATGGTAATTTTTCTACTATTAATTAATATTTTATTTTTCATTTATTTGTTAAATAGATTTTATTTTTTTCCTGTTATTATTTAGTGATCGAATACAGATTTTAATTTGAGTATAATAGAAAATGAGTAAATTTTATAAAAAAGAAAAAGAAATTAAAATCGGTTTGAACCGACTTTAAATTTTAATTCATTTCATTTAAAGTCGGTTCAACTAACCGACTTTAATATCCTGATATTTTATGAATTGCTGCTGAGAAAGTGAAAGCAATTTCGATAGATTATTTGGAACTGGTGGCTATGCAAAAGGGTTTAGAGATTGCAGTAGAGGAGAGATGGTTGCAGGGTTTTTTTTTAAAATTGATTCAATTAAAGTAGCAAGTTGGATAGCTGGTGAAAAACTTGTTGGTGATTGATTGTTGTAGCCAGTTTTACAGGATATCATGATGTCTATTCCTCTCTTTACTCTTTGCAGTGTGCAATGGGTAAGAAGAGAGCTAAATAATATTGCAGGTGTGATAGCCAAGTATTGTCTAGATAAGGATGTTGAGATTAGATCTGTAGATGCCATATAAAGTACTATCTTGCAGGCAATTTTATGTGAGCAAGATGGGACTTATGTACCTGCTTATTAGATAATTCAATTTCATTCTTCATTGGAATTTTATAGCAAAATATTATTGATAAGAATAATTGAAATTAACTAATTATCACTTTTATTTATTGATTTAATTTTTATTAATTTATAATTAATATAAACATAATATTCAATACTTCAAAAGCCAATTAATACAATATTATCTAAATAGCACATATACACCATATATGCAGTCAGGGCCGGGGGCAACCACGTTCCTATAATTTGATGTTCTTAAAAATTATCAATCCTGCACCAAAAGCAATCAAATAATAATCAATGGCTACTTAGGATAATATTAATTTCTTTTTTTCTTTTTTTTTTCCAAAATAATTATATTATTCATAAATTTGTAATTAAAACTCGAATCTCAAACCTAAATTGTAAGAATATACTAACTTTATGTTGTAGTTAACAAATGTATATTTTTTTTGGCTCAATTCTAAAAATTAATTTATCTAAAGCATATTCCATAGATTTCATATTCAAAAAATAAATAAAACAAAAAGGGTAAATATATATATATATGACTAAACTTAACAATTAAAAGAAAGAAACTGAATTGCAGTTACTTACCAGTCCAACAATCCATGGACTCGGAAATGGGGAAACCAAGATGAGTGTGACACATAATAGGAAGATCTTTAATACGAGAAGCCAACAATGGTGGCCACATTCTATCAACCATAAACTCAATGCACTGACATATATAGGAAGGACCAAGTCTGCGTTTGGCTAATATATTTAGCTTATTAATGTGGTCACAACATTTTTTGTCTGGGTGTGGGTAATTTCCTACCAAGAAATCCAAACAATATGGGAAGTACTTATTCACTACCTCACATTTATCATTTCCATCCCAAACTGGATAATAACTACTTCTTTTAGCATTGGCTAATAAAAAATATTGACAATTATTATTAATTACAATCAAAAATATTATTAATAGTGCTCCTTGAATCTTAACACTGATAATACTTTTACGACCCATTGATTTTGATTTTGATTTTGCTTTGAATGTTTGAATTGATTTATATAAATGGGCTTTGCTAGTCACAAATATTGCATTTGCATATATCTTCTAATTCTTTGTTCCGTTCACGCTTGTGAAATTATTATAGGTTTGTTAATTAGAATCATATATGTTAATAAATTATTCATTATTGTTAAAGTATGTAATAATTTAATATTTTAAATTAATAAAATTTAAATTAATGTAACTTTTTTTAAAAAAATAAAAATAAATATCTAATAAAAATTAGAGAGAAAAAAAAATTCCATTTTAATGTAAACTTCTTGCATCCTTTGTAGATATCCATAATTATTTAATTTTATTGAAGAATTAGAGCAATGTGTGAAACTTGTGACGCTCTGGTTGGTTAGAACTTAGAACACATGTTCCAACAAGCAAATTGGTAGGAAGTGAAATTGCAAGACTTACATGCATTCAACAGATGATAAAACATTTATTCTTACTCAATTAACTTAATGACATGGTTTAACTAGCTTTAATTAATTACATGGTGATTTTTTTAAATAAATATTTACACATGAAAACATATTTATTATTGACCGAGTTTGAACCCACTTTTAATTGGCATAATTGTAAAATAATAGGGAAAATAGAAGTGATTCTCATTTCTCAAGGGCGAAATTTGCAAGCTACTTTTAATTCTTCATCGGGTTTGTCACCTGCAAATCCACTGTCCACCCATTTGGAATAACCCCCTTCCATATTACTTACGTTCTCGAAACCCTGAAATTGCATCAAATTTCTTAAAACTAAAAAGGGAAAATAAGATTAGGAAATGAATCAATTTGAAAAGAGAAAACTGTTTGATGCAAAAAGCACTTCTATATACTTTTTAAACAATTTTTATTTTACTTGTATTTATAAAATCGATTTCTAGTGGTGCATCCAAACGCATACTTAATAACTTACAGCATTAAGAAGATCAACGCAAGCACGAAGGGATCTGCCTCCGCTGTTGCAGCCCTTAAAAAAATACATTAATTATTAAAAATTAGTTTGCACTCTATTTTTTTAGCCTACAATTAATGTACAGAAGTCAAAGCCAATATCAGAGGAAAACAAACAATGAATATGAACTAATAAATGGGAAGCAGTAAGAAGCTTACCACAACTAGGTAGTCATCCTTCTTGCAGATTGAAGTAACTTGGGTAAGAAAGTCAGGGTTCTTCAATCTACCTGTTAAGTTTTAATAAATATTGAAAAATTAAAGAAAATGTTAGATCTGTCAGAAAGGGGATGTTATGAATACAGCAATTGAAATAGCTTACTTTTCACCCATTCAAATTCGATTTAATCTACATAGAATTTAAAGGTTTTTAATTTAAAATTAAAATGATGAATTAATAAGTACAAATATAGTATATCTAATTTTTTCAAATTAAATAAAGTTGTATTAACATTTAACGTAAAACTCATTTATGAATTATTTTTGAAACAACATTTAACATCATATTGACATTGAACATAAAACTCATTTATTAATTATAGATCGAATTCTTTAATTTAAGTGAATTAATCAAATTATTTACTCACTATTGATCATGAATATGAAACTTGTTTTTATAATTGAAAAAAAAATTCAAATTTTATAAATATTCACAATTTAATTTAAATTATCCATATTTCACATGTATTCTTTTGAACTGTTAACCTTTTTTTCATTTCAAATTTTCCTAGTTACACTACAATATAAATTTTCTATATAAACATGAAAACAGTAAAATTTTAGTTACATGTTCATGTATAAATATACAAAGATGTATAAATTCATTTATTTACTTCCAACCACTTGCTTCTCGTAACTCTATCAAAATTTTATTGCAAATGCACACAACTTAAAACACATTTCAAAATTTTTTAAATTTTTATAGAACTTGATTATATTCTTAGATGTTAGTTATTACCGTTATTTTGGGTTTTTTTCCTCTTAGAGAGAGAGAGAGAACTGAGAATTTTGAAAGACTTTTATGGTTAATATAATTGCAAGAACTAAAATAAAGAATTGCAAAAAAGTACAAATTACCTTGTGGAGTTTTGATCATGTAAGGAACGTTCAAGGCATTCTCAACATGACTCTTATTGAACTCCTCAAGCGTTCTGTGAATCGTGTAGATTATGATTACTGTATTAATATAACTAAAATCATTAATTGGTTGCCTTTTTTGTTAGCCTGATCTGAGATATCGTTCTTAATTTTCTCCTCTCTTTTTTTCCCTCTCGCTAAACGGCCATTTTCCTTTATTCATCATGTTTCAAGCATCGTATTCTTTTTTAGTTTGCTGCTTATTTCAACATTTTTGTTTAAGTGTATAACTAAACATCTAAAGCTAAGAATGAAACTTGAAATAAGATTCATACCTCACATCCAAATAACGATGGCCAACACTGAATAAACCTTTGGCAGTGTAAACGTCAACATTCACAACTTCTTCAGGCCTACAAGTTAATATAAATACGTTTTTAATAATCATATTTTCAAAATAAACAAATATATATATATATAAATCAATCAATCAATGAATAACAAAAGTATAATCTTACTTCTTGATGGGATCCATTGAGGATAGGTAGGTTATGGGGTTTTGGGGTTTTGGGTTGATCTTCAACTCTTCGAGTCTCAGCAGGCACACAGATGACGAGGAACAAAACATTAACTATACCATTGTGATCAACCGAATGCTTGTTTAATACACGATGATGACATAACTTAATCACGCTTAACAAGAGTTGACCTTGCTTGATGCCCGAGATTTATGGGTAATAATACCACAGAATAATAGTAAACTAATAGTCTACATTTTTTATTCAATTAATAAGCATCCAATTTTTGTGTGGGGAAGGGTATTGAGATGGTGCGCTTGAGGATAAAATTAGAGTAATTTGTATTGATTAAAAAAATAGTTAGAATAACTTATTATATTATGTTATTATTGTTGAATTAGTTGACATTAATTAATTTAAATTATATCATTTTTACTTCTATTATTTTTAAGTGTCGAAATTATCAACAAAAATAAATAACCTTTTTCATTTTTAACTGTTTATCATAATATAAATTATATGTATATAAATTTTTACACAACTATAAGTGCAAAAACGTGTGTTATTAACATTTCTCTTATTTTGAATCTTGATAAAACTTTAACAATAATATTTTTTTAAAAAAACAACAAAAATAATTCTCTTCGAAATTATAACTACAAAAATAACACTTATTGTATCTACCTCATATATTTTTTAATACTAAGAAAATATAATACATCATTTTATTTTAAACAAACATCATTCAAATTGAATAACAATTAATTATACCCGTTTAATGTTAAAAATCGTTCAACTAAACTCTATTCAAGATTATTGGAATACTATTTTTGTTATTTTAAATTTTAAAGAAGCGATTTTTTTTGTAATTTGTCTATTATTATTTTTTGATTTTCCGTCCCGGTAAAAAGTATATATTTGCTTCTATCCTTATGAACCTCTGCCCCTACGTCCAAATCTATCTTGCGGGATCTTCCTATTAATATTGTTCGATAATACTTGATAGCTTGCCATGATGAAAACTAACTAAAATAATTGTAACTAAGTGAACCACCAGTGTTATGTAACATAATGGCTTTGTCCTTGAATGCAAGGGGAAGGTCATGAATTCAAACATTAGTATAATCCTTTCAAAATACAAGCAACAAAGCCAACAACATTCATTACAAACAAGAGGTATTCTAAAATACCTCTATTTTTTTACCAGTAATTTTGAAATATGTGATGATATTGAACGCAGGTCCATATTATGAGCTGATGATGACAAATAAGTTCACAAATCCCAGAACTTCAACATCTGTACCTAAGAGTTAATAGTCTACACATTTGCATCAACTTGCAAGTTGCAAAAAAGTCGAAACCAGTGTTATTGGAAGGTAAAACGAACAAAACTAATCTACTTGAAGATTTGATATGCCCCTTCTTGTAATGGATATAGCTTCAACGTAATGGGGTCAAACTATTGAGGATAACTAACATAGGTTCTCTCTAATATCCTCCTATAGCCCCACTAAAGAATGAACAAGTTTCATCCTTGTTGCAAATCAGAAACTTCTCCTGTTAATTATCCATATCCAGAAGCTGCAGACATCTCAACCATTTGCTGACAAGTGATTATGAAAGTTTGCTTGGCCATCTTGCTATATATACAAGCCTTCTTGAGGTTATGAGGAACTTCTCAACCCTTTGTTAATGCTTAGAAATATAAGTGAAGAAATTGTAAACCTTACTGCAAATATAGGAAAATAAATAAATTATAACTTATGATTGAAGCATTTCATACATGAGCACTTCTCATTCTACTTCTCCATGGTCTTCACCAGCAATACTTCCCTCTTCTTGACTTGCTTCACCCATTTGTGTATTCTCATTTGAACTTTCCATTGGATCTTCATTGGGATTTTGGCCTTCATCATCATTATAGGCCTGGGAGCTCACTACCTGTCCGGTCAAGTCTTTATGTTTTAAATTGCCTGTCAAAAAGAAGTAATAGCATCAAGCACCTACGAATAATAAATATAATGAAAGAAACTTGTTCACTTAATGGACATCTGTTTCTTATCTCGAAAAAGAAAAACAGAACATGGTATAATACAATTTGGCCAATAGTTGTATTTAATATACAAAGTTATTTTTCTCATAAAAACAAAAATCAAAGTTTTATGGAAGTATGGGATGCAAGTATGAAGAATGTTGACAATAGAAGGTTACAAGAAACTATAACTAAGATGCATAAATGGAAAATTGCTTTTATTTGGGATTGAACAAATGTGTCCGGACATGACCACAAACCAATATACAGAGCAATAGAGAGAGAAAGAGCATGACTTACCCATCCAGAAAGTGCAACCATTTGATGTTGCATGGAGAAGAGCCTTAACATGGAACAAATAGCGCTCCATTGATCTCTTTGTAGCAGGAACTTTGCTTGTTATAGCTGTTTGCCTCAAGCCCTTCAAAAAAAAAAAAAAAAATAGAATGAATGATACGTCTCCCAAAAGAATCACAAGGATATAAAAACTTACCTTTGCTTCAGAACACAGGGTTTGAATTATTCTTGTGGACTTTTGAAGCTCTTTTACCTAATTCATTGCAGAAAAACATAAGTTTTCACCTCAACTAGTTGTGATTATTTGCTTCCTATAGAAAACAAAGGAAATGTTTACGAAAAGTGAAGTGCTAGTTAAGGTTGCAGTAATCCCGCCTATTTACTGTTACCAAGTAGTTGGAAAAAACAATATCAAGAAGAATGTTAAATATTGTTAGATTACAAGTTTCCTTGAGGTAAGCCATTTAACAAGAACTCATGCATGAGAATTTAAGACAGCTTGGGAGGACAATGCAAAACTTTGAACGTACCAATTGAATTATGTACCCATTATGCGCATCAAAGTGAGCCTGTAAGAAGTTGAAAACTGGAAATAAAATAAAAAATAATCAGTACTTGATAATATTTCAGATCACATTAGAAGCAAGCCGTTTGACATGTATACCTTTGAGGAAGGAATCAACAAACTTCCCACCATACTTGACCGCCATGGAATGCACAGATACCTGCTCCATTATGCTTCAAATGTCAACTTTATCTTGCCAAAATAATTTCAAATATACAGAAACAGAAGTAGAAAATAGAAAAGTGTCAAAGTAAAGAACAGAACAAATATAAAAGATCTTTGGACTTTTAGCTACCTTTTCATATGTCCTGCATAGGCTAACTAATGACACCACCACATTTACAGACTGTTGTAGCTTGATTAATAGTTTTTCAACAGCTTCATGTTGAGCAACACCTCTAAATTTCTCTAAGAGAACAACTTCTTTGACCTATGAAAAAAGACCATCAGTTGTTGTTTAGTAACAGATGGATTTGAAATAGCATGGCAACATGATATTTGGATCAAACGCAATACTCAAGCTTACCAATTTGCTCAAAACAGCCAGATTCCTTTCATGCTGAACAGAACAACAAACTCTGTAAACATCTCCATCTAAACATAGTACCACAAACAATACATGAGAAACCAACATGCCTTACCAGTGTCCTATACCATACAATAAATGTTGTAGAACTTAAAGTTGGAAAACCATGGCAATCTTCCTCTTCCAGTCCTTTGTATGTAGCAGCCTAGCATGAGAAGTAAACATGTCACAGAAAGTGATATTTGATAGAAAATCCACAAATTTACCGAAGGTTTCCATTTCACACCTTTAGCATTACAGCATCATTTTTATCTAAAATATAATTTGAACAGTGTACTGTTTGATGCATATTGGAAAAAGATCCCAAAACAAGAGATCATGTATGTAAAATACAACAACAAAATAAAGTTGCATTTTCTGAACAGCTTCTCAGCATTGAAATGGAATGGTAATAAAAATGAGATCAACAAATCAGATATTCTAGCACCTGAGGCAAAATACTGCAGGCTAGTTCCACCAGGGCAGAAGCAGAGTCACTGTCCTCCAAGTAAATGTGCAGTATCTTTTGTACTATTTCCCCCTATAAGCATTTAAAGCCTGAAACTATAAATAAGAGCACATAACCAAATAAGATCTATCTAATTATCCATGAACATAAGTTCGTTAAAAAGTAAAAACAGTCTCACTTTATTTCGCAAACTGTTATAAGGATTCTCATTATCCCATTGATTCCTTAAAAGTTTCTGAGCAGAAGCTCTAAGTTTTCCGGATAATATAGGAATGGCATCCTGAATAAACCCTGGGTGCATGCGGTTGTCATTTCTCTCCCTAAACTTATGTATGAACTTTTGAATGGAAGTGACAATTGATTCAAGAGTCAAAAGAGATTCTGAGGCCAGCATAAAAGAGAAAGAACATGCTGCAGGACCAGTTTCAATTTCAGAAGCGATTAAGTATAAGACAATGAACGTAACAAAAGCATAGTAAACGACCGCCGGCAACAAGAAGCAGTAAATTACCTTCATCTATGACACCTTCAATAAAGAAGTAGGCACCAACATACAAATATTCTATAGTTCCAGGAGAAAGGTTTAGCTGCAAGCTTGAAAAAACAATTTCTGATATCTTGATGGGCTGGAAGGCTTCAAGCAGGTATGAGATAACCGATATCTCCATCAGGATATCAGGAATGTTGATCATCTGTACCAACATTAAAATGAAAAAAATTAAAACTCAGTAGGCTTTCGTGAAAAACAATGGTGTAATAATTAACTACAAAGATAATGAAACTAGAGAGAGTTCACCTCACGGAAACAGTGAAGCACTTCCTTAATGACAGAATTAGACGCTGCAGCTTTTGAAAGTAGGAGGTTGGATACATCTGGATTCCCACAAAAAGCAGATTGAAATTTCCAATGTTCTTGACAAGTTTCATCACCTATCAAAAAAGCTTACTAAGATAAAAATTTAGGGTCTTCACTGATGTTTTTTCAACAAAACTAATTACCTTCTTTAAGTACACCAATTGCACTATCCAAATGCCGCCTAAGACTTGGAAAGAGTGGTCTTATTTTGCTCAAGAATCCATCCACTCTTAACCCAGGTAATCTGACTGCAGCACCTAAGCATCTACTTGGGAATCGTTTGGGAGGACTACAACAATCCAGCTTGGTGCGTAGATCCCTTAGAAGGTAGAGGACTAAGGGTAGCTGGATTCAAGTCAAAAGAGATTAATATCTAATTCTATGAACTTATTTATAAGCAAAACAAGAACGATTATGGTTAATTATCCATGTTCAAAAAACAGTTACCTCAGAAGCAGGATCAGAGCAACAAGGGTCTCGACTCTGCAATGAAGAGAAATATCAAATTATCTGTTCTATTTCCATACAGTGACAACGATGCAATGTATATTATTTCAGTTGCAAAATAGAAACACAGATAAAATCTTCAATATTAGTTTCCATACTGCATAATCTACATACCTTTGAAAACGTCAAAAGGACATAACTTTGAACCAATAGACATCTGAATTTGAACCTATGAGTTTCGAGAGCCTTGCCAGGTGCTGATATTTCAGCAACCATAAGATCATTAGAGCTGCAGGAATGTTGCTCTGATGACTCAGCTGAGGTACCTTTAGAAGATAAACAAGAAGGATAATCATTTGGCAACTCTTGGCTCTTCATTTCTCCTGCTTTCTTTAAAACATCCAATATTTTTGGCTGCCGGAGTTTTCCATCAGCAACATCTGAACTTGCTGATGTCTTTGAGATCTTTCTATATATCCTTTTGTTGTCTGAGGAGATCTTAACTTGTGATTTCTTATGCTCATTTTTCTTTTCCATAAAGCCTACAAGATGAGTTTGGTTTGAAAGTGAAGATCCACAGGGATCCACACAAAGCTGGAGCTCAGGAAGAGATATTCTGGATCGATCTATACAATAGTTTAATAAGCTTTCCAGAAACCTACATGAATAGACTAATGATCAGAATAGCAAAAGCAAAACAGAACCAAGTGTTATCTCTGTTGCTGGGTGAATTAAAAAGGGCCTGGATAAGGCTCCTCAATCCAAGCCAAATTAAGGTATGCTCTGTTCCATAATGGGGAGACAAGTCAAGACTAGGAATAGATTTTTGGCCCAGAATTTGAATATTCATCAAAACAGCCACCCCATTTGGATAATTACCTAATGCAACTTGGAAAATTTAGTGGCCTTAAAGGCTCCATATAAAAGCATGCCTTAAACAAGTGCTCATTACTGATAATTTTGCATGCTCTGAATTCTGAAAAATAACCATCACATACCAGCCCTATTCCCATCCCTCAACACTCAAACAAAAACTAAAGAGCATGGCAGTAGCGTGCACCTTATTGAGGAAAGGAGAATAATCTTTGAAGACCTATTCACTATGCAGTTTGCAGCTAAGGAAGCAGCCATAATTAAGCATCCAAATGTCACCCATGATAAATGAATCCAGAAATAATGCTTCAAAAGTTCTAAGAAATTTTAAGAAATGCACAACGTTAACATACACAAGGTTCCTCAACCGCTTCAACAGCTTCGCAATGATACCCTCTTTTGTAGCTTGACTAGTTAATTCAAATCCTTCATCAACTTGTGTACAGAATGCATTGAGCTACGCATGGAAGCAGATTAAAATGTCACTGTTTATAACTTAAGATAAGAACCACCAGAAAATGAAAATAAAAGTTACTTCCTCATCACTGAACTTACTAGCTCACGTATCCAGTTTGCTGCATAATAGAGAGACAGACATACAATTTGTTTCTGCTTCCCAGTAAGAGACTTCCACTCTGGTCCATTGAAGTACTGGTAACACAAACCAATCACATAAGCAAAGTCCATGCCTCAAAACAGTGGCAAGCACGTAATAGGGATAAAGTATTATGTCAGAGAACTAAAAGCAGAAGTTGAAAGGGTTTTTAGAGCAAACTTCCCCAAATACGATGTGCATATTTTAAAAATAAGGTGTTTAATATTTACTTTATGGTTACGATTTACTTAGAATAGCTAAAACTTTAAGCTCATAGTTGATTAAGTTTACAGGAAATGAAAGATTGCAGTTGCTCTATACCCTCCAGGGACCCCAAGGTGAAGCAGTAAGAGAACAAGATTTGAGAGTACAAGAACTTAGAATATCAAGGGTACTAAAAACTTTCTAGTACCTAGCATTGAGCATTCAAAATTTAAAAGATCCTAAGGAAATTGAAAATGGACAGAGTTAATAAAAGTTTTGCAGTTGAGACTGACCTTAGAGGAAGGAAGATGCAAAGGGCATCCAAGTAGTGCATCAATTCCTCCAAGAGATCCTTGATTAGTCAACCTCTCTACCTAACAATTGCAAGAAAATCAGAACTGAATCCCATTACTCGAACAAGTACAAACTGTATAGGAACCATGCACTTACCACAGAGAGCAACAGGAAGTTAGCAGGAAGAACTTGTAAAGAAGAAGCAGATCTGTGCACAATTAATTTCACCTTTAGCAGTCATTAACATGGAAACAACTCTATAACATAGTTGGATACAAGAAAAATATGCCTAGACATTACTGCAAGGAAGCGGAAACCAGTGGCAAAATGTTAAGACAAATGGGAGATATGTCACCATCTAAGTTCATCCATAGTTCCCCTGCAAACATAACAAAATGAGATTGCTCGTATGTTATTCCTTAGCCTGACTAGATTGCTTATACAGCACAGAAAGAAGGGGAGATGCAATCAGATGGTAGAAAAGCAAGTCTTGTCACAAGTTGACCTTCTAAATCAGAATGTGTGCCCTTCGCAGGCAGCTGCCCACCATCAAGGTCAGAGAGATACATAGACTCAAACTCTCCAATATGTCTACCTACCCTACAATAAACAAATAATATTTTAAAAATGAAGAATTAATTTTTATTTTTTTCAAATTGCTGAAAACGTAAAATACTGGCAACAGGTTGTTTAAATCAACTGACCACTCCATAATTGTTGGATGAAGAGTCTTAGAGTTCATCATTTCTGTCAGTTCGTCGTACAGCATGATCAAAGATAATGGAAACTGTCTACAAGAGTCCAAAGCAGTTTTCAAGAGCTCCAAAGCCTCCTCAGAATTTGATTTCTGTGGAAATCATCTTCAAGAATCATGAATAAATATCATAAAGGTTGCTAATGGAAAGTTAAAAAAAATACAGAGGGAAGCCAATGAAAGACATAACCTAACAAGTTATTTGGCATTGTTCCATCAAAAGTCGACAAGCATACACAAATAATTGTCAGAAGCAATCAACCAAAGAGCATTCTGCTCCTTAAAATAGGAAACCATTGCTTCCAAGTATAAATTCTATGTGTGCTTAAATACTAAAGCTGAGTTGGTAGAGATTCAAATGTCATTAAGATGCAAAGTATATAATAAGGAATTGATCAACACCACTAGTTTCAAATAACTACGAAAACATGCACCAACAGACTAGTTATGCTCCATACATTGTTTCTACACGACATGCTACAATTTTGCAAATAATGTATTTGCAGATCAGGTAAGAAGAAATAAAAGGGTTAGTTGACACAATTTGAACGCCTTTAAAAACTTGGACAAAACTTCAGATAACATATTGAGTAGGTAATTTTCTTTCAAGTGCCAAACTTAATCGCCTTAAAGCAACCTAGCCAAGAACCTGCTCTCATCCTCATTGAAAACAAAATATTATAAAGTTTAAATGAAACAGTAAAATGTGTATTGCTGCATTGCTGTGCAGCTAGTACTAGACTCCATGTTTCAACCATAGAAGGAAAAAAAATCAATTATGCCACAAATTTCCCATGGTGAGAAATGTTAATATCAGGAACAAGTTCATTGTCTTACAACCTAGTGTGAGTAAATATGGACGATCCATAAGGATGGGACCCAAAGTCATACCTGAGATAAGGAAGGAAAGGTAACACCATTGGCATCCCCAAGAGAAGACACTATCTTTAGGGTTCCAACAAGGCCCATTTTCTTGTACTTCAAATCTGATTGGCCAACCTGCCCAGCCCCATAGCAAAAGAGAGAAATTGTCTTGCCTCAAAATGTCATAATAAACCAAAATAACACTTAAATGCACCATTTCAATAAAGTTGAACAAGAACCTAAATTCAAAAGTACTCATCCAGCTATGAAAATTCAATATTTGTTGCTACCTGCTTTCGCACTATCATCAAAAGTTCATTCGCAAAAGACGACCCATGTGAATCTCTGACTGATCGCGCCAACAGCGAAAGATTGCTGAAAACCTCATAGACCTGAAATTCAAATGTAGTGTTAAAAAAAAAAACTGTTGAATACTTATCGCACTTAAATAGAAGGATAGAATACTACCTTGTGTAAATTTTCAACATTAAACCCCTCCAAATAGTCCAGTATGCCTAAAATGCAGAACAAAAAGAAAATAATTAAATCTGAAAAAGGAAAAAAGTATCATTGAAATGCAAATTAATTAAGAAGCATGCAGTACCACTAATATGAGCAGAAAGAGGAATTAATTCCTGCGCATGCTTGGAAACAAGCAATGCCATCGTTTCCAATGCAGAATTCACTACATAACTAACACCCGATCCCACATGAGTGACTAGTGAACCAAGAACCTGCATTGAAGCCATGATTCAGAGGTCCTAAAATACATCCATAATTATCAAAAGTTTTTGTCTGTTTTTTTTTTTTGGGGGTGGGGAGAGAGAGAATAGAAGAGAAAGCAGAAAAACTTGATCAGGCCATTCACCTCCTGTCTTGAATAAGAATCAACAAATTCTTCAAATAGACAAGTATAGACATGGATGCCAAACTCCCTCACTTTTTTTTCTTTGCATGCCAACAGGTACTCAGACAGAGAAATAAATGATGGAAAATAATCCTGATGGATGGAATATAAAAATAAAATAAAAATTAGATAGTGTTTCTAAATACAATGCGAAATTTCAATTTCTGACCTAAAATAATGTTCCAGATACCTGTACCAATTCTTTGTGCCCACAAATGCATTGATCAAACATGGCTTCTTGTATGCAATCTCCAATAATTTTTTTCTTAAATATCCTTTCAACATTTTTTTGCAGGGACTCACCGTTCATGTATAAGAGCATAAGCAGCCATATGTCAATGACTTTATGATCCCGGGGCTTATGAAGGCAGTTTAGTTCTTTCAAAATCTCCTGACATAGTATCTATTCAAAGAAGCAAATCTCACAAGAACATATCGGCACAACTATGTGCTAAAGAACAAATTTACAAATTTTGAGTAACTGCAAGATACTTACATTCTTAAATCGAAGGCTTGATCTCAAAGCATCAATAATAGAAGACTCTGCACTGTTCAGACATGATTTTCCTTTGAGTTTACTCTGTTGTGTTGCTCCTGGATTAACCACTCCAACAAATCTCAACTGCTCACGTATTTGTGAGATTATTCTTCTTACATTAGTGGGTGTAGCTGAAAGTAGCAAAAATCTAAGCAGATATGGCATGTACTCAGCATCAATGGTTCGAATGCATGATAATCCAATTGTGATGACCTAAAAATGAAAAGTAAACAAGAAGGTAAGTAAATAAAGGAAGCCCAGACATACTTTTGTACATCAATACACAGCAAATGCACATCTACCATTGCTAGTGTAAGGTACATTAGTGTTTGGCAATATCCATGCACAAAAATGTTTCAATACAAACTAGTTTCTAGACACGTTTTCTTGTTTGCTATTCAAGCCGAAGAAACTTCCGAGCTCAATATATTTCAAGTATATGCTCATTCTTATGCATGTTAAAATACATGTTATACACTTAGGAACATTTGATATATACATTAGTCGATTGATCGACTACGAGTTGATCGATCAAGGATCGATCATGTCCGATCTACCTACTCTCGGGTTTTTATTAATCATCGCTGGATCGATCAACCTATTGGTTTGATCGATCGAGTCTATTTTATATAGGTCAAGCGCGTAAGTTTTCAACTTAAAATATTTATTTAAACTTGAATCAATTTATGAAATTACCATTTAATCTTTTCGTTAATGTACTTCAATATTTTTAAAATATAGCCTAAATTATAGGAATATAAGATAAAATATCCTAAAAAATAGTCTAAAATCTCAATAAAACTACTTAAAAAACACTCTTATTTAAATAAGAGTTTTTTCATTAATGAGTATTACTAGTGCTATTTGTAATAAAAAACATATTTGTCAATTACATAGGATTAGGGTTTTTATTTTTCATATAAATAAAACTCATTACTCATTGTTTCAAACAACCATATTTATTATAATTTTCTAATTTTTTTGTACTCTCTCTTAAAAAATTTTGCAAAAACAATATCATATTGCTTAGACTTCTTTCTTTAACTAATCTGTCAAATATTGGTAGTTGTGTTTGATTAATTAATAAACCTATTTAATTTATGATATTTTGATTATATGTTCATTTAACTTTCTTCTTTATTATGTTATTGAATGCTTGGATTAAATAATTGTGTGTATAATATCATAATTATTTGATTTGATTATTAAATTTTAAAAAAACTATCTTTATTAAATCTGTGCTTAATTTGTTCTTGGGTTATTAACTGATTTAAAATTAATTGATATATTCTTAAATATTTTATTTAGGGTTATTCATTATTTAATCTGTTTTAGACACACTTTGTACTTGTGTTATTATGCTAACTTTTTAAGTGCTGGTTGAAAGGGTTTGGATGCTTGTGTGACTCAAATTGTCAGAATGTTAGTACGGATCCGAACACCTTTCTTGTGAAGACTGTCAAAGAAAGCAACGATTTGTAAGTAGATTACTTAGGAGCATTATCTTGAGGGTAGTTTAAGTGCTGACCTTGTAATTGAACCTTATTCTAATAGTGGATAATTAGGTATTTCGATGAACGAGTAGTTTTTCTCTTTAGATTATTGTTGTGGCCTAAGTTATTTCCACCTAAAATATAGTGTGTCAAGTTTTATTTATTTTCGCTTTATATTTATTACACACGATTACATGTCTAATCATTTATGATTTTTTAATTACCGATAATTCAAAAAATTACCTATTCACTCCATCTAGATTAATTAGACTCATAAGTTTAAATTTTCAACTAGGTTAATGTAAGAGGTAAAATAAAAGTTTAATTGCATAATATAACAACCCCTTTTACAAATGAAATTTCATTTATAATCTCTTTTACGCTATGCACATATGTTGTTTTTCGTATAACGTAAAAAAAGATATGTTTTTATCATGTTTAAAAATACAGTGCATATGTCTTTTTAAAAACATAAAAAAAAAATATTTTTTTAAATAGAGTTAAAAGTGAAACTATGTGAATAATTAGGTTATAAAAAGGAGAAGAATCTTGACAATCATTCCAAGAACTAAAAGCCTATGACATAAGGGTACGAATTTTGAAGCATTTTATTTCCATAAAGTTAATAAATACCACTAAAAGTCGAAAACCAACCTGTTCTTGCAGCTGATCATCCAAAGTAAGGTTGGAAAACGAGTCAAGCACCGGCACAACAATAGCAGAATCTTCTTGAAGCATTTGCTCTAGAGACTCAACCACATATTTATTATTTTGATCACCAATAATCTCAGGCAACGATCCGATAATCTCTTTCTTCAAATGAAGAGGACAAACTGACAGTACTTGCATCAATTTATCAGAGAAGGCATTAGAATCAACAATGAAATCAAGCCACCGGAAGTGGTTAACGATCAGCCTAGCAACATCATCTTCAAGCGACAAAGACCTTCCAGATTGTTCGGAATAAACGTCAAAGTACTCAGGAAGTTTCTCCAGGAGCATAATCTGAATTTCTAACTGAATAGAAGGGACCATTAATAGGTTTCGGACTAAACTCTCGCTTTTGATGGAACTCAAACCGTCACTTTTCGAAGGAATGAGAACCCTAAAAAAATCTCACAAACACGATTTTCATGTAAAATTTCTAGGAAACCAAACAAAAAAAACAACAAATAGAAATCGTAGAGTTACTGACCTGCGAAGGTTTTTATGATTGTGGAGGTAGGAAGAAAGACCCGAGAGAAAATCGGAGCGAATGGCAGGGGCAGAATCGGAAAGTGAAAATGCTCGGTGGAGATGGCGACGAAACTTAAGAGGATCGGAGGGGAGGCATGGTGGTCCCGAGGGGTTGATGAGGGTACACCCAGCCTCGGCTAGAATTGAGACCATCTTGTCGATGGCTGAGGGGACTTCAACGGCGTCGTTCAGTGAAACATTGCGGTTGACGTTGTTCGTAGTAGTTGTGGTGGTAGTGATAGTTGTTTTTGGGATTTTGGGAGCCAAAGGGGGTACGAAGGAAGAGGGTCGTTTGCGAGTGGAGTTTTGGTGGTGCAGGAATACCATTGTTTGTTTGGTTGAATAACTAACAGAGTTTCTTTACGCTTTCTCGGCGAAGTCCTTTTGGTAGAAGTGGTGATGGTGGCCACTGCGAGGCTTGAGAGTTGAGAGGGAAGATAGACGAATTCGGAGTATAAAAGGCGCCAAAATCTGATGAATATGGCGGTTGAGGTTTTTGTTTTTAGTATAATTATTTTTAATAATTTTATATACGAAAGTTATATAAATCACAAATAATAAATTAATTTTTTATTAAATATAATTATATTTATTAATAATATTACATGATATCATAATTGATTTATAATAATAAATAAATTTTTCTAATTATTTTTGTTTAAATTCTCCTAAAATTTTGAGTATTTTATAAAGAAAAATATGGTAACGATATACTTTTATATTATATTCTCACAATTTTTAGATTCACTTATATTATTTTTATAAAAAAATTAATTTTATTTTAATTTTAATTAATATTAAAACATGTTAAATAAGAAAGTAGATTAACGTGTTTTATTCTTATATATTTTTAAGATTATAAATTAATAAAAATTCAATTAATTCTTAATCTCAATAAAATTCAAAGATCAATGATCAACTTAAAACCAATGTGTTAATTTTTTTAAATCTATAAGATTTTTATGCACTATTTAATAACTATAGTAATTTTGTTTACTTTTACTTAAATGTATAGGATTCTTAGTATTATTCACCCAACCATAAAACAAAACAAAAAAAAGTAGATTTAAGACTAATTAATTTTTAGACAAGTCACTACCTTAAGTTAATTAAGTAATGTCGATGTGAATCCATATATCGAAATATAACTTTTATGAAAATATTAAATATATTGTTATCATCGATAAAAATTTAAAAAAACTTATAAAACTTTACAAAATATTAAAACAATCAACTACTTATATTTTATTAATTTTTATTTAATACATATATTTTTAAATATTTATAATATTTACATTAATTAAAATATTGTATAATAAAACATAAATTATTTTGTGTAAATTGATGAATAATAATATTTTCAATTAACTATCAAAAAGGGTTTTTAGATATTTTTTAGAAATTGTTAACAAACAAAGAGAATTAAATTCAATTAGCTAGATAAATAAGGTATAGTAAGGGATTAGGTAAAATCAATTTCGTATAAGTTTTATTCCCATTAATTTGATCTTCGAACGACATTTTTATTTTCTTTTACGCATTTTATTTAAATTGATTTTATTTTAAATTTCAATTACAACAATCTTAGTAGTGACTTATCTAGATAAAATTGAGATTAACATAATTTTGGTACCTGTAAAAAGTAAGTTACAAATCCTGACGATACTACTCTCATCACTTTACTATAAAACTATGATACTATGTACTTGCAGTTTTGCACCGATCAAGTTTTTGACATCGTTGTCGATAATTGATTTATTCTTATTTTTGTTAATTTTAATACAAAGTAATCTTGGTTTTAATTTAGAATTGTATTTTATTTCATTTATTTATATTTATATTTTTTTTATTTTTCTCTAAGTGTGTTTTTGGCGTTGGATGTCCCGTGCTAGAATTTGAAACATTATTCCTTTTGTCCGGAGATTGAATGAACGTTTAGATCAAAAAGAAAGAATAAAGTACTAGCCCTAGCTGAAAAAGAACATAATGCACAATCACGCACCTTGAAGAATAATGTAAAACCAATTGTGAATGACAATTACTTAGGTGTAAGATGCCAGGCCATTAATACCAATAATTTTGAGCTCAAATTGGCGTTGATCAACATAGTGTAACAAGCCTAATTTAGTGAATCACCACTTAATAATCCCAATATTAATTTGACGATATTTTTGGATATTTATGACACTATAAAGATGAATGGTGTTATTGAAAACACCATCAGACTGAGATTGTTTCCTTTTTCATTGAGGGATAATGTCAAAGGTTGGCTACAATCTCTACAATCAAAAAGTATCACTAGTTGGTAGGACATAGCAAAAAAGTTTCTTGCTAAATTCTTTCCACCTGTAAAAATAGCCTAACTCAAAAGTGGGATTGGTCAATTCAGATAAAATGATTTTGAGACACTCTATGAAGCATAAAAAAGGTATAAAGATTTGATTTGGTATTACCCTCAACATAAATTTTCGGATTGGTTGCAAGTTTAGATATTCTATAATGGGTTAAATGGGTAAACTAAAACCATAGTTGATGGTGCGTCTGGTGGAACTTTGATGTCAATGACAACTAAGGGTGCTACTTCTCTTTTGGAAGAAATGATTTCAAACAATTATCAATGGCCAACTGAAAGATCTATGGCTAAAAAAGCTATTAGGATTAATGAATTGAAGCTGTTTGATGCTCTTTCAACTCAAGTTACTTCTCTATCTCATTAGGTTTCAGCCTTGACAACCCAAAAAACACTATAAAGTGTAGAATATGTTGTAGATTCAAGTATGGCAATTCCAATGAATGAAGCAAGCAAAGAACAGGTTCAATACATGGACAATCAGAATTATAATTATTGTGGTAATCCTATAACAAATTACTACCATCTATAACTTTGAAATCATGAGAATTTTTCTTATGGAAACACAAAGAATGTGATACATCCTCCTCTAGGGTTTGATAGTCTACGAAGCGAAAAGAAAATGTCAATTGAGGATGCCATGGTTTCCTTTGTTGAGGAGACCAAAGTAAATTTTAAAAAGAGTGATTCGCGGTTGAATAACATTGAGGCTCATTGTAGTAATATGGGAGCCACTATGAAAAATCTTAAAAGGAAAATTGGGCAATTATCCACGACCATCAATGCCTAACAAAGAGGAACTTTTCCTAGCAATATAGAAGTGAATTCAAATGAATAATGCAAGGTCATTACACTTAGGAGTGGAAGAGAACTTGAGAGGTTACCATAAAAGGAAACTAAGTCCACCCAAATAGCTCCAAACAATGGCCAAAGCAATATTAAAGTAGAAGAAGATGAGATTAGTGATAATACACTAAGAAAGACTGACATGCCTCCATCCATTTCATTTCCTAACAATCCTCTTATTCTCTCTACTCTATTTTCTTGATCTTAACTTACTCGAGAAGAGTTTTAGTCATGAATTGAAGAGTAAAACATGTTATCCTAGAGCAAACTCATGTGTAAGAATCTATTTGTCATGAAAATTCTTTGTTCGTTCTTTGTAGATCTTTACATATTCATATGAATAAATCAAAATTAAACTTCTTTACAGACCAATAAGGTTTATGCTCCAACTTAACAAGGAGATGACATGCTTTTTCAAACACTAATCGATAAGAAGACATCCTGATATGTGTTTTTAAAATCTATACGGTATGCCCACAAAGCATCATCAAGCTTCTTTGCCCAATCTTTTCTTTTGGTGTTAACCGTCTTCTCAATGATATTCTTGATTTCTCGATTTGAAATTTTAGCTTGGCCATTAGTTTGAGGATAGTAAGAAAGTGCTATCTCGTGTATCATATCATATTTAGAGATAAGGTTGTTGAACAACTTGTTGCAAAAATGGATTCCTTCATCACTAATAGTAGCTCGTGGAGTGCCAAATCTTGTGAATATGTTCTCATGCATAAATTTGAGCACTACATTTGCATCATTTGTTACTATAGCAATTACCTCCACCTACTTTACAAAAAAGGAGGAAAAAGACCCATAAAATCAATACCTTAGTTGGCACCGATCATAAGTTTCCCATAAAATATAATTATCACTAAAAATAAAGGGTCAAAAGAAACCACTTTGAAATACCTTAGTTGTTGTTCATGTTACTCCAAAATGTCCTCCCTATGATGAGGAATGTTAATGATGGAGAATGGCTTGCATCTCCTCTTCAAGCACACATATTCGAATGATTTGATCAGGGCATCTTTTGAAAAGCAAAGGCTCATCCCAAAGATAATATTTTACATCATGCAAAAACTTCTTACGTTGGTGGTAAGTAAGATCTGGTGGCAATACCCTACAAGCAATGTAGTTTTCAATATCACCATACCAAAGAAGCTTGATCTCAAAATTTTCACTTCCTTTCTTATCTCAAACTTTCAAATCAAATTCTTGAAGAAGAAGGAGCCAACGAATCAACTTAGGCTTAACATTCTTCTTACCAAACAAATAACGAAATGTTGCATGATCAGTGAACACTATCACTTTTGTATCAATGAGGCAAGACCAAAATTTGTCACAAGCAAACACCACAGCAAGCATCTCCTTCTCAGTTGTTGTATAATTCAATTAGACTTCATTCAATGTCCGGCTTGCATAGTATATAACCCTAAACAGTTTGTTTCACTTTTGTCCTAACACTACTCCAATTGCAAATTCGTTGGATTGAGCAATATTAAATTGTATATTATAATTAATCGATATAGTATTTGTGACAAACTATATAATATAGTCGAACAATAAAGTGCGAGATGCAGCAACATAGATATTTTTTGAAGAAATTGAGTTGGTTTTTTGAAAATTATGAAAATAAATGCCTTGCCTCCATATTAATATAATGCCTATATTTTCTCTCAAATCAATTGACAAGTTAAAAGAACTCTATAGTATTTATTGGACACGCAAGATTAGTCTGGATCCCTTTTTTAATGTTTCGTTTACCCTGACTCTTACTCTATCAACTCAGTTTTCATCTTGTTTAAAGAACCTAAAAACTGAATTGATAGAGTAAGAAAACTTGATGTTTGAACATAAAATATGATTTACTACTCGACTTTTCATAGTGTTCCAACATAAAATATCATACATACGACTTAAACCCAAACCTTTAAATATAGAACATGAAAACACTAATATATTCAAAGCCAAGCATACATTTATAACATTTCTCTAAATCAAATCATCTCCAACAATAATAATAGAATATTTTAATAATATAGAACATGAAAATACTAATATATTAACTAGTTTTCAAACCTAATATAACAATAACTATAATAATTTAAATTTATTGTTCATTTTTATATCAATATTGTTATTATCATTGATAATCCGTGTTTAAAAAATTTAACAAAATGATAAAAATTAATGTAATAATTATATAAATAATTTTTTTATTTTACAAAAAATATAATTGTAATTTTTTTTATTTTTTAAAATTTTCATAAATATCAATATCTAATTTATTATATATGATACATACAACCAATTTAAAAAAAATATTTAAAATAATTAAAAAAGATATCAATAATTAAATTGAATTATTAACATAAAATATAAAAATCACCCCGATGTATACATGATTTAATTATTTTACGAATTTTAAGTTTAATTCATAATAAAAAATATATGTTAACTTTATATAATAATGATATATTCCATTTGACTAGAAAGCTATTTGGGTTCAATACATTAATTTTAATTATAAATTAATTTACTCTAATAAAATTACACCAAAAAACAAGGAGAAAAAAAAAAGAGTGCCCAACAAAACTAAAAACAAAAGTGAAGTATAATTGACGAGGAAAGTAGCTGTTGCGAGTCTTTCACGCCCTAAATCCTCTTTGACCAAACCTCGAATCGAGTGTGCGACAGAGCAATAATGGTGGCGAAGATTTTCGCAAAGTTTTCGCTCTTTCGGATGGCTCTTTTTGCCATTTTGGTCGCCATCCTTGTTACCTTTTATCCTAAACTCCGATCTCAACAGGTTTGGATCTTCTTCTTTTTACTAATATTTTATAATTAAGTATATTTGATTAGGAATTAGTACGAGCTCAGCTGAGCTGGGTAGTAATAACACTTAGTTTTATGGACTACTGATTGAACTTAAAAGTTTATCGTCTCTTCTTTTTTTCCGAAACCAAGCAGAGCTTTTTATTTTTGCTGACCACCAAACGGAGCATTTAATACGTAAATGTTTGTATCGCTCTTTCTCTCATGTTATCTCTCTATTAATATCGTCTTTTGGGACAGAGTTTTCTTGATAGTCTGAACCCAAAAATTAGTTGTGGATATTCTCCCAACTTATATTGCGAGAACAATTTCTCATTAATGGAAACTTTATTCCATATTAGTGGTGGTATTAAAATGTTATTAATTATAAGAATAAAATAAATAATCCATATATTTTTGTTGTGACAATAACAAAAGTTGTTTCTACAATATCATTACCCAAAATTTCTCTAATTTTAGAGTGTAGGATATTGGCAAAATTTAAGTAGTTATTATAACAATTGTTTTTCATTAATAATAACTTTTTCTAATAATAGTATCACTAATTATTAAAATAAAATATTTTATCTACATAAGCAAGTTATCAATCCTTGACCCAATTTTTTTAACCACTATGTATATATATAGTATTGTTATATAGATAATAATAACAGGTCAATAACTTGAAATGAGCCAGAAAAACATTCTTGGGTCTTAAAATGAAAATGAAACCCCAGGGTCTTATGTAGATAAAATTCCTGTAACTAATTATAAGGTTAAAAAAAGTCAATTTATACTCTTATTGTGGCAAGTTGGAAATATCATTACCCATTTTTGACGGTCTCAGTTGCAATAATAATAATAATAATCTAATTTTTAATTGTGTTGTGTTCTATTATAAACTAATAGGATACTGGCATGACTAATATTTCAATTCATAGAGATTGTTCAGTGCTGAGGAACTGGCTTTGTACAATGGAACTGACGTAGAGCTGCCAATTCTCTTGGGCATTCTTGGGTAATTTGCCTTTTCATGCATATTCTTTTAGGATATGTCTTATGTGTATATATATGTCTTTGTAATGTGGAAGCACGTACTATGTTGTCGGAGTCCATTCAGTGTATACTTGTCCAGAGAAGTAAATTGTATTTTGAAGATTGTGGCAAGTTGGAAATGCAAGACTTGAACCATGGCTCTAGTTATAGTTTTTTCTTAGTGCCTTAGTCAAATGAGATAATTGGTTTTTTATTAAGTATTCTGTGTTTTCGAATCAGATCTGTCTTCGATGTAACAAAAGGAAAATCTCACTATGGTGTAGGAGGGGGTTACAATCACTTTGCTGGAAGGTTAGCTCTTCTTTATTTCCTCAGTACATTTTTTTTTCTCTTTCTTCCAAATTTGCAATGAGATTCAGATTCCCTTGTTACATTTGGCACAATATGCTGCATAACTGTGAAGGTTTCTTTTGTCATGGAGGGAAAGCACATTTTTGGTTTAATTTGATACTAATATTATGGTCCTTATTTCTAGACGCATTTTAAATTTATCTTTGGGCATTTTGATAAATTGTTAATTTTAACTCCTTGCGCTCTTGGAACATACAAGTATACAAAAATATCTTGTATATTCTAGGTTGAATTATTATGATTGTGTTTGTGCTTCCTTACTTTGCCTAGACTTGCATTCTGACTATTACTTTGTCTTTTTGTTTATTAAACAAATACATACCAGAGATGCTTCCCGTGCATTCGTGTCCGGAAACTTCACAGGTAAAATTAATTTGGAGTTATCTTTCCCATTGCATTAGAACACTGGTTCAAGTTTTGATATTAATGAGTTACATTTCTACTGGTCTTTGTTTGAAGATATGTTTTCCATTAAAGAAAGAAAGGGGGAAAAAAGGCCTCATTTCCTACTAGTCCATGCATCATTTCTAGTTTTTTTTTTCATTTCCATTATGCTTATTTTCGACAATTTCATTGCAGTTTATAAAATAACATAAAAAAACTATCGAATGGAACTCCATTTAAGTTTGTAACCATAGGCAATGAAACAATAAGTACACTTTTTTTTAATAGGAGTAGTGGTAGTGGTGTTTAGGAGTTTGAGCTCTTACTTTTTGTAATAGTAATAGCTGTTTTAGTCTATTGGCGAAAGGAAACCCAAACCGCTGCTTTTGTCTGATTGTCTGAAGTGAAGTACCCTTTCCGCTTAGCTTTCATTTGGCACCAAACTGCTGTTGCTGACTACCGGGATGTAACCGCTGCCTTTTTCCATCCCAAAAATCTCCTACCTTTGGATAAGACGAAGTTCAAAATTTGCTTGTTAGGCTAGTAGGAAAACACCTTATGTAACACTTTTGATTCCGAGAAATAAGCTCATCTGAGAGGCCTAATTCTTGATATCTGATCATAAGAACAGAGTCACAAGAATGATGTTTTTTACACTTCTAAGAATGATAAAGAGAATAATTATTTACGACGTCTTCTTTATTCTTTATCTACTAATTTTTTCTTATTTAAATTTCAATGGTGGTGTCCTGATTTGTGCACTTACAAAGGTCTTTTTTACCAGTTGCATTTTATTTATTCTATTCTCTTTCTTTTATTCTTACATCATAAAGATGCATGTTTTTGTTACTTAGCCACGTTGGTTTCATTTGTTTGCATTTTTCTATATTGCTTCCAGTTTACATAGGAAGAACCAAAGAACCAGTTGTCCCAGTTTATGTTTTAAGCGCATGTCAGAGGATTTTGTTGCAGTGGGTTGTCCTATTTTTAATATAAATGATTCTGAAAATCATATTTATTAGTTTTGTACGGATGCATGCCCCTAAGTGGATTACTATTTGAGTCAGAATGATAACTTATATTACGAAATAGTATGGAGATGAGTTATAATGATGCTAGAAGTGCTAATTTTTGTCTTTAATTGGCTTCTTTTTGTCTGCTACAGGAGATGGTCTCACAGATTCACTTCGTGGTTTATCCAGCAGTGAGGTACTAGTTTTTACTGGCGATATTGCAACTTAAATATTTTATTCTGTTTACTTCTTTTTAAAAAAAAAAGAATTAATATCTTCATTTTAATATTTTCGTAGTGTCTTGCCTTTTTTTTTCACTTCACATTTACACTGTTGAAGAAGCCACGTTAGTTTTTGTCGTGGATTTCCCTTCAGTTCACTCTTCCCATAAAATAAATATAAAAATAAAATAAAAATACTGGAATGACTAAGAACTGTTTCCTCCCACATCTGTTCCCTTTTTCTCATCCAGCATTTCATCTGGAAGTTTGAGGAAATATATATGTTATACTGCTAGGGATGATGATATTGGTTTAGCCAATACCAGCTTAAATGACTTCATATAGACTGATTATTTTGTCATACCAATGAAATTTGGGATGGGGAACCGACAGATGTAACCATTCCTTGTTTCATGTGCTGGAATGATTTACCAATATCTTAACCGTCTTTGACTCTTTGCTGATCATTTGCATTTTATTGATCAATTTTATTCCTGTTTCAGGTAAAGAGTGTTGTTGAATGGAGGGATTTTTACTTCAGAAGCTACATGTGAGTTACTGCTTTAGAATTAAGAAAGAATGGTGCATAAATGAATTTTTTTTTTCCACTTGTCAAGAATGGAGTAATCATTAGTACTCTTAATTTCTATTTGTCAGATTTTCCGGTAAACTAGTGGGTCGTTACTATGATAGCCAAGGAAATCCAACAAAATATTTGAAAGGAGCAGAGTCAAAAGCTGCAAGAGGAGCACAGCTTTTGGAGAAACAGAAAAATGAGGAAGCTAAGCAACCTAATTGCAATTCAAGATGGAGCCAAGAAGAAGGTGGAGAGGTAAATGTTTGCATGGATCTATAACGAAATCTGAGGCTAGCCATTAAGCTCCCTCTAGCATTTTACTTCTAAGTGCATTATTGGTATGTCAAAAACCCTTGACGGTATCACTGAATCACTCAATACCACCAATGTGTCATATATCTAACAGTTATGGGTATTTAGATGAAATTAATTAATGATTAGATGTGTATTCACATTAACGGTGTTGCTGTCCTGCTGAGGCTATATAGAATTACTTGGCATGAAGTTTGTAGTTCCGATAGTATTGCATCTAAGCTGCAACTCGTGGTGGGTAATTGAACTCTTTGCAATCTTGCCATACAAAATGGGGTCAATGGGATTTGAACATTGTCCACGCAACATGAAATAATGACACCTAAGCTTGAAAGTAATTTATATTCTCTATGATATTTGCTGACGTAATCTCATATTTTTGCCTTTCTCGGGTTAGGTCTGGTGTGATGTTGGCTTCCCAAGGCTTGTCCAAAGGCCGCAAGAAATTGCATTGACTGGAAAGTTGAGCAAGCGATGCGCATGCTTCAATGAAGATCAACTGAACCACCCAGGGTTGGAAGTGTACGAAGGATGTGATTACCTTGCGAAGACCTGCCGGGTATAGAAAACGATTGTGTGAAACTCCTATTTTGAGCTCTGAGAAGGCAATTCAAGTAGCAGAAAAGGATAGCTTAGGAAAACCAAGAAAAGCTAATAGGTTAAGTATATATTAAATATATGCGTTCATGTACTCTCATATTGAAAAGCATTTTTATCGATTTGAGTATTTTTATCTTTCCTCTCTTCTGTTTCATCTCACTTTGTCTCTCAAGCTACAATGTAGTATTTTTGTATTTAGGGTATGCAAAAATTACTAGAACTCACCACAGCAATCATTTATTGGTTATTAAAATTGAAAAAACCAGTAGAATTATAAAAGTATAGGTTGATGAACTTTGGATGTATCTACTAACAAGGAAACGGAACGGTGGAAAGGGAATAAGGACTTCCATAAATTTAAGTCATTTTTATTGATTGTGTTTTTACTCTTCCTTTGGTATTGATTCCATTTTTCAAATTTACAAGATGACAAAACTATCTTTTAGTTTAATACTTTTCATTATTATTTTTTAAAGAATATTTAAGTAAATTAATATTTTAATTTCAATTCTTTACCCTTTTTTAGCAAATACAAAAAAAAAAGGAGAATTAAGTTTTATACTTTCTTTTTTCTTCATTTTAATTAATTTTTATTTATATTCTGTTTGATTTTTATTATAGATTAATAAACAAACTCCTTATTCATTTATTGAAATTCATTAATGATCCTCTATGGTGAACTTACTTTATTTTCTTCTTTTTTTGAGAATTTTTTCCCGTATTTAAACTCTTCCAAAACCCTTTTAGCCTATTCTACTACACTCTTCAATTTTCCCTATCAGGGAATTTCTTATTATTTTTTGCCCCATAGAAGCTCTCCCTTGGTTGGCTGTCCTCTTTTCTTTGAATATTTTAGTACAATTAAACAAATCATAGTTAATATGTGTTTATCTACCGGATTTAAATCTAGGTTATTTTATTCACCTAGATATTAGCATGGAGTGAATATTTTTGCATGTTTTGATATATTTTGATTTGTTATAATTCGATTTAGATATTATATGATGTATTTTGGGTAGAATTTTCAACCATTAAAATCTTAAAGACCTCAATGCATACAATCATAGTATATTCTTGTTTTTATTACGAGATTTCAATACGAAAGAGATCCAAAGAATGTTTGTATTTGACAAAAAAACTGGATGTATTCTTCAAGATATTTAAATAAATTTTTTTTTATCTAAAAAAGAGATTAAGACATATAAAAATTTAACTTACTTAAAAAAAATAACTATTTAAATTGATAGCATCATTTTACAACTATCTTAAAGGGTAATTTTTTTAAAATGTAAAAGATGTAAAATACTTTTGTATGGAAAACTCGTGGTATAAGAATAAGTTTTACTATAATTTATAATATAATTTGAGTTAAGTTGTTTTACAATGTGTATAATATTGGTTATATGGATGTGTAAAACTCATAAAAATGAGTTAGGTTATTTCTTTAAGTAAAATTCATAAAAATGAGTTTGTTTAAGAAATCTTCATTTTATAATACAATTAACTCAAATTATATAATAAACTTTTACTAAAATTCGGTATTATATTTTTTATAATTAATATGGGACTAATTGAATTCATTTATACATGCGCAAGTCAAACTTGAGGTGAGTTCCTGCTGCCTATCACAAGTCATAACATCGAGTGGACTTTTTTTTATTTTTTTCTCGGCAAGCCAGAGAGATAACATGGAGTGGACTTGAATTTAGACAATGATATAATACGGAAAATAATTAGAGTTTCTGTTAGCTGTTTGGGTTGACAGAAGAAATTCTGAATAATTTCTTCTTTTTTTTCATTGCGAAAATTAATATTTGAAACAACGTGCCAAGGTACGTACCTTCAACATTGCTGCACCTGCACTAAACACTAATTATTCTGAATGTAAATGATTCAACAGACTTGGAATATTACTGCAACTATTCAACTCAGTTAAAAAAGACGAATAATAAGTCAAACTATATTGTAAAATAATCTAATCTTAAGATGTTTGTTCGGTTTTTTGTTAAATAAATTTAACTGTATAGAGTAACTTTATCTTTTTAAATAGAAAGATAGAATAAAGGTAAAATCATAAATAATTAGTAAAAATTTGAAAAATGAGAAACTAATTAACCTAGAGAAGATGAATAGTTTATTTATAATTTTTATCAATTTTTAATTTAATAATTTAAACAAAACAACCAGATATGTAATCGCGTGTAAAAATCAAGTACGAAAATAAAAGAATAATACATGATATTTTTAAGTAGAAACAACATAGGTCACCACCATGACCTAGGAGGAAAACTACCAGTCCATCGTATTATTTAACTTTTTACTATGAAAATTAAATGTTCAAATACAAATTCGATCTTATGCTAACTTCCCTACATAATATCCCAATATACTTTATTTAAGAGCCTTTGCTCTATTTTCACATTTTTTAATATTAACGTGAGCGATTTCAAGGCCAACGTTCCTAAAAGCTTTTTGCCAATCATATATGTTTTCGAATTATCTGTAAAATAATTAGCACAAAAACATAAGTATTCGTGTGTGTTCTATAACGGATTTAATAATGAATAGTCTTAACTAGATGATTCAAAACATATGTCACTTAAATCAAATCAATTAGAAAATTATAGACCAAAAAGATTAAGCAAAAGTTCACTAAAAATAATTTATTTAAAATTTAATAATTAAATCAAATAATCATGATTGTTCATACAATTATTAGATTTAAATATCTAAGTTTCTAATTATAAAGTAAGCTATACAAATATAAAAACTATATAAAATAAATAAATTAATAAATATAAAAATACAATTCAAATCAAATCAAAACATTACCTTTATTCAATTTCATACTCAATTTCATAATGAGAAAATATTATTTCCCACCTTTGACGAACTACACCAAAAGTAAGTACCCTCTCGAATAGCCTTTATCTGCAATATTGGTTTATAAAATATTATGATCACCTAATAATTAATATACCTTTGTTGAAATGCCCTCTTATCAAAGTTTATCCTTTTTCATTATCCTTTTGTCTAATTACTCAAATGAATTCGATTGATCTCCTTGATTCAAATTTTAACTCATTGTATAAATAGAAGCATTAAACCTTAATAGTCACCCCCTTTTTTTTTAGTCTCTTGTACGATCAATACATATTTTCTTAATGGTTTTCAGCCATTAGTTTTTCTTTTTTCTTAACAATTCGACCCACTTTTCTACTTTTTCAACCTAATATATATATATATATATATATAAATTTTTTTAAAACAATCTTAAAAATATTAAAACACATCTAAAAATATTTAATTAATAATTTCATAAATTAATTCAAATTTAAATAAATATTTTAACATTAAAAATAATTCCAATTTTATGAACATGTACTATTAAATGCATGAATAAAATTCTATGTGTCGTAATTATAAAAGATATATCTGAAGTACGATTATCTGAAACTTGAGCATTTGTTCTATTTTTCTTGATAAATTTAATAACAAGTCTAAAAATAAATTTATAGGTAAATATTTTGTCTATAAAAATAACCAATACTTATAATCCTTACAACTAAGTTATATCAAAATTCGAGGGATTATTATAAGAATTTGGAAAGCAATTATAAAGATATACAATCACACGTCTTAATAGAACTCTAATGCTAAGTATATATGTGTCAAATTCTTAAAATTTCAATAATTCTCCATACCAATTATTAATCATGATTTATAATTTTGTAGCATAATAATTAATAAAGTGTAATCTGATATAAAAGAAGTGAAATATTGTTGAAAAAGTGCACATATTTTATTGATGAAATTAGCCTATAAATAGACATTATATAGATAAAGAAATAACAAACAAATTGACCATTAACTTAAACTCCTATAAAATAGGACAATTAAAAAACACTTTCTGCGATCACAATAACACAATCCTTTTAACTAACTAAATCCCTAAAGACTAAATCCCTAAAGACTAGGACAAACTAAGCAACCAAATTTAAATAAATAAATAATAAATCTTAACACCCTTCTTTAAACTGATATCTACAGAGATCAGTTTAAGAATAAACAAACTTTAGCAATTTTATTAAGCCTTCCCTTGAACAACATCCTTTGAAGAGCATATCTTAAGCATTCTTCGAAGTTTCACAAAGTCGATTTGCTTAAGTGGTTTAGTCATAATATCAGCCACCTGATTTTTACTTTTACAGAACATCAAATCAATTATACCATCATTTCAAAGATTACGTAAAAAATGGTATCTAACATCAATATGCTTACTCCTTCCATGCGAAATTAGATTTTTTGAAATCTTGATTGATGAAATGTTATCATAATAGATTGTTATTGGACCTTGTTGTTGACTTTGAAGTGTTTTAAGCAATCTCCTCAACCAGATAGCTTGACATGAGGATGAAGCAGCTGCAACAAATTCAGCTTCTGTAGTTAACAAAGTCATAATTTGTTTTTTCTTTGATGACCATGATACAGCTCCTGAACTCATCATAAAAACAAAACCAGAAGTACTTTTTCGATCTTCAATATCTCCAGCATAGTCACTGTCTGAAAAACCAATCAAACTTGATTTTTCACCATTTTTATAAAATATTCCAAAGTCTACGGTACCTTTCAAATAGCAAAAAAATTCTCTTTGCTGATAAGAGATGAACTTCAGTTGGATTCTCTATGTATCAACTGATTACACCAACATCATGCATAATATCTGGTCTTGTCGACGTTAAATACATAAGGCTCCCAACAATTTGCTTGTAAAGAGTGACATTTACCTTTTTTTCTGTTCCATATCTTGTGAGTTTCAGACCAGGTTCAGATGGAGTTATAACTGGATTGCAATCTTTCATTTGGAACCTGTCTAAAATTTCAAAGACATATATTTTGTGAAGTAAAGATACCAGCATGAGATTGCACTACTTCGATGCCAAGAAAATAGTGCATTAACCCCAAATTTGATATTTCAAATTCATTCATCATAGATTTCTTAAAATCAGCTAGCATGACTCCATCATTACTAACATAAATAAGGTCATCAACATATAAACATACAATAATTATCTTCCCATCTGTTCCAAATTTAATATAGAGTGTGTGTTCATAAGGACATTTAAGAAAACCTTCTTTAGCAAAGTAAGCATTAATACGACTATACCAAGCTCTAGGTGCTTGTTTTAGTCCATATAATGCCTTTTTTAGCTTGTATACTTGGTTTTTGTGACCTTCTCTTCATGTATCCCGAAGGTTGATCTATATACACCTCTTCTTCCAATTCCTCATGCAAAAATGTTGACTTTACATCAAGCTGGTAGATAGGCCATGAGTTTTGGGCAGTAGTGGATAACACCAATCGAATAGTGTCAAGCCTCGCTACTGGAGCGAACACTTCTTTGTAGTCAATGCCAAATTATTATTTGTACCCCTTTGCAATGAGTCGAGCCTTGTACTTATCAACTTCTCCATTTTCCTTCAATTTTGTCTTATAAACCCACTTGGCACCAATAGTTTTGTGTCCTTTTGAAAGATCAGTCAACTCCCAAGTGTTGTTCCTTTCAATAGCATAAATTTCATCATCCACCACATTTCACCATTTTGAATCTTTGACAGCATCTTCAAAAGTTGTAGGATCACAATTTGAAAAAAGAGCTAAGTAAGTAATTGGATCCTCTGATTGGCCAATTCTAGGTACCAAAAAATCTGTCATCCATCCGGGTCTCTTTTGAACACGGTGTAGACGTGATTCAGTTGTTACATCAGTAGATTCTGCTACCGTTGGTGGAGTGGCAGTAGCTGGTGAATTTTCAGGAACATTAGCTGCTGAATTTTGTTGTTGTAAAGGCTGCTGCCTTTCTTCTTCATTCTCACCATCAAAAAAGGTTGGCATTGGCTGCTACTGTGGACATTTTTTACTCCAATTCCAAGTGTTATTCTCATCAAAAATGACATCTCTACTGGTCACGATCTTTTTTGTGAGCGGATTGAACAATTTGTAAGTTTTGGAAGCTTCACTTATGCCAAGAAAAACACATTTTTCACCCTTATCATCAAGCTTCTTCCTTTTCTCATCTGGGATATGTGCATAAGTGATGCAACCAAAAATTCTGAAGTGATCTACAGTTGGTTTTCACCCACTCCAAGCCTCCTCAGGTGTCATGTTTTGAACAGAAAAGGTTGGACTTCTATTCAACACATGAATGCTCTAATTTACTGCTTCTGGCCAAAAATTCTTTGGAATGTTCCCTCTTGCTAGCAAGCTTCTCATCATGTTGAGGATGGTTCCATTTTCCCTCTCCGATACACCATTCTGCTGTGGTGTATAAGCAGCTGTGAATTGCCTTCGAATACCTTGATCATCACAAAAACCTTCAAATTCTTTAGAGCTGTATTCTTCACCACGATCAGTACAAAAAGTTTTAATGGCTTTTCCTGCTTCATTTTCAACTCGTGCCTTGAAGCTTTTAAATGCACTAAAAGCTTCTAATTTTTTTTGCAAAAAATAAACCCATGTTTTTCTAGTATAATCATCAATGAAGGTAATTAAATATCTTTTACCCCCATTAGAAGATGGATTTATCGGTCCAAAAATGTCATAATGTACCAGCTCTAGGACATGTTTTACTCTCCATGACTTTCCTTGAGGGAATTGAGAACGATGTTGTTTGCTAACAACACATTCTTCACAAACTTGAGAAGGTACATGAATTTGAGGGAGTCCTATTACCATATCTTTCTGTTGGAGAGTCTTTAATCTGCCAAAATTCAAGTGGTCATAGCGAAAATGCCAAAGCCATGAAGGGTCTTTTACTTCAGTCATTAAGCTATGTTGAGTTGTTCTAATTTTCAAAGGAAACAACCTGTTTGAACTCATCTGAACAACAACAATTGCTCCTCTTGAAGGATCATATATCTCATAAGCACCATTTTGAATAGTTATCACATAACCTTTTTCTTGCAACTGACCAGCACTTAACAAATTACTCTTCAAGTTAGGAACATAAAAACATTGGAAATTGTTTCAACAAAACCATTCTTGGTTCTAATATTTATTTCACCTTTTCCCATTACTTTTACTTTAGAAGAATCACCAAAACTAACAGTAGAACGAAAGTCTTCATTTAAATAAGAATACAAAAACTTACTTCTACACATGTGGTTGCTACAACCTGTATCCACATACCAAACATCTAATTCAGGTTCCTCATTGACATGATAAGCCATTAACAAAGTTTCAGCTTCCTTATTTTCTGTAAAATTTGATGTCTCTCCTTCTTCTTTCTTGTTAGGCAGTTTAGTATAACATTCGGAACGATAATGACCAAATTTATGACATCTAAAGCATTCTACCTTGGATTTGTCAAATGGTTGATCTTGTCTATCTTGATAATGCCTACTGTCATCTCTATTGGCTCGATCTCCCCTTCCTCCACTTCTACCTCTACCCCTTCCTCTAAAGTTTGAGAAATGTGTAGAGATAGAGGCCTTCAAATCTTGCTCTTCTGAAGGTGAACTTCGGTTCATCTTCTGTTCATGGACCAGCAAAGAGCTTTGCAGCTCATCAAGAGAGAATGTATCTATGTCTTTAGATTCTTCAATGGAGCACACGACATAATTAAATGTTGGTGTTAGGGTACGCAATATCTTCTCCATGATTTTGACATCGTCCATCTTCTCACCATGAAAACGCATTTTGTTGCTTATTTCCATAGTTCTAGCACAATAGCTGGTGACAGATTCCTCATTCTTCATTTGTAGAGTCTCAAAATCGCTTCTCAAAGCTTGAAGTTGTGCACGCTTCACTCTAGCAGAGCCTTGATATTTTTTTTCATGGAATCCTAAATATCTTTGGAAGTTTCTTTGCAAAGAATTGTTTCCAAGATGGGACGATTAATTGCCTGAAAAAGGTAATTTTTTGCCTTCAAATTTTTTAGTTTTCTCCCTTCTAACTCTGTTTTCTGGACGTCTGTCAAGACAGTATTTGGTGCTGGTTCTTCAATTCCAGATTCAACAATCGGCCAATACTCTTTTAACGATAGAAAATTCTCCATTAGCATGCTCCAATGGTCATAATGACCATTAAAACATGGAATTGTTGGTTGCACAAAATTTGTTTCTGAAGCCATTGTTTCACTATTTCTTATTCGAAGAAATGACATCCAAAAGAGAGATCTTTGCTACCGCGATCCTGGTCGTTTATAATGCAATTGCAAAAGACAGAATAATAAGTGGACAGTTGCTCTGTAAGTGGGGTGGACGACGTTGGTTTCTTTCAGTGACAACTCAACTCTAATAAAGTAGCAATAAGTGAAATACTAATATTAAGTAAATACAGATATATTGTTTGTGTAATTTTTTTTGTTTTGCTCTGATATCATTGATATAAAAGAAGTGAAATATTGTTAAAAAAGTACACATATTTTATTAATGAAATTAGCCTATAAATAGACATTACATAGATAAAGAAATAACAAACAAACTGACCACTAACTTAAACTCCTATAAAATAAGACAATCAAAAAACATTTTATGTGGTCACAATAGCACAATCCTTTTAACTAACTAAGCTAGTAAATTTAAATAAATAAATAATAAATCTTAACATAATCAAGGTAATCCATTGGGCTAGCTATTAACTGTTTATTTTATGTATAATTGCAATTTGCTAGCGGTGTAATTATAGAAAGTCTCGTCATTCCCGATTCTTTCTTTCATTCTTAATCCTAAGTCATCTTAAGTGGGTTAGATATCTTTGTTTCATTTTAAGTGACAAGTTCAAATAAGGTTCAATTACAAAATGAGTTTCATTAATCTTTTATATTCTCGATGTTTATCAACTTGTCATACTATTATACTAACTAATGATAGCATCACTTTGAAAAATAAAAATAATGGTAGCATCCGAAGATGTAAATTTTCAGTGGATTAACAAAAACCAAGTGGATCATAACTTGAATAATCTTACATAACCTTGCTTAGATGTTCAGTTCAGCCTTATTCCTCCACTAGCAATGTCGATGAATTATTGTATTTAGTATGGGTCAAAACTGTGCACGGGTTGCACGAGTCACACTTTAATCCTGTTTTATATAAATTATTGAGGAAAGTCCTAAGTAGCACTAGTACCACTTATGTCACAAATTTAACAGTTCTTTGTATGCATTATTGGTGCTATATAAGATTACTCAACAATGATCATGCCAATCCACAAATGAGAAATAATTATGACATCAAATTCGTAATTTCTACAGTTCTTCAGATTCATTGATCATTATTTGTAATTTTGTAGCATTATAACTAATAAAATGTAATCAAGGTAATCTATTGTGCCAGCAATGGATTGTGCAGTCTATACAATAGCAATTTGCAAGTTCAGCTAATACAAAGTCTCATTTCCAGTTCTTTACTTTCTTTCTTAATTCTATGTCAAAGGTCAACACAAAACGGGTGACATTAATTTTCTGTTTTGTTAATATAAGCATGTGATTGACTTGTCAATATAACTAAATTGTGGATTTTGGATTTGAAAATGTTCAGTGGATTAACAAAAAGCAAGGGAATAATAATTCATAACTTTGATAATTCATTTTAGCATTAGAGCTTAGACCTTTGAAAAATTCATCATACCGGCCTTCTGAATCAGTTGTTCTGTATCGGCGATTGGATATGGGTTCAGAAAGCAATACCACAATCAGGTATATATTTGATCTGTTTTCATTTGTACTTTCATGTCTATAGTATAGGGACACTATTTAGGGTCTCTTTGTTTCTACTTCAGGAAACATTTAAAAACGCTTCTGACCAAAAAAAAAAAAAAAAAGCTTCAGAAACAAACATGAATTTTTTATTATCAAAAGTTCTTTTAGGGCTCAAAAAACACATTTTGTGCTTGTTGACATAAGCACAATATACATGCTTATTCCTGTAATTGTTTATTTTAAACTGTTTTTAACAAAAGCACAAGTAAAAATATCCTTAGTCTATTTAGGGTTAGCTTGTTTCTGTTTTATCTAGAATTTTGTAAATGCATTTCTCAAAGCAAATAAAGCCTTCATGACCAAACATGAAAAAATTTGTCATAAGCACTTAAAGGGGTCAGAAAACAAAGTTTGTGCTTGCTGAATAAGCACATTATGGACCCGTTTGGATGTAATTCTTTTAGAAAGGATTTTAAGAGAAATAGTTTGATTAAAAATGATTTAAAGATGAATATTATGATGTTTGATATAAAACAATTAGAATTGGTTTTAAGTATCATTTTATTAAAAAAATTAGTAGAAAAGTGTGCATCTTATACTGTTTATCAAAATTATGGATTAATTACTTTTCTTAAGAGCATAAATAATATTTGTTAAATTTTTGAAACCATGGAAATCTCCAAACACCCTTGAAAGTGTTTTAAGTCATTTCGAACAATTTTTAACCAAATGTTGAAAACCTTTCAAAACACCCTATATAAGTTTATTCTCGAAATCGCTTTTTTTTTAAATTGCTATGTCTGAAACCACTTATAATATAAGTACAAGCAAACATATAGCATATTTAGTTTCCATATATACCACATTTGACTAAGTATGTCTCTTGTTTAGGAACAAAGATGATGTATTCGATCGTATCTGGAATCCCCATCATTTCATTGCCTGCAAAGGGTTAAGCACTTCAGTTACCATTGATTTCAATGCTCAAAATATTTTTCAACCACCTTCTATTGTTATGTCAACTGCTATAACACCAAAAAATTCTAGCAATCCTTTGGAGCATTAATCATGTTTGGTTTACAGAATTAGAACGTAACAGCAATGATAATAGAATTGAATTATTAGAAAACAGTATTACTACTAAAATATTAGTATGTTTGTTTAAAATGTGAAATAAAAATAAGTATAAAATTTATAAAATTATGAATGAAGCAATAGTATAGATAACTTCTTTTTTGCTTTATACGAGAAAGAATGAGAAAAAACAATAAATGGTAATACAAATATATGAAAAAAATAAAACATTTTAATACATTATTATGAGAGGAATGAGTTTTATTGCAACTAGTTGAATGTTTTTCATTACATTATAGATTAACAATTAAACCAAATAATAGAATATTTAAAAAATTTCGTATTATTATTTCTCTGTAAACCAAATATGATCTAAATTTTGACCGTTTTATTATTTTTGTATAAATTTCAAAAAGTTAGTTAATGCTATCATGAATATCAAGTAAAAATTTGGATTGAAGAAAAATTGGTAAGGGGATCCATGTCCTCCTAAAGCTTACATGTGGAATGGTCTTAATTGTAGCTATGAAGGTTCAGATAAAGTCAGAATCACATCCTTGTAATTGCTTGCCTTCATATAATTTTCATTATTTTTGAATATTTAAATCTTAATTAGATATATATATATTTCAATCTAAAATTACTTGCAGGAACTTATCCACAAGTGGTTTGAAAGGGGAGATAGCTAATTATATATCTGATCTTAACATGATACAATTCTTGTAAGTGTTTAACTCTGTTGCAAATAAGTGATTATCATTTTCTTGAAGATGATTAAACAATGAATCATCACCATTTTTAACTTTGTAAACCGATTTCAGGGATTTATCAAACAACAGGATCAAACAACAGGATCAAACAACAGCCTAACTAGTTCTGTTCCTGATTTTTTGTCTAAACTGCAATTTCTGAAAGTTCTGCAAGTTTCTCAGATGATTATAATACTGCGAATTTACTTACAAGAAATTAAGAACTTTCAAAGAATTTATTCACTTCAATTTTTCAGGAACTTGAAGGATAACAATCTTACAGGTTCAGTTCCAACTGACCTTGTCCAAAGATCAACAAACGCCTCCCTCTTACTGAGGTGACCCATTTTTCTCTGTTTTCTTTTTTTTCATTGGGTTTAGATACTTTGATACCGCAATATGTTTGTTTGATAACTATTTTAACTTTTGATTTAGTTCCTATGATTGTTTAATTAAGTTTGTATGATGATACTTTTTTTATTTTAACTTTCACTTAAAAGAAAATATAGCTTGATTTTTGATTTTTTATCGATAATTTTCTAGATAGTTAATTGAATCTTTTTAATATTTAAATATTGAAAGGGGAAATAAAGTTTACTGTATTACATAACCTTTTATAAATGAAGTTCCATATATTATACATATGTTTTTTTTTTGTATAAAGCAAAAAAAATGTTTTTTTCTGTTTAAAAATACAATATACATGTATTTGTTATAACGTAAAAAATATTTTTTTTATGAAATTAAAAGTAAAATTATGTAAATAATTAGATTATGCAAAAATCGAGAGAAATGATAACAATAAGCATAAAGATTATAAATTGTAACTAAATTTTTTTCTTAGTTATTAACTGTTTTGAAAAAAAATAGTGATTTAGAAAACATTATCAAATAAAATTTATGTGATATATATATATATTTTCTTGAAGTTATTAAGTAGAACTTTTTATGAACCACATTGATGATGATTTTATTGCAAAAACAGAAATCAAATTCATTTATTTAAGCAAATATCAAAAATAAAATAAAAAAACAAAGAAATAATAGGTCTTGTTTATGCAAGTGCACAGCTTCTGCAAAATCAAAGTACCTAATGGTGTGATATTGATCTCCATAATCTACTTTATCTGACTTAATCATAGTGTTGCTGGAAACCAAAATCTGTGTTCCTCTACTTCATGCAAAAAAAAAAGGCCAAGAAAAATCTAGTCCCTATTGTAGCTTCAACTTTAGTAGTTCTGTTTGTCCTCTTTATTGCATTGTCTATCTCATGGACTACCAAAAGAAGAAGACAAGGTATGAAGTCTTATTTAGTCATTTCCTTATATACTTTAGTCTCATCTAATTTGTTAAGCTTGCTTTGTTAAAAAAAAATTTGCTAAGCTTGTTAACCAATGACATTCTCATCAGCTGTGAAGGCAAAGAAACACAAAAACATGAAAAAAATTGGGTCATTGGAGTTGAAAAACCATCAATTTACATAATCAGAAATCTTGAATATAACCAACAATTTAGAGAAAGTTATTGGAAGAGGAGGATTTGGAATAGTTTATCATGGTTACTTAAATGACTCACTAGTTGCAGTGAAGGTGCTCTCTCCTTCATCAGCACAAGGTTATAAGGAGTTTCATTCAGAGGTAGGTTAATTTCTTTATCAAACCACAATGAAAATTGCTCATCTTAAAGAGGGATTGAGGTTTCTAAAATGAGATCTTCTGTTTTTTTTTTTCCAACAGGCCAAGCTTCTCATAAGAGTCCACCATAGAAACTTAACTAGTCTTGTGGGATATTGCTATGGTGAGGACACTAGTATGGCACTTGTCTACGAATATATGGCGAACGGAAACTTGGAAAAGCACTTGTTCCGTACATATGGTTGATTGTTGACTTGTAATTGAAGGCTGCATATTATTTGTTCATTTATGATAAGATAATCCAATAGGTTAATTATTTTGACAGAGGATTGAAACAATTAGAATTCTGCGAATGCAGATAAAAATGCATATGTTTTGAATTGGGAGGACAGACTGAAAATAGCAATGGATGCTGTACAAGGTTAGAGACAAAATGATGAAGTTATATATTAAGAACCACAAATGAATTGAATTTCTATAATTGCGAAATAAAGTTAAAAAATTAGTTTTACCAGCCCAAGCAAATTATAGTTTAAAAAATTAATCCAATAAAAAGTCACCCACTCACCTATTTTATAAATTAAGCAAAACAAAAAGTATGGCTAATTAGAAAATGACAAGTATTATAAAAAGTTCGGTTATAGATGGCTTACATCTAACTTTTTGGTGCTATTAATTTTTTCTTTTTTAAGCACCCCTTTTTTTTATAGAATAAAGAAACAATACACAGATAAAACTTGAACTTGGATCCAAGTTAGTTTAGGTGGAGTGTATATAACTGTTTTTAAACATACATTTAGGGTACAAAAGTTAAAACATGTTGTATAAAGGCCCCAATCCCTCGTAACTGTCCAGAGTGTACCACTTTCATGTATGAAATTTATACACAAAATCCAAAACCCAATCTCAAATGGTTGCAAACTTTTTATCTTACTGTGCTTCAATTGGAATGTGCCAAAATGTTAAGACCGTTAGGTAGGTTGAAAGATTGTTAGTCTATAGAACTCTCTTAACTTTACTTCTCTTTCTTTTCACTTTTTAAGTGTATAAATTTTCAGAATTTACCTTTAAAGAAATCAAATTTTATCTTATCATTCAACACTGTGTGGTCGAATTTGTATAGGTTCTTGGCTTCTAGCTGCATGGAGCATCCAAGTCCCCAAACTCAAATCCTCTGTTAAGTGTTGCTGCTGGTTGCGGCAATATGCCCTTGTTCCTGCTCCTGTGGGCGTTGTCGTTGCTCCAGTTCCTGTTGTTGTTCTTGACGGTGCTCTAGCTGCCACAAATTGCTGAGTTGCTGCATCTGTAGTTGCTGTTGCTGGACTGGGGTGTTAACATGTTGATGGGAAAACCTCTGTTGCCTGCTGGTTCTCCATCTGAGATACTCAACCAAAAGGGAATTTGTGCTGATTGCAATCCCAAAGCCAGTGAATGAGGAAAGAAGAACAGAAAGAATTGGATTTACATTAAGCTGCAAGGTATAAGAAAAATATAAGCCTGAAGTGCCCTTGAGAGCCCCTTCCCAAATAAAGAATATGATTGGGTAAAGCATAGATAATAATACTCTGGAAACGCTTACTACAGTATATAAAACATGAGCAAATAGGATCACAATGGCGAACTGGAAAGAAGCATAAGCCCATATAAAGCTCCTGCTAACTGCTACAATAAAAAAAACATGAGGTCTCTGAAGTAATAATTCATGGCATATATTATTCGAACCTCCTCCCACCAAATCCAAAAAGAGAAGAAGAAGAATGCAGTAAAGGAAGGCCAACATGTTCTTGTTGCTGGCAACAATGAGAAACATTAATCCTACCATGACTTGAGTAACTAGAATATATTTATTTCAAATCTTCATATATAAGCACATAGAAAACCATACAACTAGAAAGCGCACACAATAGAAATATTAAACCTACCATGACTTAAGTTGCAGGATTTAAATCATGCATTTCATATAACTCAAGTAAATTTTATACATGAGCATTTGTTCAATGCAAAACGGGAGAGAGGAATATAGCCATCAACATAAACTAGAAAATGAATATGACGAACACACCCATTGTGGAGGCAATCATGGATGAAAGAAGGCCTAAAACACAAGAGAAAGGTAAAGAAATGGCAAGTGCACGAGGGCCCAAGTCAGATACCTGTTCAAATTGAAATCAATAAAGCCAGTTACAAATTGGCTGAGAAATAGATAAATAACCTAAAGCCTAGGAGCCCAACCAAGGGACATGCATGTCATTGCTCACTAGCATTAAATCTATGAAACATGGAATGAATTTGGCACTTCCCTATAATAATAGCAACTAGATTAAAATTTATTGCAAAGGGAGAAAAGTTTTACCAATAGTTGCTCCAAAAAGCAGAAGTATGCAAGCATGCTGACCATGACAAGAACTGGTATGTCCTGCCAGATCCTGTTGAGCATGAAATAAGGAAAATCTAAAATGTAATTCACATGGAAAAAATGTCTGTGACAAGCATATGTTAATAGTGAAATTGAGAAGTAGAGAGATTTTGCAGATATGTATTGTTCATGCATGATAATGGACAATCAAGAATTTTGTTTTATTAGATGAGAATTTATAGGAATCATTTTCCTTGCTCAATCTGTTCTTTGGAAACAGTTTTGTAAACAAGAAAAAAGATAGCAGAAAAAGGGAAGGGTCAAAAGTAACAGGTCTGCCTCGCTAGTACCACCAGAATCATAGGGATGACTCTACACTACAATTATATAAGATTTTAGATTAATTAAGCTTTTGCATCCATTTGAACTTGGTTTATTTCAGAAGTCGGTGGTTTTTAGGGAAATGTATTCTCAAGTTCCAGGACATCAAAATTACTAACATGCCGGATCCCAAAGTTATTCAGAACTTTTTGAAGAATCAAAACCACATCCACACTCCGCAGCTACAAGTTCGCAAATTATATGTATATTTAAACGAGCCTAACTTTGTATATTCATATATGTGAATGCATATGAACATAAATGCATACACATAGAAGTCTCGAGTTGCTTCCAGGTTCAATTCTTGGAAACACCTACTTCAAGACAATATGATAGAAGAAAACTTCTTCAAAATAATCCTCTATGAGCATTATTTTGAATAAACCAAGCCATAACAGCCTTTATTTATGTTAGTCTGTGTGCTCAAGTCCTGTATGTCCCAAATAATCCGGTAGGTTGGTCAGTTAAAGGATTGGAATGATTGACTCGCCTGTAACGAGTAGCTTCCCTGTTCTCCAGCACTGCTGGTGGTCGTCTCATGTTTTGAGGATTGTGAATCTTCAACAGTGTCACCGATAAGTTTTTAACATCCCGCTTGCAAACATCACAGGTCTTGTTTCCTTTAATACTAAACCACTTCACTGCACATTCTTGGTGGGCAAGTGCCAGCTCTCCTTTGCAGCTGCATTCCATTTTAAGTGCATTGCCACCTTCTCCAAGCTCAACTAAACAAATCCTACAAACCGCTTCTTCTTCAGGAATATCTTCAGCAGCTTCCTCATTAGCTGGAATTGGCAAGTCACAAAAGCTAAATTTAAGTGCACATTTTAAAACAATTATATAGACCATACTAAAGCAAGAAAAAATACGCAATTGCTTTTGTTACCATAAAAGGGTTAAAGCTCAACACTTCTATTTAAGCCAATGGTTGACTATGAACAAGTATATGGGGACCTCTATGTACACATCTTGCACATGTTCCTATTATTTACCAGATGTTGGATACCCACACAGAGTTTTAGACTAGTTGCATGAAATAATCAAAAATCATAGAATTGAAGAGGTTAACTTTTTGTTCATGACCAAACGTGCCTCCCATCATTTTAGTTAAATTTGTAAATGAAGAGGTGCACATTTAAATGCACATCTCTTCATATGTGTGACTTTTGACCTAGCAAAGCCTACAACTAAAACTTGTGCAATGAGTGGCAGTTTTCTCTAAATTTTAAGACCACTGCTGAATAATAATTAAAATTTAGACTCACATAGGAAAAACCGGTTTAAGTCTACATCATGACAAAATCAATACATATACCTATTTCTCTTGAAGGGGCATCATTTGGTGAGGCACCGTCAACTGTAGCTGGTCGGGGTGTTGCTGAAATTACACGGATCAAACCTCCAGAATCCATCCGCTTTAAGTGTGTGGCTTTAACATTTACCGGAACTGACAATGAGCGGGTTATGAGCTGCTTAAGTTCAACATTCTGAAACAAAATTACATTAATACTAAATAATAAATATTATGTGGAATATTTTATGCAAAAAAAAAAAAAACGTGGCTACATGACATATAAAGGCCCTTACAGAAAAATCAGAAGAACTCTCTAAATTCCTTCCTTGCACAGACTCAGGACCAAAATTTGCCACTGGCGTCACAGGTAAAGAACTTGTTACTTTTGTTGATGAAGAGAAAAAACCCTTGTTTAGGGAAAATGATTTTGGGGGACAATCCCTTTCCGAAGGACCATCAGATGCAGGTGTCTCTGGAATAATAAGAACGGTCTGCTCAACATCTTGGTCCAATTTTTTAACCTTAATACTTCTTTGAGGAAGTAGACTTTTTACGGATGACCTGACCTTAGCCGAATTTGGTCTAGGCGGGAGTCCAGCTCTTGTAGAAGGAGGACTAGATACAAAAGGAATATCGATCCTTGTAAAAGCAGACAAAGCACTTTCCAGAGACCTTGCGGGTATTTGTAAAGAGGAAAGCTTTGGCCTTCTAGACTGTTGAATGAAGGAGCCTATGTTTTTTTCCTTACGAAAACACATCCAAAAAAATCATCAGAATTCCTTCTTAAAATACATTTGAGCAATGAGATACAGAAAATGATGGTATTTCCACGAATTAGTTATATGCAATAATGTATCCAAAATGGCAAAATCTTTTTCACTTAGTGCAAATCTATTAATAAAAAATTGTACTTACCGGCAATAAAACAATGAAATTTGAAATTGTAGATCATAAGTTAACAATCAAGAACAATGAGCTACTTTGGTCAAAGAATTTTAGCTCAATAATGTTGGGAAGTAAGAGCAAACAAGTATCCCATCGATAAAATACCAATGAAAGCATGTGTTTATAAGTGCATAAGTCAACTTCACCGAATGACCTTTTAGGATGGAAACTCTTTGCCTTGTTTCAAGGTCATCCCAATGTCCTCTAAATTCAACGTTACCTCTTGAACTTTGACTCCAACCCACCTTATTTGTTCAAGTTTTCAAGATCTTTTAAGTTTAACTTCTGAAACGAATCTACACCACCACCATGAGGTTTAGAGAATTTCATTTCAAGCACACGAAACTCACATTTCACCAATTGGTCCAAGCCAACAAGCATAGGCTCTGATACTAGTTAATAAAAGGGCTCACTTTTTGAGTGTAGTAAGTAGATATATGTCATCACCAGGAAAGCAACATTGGAATGGAGTAAAGTAGATATTGAGGTATCTAAAAGGAACTTCCAAAATGGGTTTACAACAAAAGTGAAAGGAAAGTTATTGGCTGTATTTAGGGGTATTGTGATACTGATTTTGCTGGAGACATAAACAAAAGAAGGTCAGTATCAGGCTATGGTTTTACTTTGTTTGGAAACATAGTGAGTTGGATAAGCAACTTATAATTAGTGGTGTCACTGTCCACTACTAAAACAGAATATATAGCATGTGGTGAAGCTGTGAAAGAGGCTTTATGGCTAAAAAGGTCGGTAACTAGACTAGGAGTTAATGAAGAAATTGTGACAGTACAATGTGACAACCAAAGCTCTACTTACTAAAAATTCAGTTTTCCATCAAAGAACTAAATACAGAGATGTGAGGTACCATTTCATAAAGGATGTGGTAAGTCAATGGCTAGTGGATGAATTCAAAGTATCAATTGAGGAAAACCTGACTGACATGCTAATTAAAGTTGTAACAATCAATAAGTTACAGCATTGCCTTGATTTGAATGGGATATCAAGCTGGTAAACTTCAACACGAACATGGAACCTACAGTTAAGCAATTCACTGGATATATGCTATGTTGTTCTCAAGGTGGAGATTTGTCCATTTGTAAGACCAACATAGGAGGATAACTAAGTGATAACTCTATGAAAATAGAGTTATCGATGCACTTTTCTGCTTAATTTTTGTTTGTTTTATTCAATAAGTAGTATTTTTGAGGTTAAAAATATTAAAAATATAAACTTTCTAACAAAAGGGAATGAAAATATATTTTTTGAGAATTTTCTAAAAATTTTATGGATTTTTTAATACAAAACCAATAAAAACAAGACACGTGGACGCCACACAACCAAGGAAAGTTAATTGAAGCACACGGCGTGTACAACTAACCACTCATTGCAACATGGATGCCACGCAAGCAAAAAAAGGCCATTTGGAGCTCACCGCGTTTTCCACTGAAGTAAGCGTTGTCATGTGTTGCCACAACGTTCAATCCAAGTATTACCAAGCAATAAACGAGCATGTCACGCGTCGTCACGAGATTCATCCGTTTGTTCCACAAGGGTGCCACACAATCCAAATGAGCAAATCACAGCACACCACATATCGCTGACTCAGCACGCATTGACAAGAGCCAATCCACCCCGCCACATTTCGCGAGTTGATTCTTCCCCTTTTCTCCCTTGGCACGTGTCGCAATTCCATTGTCCAGTGCCATTTAATTTTTTTTCTCGATCTTTAATCTGAAGCTGATCTAATGATCCTAAGTCCATCTGATCCTAATTTAACCCTCTAATTGCCCCAAAAATCATACTAGCCAAATTTACAATTTTTTATCAGTTTTTGGTGCAAAAAGAGAGAAAATACAAAAAAAGTACTAAAAGAGATACAATTTTGGTGGATATTCAAAAGGAAATTGATATTACAATTCAAGAGATTGATTATATTTTTTTTTCTCCTTTCTTTATCAATTTTCATATCTTTTTTTATGAAAAATATGAGTCTTATGAATACAATTATGTCTAACTAATTTATTAATCCACGAGTCTTATGAACCCAATTTTCTAAATATGATGATCTAGTATTTTTATCCTAATTATGATTTCAATTCAATTATATTATTTAATATGATTTTTATGTTATTAATTATTTAACCAATAATTGATCTATAAATGCAATTAAATAGATTTGAGAAAATTATTTAATTGTTTGTCTTGATTAAATAACATGCATAGTTTCTAGACAGAGATGTATGATTCTTATGCATGTGATCTATAATTGATAAGTTTAATACGTATTATGCAATTTAATTTCCATGAGAGTGTGATTAGGTTAATTACTATATATTATACAATTTACTTGAGAGAGGAATACATGTTAGTTAGATTCAATTGATCATGTAATTGATTGGTAATTATATTAAGAGGATTTTAGTGATTAACATGTTTAGAGAATTGAGAGTTTAAGTATTCCTAGATATTTTTTCATATATATTCTTAGCAATTAATTTTGAGTTAATTAATTATTGTTATTTATTTTGAGTTCTTTTAATTTTGCTTTCTTAAAACACAAAAAAAAAAAGATCTTTACATTTTAGTTTAAAATTAGTTTCTAACAACAAAATCTCCAGAGAAACGACATTTTCTTATCATTATATTACTTGTTTGCGATATATATAATTGTATACCCATTGCACACAATTCGTGTCGATTACTAAAAAGCCTTAGTTGTGCAACAAAAGGTGTGTATGAACATTACAAGCATAATTACTCACCAAAAAGAGTATCTTGATCCAATATTGCATGATACATTTATCTTGAGGCTTCTATAAAAATAGAGTTAAGTATCAAAACATGTAACTTGAATATTGTATCATAGAGTATAGATTTTGCATTACTTGTTAAGAGTCTTTTGTTGTAAGTTTTATATTCATTTTTTAAGTCGATTCTTGTGAGTCTCTAAGGAGTTGTAATATTTGTGCATAGAAGAACAGGAAGTGAAAGTTGTATGAGGTTTGGTGTTTGCACTTGATTAATCAATATAATGGAATAAAACTAGTTTAGATTCCAAGTGATGTAAAGATCACACATTGTGATCGAGAATCACTTTAAAACTCGAGTGCAATATGTTTTTCTTTCTTGGTTTTTATCTTCATTCAAATAGTAGTGAACTGTGAGTTTGTGAGGAATCGAGTGTTATACTGTGGTGTGATAAATTTCGTAACAACAATGGTATCAGATCTTATAGTTGTTTTCTTGGACCAATTTGTAAAATGTAGGCTTAGTTGGGCTTGAAATAAAATTCTTTAAACCTCATGGTGGTGTGGACCCATTCCAAAAGTTGCAAAAGTTGAACTCAAAGGACCCTAAAAACTTGGACAAATAAGATGGGTTGAAGCAAAAGTTTAAAGAGGAGTGTTGAACTTGGAGGACCTTGGGAGGCCTAAAACATTAAGCACAAATAAGAAGGTGAATTAAGGTCAAAATTTAAAGGGCTAATCATGGAAGACTGACTAGATTGGCCGAGGGTGTGGACCTAAGGAAGCCAAGTGGTCTTATTTGAGAGAGGAATTGTTGGCAAGTGAGTCGAACGAATCTCACATTAATAAAATATCAACGAGAGTATGAGTTTATAAATAAGTGCATGAGTCAACCACATCTAATGGTTGTTGGGTCTATCAAACAACATGAAGCCTAGTTTTTTTTTCAGTTACATGAAACCCAGTTGAACATGTTGAAGATATAAAGATATTATCAAATTCAGCTACACTTAAAGAGCAAAGATAATGCCCAGTTACCCTACACATAAAATGCAGGAAACAAAACTCCACGCTTTTCTCCTCTAGAAGTAAATAAGCACTAAACATTATAGGCTCGGCCGAGCCTGACAAAACCACCAACGGCAACTAAAGATAGCACCCAATGAAAAAGAAAGAGAGAGAACCCAAAACTTATTCCCCCCCATCTCTTTTGAACCCATGTCCTAGTCTTTAATCTCCATGCATCCAAATTCAAAATCAAAATAGTCTAAAATAAAAAAAGGTCGGAACTTTGAAAATTGATTTTAGGAGAAAATGGAAATGACCAAATCACCTGAGGATGATCGGTAGAAGCAGAAGTGGATTCTTCAACAGGTTGAAGCTCAGTAGCTGAATTCTCCATGAAATTAATAAAATCCAGCAAAATTTAGACAAATTAAAAGCCCTAAATTTTGAGCAGAATGTGATGCTGCGTTAGCGTACTGCTCACACTTTCAAAGAGACCGCAATTGAATTCCTAAAACTATATTCAAGTGCTCATGATGGAAACAACAAAGCTTGGTCGGGCCTCAAGCTATTATTAAATAAGGTTTTGTTCTCTTTAGGATTTGGAATTTTTTATTTTATTTTAAGAACTTCAGCCTTTTTGTTTCATATAATTTACCCGCCAACTTGCTTTATGTGCTTATCGCTTTTTAGCTGCTTTTTAACTCACTTCCACCCTCTAATCATTTATATTATGATATTTGTTAAAACTGTTTTCAAAAATAAGAAGTAATTTATTTTTGCAATTTTAATAGACAGAAAAGTGAGTACAAGTTATGAAATTAATATTTCGCTTAATTAATGGCTTAAATATGGTAAGCAAACAAAACTATTATGGAATTTTTATAATTATCGAAATCTACCTTTAATATACTATTAACAGTCTAACATTTATATAACTATTTCAAAGTATCATCTCGTTTTTATCATGTAAAAACTATATGATGAATTTAAATGATATATTTAAATAAATAATGAAAATTTTATAATAATTTTAGTGTATTGAGATGATATATTTAAATATATTTAAATAATATATTTGATAAAACAACCTTAAATTATGTTAGAGATCATATTTATGACTAGTTTAATAATATGTTTGTTATGTCTAATAATTAATTGACAAATAATTATATGTTAGGTAGTTTTATTAGTTTACTTTATAATTAATTATACTATCGTCAAATTAGGATTTCGTCTTATTTTTAGAAATTTTTTTGATAATGCTAGAATTATATTTATAATACTGTTTTGAAAATAGTAACTTTCGAATTTTTTTTATATTTGTTGCCTATCGCTTTTTAAATTTAACATGTCTACTCAAGTTTAAAAAGAATAACCTAAATACCTTAAAATTTAAAAGTTAAAAGAGATTAAATAATGTAATATATATATATATATATATATATATTAAACACATTAATTTTAATTATTATAATATAATTTAATTTAATTTTTAAATTTAAACTGATGTATTAAATTTAAAAGGATTGAATATAATATCATGAAAAAAAATTAAAAGATAAAATGTGAAATTCGACAAGATTGATGTCTTATATATTAAGGAAAAAAATAATAATGAAACAAAATGTCATAGATCGGCTGAAGTCTGTGTCTATTAAACTGATGTAGTCCTTTATCCTATGTGCGTGGAAATACTGAATCATATCTGTGGGTGTGTACAGTTAACAAAAGTTTGTAGCATATAAGATGAAAAAAAGAAGTAATAATTTAGCAAAAAAAATATATAATAATTCTAAGAACATTTCTATATTTATCATTGTAAAATTAATAACGTAACAATTAATTATTGATTAAAATAATTAAATCTAATTTTTCTTAACTTATAATAAGCTACCAAATTTTTATAATAAATTAATGTAAAAATACTTTTTTATAATTTTAAAGTAAATATCGGACCTTATTATTAATTAACCAGCTAAGTGCATGCTGTTATCATCATTCCACTTCTTTAAATTCGATAATAGAAATATAAATGATGTAGGTCAGATATGGAATAAGGAATAAGGTGGGTGAATGGGAAAAGGAGAGAAATATCATACTGGTTGAGAATTTAGACGAAATAGAATATATATTTTGAGAGAAGTCAATATTCAACTTATATTTGACTCTAATCTAAAATACTGTTGGGAAAAATGGATGGTTTTAAAGAGATAAATTTCACATACCCAGGATAATTTCCCAAATCAAAATAGAATAAAAATGACACCAAGATTTTAGCGTGGAAAAACCTTTCAAAATGAAAGTAACAACCACTTCCAGGGCCACTTAAACTTCCACTATAATAAGATGGGATTACACACTTCACCTTCAGGTGGATCTCTCACAAAATACAACAAATATGTATCTTCAATTTGTGGATAAAACTTCACAAATTGGCTCTCTTAATTTCTCTCTCAAAATTTCTCAGAAACTCTCTCTCACTCTCTTTTTGTTTTCTCCGCTTCTGATCTATTTGAGATTGAAGCTAAGGCTTTATATAGCCAAAAACTTCATCCTTCTCTCCGGATTACACGGAGAGATTTTGACTTTTTTTTTTTTTTTTCTTTTCTTCTTTTCTTCTTTTCTTTCTTTTCTTCCTTTTCTTTCGGCGCGCCAGAGACTTTCTTCTTCCCTCCTTTTTTTTTTTCTTTGTGTATGGCCCACATTAGTTGGACCAACAAATACAATACATATATAACTCTATTTATAGGCTAGATAATATTGCTAAAACTAAATTAATATATATAAACCTTAGTTTAAATTAATAATTATCAATTTATTTGCATCATGCTGTCCGGCTAATGAAAACTGAATTCTTGACAAGTTAAAATCATATAATAAGCAAAATTTTAGCTAACATCAGTTTCTATTCTGATGATATCACCTTGTTGGAGGAGAAACAACATAAGGTGGAGGGCTAGGAGGGACTTAATGCAAACAGTTGTTAGCAAAGGAGAGGGAAGCTACGAGGAAGCATAGGCAAAAATCAAAGTAGTGAACGAGCGGAGAAGCGAATGATGACAACCTTGGGTAAGGGTTGTGGTGGGTGGAAAAGGATGCGAATGCAAGCGAGCCTATGGTTTGTATTAGAGAAGGTCAAACATTCTCTCACTAAAATCGCTATTGCAAATTTTGGGAATTTCTAACTTGGACTAATCAAGCTAAATCCCTTAGAAATAACAGAATAAAGCACGTGCACATTATGTATTTCAACTTCCATTGTTGTTCAGAAAATAATATCTAATGTGGTACTTCCTTAGACAACATTATTGAAAGAACTTGATTGAGTTGTGCAAATATTGCAGGTAGTAGCATGTAGAGCCTTGAACCAAATGACCTTTTCGCTTTTGATTTTTGTAGAATTTGGGGTCTAGTTCTGATGTAAGATAGTATTTACTGAATATTAATAGAGATATGTAACAATTTGTGTTTTCTCCTCAAATCATGTACAAATTGTTTCGATTTTCAATTTTTTGTTTTTATTTAAATCATTGCACACATACAAGAATTCATGTTACTTAACATAATTAACAAAAACTGTGTATGCTATAATATTTAGAAAATATAGCAACCAAATTTCAACATAATTAATGCAAACATCGTGTAATTAAACATATTTTAAAAAAAATAGGAACCACTAGATTATAGTATGAGATCAGATGCTTGTGTCCAACTCTACTGATTCACTATCAGAGACAAAATTGATTCGATTAGAAGATCGAGGACTAACTAAATCAAGTAAAAAAAAAGGGTACCAAATTGGTAATTCCACCTTTTATTTATTATAACATACTAACATAAGCTTGAAAGAAATACATTCTCAAAACCCTGAAGAACAAAGGCAAAAGAATATATAGAGACACAAATGAACAAATTTTAAATATTACATAACAGAATCCTCAACTTGAGAACTGAATTAGCTAGATCGTTTATCATTCAGATTATCGTTAATGAATTTACAATCATAAAGATTTTCAAGACTTACACTATCCATCCATGTTATCATATACTGGTGCAAAATTTGAATGGCCTCGATTACAGTATGAGATCAGATGCTTGTCTCGGACAAGCATTTGCTCTTGGAAGCTCTCCTCGTTTCAAACATTGCAAAAGCTGCATGTCACTGCAACAAACAAGCTCAAGTACCATAAAGCTATCTGGAATGTATTTAAAATTAGTAACTAAATGACAATTATAACAAAAACATGAGGGTTTTATTTTTATTTTAGGATGGCATACTTACAATTCAATGTAATCAAAAAGGTTTTCTACCACTATTTTGATCATGATTGACCTTCTTGTCACCAAAGATACCAAAGCTCCCAAATCTTCTTGACTGACCTGAGCCACCAAACTCCCCAAAACTACTAGACCGACCAGATCCGCCAAACTCCCCACGACCACTAGATCGAGACGAACTGCCAAAATCCCCAAAGCCAGAACCACCATACTTTCCAACGCGACTTGAGCTAGACCCAAATCCACTTCCAAATTGTCCAGGACCACCAGAAGAACCAGAACGACCGAAGTTAAATCCACTATTTTTACCAGAATCACCATAGCCACCAGAACGGGAAAATCCTGAACGACCAGATCCAGAACCCCCTGAGCCACCAAAACGGCCAAAGCTATCACCAGAACGACGATCCCTCATGCCTCCATATTGACCAGATCTACCACCAATGCCAGCAAACATGTCTGCATCTCCACTCTCAACTTTAATCCTTGGTAGCTGGAGCCATCAAGTAATCAAGTGTCAGTGGCATGATTTTTTTGTTGGGTGGGTGGGTTGGGGGGTGGGAGGTTGGTTATAACATTAGGTCATGATAAACAGTTTGGCTATTCGATCTAAGACAATTTATGTGTGTTTACTTACATATCTGTTCACATGTGTGTGAGAGTGTCTCTAAGAAACTAATTTCACCAGTCCTATACTCCTATTGCATGTTTGCATCTATTGAAGTCCTGTGACAATTGCTTAGTGAATAATTTGCTAGCAAATAGATTCTAATGTTTAAACCGAAACTATTTATAGATACATTTACACAGGTGCATTAACTTGAACTTGTGGTAACCCTTGGTAAGAAGACAATAAATGCCAATAAATTGATGCAAGTGAGCATGTGATGCCATCTTTAAATGCATAATTATTAGTCAAACTGAAGTTTCTACTGGCCATAACTACAATAGCCTTAAAGCCACCCTTAAACGCCACTGTTAAAAAAGAGGGAAAAATGTGAAAGAATGATAAATTCACAAAGTTGAAGGAGATTTATTTCAACCTCTGAAAACTTGCATCCTACATCTCTCTCAATAGTCCTGACAGCCCTGGTCTGATCAGGTGTGTAAACAAGAATGGCAGTTCCTTTTTTCCCAGCACGACCTGTTCGTCCTGATCGATGTACAAATATTTCTGAAGAGCTAGGGAGCTCATAATGTATTATCTGAAAAGATTAAAGCAAGCAGATCACAAACAAGATAATAAGTTATAGCACTTGCACTTTCGATACTACATTTCATCCATAAGAGTTGTGCACTAAAGTCTCCAATGACCACTAACTAATACACCAACAGATTATATAATGGTATAACCAATGAATCATGTAACAATGATTCTTTGATCAGATAGGAAAAGGAAGAGTTTGAATAAATCTAACCAGATCAACATTAGGTATATCAAGCCCACGGGAAGCAACATCTGTTGCTACTAAAATATTGAAATGCCCATCTCGGAAGCCTGAAAGAGTTCTTTCTCTTTGGCTCTGTGATATATCACCGTGTAAAGCCTCACATTTATAACTTCTACCCATTGCATATGCCAACCGATCAGCATCACGTTTTGTTTGAGTGAAAACAATACACTTCCCTCCTTTTGCATGTTCCTGATTAGCACATATTACATGGTGAGAAATGATCAATGTTATGGGATGGATAACATCAGCAAAAGGAAAAGGAAAAAAAAGAATATGAAAAACAATAATAAATAACTATTTCAACATGTAAAGACCTTTTGAAGTTCTACAATTTACCGTTATCAAAGTTCCAATGATTGAACCTTTCCCATACATGTCCGATGTAATTGAGTACAAAGTAATACCATCTGCTAGCTTCTGATCAGAATCTCCTACCTGCAAAACAAAATAGCCACCAATAAGCTTGCAAGCAAAGGACTCAACAAATTTGATATTTGCATCCTCAGTTCAGTTTTATATGCAAACAAGACAATACACTAATAGATTTTCTCCCTGGTACAGCCATTCAAGCTACAAGTCAAAGAAAAAATTGTCAACTATTTTTTAATTTCAGAAAAATCACTGTTACCATATCTAATTTACACCCTATGTACCTGGGGGAAGAAAAGGAAGATATTTTACAAGTTGAAGAGCATGGACACAACAGACAAAATTATATTTGCAGAATAAAAATCCTTATGCTGAACAAATATGAAAATCATAAAGCTTGTCCTCCCATGCTATTATCGCCAATCAAAAATAACAACATTATAAACTATAGCCAGCAAAAAGTCAGGATGACAAAGGTATAACTAGAGAAAGGGCAAAGAAGTTGTAAGACACTCACAAGATCAATAGTCACTGGGTCTTTTAAGTAATTTTGAGTTAGCTTTCTAATCCATGAAGGCATCGTTGCAGAGAACATCAAGCTCTGCCGCTTCTTTGGTAAACTCTCTAAGATTGTCTCCACATCCTCCTGGAATCCAACTTGAAGCATCTGATCTGCTTCATCAAGGACAATAAACTGAACTTCTGATAGATTAAGAGCTCCCCTCTTGATAAGATCAATAACACGACCAGGCGTTCCAACAGCTATATCTACACCATAATCAAGTTGCCTCATCTGGCTTGAGATAGGTGTACCACCATAAACGCAAATTGTATCCAAGTTGGGTGCAGACTCGGAGAATTCCTTGTCAACCTGCTTAGCAAGCTCCCTTGTTGGAGCCAAAACCAAAGCCAATGGGTTTCTTCCACGCCTTCACAATTGAACAAGAATAAAACCCATGTCACAAATAAGAATTAGTTCACAAGCAATCATCCTTACATCCTCTAATGAGATCACAAGATCAATGTGAGAAACACGGAGATGCTTTAATAATATAAGAGAAACTAAGAAATAGAAAAGCGTTTTAGCTCAGACCCATGCTTAGCATTATAGCGAATGATTTTATCCATGATTGGAATTCCAAAAGCAAGAGTCTTCCCGGTCCCGGTTCTAGCACGACCAATCATGTCACGTCCTTGCATTGCAGGCTCAAGCACTGCTTTCTATTCAGAATGAAACCCCAAAAAAAAAAATCAAACAAAAAAACTCGTAGTTAATTTAAATTCCATAATACCCATTTCCGGAATAAACAATACATCAAATGCCAACATTCCTAGGAAACCAAACAGTTCTCTTGAGCTAGAAATTATTAACTACCTGAATGGGAAATAGCTTAGTAATACCCTTCTTAGCCAAAGCAGAAACAATCTCCGCTGAAATCCCCAACTTCGAGATCTCAAGAGCCTCGTCATCAGCACCCCTCTTAGACGACTCCTCGTATGAGTAATCATCTACGGCATACTCAGCTTGTAAAAGAGCTGATGCCCTGTAACCCAATGGTCCAGACTTCACGTGGATGCTCCTCGCTTGAATCCCATACGTTCCCTCAGGTTGTTCTCTGAAGGTAGAGAAGGACCTAACCTCGCCGCCGACACCACTATTTCCATGAATTACAAGTTCAGTAGCGGACGCAGGATGGTGGCGGCGTAAGATAGTCTCGACAGCGGCGAGCATACGCCTCTGAGCCATAGAAGACGACCTCCGAAGAACGACGCTCGTCATATTGATCCAATATATTATCGGAGTTTATGGGAGACGCAGAGAGAGAAAACCTAAGATTTGGGAGTGAGGGTTTTAGAGAACATGGAGGGTTTAGAAAAAGAGACGGAGAGACGGAGAGACGAACGATGGAAATGGGACCAACAGCTTCTTGGAGAAAAGCATTTATGTTATTAGGAAAAAAAAAAAAAGATTATTTATGCGATCTATGAAACAAAGTTATTTGTGGTTTTTTTTTTTATAACTTATAGTTGTGGTTTTCTTGTGTGTGCTCGAATGTATGTAATTATATTTGTAATTCCAGATCGATAAAAAATAGAGGATAAAAATATGAAATTATTAATAATATTTTTTTATTAATGGCCGAAAGTTTAACGATAAAATGAATAAAATAGTAGGTATATATTTAAAGTTATTTTAATTTTTTAATATATATATATATATTAATATATAAGTGTTATTTATTGCAAAAAAAAAATATTAATTTATTAATAATATCAATTTGATAGTGAATATAAGATTTAAAGTTGTGTTAATTTTTTTAATATATATATATATATTAAAATTGTGTTTTTTATTTACTAAATATATTGTTTTTATTATTTTAATTATTAAATATAAATACTTATTATATTAAATTTTTTACTCTACTAATTTTCTTTTCTTCTATGGTAAGAAAAATATACATGTTACACGCAATACCTTTATTAATTTATCTATATCTTTATATTTTAAAAAATACAAATATATACTTGACTATCAAACTAATATTTTTAACTTATTGTTAGTTTTTTTTTCATTAATATATATCAAAATATTCATATAATAAATACATTTTATAAATATTTATTTTATATAATATAATTATTTTTATTTTATTAAGAATAATAATTCATATAATTTATGATTTTCCGTTTAATAATTATTCAATCAATTCACTTATAAAATAAATTATATTTTTGTCAAATTAAGAGTTTTTTCATGTCGAAATTATATTATATCTCATATTAATTGAAAAAATAGTCATTTAATATAAATTATTTTTAAACAAAAAATACTTATTAAATTTACTAAATTCATATCATTCATATATGATTAACTTTTTAGATATTAAAATATTAATCAAATAAGTTTATATATTGTTATTTTATATTTGAATTATTTATTAAATATAAATTATATAATTATTGTCAATATCGTAATAAATTACTAATAGTTATATTATATTTGAATTTTATTACTCATAAAATAATTATTATTATGTATTTATTTATAACTAAAATAATAAATTAATTAACTATTTATTTTAAGAGTATTTTTACAAACCATTTTATAAACATTTTAACATCAAATTTTTAATTATCATAAAATTAATTTAAAAAATTGTATTTAAAAACTTAATTTTTTATGTTATAAAATAAAAATTAAAAAATTATTATTATTGTCCGGTAATTTATATTATTATATATTTATTAAATTTGAATATAAAGTCCAAAACTTAGTTTATATATAAAAATCTAATCACACTTGAATAAATTTTAAAAAAAAAATTTTATATTTATAAATAATAAAATATATTTATATTTTATTTTAAATTTAAAATAATAACTTTTAAAAAGAAGATTACTTTTCTAATTAAAAATATTATTAAAAATATATATCCATAAGTTAAAAATAAGGAGACTTTTAATTATGTAATATTAAATAATTATTATAATTTTTTTTAATTTCTTCTTCCATAAATTTTAAATTTATTCGCGTAAAATCAATTATTTAAGAATTTTTTTTAGTTTTTCTTTTAATTTTTCAAATAAAAGATACTTAATATATAAATTTAATTATTTTATATACTAAATATATTCAAAAATAAATTAAAATTTAACATATATTTAATAAACTTTTGTTACTCTATTTTAACTTTATAATAAATAAATATTATAAAATTTGTGAGTTTTTAATTTTTTTATTTAAATTTATAAAAATTTATACAAAGAAATAATTTTTAAAATTTTAAATCTATTAACGTAGAATTAATTATTTTAGAGTATTTTGATTTTTCCTTTTAATCATTTAGTTTAAAAATAATTAATACATATAATAAATTATTTTTTACATTAATATAAGACTAATGATATTATCACAATATAAATTATCTACAATAATATTTTATTAATGATAACTTTATTAAATAATACAAGTTATATAATTATTGTCAATATTGTAATAAATGATTGATTTATATTATATTTAAATTTTATTATTCATAATAATAATTATTATTACATATTTTTTATTATTAAAGTAATAAATTAATTAACTATTTATTTTAAAAATATTTTTACAAATCACTTTATAAAAATTTTAATATTAAATTTTCAATTATAATAAAATTTGTACTTAAACTTTTTTTTATTTTATAAAATAAAAAATTTAAAACAATAGTAATTATTATATATTTATTAAATTTAAAAAATCAACATGTATATATACAAAAATCTAAAAACTAGTATATATAAAATCTAATCACATTTAAATAAATTTTATACAAAAATACTTTATATTTATAAATAAAAGGCATTTATATTTTCTTTTAAAATTCAAAATAAGAACCTTCAAAAAGAAAATTATTTTTCTAATCAATATATTATACTTATATTTTTTAATTTTTTTAAAATATATATAAAAATAAGTTAAAAATAAAAAGAATTTTATTCTGTAATATTAGACAATGGTTATAATATTTATGAGATTTTTAATTTTTTCTTATAAAAGTTTCACTAAGAAATATTTCTTAAATTTTAAATCTATTCACATAGAATCATTTATTGTTTTTCAATACGAAACAATTAATATATAAATTTAATTATTTTTTACACTAAATATATTTAAAAAATAAATTAAAATTTAATATATAATTAATAGATTTTTGATATTATCTTTTAATTTCCAAAAAAATATAATTATTATAATGTTTATGAATCTTTATTTATAAAAGAAAAAATTTATAGATTTATAAATTTATTTATGTAGAATCGATTATTTTAGAGCCTTTTGATTTTTCTTTTTAATCATTTAATTTAAAATTAATTAATACATATAATTAATTATTTTTTACATTAATATAAGAATAGTGATATTATGATTAGTGATATTTCATTAATGTTAACTTTATTGAATAATAGTGATATTAAGGTGTAATCAATAATAATAGTAAAATAGACATTTTATACATTTCTATTATAACAATATTATTATCTTAATTTATAAAATAAATAAATAAAATTAATTTATAGTTAAATTAAATTATATACGATAATACATTGATAATTAGAATACACATTAACAATTAATGTTTAACATGTTATATTTGAAAGTAAGATAGTTATTTTTATATAAAAAATACAAAATCACTATTTTATAATAGTTATAAAATTATAAAATATATTGGTTAAGAAATATTTACAATAATAAATCTTTGATTGAATAAAACACTTGTAGTTAATAATTTATCCTTTATTGAATTACAATTGTTATCAAATATATTTTAAAAATGAAATAAAAAAAAAGTTATCAAATTGAACCAGCAATATTTTTAAATAGTTATACAATAATATTGTAATTATTTTTCTTATTTTATAATAAAAATATATAAAATATTTATTTATAATTATTGTTAATTTTAATAAATAATTATTATTATAATTAATAATAATTTTAAATTGTATCAATATCACTTCCAACTAATTATTGCAATTAATATCATAAATTTTTACAAAAAAACTTTTTTCTTTAATAGAAATTTATTTATTAATCAACACGTATCAAATCATAATAAAGTAAAGTAAGTGGTCTTATAATTTTATATTTCAACTTTTTAACATATTTTTAAGAAATATTAAATTTTATTTTTTTATTAAATAAATAAAACATTACCGTATGAAATTCAAAATATAACTCATAATAGAAATAAAAAGTTATGCCACTTAACTACAAACAAATAATAATATATATCACTATTCAAATATTACCGTACTATTATATGCAAAAATTTCATGCATATGAACTTTACATTCTGTGAAAATAGGATTGGACACATGGAGTACAATTTTGGTTTAAAATCATTTAGTTTAATTTTCTTTAATGAAATATTATACCTTTACACACTTATCTATTATTATTTATTTATAATTATATCATTATAATACAAAGCAATTAGTGATTAAAATACATCTATAAATACTTTAATTGTTTGGTTATGATATAAGGAATGGTGTGTGATGTTAAAGTTGAAGATATAATGAAAAATGTATTTTAATTACCATCGTGATGTTTAAAAAAAATTGTAACTAATTAAAAAAATGACAACATTTTATACAATTAAAAATAGTTGTGTTGGGATGAAGTTTTAAAAAATTATATAAAATAATACTCTTAACATTATTACTAATAATACTTTAATAATATTTAATCGTTTTAATTAGTTAGAATTTAACTTAAACAACATCTAAGATAAGAGTGTTCAACTTAAAATTTTGAGTTGTGAAATGCTTTTTAGAAAATATAGATAATAAGTGATATTATTTTTTTGGTTAAATTTTTTAATAGATATTATAAATATTATTTTTAAAAAATATTATAAATTAATTGCATTAATAAATAATATATTTTGATATGTTTTTAAGATAATATTACTTATATTTCAATAAATATTCGAATTATTATCACAAATACTCGTGAGGTTTTGTGTTTATTCAAAATTATCCTTGAGTTTTATTTAATATAAAAAATGTTTACAAATGTTTTCAGCGTTATATTTTCGTTTAATATTAGGGGTAAAATGATAATTTCACCCCTATACATATATCACTCACGAAGGAAAAAATCAAAAATACCTCCGAGGTTTTCAATATCTTCAGTAATACCCTTAATGTTTAAAAAAAAACTACAATACACTTGAGGTTTAAGGTATCTTCAAAAATTCTCTTATTATTTAACATAAACATAAAAAAATTGTAAAAAATTACATCAATATCAGAAAAATTATTTTCTACCTCTGCCTATGTAGCTTTTTGAATATTGTCGTTGAGAATATTATCGCAAATACCCCTTGATGTTTTGTTTTTCTTTAAAAATACCTATGCTATAATAATTAATTTAACTTTATCAAAAATACCTCTGCTATAATAATTAATTTAACTTCATCAAAAATGTCTCTACTATACTCCTACTTCTCAATAACACGATATAAAATATTTTTAAAAAATATTTAACTTGATATTATGCGCTTTGTTAACTTAATTTATCTTCAGGTGTATTTTTGGAAAATATTTTATATTGTGTTATTGAGAATTAGATTATTTTTTATGAAGATAAATTAAATATTGTAGCAGAGGCATTTTTGATGAAGTTAAATTAATTATTGTAGCAGGGGTATTTTTGATGAAGTTAAATTAATTATTATACCAAGGGTATTTTTGATAAAATTAAATTAATTATTATAGTAGAGATATTTTTGAAAAAAAGAAAAAACTTGAAGGGTATTTGCGATAATATTTTGAACGATAATATTTAAAAAACTATATAGGTATGGGTAGAAAAGACTTTTCAGATATTGATGTGATTTTTCACGGCTTTTTTATGCTTCTGTTAAATAATAAGGACATTTTTGAAAATATCTTAAACCTCAAAAATATTATAGTTTTTTTTAAACGTTAAGGGTATTTGTGAAGATATTGAAAACCTCGGGAGTATTTTTAATTTTTTCCCTAAATATACATACAAATAAATAAAATAAGGAATGAAAAGATGGTCTCACCTTACATGTCATCTAAAAAAGACAGTGCATTTTAACATTGTTGAATTTTCCAAAGAAAATAAGATTTTTAAATATTTATTTTAAATTATAAATTTAAACACAACAAAAATAATTTAAACTAAATATGTATACATTTGGAATTATTTTTCGCTTATACAAATTATATTATAATTTGAAAAGTTAAAAATAAAATCCAAGTTAAATATATTGCAGTGTTTTCTCTTCTCTTTCTTTTGTTTTAAAAAAATACTATGACTTAGAAAAATCCTATTTTATTATACGATATTGTCTATTTTAGACTATAATTACAAATTCAGTATAACTTACTAGTTAAATGAGCACTCATGACTTTATTTTTAAGATAAATCCAAAAAGTATCCTATTATTAGAGAATAAACATCTCTTATGATAATGTTACTATTTAGCTTTTTAAGTGATGTAGTATATGTACAATAACTTTGACTACATCATTCAATCCCCCTTAGAGACCATTATATTCTTGTAAAGATGCAACTCTACATGGATCAATTTAATTATGATCCAATTGTGAGTTTACGTTCTTACGAGATCATAAGGTTTTTTAAGAAAATTGTATGACAGTTAAATTTACTATATATATCCCACGTTATTTATGAATCTAATTGACAAGATATTTATAATAATTAAGAGGTATAACACCTTTAATAGTACGACACATTTTGAGTTTACATCAGAACTAAAACCATAAAGACTTGCTAAATTTACAGTATCTAAACTATATAATATTGTAACGTATAGTGGGATACCTCCTGCATTAGATTGTATCAGAGCTGAGTTGTTGGGTTATCTTGAAACTAAAGGAAGGTAGAATTAGATGCTTTATTATGAGGCTAGGGTGACACTATAGTTTAAAGGGATAATGAGTTGGGTATGGAATATAAATTGGTGGTTTCACAACGGTTCTGATGGGTGTCGATTGTTAGCGATAATGAGTTTCGATCGCGATAGGTGTCTCATGGGTTTTAATATATTGGGTTTTTAAATTTTGTTTTTTAATAAGAAATTGATATTAGATAGTAGAATTATAGAATGGAAAAGAAATATGAGAAAAAAATGAATAGAAGATAAAAATTGATACAAAAAATAAGATTGGTTTTTCTTAGTAAATAAAATGAAATCATGCTCCAATACCAATATAATGTAGGAAGTTTTAGAAATAAAACAAAAAATTGTAAAAAAATAATAAAGAAGGAAAAGTAAAGAGGTTTAGAAAACATAGGGAGACTAAGCTAATACATTCTTAAATTCATACAAAATATTCAAGATCAAAGTATCTTTAGTACACTTTAACATAATTATTTATATGACACATAATAATATTATTGGACTTTATAATAACTTAAAATGAAATAACAACAAACAAATAATAAAGCTTTTAAATATAAGATAATTTATATATTCTTACATCATCCGGTATCATTTAATTTTATACAATTTTTTTAAATAATATTATGTATTATAATTATTTTAAAATTTATAAAAATGATTTAATTTTTAAAAAATATTAATACATGATAAAATTTAAATAAATTATAATGTAAAAAATAAGTATTTAATATTATTTTTCCCACAACTATTAGGCTCATCTCTTTTGGACATTACGAAAGAACTTCAATCGAGTATCTGAGCACAACCAGATCAAACTACGCCACGTAGAGTAGAATATCTGAAATCAATTCAAAATCCCATTTTATTCATACATCAATATATGTTATCCAGGAATGACAACACGTGTACAATCCCCGTTGGACAGTGAGATCTTAATCTAATCTCAACCATGGATCGACCAGCTTAAATATCCACCCTGAGTTTAGCTCCACGGTGCGCACAAGTTGTTCAAGTTCCCTAGCTCATATTTGCTGTGTTAAGCTCATTGTATTTGGAAGAGTGGCTAACATTCTTTACCTATACGTGCCCAAATCATTTTAGTTCTTATTAGAATCAAAGCTAGCTAGGAACAAAAAAAAAAAAAAAATGGCAACACAAGCATTTGTATCATCTTCATCTTTAACATCTTCTATGGAAGTTGCTAGACAAATACTAGGAACCAGACCAGTCCAATCTTCATTTGGCTTCTCAAGAAAAGTTTCTTCTTTTGTAGTCAAGGCATCTGCTTCTCCTCCTGTCAAGGTTTGTTTCTTAATTTTCACCTTCTAATACTATTTACTTTCTTCTTGCTTTTTTTTTCTGTTAAAATTTGTTTCAGATAGAAGCTGTTTAAAAATAAATAAACGATTTCATTGTATGTATTTCTATCACCAAAAACAAATTGTCCTTTCTTTGATCCTAATGGGCTTTTTTTTTCTTAAAAAAAGCGCTTTTATAAATTCAACAAGTAGAAACAAATAGATCCTATGTCATCCATATTAAGTGCTTTAATTAATACCCACTTATTGTGCATGCTTGGATTTCAGCAAGGAGACAGACCCTTGTGGTTTGCATCAAAACAAAGTCTTTCTTACTTGGATGGCAGGTATTTCAACCATTAATGCAAAATTTTCTAGCTATCTATTTGTTTTTAGCAAACGTGATTCAAACACGTTACACACGTTCTTAAAACTTAATGTGAGTTTTACCGTCACAATAGTAGTAAACCACTTCTAGCTATCTATTTGCTCAATCACAGTCTGGTCTTTCTTCTATAATGGCAATTCCTAACACACTACATTAATCTTATACGTTAACCATACGAACACGACAAAGATAGTGAAAAACTTTTCTAGACATAATTAATAATGGCTAAACAATACCCTCATTTTTTTATTACTATAATAAGCCAACTTAATTACCTTTTTACTATTCCAATTATAAAGTGGACAACGTATATAAAAAACTACAAATAGAAAGTCAATAAGATTAATTAAAGAAGTTATATTAAATTATTTTTTTATTCTTTTTAACTTTTACTTACTTTTGGTTCACTTTATTTTTTTTTATTGTTTAATCATTTAAATTTTTTTAACAAATTTAATTCAACTTTTTAAATAAAAAAATCCATTTTTTAAATTTGAATTATAATAGTCAAAATTAATTATTAAAATTGTTATTTTTTTTCTTGAATTAGTCTATTCTTTTCAATTTTAATATATTTAGTTCAAAGAAATTTTTCCCATGAGATACTAAGTTAGTTGATAAATATTAACCGGATAAAATTGTTGATCCAATTTTATTGTTCAAGTAAATTTTACCAGGTAATTTGATTTTTTATCTCGAGATGAATTGAAATTTTTTTAGTTTAAATCACAAAAAAATATGGTTAAAATTGGATAGTTCACTTACTAAACTATAAAAAAAAATTATGAACCTAAATTGTATTGTAAAATGAGTAAAAGTTAATTACTAATATATGTAATTTGGCATTTAATTGTTTTACATTTTTCAAAATTTTGATATTTAATGTTATTTTTTCGTGTAACAAACACAATAACAAAACACACGTAAATTACCGACATAATTTGCCACCCCTACATTGAAATATACGTAGCCCAACTTTTCTGCTTTTCTGCTTTTCTGGAAGAGAACTATCTGACCTATGTAACTCATAATCAAAATTAGTTTTTTTTTTTTTGTTTTTGGTAAATTAATCAAAACTAGCTTAATATAACTAATATACAGCTATTGAATTCGAACAGCCTTCCAGGTGACTATGGATTTGATCCATTGGGACTCTCAGATCCAGAAGGAACAGGAGGGTTCATTGAGCCCAAATGGTTAGCCTATGGAGAAGTCATCAATGGACGTTTTGCTATGTTGGGTGCAGTAGGTGCTATTGCACCAGAGATTCTAGGCAAGTTGGGTCTAATTCCTGAGGAAACAGCACTCCCATGGTTCCAAACAGGTGTGATACCACCAGCTGGAACATACAATTACTGGGCCGACTCTTACACTTTGTTTGTACTTGAAATGGCCCTTATGGGCTTTGCTGAACACAGAAGGTTCCAGGATTGGGCCAAACCTGGATCCATGGGCAAACAATATTTCTTGGGATTAGAGAAAGGTTTGGGAGGGTCTGGAGACGCAGCTTATCCTGGTGGACCTTTCTTTAACCCACTTGGTTTTGGAAAGGATGATAAATCCTTCAAGGAATTGAAGCTTAAGGAGATCAAGAATGGAAGGTTGGCTATGTTGGCTATATTGGGTTACTTTATACAAGGTCTTGTTACTGGTGTTGGGCCTTATCAGAACCTTCTTGATCATTTGGCTGATCCAGTCAACAACAATGTTTTGACTAGCCTCAAATTCCATTAAAACTTAGTGGAGTTGTATCATGCATGTTGCTTGGAACACCTTAATTGTTGCTATTTACTTTCTAATCCTCTCTTTTCTTGTTACAACATGTGAAAATCCTTGTTGTGATATTTATACATTTTTCGATAGACTTGTTAGATATAACATGCTAAAGAATTCAATATTAACTTGCTAATCAATGTTGTTAGACTATGTTACATTAGCAAACACTTGTGTTTAATATGTAGCCTCTATTTTGAACATATGTTCAGAAATCCAACAAAACTACTTTGCTTATATCAACAAAAAAAAAAAAAACTACTTTGCTTTAATTTTTTATATGTAAATTTTAGGATATGCTAAGTATAAGTTCAATGGGTATTTTATGAAAAATGGAGTGCCAGTGAACAAATATAATAGAAAACTTGGGTATTTGTTTCCCTAGTCAAATATGGAATTATAAAGAATATTATAAATTTAACAGTATTTATTAGAATATAGAGAAAATAATAAGTCATTCATTTTAGTGTGCATTTAATATCTTAGATTTAAAAATAATCTTTTAACATTGAAAAAAATGATAAATTAAAACAAATAATATTATTTTAATGATATTTTTATTAAAATATTATTATTTTTTATCAAGTAATTAAAATACGATTAAAATTTGATCTTTTAATTATAAAATAATGACAATTAATATTAAATAAATTTTACAAAATATTTATTTTAATATTTAGTTATTATCATTATTTTTATTTTAATAATTTATTGATTTTTATTTAAAAAATAACAAAATATGTATTTCAATATTTTTTGTTATAATACTTTTATTTTGATTTTTTTTCAAATAATTTTATACTAAATTTTATTTCTATCTTTATTAATGATTTATTATATGTGCTATCAGTACTCTTGAATGTATTATTATATGTGATATCAGTACTCTACAAATATGAATAAAATTAAATAAAAAGTATACAAAGTTGCATAAAAAATTAGTATTCTTAACTAATCTGGTATATAATTAGCGGCACCCTATAGGATTTTAACTCCTACCGGGATTCTAAGAGAGCCCGGTAAAGTGGATAGAGAAGCTCGGGTGGAAGTACATAACTGATAAATTAATAAACTTAATATATTATTATTAATGCTTGAATAAATTTATCCATAAATTCTTAAATTTTAAATTATATAATTTAATTTTCAAAAATTTTAAATTTCACGCATAAATTTCTACGCATTTAATCTATTAACTTTAAAAAATTCATATAAATATATATTCTAATTTTACTACTAAAATACATATTTATGATTTAAAATTTTAATATCTAAATAACGTAACTTAAAAATTTAAGTATTAAATCATATATTTTAAAAGTTTAAAAAATATGTATAAATTTAATTAAAATTTAATAATTAATTATATAATTTAATCAAATTAATAATACGAAACTCACCTTAAAAGTTACCTCTTCTGCAAGAATCCAAGGCAGAGATGTCTTGAGTTAGTTTTTTTTTTTTTTTTTGGTGGGGTGAGGTTTCAAACTTCTAAGAGTATAAGGTTGTTTTTTTCTTTTACAAGAAAAGCTTGTATAACTCAAGGGCACTGTCCCCTTTCTTTTCTCATTTTTATCTCTCATATTTTCTAGCACACAATTGAATGAACGGTGGAAAATAATCCGGGTGCATACTGTATCAATTAACGGTGTACAAAAAATCTAATCATCCGACTAATCTAACTAATCTAATTCGATCTGACGATTTCGATCCAACTATTGATTTAGATCAAATGAAAAAAAAATTAATCTATTAAGTTCAAATCAGATGACAGATTTTACTGTGTATCATCCAATCCGACCGAAAATACTTAAATATATATTTATATTTTATATATTAATCATATTCTCATTAGTTATTCCTATCTTAATCATATTTTAAGATTTTTTTAGCTCAAATAAGTTTATATTATATGAAAATTTAAATTTTTTATTCAAAAATACCAAAAATAGAGTTAATTAAATTTATTATTTAAATTGATCGAATTCAACTAATTTAATCCAAATAGATTACGAATCATATTCCATTAGATTTAAAAGGTGATCAAATAGGTTCCAGATTAAAATATTTCAATCCTTCGGATGAGTATAAAATCAATAATTTCAATCCGATGCACACCCCTAGTATCAATACACCTAAGATATGTAAGTTTTTCTCATTAACTACGCGCATCACAACACAATCCTTAAAATCACTTGGAAATTCCAAAGCTTGATGAATATTAGACTCGGCAAAGGTACAAGTTATAGAATTGCAAACAAAACAATAACAATGCAAATAATGTTCTCTTCTCCATCTGACAAAAATGGTTCCCAATAATTTTCTGCCTTCCCACATTTTTCTTAGTCTTTACACTTCTCTCGCTTCTTCTGTCAAGTAATGTATGCAGAGTCAGATCAGATGGGACATGAGGGGACTTCCAGAGTGGTTCCTGCTTGAATCTGGCCCCATCCTATCAAACGCCAATGCTTCTCAACTCTTCGACTGAGTGCAATCTTCTCGCCTTTGCTGGTGCAAACTGGAGCTGTTAGATGTAGCTTTGCCAAATCATTTTTAACAGCAATAACTTTTGCTCCCGTAGACATGGAACCTATGTTTAACATCAGCATTTCACCCTTCGCTAGTTTTGAGACCTTTCCCTGCCTCTCTGAACCCTTTGTTCGGACACCTAAAAGGCGTCGGAGGAGGAAGAAGTTGACCTGCCAAGTCGACAAATTTCAGCAGCAGAGCATTAAAGACAATTCCAATCTCTCATAAAGTATCCATGCAAATCAACAGTCATAACCACAAAGAGAAAATTGTGTTTTGTTTTCTAAAATGACATTTACTTCCATCATCTTTTTCGATCGCCTCTCAGAAAGCATTACTAAACCAACTCACTACACAATGGGAGAATGCAAGAGTTATGCAGATTAGCCACTTGACCAGATAAACCAAGTGCCACACCTATAAACCTAAATGAAGTTATTATGAACAGGAGTAGAGTATAGAAAGGAGAAAGAGGAAGAGGAAAAGCATGGCAACAAAGGGAGTGACCCTTACCTCAAGCTCCACATAAACTTCCGGGAGCGACCCAACTTCTCCTAGAACTTGACCAACCAATCTATCAGCACGTGTCAGTGTGGGATCCATAGTAGTACCAACACCAATCAGACCCCCAGGTACTGCAAATTGCAGCTCATTTTGCTCGGCAAACAATGAAACTATTCTGGAATATATCGGTGTGCACTTGATGTTTCCACTATCATCTTTAACAACAATACCAGGACGAACCTCGATAAATTGATTAACTTTCAGAACACCCTATAATGAACAGACCATCATAAGTAACTTTTAAATACATTAGATATTTTAGTCACATCAAATGAAAGTATCATTCAAATAAGCTAGAAAAATTTAATTAAAAGGTCACATAGCCAGAGTCCAGATCAAATGGCAACAAATAATTTATTCCTCAATATGCCTAACGTTAAGATGTTCATAATTTGAGCACTAAGGACAGGGACAAAAATAAAGACAGAGATAAAGACAAAGACCAACTGCAAAAACTTAATAAACATAATAAAGGAGTCATGCATAATGTTCATATTTACAAAATGAATAAGGAGAATGTACCCTAAGAATGCTTCCACCAGCCACACCACCTTTGATCTCATCTACCTCAAAACCAGGCTTGTTGACATCAAAAGAACGAATTACAATCATATTAGGAGGTGAGATGAAATTCCTTTCTGGAATGGGGATCTTTTTGACAATGTATTCGCACACAACGTCAATATTATACTTCAACTGAGCAGAAATTGGTACTACAGGTGCACCATCAGCAACAGTTCCCTGGTATACAAAATGTTGAGCAACAAAACTCAACAGAAAGAAAAACAAAGTCACAGGAAAAAAAATACTTTAAGAAAATTTACCTCAATAAACTTCTGAATTGATTCATGTTGGTTCAAGGCTACATTTTCTTGAATGAGATCAACTTTATTTTGAAGGATTATAATATGCTGAAGTCGCATTATTTCAACAGCAGCCAGATGCTCGGAGGTTTGTGGCTGTGGGCAGCTTTCATTGGCGGCTATAAGAAGTAATGCTCCATCCATAATTGCAGCACCATTAAGCATAGTTGCCATAAGAATATCATGGCCCTATAGGAAGTGAATAAGCACAAGATTACCATCATAAACTTGAGCACAATCAAACACGCCCAAAAACAAACCCTTTATTATTTCATCGAATGCAAGATGCAACCAGTAGTCCAGTACACCACCGTCGGCAAATTCCAAACATATAATATACTTACACACTGACATATATGGGATAACCTGACAGATTCCTAATTAACAGACCCAGATACGGCAAAAAATAACATAGTACCACCTAAGAATATCTATGTTTGAATGGAGGGGCCATCTTTAGCAAATTGACAATGACCAATAGTGGACATCCCATCAAACAATGTGGTTAACAACTTCAAAGATCATGCAGAACTGTGATGACTTCTAAAATTCTACAAAAGACCAAAACAAAGCTATAACCTTGGTAACAAAATGCAGTATCTAAATCTGATAATCCACTTAGGAATACAACACACATACTTAAAAAGCATATCATGTCCCCGGCAATGTAGGGTTTCTGAAACTTACAGGGCAGTCCACAAAAGAAACATGTCTGAGCAATTTCATCTTGCAGTTCTCGAATCCAGGAACATCACATAAAGGACTGTCTTCCTTTCCACTTCCATATGCCCTACATCAAAAGCTGAACTCGTAAATGAAATGCCATAATCAACAACTTTAATAAATGAAAATTGAAAACACTAGATTAGTTGACCCACTTGTAGCACATTGGTCGCGGGCATCGCTCATCTTCACATTTGTATATTTTTGCATTGGCATATCCCAGTTTGATTGTAATGTTGCGTTCCAACTCATTCTTAAAACGAACAGTCTGCAAGTTGAAAACGGGTAATCATCAAGCTCATGAATTCCAACAAAAAAAATAAAAAATTATATATATATGCACAAAAATGTAAATGATTTTGTGTTATGTAACTTGAAATTTCCTACCAAAACACAAGCACCATAACAAAATCATAATTATGAAAATTAGGAAAATAAAAATGATAGTGGACTAAATGGCACCAAAATGTACTCAAGGTAGGTGGAAGTAAAATTAGCCTAAAAACACCAGAGATATTAGCCAAGGATATTCGGACCAGAAAATATGAAGGTGAATACATCACCATCTATCTTTAAACAACTAGTAACCTGAACACCAGATATTGCTTTGACAACAGTAGACTTTCCATGAGCCACGTGACCTATGGTGCCTGAAATTTTAACAAAGCCCATCATTAGCATAAGCATCAAAATTACAAGCACATGTTGAATCATGAAATTAAATACTGCTCTTATGAAGGTTCCATCATTATAACAGCACTCGTATGGCGAGTCAAATACAAGATTCAAACTTTACCAATATTGATTGTCGCCTGACGAGAAATAACTTCAGGAGACAATGGATGTAACGTAGTTACATCCAGTTTACTAAGATCCTGCTCCATTAAACCCTTCCTCGACATTTTTTCTGTTCAAGCAGATGCCAAGCATAGAGATATAAAATGGTCATTCAAATATGAAGAGCCACCATAAATTCGACCAATGATTTAACTAGGTATGATATTAGTTCTAAATGCAGCCAATAAAAAGTTAGAAAAAAAAAGATTAAACGTACAGTTGGGCGTACCAACACAAATCCTTTTATCTTCTTCCTACACATTAATTTTCAAATCAAATTTCATACAGCATCTAAAGTAACAGTCCAAAATCAATCACTGATATAAAATATAGTCCGGAATCTGAGGCTCCTATCGATTTACCGAAAAATAAGAAATAAAATTCAAACAATAATTCATGTATTACAAAAAGCTCATAGTGCCACCAACAACAATGCTTAAAGTCTCAGGCGAGAAAATGAGAGAAAAGAGAGGTACCTCAGCGATAGAGTGATAACAGACAAAGGCTGCCGTGCTCTCTTTGCGCGTCGTCTACGACGTATCCGACGCGGCGATGGTGCGATAACACTGATAAGAGAAGGAGAGACGATCACAGGAAGAGAGGACAGAGGGATGTAGCTGGAAATTTGAACGGTAGAAATCAAAAGAAAACCCTAGCCAAGGTATCTTCTGTGTCTAGAAAGTTAGTAACACTGGTAGAAAGCGTACAAACAATAAATCTAGGAAATTACTTTGGGAAAAAAACAGAAATATGTGCTAAAACTTATAACATAATTCATCAAACTAATATATTTTTACAATTTTAAAAAACAACGAAATAAATGGCACATTTATTTTTAAAATAATATTAAATTATATATATTTTTATAATAATTTAATTATATTATTATTACAAATTATCACAAAACTCTTTTTTATGTTATTATTTATTTAATTATTCCTTCAATTATTTCATTAATAATTTATTTAAATTAAAATGATTTTTATAATTTTTAATTATAATATTATTATATTATTACAAAAATAAATATAAGACTTAAATGTTATCATAAATTTTATAATATTAATTATGTAAATTTTTAAATACATATATTTTTTTAAAATATAACAATAATCAATTTTTAAATATAAGACTTAAATGGAACACACATACACGTATTGTTACATCCAAAGGTAGTAAATATTGATGATTAGAATTTATTTTTAAAAAAATATAGAATATATTATTGTTGTAAATAAAAATTTTAAAAAAATAAATATAAAAAATGCATCAAAATTATAAAAAAATTTATGTAATTTTGTAACATTATTAGAATAAATAAATTTCACACAATAATAAATAAAAATATAATTAAATAATTTATAATTAATATAAGTATATTTCATTGAGGTTTAGTTTTCTGAGATTAAAATTCTTATTCACCATGTAAACTATTGCAAAAATAACAAAGCAAGCCGACTAATATTCCTGTTTGATACATATATTATAATTATTCTTAGATTTATTTTCTTTGATAATTTCAATAGAAAAAATTGCATTAAACATTGATGTTATAAGAAAAAAAGTTAAATATTTAATATCATACCATAAATTTTAATTTATTATTTTATGTTTTTTTTTTCTATCAATTGATATTATTTTGTTGTCATTTTCTCTATTATTTAAATATTTTTAGTTAAAATCTACTTTATATCTTCGTATAATAAATTAATTCAAAATTGAATTAATATTATTAATTTTCATAATTAGAGTTTCAAGATTGATCTCACGTATAATATTATAACTTATTTAGTTAAAATTTAAAATAAATATAAACTAAAATGATTAATTTTCATAATTAGAGTTTCAAGATTTATCTCACGTGATAATATTATAACTTATTTAGTTAAAATTTAAAATAAATATAAACTAAAATGTTTAATTGATAAAAAATTGAATAGATAAATTGTTGTGAGGATTCAATAAAAAAAGTGTAAAATTTTCTAAATACTTCTGATATTAACTGGACGAAAGATACATAATAGAAGCTGGCCCTTGAATGCTCTCGGCCACTTTCTGCTTATGCTACTGAATCACATGCAACAAGCATCAGATTTACATATTCAACTGATTAAGCTGGTTTGTGAGTTATTTTATATTCAATGTGACGTATGTGAAGCAAGTGAAATGTGTCATATATGGTTGTTTTTGAGTTACTACGTGTTTTCAATAGAAGTTGCTCGGAATGAAATGGGTTGGTTAAAATTATTATAAGTGATTTTGAATAAAGGTGAACTTTTTTTTGAATCCGACTGTTAAAACTTAAATCAAATCATAAACACATGAACCAGACATAATCAAGTTAAATTCCATACTAATTTATGTAAAATCACTTTTATCTTATAAGCCAAAATAGTTTTATTATTTTTTTAAGAAGCATTTATCTCGAAATTACTTTTGATGCTGCATCACTTTTATAACAGAGACCAAAAACAATTTTATCGTAATTTTTTTTTACAAAATCATTTTTATCTTAAATGCTAGAACAATTTTATTGTTAAAAATATTGTGTTTATGCTAATCACTTTTATCTCATAAACTAAAACAATCTGGTTATAAAAAATAAACTTCTGCAAAAACCATTTTTCAAAGTCATGTGATTTGCTCACGTAAACAATGATATTGTCTGTTTCATAAAAAAATAAAATTGGACAAGTGCACATTTTGAAAAGCTAGAAGACTCAGGATTGTGAATGGGGCAGGTAGGGTTAGAATATTGCTACAAACTATTTGGAAAATAGTAAGAATAAATTATATAAAAAATTAAATTTTTAATAAAAAAACAGTATATAGTTTTGAAAAGATCGAGAATACAATATTTTTCCTTATTCTATATTATAAAATATTAAACATCTTCTTCATTTTTTATTTTTCATTTTATTATCTTTATCATTGTCTCTAATTAAATAATCCCAGTAAAAATTTATCATGATAAAAATATTGACAATCTTATTATTATTATTATTATTTATTTTTATAAAATATATTATAAAAGAGCATTTATGAAATTTTTTGAAAAAACAGACTAAAAAAAGAATTATGATTTATTTCCTTCAAGATAAAAAAAAATTAATAGTATGATTTTTTATTTTAAATTCTCATCATGTCATTTTATTAAATTTTTTAAAACTTGAATTATTATTAATAATGGTAATATATTAACACAAAAAAATAATAAATTTGAATTATTAAAGTTTGATACCCCTGTTAATGTACTGCTATTTTTTATGTCATATTTAAATATTTTATTTTAATACTCTAATTTAATTATTGATATCTCATTGAATTAATATATTTTGCTTTCTTTTTTTAAAATTTTCACAAATTTTATTGTTTAATTTAAGGAAACATGTGATCAACTTTAATAAAAAACAAACTCAATTTAGAAATATTAAAAGAGTACCAATAATATTAAAATATTTTTTTCTAATAACATAACATATAAAATATATCAATATTTCTAAAGTACGGACTCAAATGTTTTTGACTCAATGGTTATTATATCTTACGATGAAAATATTGATATTATTGACAACATTTTTACAACAATATTGTCTTTTTATACATCTCAGTATTGAAACGTGATGTTCATATTTTTAGGTCAAATTATCATGAAAATGTTATTAATGTCGTTTAAATTTATTTTTTACTAATTTTTTTTTTAATATTGTAGATATTATCCATAAAATGTCGAACAATTATCAAAAATATCAATTCTTGATTTATTTTTTGCTTTATCCTTTTTCTTTTTGAGTAATTATTTCAATTCAATTTTCTAATTTTTAACATGTTTGTTATATATAAGTAATTTTAAAAATAAATAATCAATTAAATTTATTTTCATACCGTCGAACTTTATCTATTTATAGTAATTATAATTAAATAATCTACTTAATTATTTCAAATATTTTAATTAATTAATCAATTTATTATTAATATAAATATTTTATGTATTTAAAGATACATCTACTTTTGTTTTGTACTATCATTATATATTTATTTTATTTAAATTTTTTTCACGCAAATGAAAATAATTTCAGTACAATAATAATATATTTGAGGAAAATTTCAATGATTTGGTTTCCTTCGTTAATATTATCAATTTTTAAAAATAAATTTTAATATTTTAAATATTTATTTAATCTTTATAAATATTTATCGTTAGTGATATAATGTTTTAAGAGAAAATATTAAAAATGTCTCCAAAGTTGTATTTTCTTTAAGAATGCTCATAAAATTTGATAAATGTCTCTAATGACATTGAAATTAGATGTATTATGAAAGATAAATACAATTGATAATAACATTAACATTTCCATCTGAGTACTTTTTCGATTTTTCTAAAATATTAAAATACCTTTTAAAAATTATAAAGTAGAATATATTTATTTACTGTATTTATTATAATTAAAAATAAAATTTTATAATAAATGAAAAAATATATACAAAATTAAAAATAACCATCAAAATAATATTATATTATTGATTTTTTCTTAAATTAATAAATCATATCATTTTAATTTCTTAAAAAATATTTTTTTTGTTTTGATATATTATATACATTTTTTTCTATTATTATTGACATTTAGTGATTAGAAAATTAATTAATGAGAAAAAAATTAATTTTTTACAATGAAGTATGAAAAATTATAAATTTATTTTTAATTAATTTAACACTATTAAAAATTACTTTCCATTCATATAATTAAAAAATTATTTCTCATTCAAAAAATAAATTATGTGTTTATAATAGTTTAATAATTTATTATAAAATAAGATATAATTTATTTTCAGTATTTTAAAACTTTATAAATTAATTTAATTTTTATTTTGTTATTAATTTATGTTTAAATTTTTATTTTTTATTAATAATACTGATCAATTTTAATTAAAATTATTTTTAATCTTTTTAAAAAATAAAAAAATAATAAAAATAAAATAAAATAATATCTTTAAAATTTATCATACTAAAAACTACATTTATTGAATGTGATCCAATAAATGAAATGAATCTAAACAATTATATAATTTTTTATAATAAAAATACGTAGGTATTTTTTTTTGGGTATAAATTTTATAAAGTGTTATTTTTACTATTTTTTTAAAATTAAAAGTTAATAATTATATTACATGTAATTATTTTGAATAAGTAATAAAAAATTAATTTATTGTATTCATTTCAATAAATGTATTTTAAAAAGTTAAAAGATATAATAAATAATATGATTTACTGATTTATTAAAGAAATGATATAAAATTATTTTTAATTTTTAAGTATTTTTTATTTATTATAGATTTTTATTATTAAGTATAATAAATATATATTTTATTTTATAATTTTTGAATAATATTTTATTAATTTAGAAAAACTTAAAAAAATATGTATATAAAAAAATAATATCATTATTTTTTATAATACATTTAATTTTCAAATCATTAAAAATATTTTTTTTAAAATTAAGAATTAATTCTTGATATTTTTCGTTTCACTAACATTTTCGTTTGTAACGAGGTGTAGAATAGAAAAATTGAAGGCTTAACATATATCATTGAATTAAAATCGAGAAAAATGATAAATAGGATGTTTACATTAGAACACGGGTAGTATAGAAAAATAAAAATTCACGCAAAATAAAAATAAAAATATAATTATACACGTAATTCTTTCTAATCTCTCTAAGAGAATCGCTTTCAGTTTCGTTGCAAAAGGGAGAGAAAATCACCTTCGATCGAAAAAAAGAAGAAGAGAGCGATCGCGTTCGGTTTCGTTACAAAAAGAGAGAATCACGTTAGGAACGGATTGTGTAGTTGGTAGTCCCGCGCTGTTGGAACGAATCTGAGCGAGAGTTGAGTGGGTGTGGTTTTGGCATTCGAAGAAAAAACATGAAGTACAAGCGTTACGGAGGTAAATCAAAGCCTAGTCCTAGGTGCAGACCTCCGCCAAAAGCTTCCACCTTTATCGCCAGGCCACACGAACAGGTTGGTCCTTTTGACATTACTAATTGATTCGTTTTTATTGCATTTAGTCATTTGATCCAAACCCTAAATTTCACGTCTCAACAGAACGAAGTTAATGAACGAGAGAATAGTGTAGACTCATTTGACCCTGAAACCTCGATTGAAAGTGGAGATTTTGATGACGATGATCAGATTGGGGGTGTTGATGCCCAATGTGCATTAAGCCCTGAGAGGGACACGAGTAGCAAAGAGGAGTATATAGATTTAGATAGTTTGGACGGAAGGGCTTGTATGAAATGTAATGTTAGGGATGCGCAAGTTCTGTTTTGCTGTGAAATGAGGTGCCCAATTGCTATTCATGAAAAATGCTTGGGTTGCAAGCCACAGTTTGATAGCTTGGGAAACTTCTACTGCCCATATTGTTCATACAAGCAGGCACTTGAAAAGACATGGAAGCTAAGGAGAAAGATTGTGGTTGCCAAGAAAGCTTTATCGAAGTTTCTTGGTAACAGTGCATTGGTCGGAAACCAAGAGCACCAAGGAGATGGGGGAAACAAGAGAAAGAAGTCTGATGTTTTGACTTATGCTGTAGATGATGATAGTGGGATTTGTGCGGATGGGTTAAATGTTGCTGAGGCTCAAAATCATTTTTTGGGAGTGGAGAAAGACCGACCAAAGGGCAGTGACAGTGCACAAATGGGCTACCATGAACAAGATGAGATGATTTTTGATAACGAGGTTCAGCCAAATACTTCTGCAGCCAATTGTAATGAATTTGTAGTTTCTAGAAAAGAAGGGTCAATGGCAGGCTCTGAGCTGCATCAGATCCCTGCAAGTAAAGAAAAATCAGGTGAAACTTGGGCACCTGAGATGCATTCATCAGAAATGGTAGATGATGAACAACTACAACAAGCTGAGGATTTGGGACCTAAGGATGATAGCAAACAGAATGAGGGTATCTTGGAAGACAACAAGGAAGCAGAACATTTGAATGCTTCTTATACCAGAGATACAACTGTTGATGATGCAGTTAATGTCTCAAATGAAGCTGTCAATGATGTTATGGGGGTATTTGAGGGAAATAACTGCAGAGAGGATGATGAAGAACAAACGCAACCAAAAGATTTAAATGGACAATCATATTCCATTGGTATAGGCAAAGAAGATATAATACAAGCAGAGCCTTTAAGTTATTGTTTTTTTGGAGAAGACACAATTGAGAATGGTGAAGTTAAACGATCGAATGGAGTCAACCTTGGTACTAGTTTATATAAGAAGAACAAACGCAGAAGGCAGGTCATTTACATGGAAGGCAGGGAAGCTGAAGAACACATGCAACCAGTAGATTCCAATGGGTATTCGAATCCCAGTGGATCAGATAATAAAGTTATAGATAAGGCAGGGCATTTACAATCTTATGATGAGATAAGAGCATATGCTCCATCAGACACGTTAAATGAAGGAGTTGGCAATATCGAAGAGGAGGATGAACAACGTATACAATCAGAAGACTTGGTCAAGCTTGCAAATGTCAATGGCAAATCTGAAATTGATATTTTGGATACTGAAACCATTTGTAGAGGGCGTTTTAAAACAAAAGCTCAAAGGAAAACAAATCTTCAGCGAGATGATTCATCTAGGAAATTATCTTCTCGACTGAGGAAGAAACCACTCTTTAGACAACCTGACAATGTGGAGGAAATTGCAGAGGACCTCTATCAGAAAACTCCCATCATTATGAAGTCCCCAGAATCTGTGAAGCATATGTGAGTTATTATTCTTTACTATCGTCTTCCTGGGTTGCATCTTCAATATTATCTTTTTTTATTTAAATAAAATTTTCAGTATGCTTAATTCTTACTTCTTAGCACTACTAATTAAATAAATCTACCGTGCAGCACTAATTCACCTTTCGTAGATGCAAAGCGAAAGAGATTTTTCTGGACTGCAGAAGAGGAAGCAGTTTTGAAGGTATTGGTCTATGGTTGTAAGTTTCCATCCTTTTTGTATGCTTGATTCCTTTTGGAATGGACCTTGTCTCAGTAAGATATTTCTGTTTCCGTGCAGTCCTAGAAAAACTACGGCAGGTTCTGTTGTAGTTATTGAACATTTCGTGTTGTGCAAAAATATGTTAGCTGATTTCTAAAGTCTGAAAATTGATGGAAGGGATAAAGGACTTAATTGCTTTAAAGAACAAAGAATAGCTCATCAAGACCCCTATCATTTTGTACCTTGCAATTCTATTAAAATTTATTATTTCTACCGCGATAGGACTACCTTGGATAGACACGTGGAATATATTTGTGCCCTTGGTATTCACTGAAAAAGAACTTACAGAATACCTTAAGAATTTCTAGTAAGTACTGGAAGCTTTTGGGACTTCATTTCTTTTATCAGCTGTTTTCATTCACTTTCCAGGATCATTTTAATGTTTGCTCCAGTCTTAAAGAGAATTGGTATTAGAGTTTCTTCCTTCTGAAGTTTGCATTTATAAATGGATGAAAAGATTATTGACCTAGCGTATATAGTTGAAGCTGTTCCTTATCCAACTTGAATCTGTAGGTTAAGCTGTCAAAAAACTGTTATTTTGGCATGAAGGTATTCTAAATATAGTTAAAGATTATTAACCTAGGGTATATAGTTGAAGCTGTTCCATATCCAACTTGAATCTGTAGGTTAAGCTGTCAAAAAACTTGGTTATTTTGGCACGAAGGTATTCTAAATGTATCAAGTACTCTTGTTTTGCAGAAAGGAGTTGAACAATTCTCAGCCCAAGCAAACAAAAATATGCCTTGGAGAAAAATTTTGGACTTTGGTAGTAGCGTTTTTCACTCGACTCGGACCCCATCTGATCTAAAGGATAAATGGAGGAATTTAATGGCCAAAGCGACCTCAAACAATTAATAGAAGATAAGCCGAAACCAATTTTTGCTGCAAATATCCATGTGGGATTTAGGAGGGAATGACGTTTCACAGGCAGGCCAAAGCGAAGTCCATGTCTAAGAGTTTCTCCTTTTATCTTTCTTTTGTATCTGTTTACAGATAAGGTATGTAATTTCAATGAATCTGTTTTTTCAGTTCTCCTGCTAATTAACTCCTCAAATTATCATCTATGATTAATAGGTACATAACCTTTTTTTGTAAATGGAGAAGTTATCATGTGTCACATCATAAGCATAACTAGTATGATTGTAAATTTGTGTGCATTTAACATTTTTCTTGTTATAAATGTTTGCTGTAAATATTTAGAGCTTTATGTTAAGTTCACATGTTGAAAAGTTAATGATCTTCAATGCTGTGAAGTTCACTTTGTTCCCTTGAAAAACCATTATGGTAGTTTTGTTTGAATTCATCTTGTGGTACGCTGGTACATAACATAACCTGTCCTTGAGTATTGAAATTTCTTACTAGACGGCAAAATTAATCAAAAACTATGTCATTAGAAATTTTTATATAAGTAATACAAGATAATATTTATTGGAAAAATTCATTTCATTTCTTAAGGAGAGCAAAAAGTGATTTGATAGTATGAAACCTTTAACCGCCACTTTCCACTTGTGTCTCCTGGGCCGGTTGACCCCTTACCAAACCAAATAAGACAAGTCCTAACTAAAAGGTAAGTTCTAATAACTTTTGTCAATATCCCATCTCTGCTGTTGTTAACATGTTTCAAAATCCAAAACATATTTTGGTCTGATTAAGGATTAAGGAATATGCCAATTTACAAAGTTTTTTGAACTTGGATTTTAAATGGGTACTCTTAAAATCTAGTTTTAACTTTTCTAAAAGAAATCCTTGAATAAGGAATTAATGATTCAATACTGCTCAACTTTGAGATCATGAGATTCCCACGGTGAAATCATATTCAAGGATTCAACTTCTCACTACAATATTTCTTGATAACTATTCTAAGCTTGTCTCAAAGATCATAAATGGCAAATCTGGAATGGTCCTTGTCTTAAAGAAGTATAAGCCTTCACAGCACCCCCGTTCAAGTTCCTAAAATGGTCTTATCCTACAAACAACTAAATATAATTGTAAAAGATTATGGTACCTAACTGTAAGGTGAGGTTCTGCCATTTTATATTCATCGGTCAAATTGGTTGAACCTCCTCTGGTGAGGTCAAGAAAACGTAACAAGGGTGAGCGAACCTTGATCTTCATACTTGATGACTGATCAAACTCAAGTTCTCAGCCGGTCAATTTCTCCTCATGATGTCACGTACAATACAAAATTTATATGGAATTGTCTCCGCTGGAAGTCTCTTAGTTTTTAAAAAGGTATACTTTAATCCTTATTTTTTTTAAAAGGTCAACCATAAGTCCCTTATTTCTAAAATATACATAAATTCATTTTAAGTTAATTATTTCATTTTATCTACAATTTAAAGATGTAAAAACCATATATTACCACAAATAGGAGGTAAATTTGTCACTAATGAAAATAATTTAGAGTTGATATTTGGAAATAAAAGAAATATTTTTGGTATTTACAAATTCATCACTTATTTACAATATTTTTATATGTTTAAATAGTAATTAAATTAAAATAATTAATCTAAAATGAACTCATGTCCACCTTTTCCTTTTCAAAAACTATGGGACCCCAAGTGCTCTAAACACCCCATGCAGGTTTTTAAAGCTAAGTGAAAAATGTATCAAGCCGCTCATTAACAAAGTATACATGATTCATGTTTGTAGAACAATTGTCACCAATTCTCCTAAGCCCCATCTATTTAGGCCCAACCTGATTTTTGGGTAGGTAAAGGACGCCTCCTTTCTGCACCTTTTTTACCCTCATCGTCATCACAATACACATCTTTACGCATACACTAGCATTTATAGTATTGAGCAAAACCAATATAAATCTCATAATTTAACATGTCCAAAAATAGTCAGCAATTCACGTATATGTGTTAAACATAAAATGGCAATGTTTTGGAGCCGTAAGGTACCCCCAAAAAAAAAAAAAGGATTGCAACCTTAATATGCAAATAATTGTATTATTTTAGAATGCTGTCAAATAGATAACTTGGGAATATTTCAAAACAAAAAGGCAATAACAATTATCAATATTAATAAGAAAATCATGCAGAGAAAAGGGGAGGAATAGAACAAGGAAAACAAAACAGAATGGTAAGAGAGAAAAGCAATTATCTGAGAATGATGGTTATGAGGTAGTCAACAACCTAATTTCCTCACATCATCAGTTACCAGATCACCCATTTCAATCAAAACTGCTTTTATGGTCTAACCCAGCAACAACAATCACATGTTACATAACCCCAGGACTTGCTGTCTACTACTTCTTAGTCCCATTATTAGATTGAGGGTCTGTTTTGACAATGCTTAATTGGCCACCTTCTTTGTTTGCAGCAGTGGCAAACTTGATCTCATTGCAGTGGTTTATGAACTTGGTCAACTCCTGAATCAATCGTAACAAAAAGGTAAGAGCACACATAAATAGGGAGAAAATAGAGAAGTCGACTTTTCAAAAGCAAAAACAGATTCAACAAAAATGAAAGCAAACATTCCAAGACAAATTAAGTTAAAAAAAATTACGTGTGTTTTTCAGGATCTATATAAGAATCAATTACTCTTCGTCCAGTAATAAATAATTGGAGAAGTTCAAATCCTTATATAATAAGGTTCAAGCTTAACAAACGGAAATATATGAATACTCATCCATCAAAGGCCCATAAGAAAGCAGAACCTGAACCAATATAATCACATATCATTTAAACAATATAAAAAAACCACAACTGTGCAATCTTATGTAGTGTAGTATAATAGAAGCAACCTTATAAAACACGAAAAAACTGTTTTTCTTTAAAAAGCTAGCAGCCATTTAACACAAATATTAGGTATCTGCGGCTAAAAACTACAATATAAATCCTCAACTAAAGTAAATTGAGCACTCAACTGGGTTTTAAGTCACTCTCTAGTTAATCAACTTCAGAATCAATAAACAAAAGCTTTTAGGCCAAATCAAAATAAGAAAGATTTATTAGCAAGTATAGATGGAACGTACCCGATCCGTATCCATGTCCTTCGTGATCTTGGATGCCTTTATGACTTTCTTACCTGCCAATCCAATTAACGAATGATTGTACCAGTCAAATTATCAAGCTTTCGCATTCAGGGAAGATATTCACAGTGACACAGGGTGAAAAAAATGGTACCTTTACGGGTTTTAGGGAGCTTCCCATGGCGACTGGGGGGTATCGTTTTCTTCTTCTGCTGACCTTTGAATTGATTAGATTTCTGAGTCATCTCGCTCTTGCCCTCTTCTGGCTATCGTTAGGTTTTTTTTTTTTTTGGGTAAAGTATTGTTAGGGTTTTTGGGTGGGTTAATTTTCTCTCTGAGGATCTTCGAATAAAAGTGTAGGGTTTTAATTTGGTCCCCTTTCCTCTCTTTCTCTCGCTTCAGTTGAGCCCTCAAAACATTGCCTAAAATATTTTTTTAAAAATTATATATATATAAAAAATAACATTTTTAAAATTTACAAAAAAAAATCCCAATTTAACTAAATAATATTTAAAATATATTATTTTTACTAAACTTCTAAACAAATACACATAATACGAACACACACAGTTTATATAAACTTACACCCCTACACTTCACTAATTCCCTATGAAATTTGAAATTAATAAAAAAAAATATCGAAACAAAAAATAAAAGAATTAAAAAAAAATTTCTTACTGTGGTGTATATTTAATTTTAAAAAGTTAGAATTAAAAAAAAACTATTGAATAAGGTGATTAACTGATCATTTATGTTTTTAAATCTACTTATTAAATAAAAATTATGTTATTTAAGTTTATATTTGTTACTTGAAAAGTTAGATAAATTAATTTTTAATTTAATTTTTTTTGTTAAATATAACATTAACATATCACATACTTAAAAATTAATATTTGATTAAAAAATCACTTAAATGTTTTAAGAACTTTTTTTTCAAACTTAAAGAAAATTTTCAATAAAACATACTAAAATTTTCATTGTCTAACTTTTTTCGATATATTTCTATAAAAAATATAAATATACGTGCATCATATATATTATTTATATTATATTATAATTATAAAATATCATTTTAAAAATTTTGTAATCACGAAATAATATATTTAAAATTTGTAATTATAAAATATCATTTTTTATATACATTTCGTATGATTTTATTGTTAAAAAAAATTAAACATATTATTTCATTTTAAATGCATTATAATTAAATATAATTTAAATTGAATTATGATTTTTTAAATACCGTTTAATATTATTAAAATATTATTTTTTATGTTATAGGTTTTAGATGTCTTGTTTTTTTAGAAAAAAAATTCTGAAGATATTATAATCTTAAAAAGCGTATGATCATAAGACTTCTTTCTTATGCTAGCTATCAGTAATTTTGTAAGGATTTGCATCTTACTCTGTTATGGTTACAGCTGTGAATTTGTAGTCTATGTGCAAATATCCGAACCTTTCTAGTCCTGTTAACTCCTAATTCGTAAATCATTGATAATCCCCCAAAATTTTCGTAAGACCAAACTACCATTAGGCCTTTGAATGATATTAAGCATCCATCGTACCGAATGTACACATTTAAGGTTCTGTTACCTAATAATACTCGTATTATTATTTTAATAGTAATTCACATGCGTTATTTGGGTGGGTGACGGTATAAATTTTTTTTATGTTAATCAAAATAATTTAATATATTTATTATTTTTTATAATTTCATCTATTAATTTTATAAAAATAAGATGATAAATGATTAATTTTTTAATTATTATTAAAATATCAATTTTATAGATTTTCTTTATTAATATACAACAATAATTACAAAATTGATAAAAAATTAAATAGAAATTAAAATAAATTAAAATTTAAGCATTTGTTTTTGTGTTGTTATTTAAATAATAATAATAAGATTGAAATATTCTAATTGATATAATTAAAAGACACGAATGTATTTGTCTCATATTATTAAATGGTTCTATTTTTAATACATAAGTTTCTTTATTAGTGCCTTTTTTGTTAAAAAGCTAGTGCAACATTTCACTATTCGAAAAAACACCATAACATAACAGAGTTATAGAACGTATGAACCAGATTTTACTGGAGAAAGTTTGGTGTATGTTGTTAAATGTTGAGTTAGGAAAATAATATTGGACTGAGGTTGTGACATATGCATGTCATCTTGTCAACCGTCTATCATTGTTTACTCTTGAAGGCAAAATTCCTATGGAGGTATGGTCTGAAAAACCTGCTAGAGATTATGATTTCTTACATGTGTTTGGTTCTATTGCATATTACCATGTAATAGAATCAAAAAGCCAAAAAAACATTTTTTGGAGATCTTTTCTGGTTCTAAGGGATATCGACTATGGTGTCTTGAAACGAAAAATATAATCCTAAGTAGAGATGTTACCTTTGATGAATTTGTCTTGCTGAGAAAGGTATCTGAAAAGATTGATGATACTTTGTAACAGGTGGAGCAAATTCCGAAGTAGGTGGAGTTTGAAAGTAGAATTGTTAATCTAGTTGGTAGAGATGAAATAGAAGTTGATCCTCCATTGACAGAAGATGAATCATATGAAGAAGATGTTTTAACCTAAGAACCTTTACAACAATAAGAAGAAACTGCAGTTGATAGGTTACGACGAAAAAATGTCAAGGTGTTTGCTCGATACAAAGATATGGAAGATTTACCTACTTAGTTTAAGAATACGGTGGTCTGTGCATTTTCAGTTGTGCATGATGATGTTCCTTCCATATATAAAGAAGTAATCATAAGCCCTGAAGTTGAAAGATGAAAGGAAGTCATGGATGAAGAACTTCTGTCCCTTTAGAAGAATAAGACATGAAAGTTGACACAACTACCTAAGGGTAAGAAGACAATTGGCTGCAAATGAGTGTATGCAAAGAGGGATTTCTTAACAATGATGGTGTTTGCTACAAAGTAAGTTTTATGACCAAGGGCTATGCTCAGAAGGACGGAATCAATTATAATGAGGTACCTCATTTTTTCCAATCGTAAAACACTCATCCATTAGAATTTTGTTAATCTTGGTAGTACATTTAGATTTGGAACTAGTTCAACTTGATGTGAAAAACGCGTTTCTACACGGTGACTTGGAAGAAGAAATCTATATGTCTTAGTCAAAAGGGTTTAATGTTGTTGGTAAAGAGAATTGAGTTTGCAAGCTAAACAAATCGTTGTATGAATTGAAGCAATCTTTGAGGCAGTGGTATAAATGATTTCATTAGTTTGGGTTGCATTAGAAGTATACTAGAAGTACACATGATCATTGTGTGTATTTTTGCAAGCTACAAGATGAGTCTTTCATCTATCTCCTATTATATGTCGATGATATGTTGATTGTATCAAAGAGCCAAGCATAAATTGAGAAGTTAAAGGCTCAACTAAGTCAGGAGTTCGAGATGAAAGATATAGGAGAAGCCAATAAGATTCTCGACATAGAGATAAGTAGAGACATGAAGAAAGAGAAGCTTAGTTTGATCCAGAGTCAATATTTGAAGAAGGTATTACAACGTTTTGATATGAATGAACAAACAAAATTTGTAAATACTCTGCTTGTTTCTCATTTTAAGCTCAGTTTTTAATTATCTCTTAAAAATGATGCAGAATGAGAATATATGGCAAATGTACTGTATGCAAACGTGCTAGGTAGTTTGATGTATGCAATGGTGTGTACGAGACCTAACATTTCACATACAGTTAGTGCTATAAATAAGTATATGCATGATCCTGGTGGAGGACATTGGTTGGCTATAAAATGAATTATACGATATATTTTAAATACCATAGATATTGATTTAATATTTCAACAAGATACTATTTTTGGTCAATATGCAATCAAATATTATAATTTTAACTATGTAGAAAATTTAAATAAATATTAGTTAACTATTAATTATGTGTTTAATTTTGTTATAACATCAATCAATTAGAAATCCTCCTTGTAGTCCAAATCAATTAGAAATCCTCCTTGTAGTCCGACCACGGTTGTTTTGACTACTAGAAAGGTAAAATATATAATAGTTACAGAGCTTACTAAGAAAACTATTTGATTACGAGATTTATTCGAAGAATTAGAGACTTGATCAAACATTAGCTAGCATTGCTTGTTTGAAGACCGTTAAATTTCGTAATCTCAATCTGCACATTCTCTTTGGTTTGCGTAGCTCACTCCAAGCAACCTAATGAATTCCAACCTCTTTTCTATTCACCCACACAAATCGAATAGCCAATCGTTCAATTTCTGAAATAAGATGTCCTGACAATTTAAAAAAAAAACTCACTAGGTGAATAGGGATGGCTTGGAGAACTTCCTTTCCGGTTAGAAAGTACTCTTTTCCTTCCGATCACTAAGCCTGTTTAAACATCACTCCTATATCACCTCAAAGTAACTTTTTTATCTCGATTAAGTGGTCTTAGAAAGTACCTTTTCCATTCGGTCACTAAGCTTTTTTAAACATCGCTCCTATGTCACCTAAAGGTAACCTTTTTTTTATCTAGATTAAGTTCAGTTGAAAGTCCCAAATATTTTTCATGACATGTGATCTCGTTAACACCCAAAATTACAAGGATTTCCTCCCTGGTTGATGTTGTTGTATTTGGATTGAAAGTGTTCGCCGACTTTGTAAAATTAACCTATTGTCCAGTGGCCAGTTCATACAACCAAAGTTCATTTCAGCTCCCGACTTTGCTCAACACACTGCATAACAAAAAAACAAACAGAGTCATATGCGAAGAATAAATGCGTCACACTCGGGCCTAAGCAAGCAGCTTTGACCCCCTTCTTAAAAGGCACCCTTTGCACTCTTGAGAAGAGTAGAGAGGCCCTCCCAACACAATGAAAACAAATACGGATTGTTGGTATACGTGCCCTTCGGGTAACTGTGTTGCGTAGGGTATGGTGTAGTATTCAGATTGTCATGGATAGTGTCAGCAAGATTGCTTGAGGTATTTGTACTGCCTTTTCAATTTTTATTAATGAATTCTACAAAAAGAAAAAAAATATACACTTAACTTTATTAAAAGGATTAAAAATTCAAAATTTGATGAAATTTAATAAAAAATTAGTAAAGATTTGATATTAAACAATTTTATTAATTTTTTAAAGAAATATTGAAATGAAAATTCTAAAATTTATATTAAAAATTAAAATGATCATAAAAGAAAGTGATCACCTGAATAAATAAAGGATAGAGAGTAATAAATACATTTCAAACTCGTTGTTATTCAATGAGACAAAATATATTCATGGTAAAAATTTATTTGATAATTTTAAATCTTTTTATAAGAAATAATCAACTTTCCACCAAAGAAATAAATTTTTAATAATCTAGCCATAAATAAATGAATATGCTTTTATAAATGTGTGGACGTGCAACGTCGACCATATTCAGTTTGTTTTGTTCGGAATCTGAATTGAAGTAATTAGATTTATTTAAACTTTAATTTGCAGGTGTTAAAGCCTTACGGCGGGTCATAAAGCTTCATCGTTTAAAGGAAAAGGAGAGTATATATATATATATATATTTTTTTTTTTTTTTTCTTCCCAAAAGTCAAGCATAATTTATAAATTAAATATGGGAGATATTCATTTTTTTTCCTTAATAGATAATTTGGTTGTCAAAACTCAAAAGCAGGAGCCAATTAATATACAAATAAAACAACAATTTAGAAAGGAATATATATATATATATATATAAAGAGATAAAGGTAAAAGTTCAGTAAGTCGTGCCTCGTGAGCTATGATCAAAATACACTTTAGTCATTGGTTTTAAAGAGACTACCTAATTCTCTTATCTCTTATTTTAACACTTACGTTGAATCGGAAAGTTAGCTTCTAATTTAAATGAAATAATTTTTTATTTTTATTGTTACGAATACGAGTTTAAATTTTATCATATAATATTTTATTTATTTAATTACTGAATTTTTCAATTAATGTAATTATAATGTTATAAAACATATTAGATTTTAGAAAAAAATTATTGTCAATGAATATTTGATTTTATTTAAGAAAAAAATAAGATATTTTTAGAAGAATTAACTAACACTTTTGAAAGATTTCCATAAACATATGTAAATTATTCTTAACAATAGTAATTCCCTAAATTTGTAATAAAGGACCAACAAATAACAAACGTTTACCCCAAATTTTGTGGCACGAGTAAAGATGGATTAGTATTATTTGTATCTTCTTTTAATCATATTTTAAATTGATATATATCAATTATTATAATTTAAATTATTAATATATATTTTAATTAATTTTAAAAATAATTAATACTAATCGATAATTATAATAAAAAATATACAAATAATTAAATAAATATATTTCGTACATGAAAATAAAATTATTAACAAAAATAAGAACCGTTAAAAGTATAAATTCCAATGAAGTATACTCTTAATTATCTTGTTCGATTCCGTTGAATTCATTGTTGGTTCAAAGGAAAAACAAGTAAGATCGAGTTGTTGAAGTCTCACATCGATTGAGCATTGAGTTTCTGCTACATTTATAAGTCTATGACAACCCTTTTTCTTTGAGAGCTCTTTTGGAGGAAGTTAGACAATGAATTTTTTCATGGTATCAGAGACAAGTGACTCGATCGGTATGCGACCGGTTGTAAGGGATGGACCCTGCACTGGTGTGAGGGAAAGACGCTCCATATCCCCGGTTGAAAATCGATGTGAGGGGGAGTGTTGAAGTCCCACATCGATTGAGCATTGAGTTTCTACTGTACTTATAAGTGTATGACAATCTTTTCTCTTTGAGAATTCTTTTGTAGAAAGTTAAGCCATGAATTTGTTCACGAGTATACAGAACTCATACTTTTATAGCTATGTTGGAAAGGTTGTATTTTTTTTCCTCAAAGATATCATCATGTTTAAATCTGTATGAGACTCAAAATGTTTTGATTATTGGATAAAAAATGTATGCATTTTCAGAAAAAAAAATATCATATCCATGAAAAATGGCTAAAAAACTTGAGATCGGGATCAATAAAAAACTTTAATTATCCTTTAAAAAAAGTAATAATAAATGATCTCATATTACTCTCACGTTATGACCAAGTATTTTTTTTGAACAAATTAAAACTTGATGACTCAAACATTCCGGCATCGATCCTTATATAAAACAACTGCTAGCTAGTTCACTAAAAAGAAATCATAAAAGAAAACGTTACTGCGTATTGGGGTGTCCATGTGCATACATGGTCGCTATATGTTGATCGCCTAAATTAAGAAAAAAAAAAGAGGATGAATTAAAGAAAACAAAAAGTAGTAAATAAAGAAAAGGTAGCACTCATTCAGTTGCACCTGTTCTATTTTACAAGTAATTACAAACTCAACTAGGCTATATAGTATATATATATATCTATAATATTAATTATATTTTTGATAAATATATATAAAAAATTTATTTTATTCATAATATTAATATTATATATAAGATTATGATTATTGGATAAAATTATTATGATTATTGATTTATTGTTGTGATAATAACTTAATAATATAACTACCCTATTTATAATTAATTAACTTTTGATTGCCTTATTGTTAGATGTGCATTATAATTTCACTTAGAAAGTTTTTCCCCTTGCGTTACATATATAATTTAGGTTATATATATATATATATTACTAACTTTTAGGTAATAAATCATAAAGTTTGGAAAATGATATGTTAAAAGTCCATAAGATAATTTTGATCATGATAATTTTTTTAATAGCAGTTACACGCACGCACGTACGCACGCGGAACCAACCTCTTAGTGCCCGGAAGGACATGAAGAGCAATGATATCAATGAGTCAAAAGAGGGAAGTGTGATGGTTATTTGTTTTCTTATCGACAAGTTTCTAAACGATGGATCCTAAAGTGATAGCTAGTGGCGGTGGCAAAGGAGATACTATTAATTATTTTTTACGGTATGTTATTTACCAAGAAAGTTATTTTCTTTCTACATTTTCTATTATTTATTCTTTTTAAAAATATTATATTAATTTTAAATTTTATTAACCTATAATATCACTAAAGAATATATCTTACCGTTTAAAAGACTTATTTATTAATAAATTGATAATCACAAAATTTAAAACTTTCTAATATGATTTATATACAAGTATATAAGTATTCTTTGAAATAAGATATATCAAGCATCATCGATGACTAAAATTTAAGATATAACTTGGAATCATACTACATAACATTACTAAAATATATAATAAATAACATATAATTATACCTATATAAATATATACGCATTATTTGCACTTAAACTTTTGGTGTGCACTCAAAAGCTAATGGCTAAAATGTGCAAGTCTGATATAAGTGTTCCTCGAATTTCAATTACAAGGTAATTAATATTCATTTATTTCGGTTTTAAATGCTGTTTTTACTGACTGCAACCCTAGAACTGTTGTCTAGATCGTAGACTAGCAGATAATTGAATATCAATTCCTATGGTATGACCTATGCTAAAAGTTGAATTTTCACCGACCGTAAATAAACTCTGAGAAATTTTATTTATTTATTTTTCAATTTTTTTTATGTGTCAGTTTATTATGAAACGTAAGACATTCGTGTTCTCTCTCTCCTCAGCACTATATATAGTGATTCAAGACTAACATCTTCTCATAAAAATGTTTCAGTGTTAGCTTGACTAGTTCCATTACTCCATGGCTGGAATTCTTTGGCTTATAGTTCTTGGAACTACAGGATTTGTTTTGGGTCTAATTTTGAACCATTTCTTGCCTTTGTTCTTCAATAAGCTTGGTCCTTTGCCTAATGGGTCTTTTGGGTGGCCTATATTGGGTGAAACACTTGGTTTCCTCAAACCTCACTCTTCTAATTCTGTTGGTGTCTTTCTTCAAGAACATTGTTCAAGGTAAGTAATTAAACTAATTACGTACGGAAGATATTTAACATTTGTACTTGATTAATTCGGTCAATTTGTCAACTGGGTTTCTCAATTAAATTAATAACAATGAAGAAACTCCTTTAACAATTTGAATTGCTGAAAAACAAAGCAGTAAATAGTTTTAACTGATAAAATATATATGTATATTTTCAGGTACGGAAAAGTGTTCAAATCCCACTTGTTTTTATGTCCCACTGTGGTGTCATGTGATCAGGAGCTAAATTACTTCATTCTTCAGAATGAAGGCAAACTGTTTGAATGTAGTTACCCAAAACCCATCCATGGAATTCTTGGCAAGAGCTCTATGCTTGTGGCTGTGGGTGAGACTCACAAGAAGCTTAGAAATATGGCTCTCTCTCTTGTTAACATTACCAAATCCAATCCTGAGTTTCTCACTGACATTGAAACAACTGCTGTTAGTGTTCTTTATTCTTGGAAAGATAAACCCAAAGTCATTTTCTCTGAAGAGGCCAGAAAGGTGCCTTTTACCTATTCGATGTTTTACCTGATCAAAATTTTCTTCTTCATTTTCAGTTGTTGACCTTTTGTTTTGTCCTTCTTATGCATGCAGTTTACTTTCAATGTAATAGTAAAGCAAGTGCTTGGTTTAACTCCAGATCAACCACAGACTAGCAGAATTCTTGAAGATTTCCTTGCTTTCATGAAGGGTCTCATATCTCTTCCTCTTTATATTCCTGGAACTCCATATGCTAGAGCTGTTCAGGTGCTTAATTATATATAAATTGTTAATGACTTTGAAAATAGAGTATATACTTGTTAGAGTACTACTATATATCACAAATATATAATCCTAAACGGTATGACATTTTCTTATACAGTATACTTCTAGTTATTGTTTGAGATTCATCTCAAATTTGAGATATATAGACTTTTACTATTTAATTAGTTAGCTCTTAATCTTATTAACTGATCAACATATGCGAAAAGTTCTCATAGTCTTTTCTATTACAAACAGAACAGTCATATATATATGTTTTTCCTTTTTTCTCTTTTGGAAGAAAAAGTGATGAGCATGTGAACAATGTCTCTTTACAGGCTAGAAGTAGGATATCATCTACTGTCAAAGCAATTATAGAAGAAAGAAGGAGAAATGTTGGGAATTCTAGAAAAGGGAGTGATTTTCTTGAGATACTTCTGGATGTTGATACTTTATCTGATGATGAAAAAGTGAGTTTTGTTTTGGATTCTCTTTTGGGTGGTTATGAAACTACCTCTGTCTTAATGGCTTTGGTGGTCTATTTTCTAGCTCACTCACCCTCTGCTGTACAACAGTTAAAGGTAAATAGTTAACCTTAGGCACTTAATTGTTCTATATTTGCCATTTTCATTTTGTTCATGTATAAAATAATCTAACTGATATTTCTTAAACATGAAGGAAGAACATCAAAATATTAGGAGCATGAAGAAGAAAGATGAGTATTTGAACTGGGAAGATTTCAGGAAAATGGAATTTACACAAAATGTAAGGCAATAGGTCCTCTTGATCACTATAATTTCTAAATACCTTTTAATTGATGTTTTGATGATCATAGGTCATTAGCGAAGCTCTAAGATATGGCAACATCGTAAAATTTGTGCACCGAAAGGCTCTAAAAGATGTCAAATTTAGAGGTAAGAAAGTAATATAATAAAAATAAGTGACAAAACCAAGCATGCATGAGCTTTTTTGTATTTGTTATCTTTATGACCTGTACTTTAATATTTAAATTATTTGTTTGCATGAATATATTAATAAAATGTGTATAATAAAGCTATACGCTTATGTTCTCTCTGTATTCTGATCTTTCAGAATACCAAATCCCATCTGGCTGGAAGGTCCTACCTGTACTTAGTGCAGTTCATTTAGACCCTTCTCTTCATACAAGTGCTCTGCAGTTCCATCCCTGGAGATGGAAGGTAATAGATGTTTTGTAAATTCATCCTTTCTTCAATTTCAAATCCCATGTTACTCCTTTTTCAGAGATTTGTGGTTAGCTTAGTTTAATTTTGAAATACATAACCTCTAGAAAGATTGATTTTTCAGAAATATGTAATAACTTCTCGTGGGATTAAAATTAAGAAAATGTGTGTTTTGTTTAGGGCGGGTGACCGGTAAGGTTCTTTTTAGATTGGATCACTTAAATCCAAATAACTTTTTTTAATAATAGTTTAGTTCATTAGTTTTGAAAAAGTTACAATATAAATCCAAATGAATAATTTTATATTTTTCTTCATTTGTTTTCTATTTTTTTAAATTTTATTTAAAAAAATACTTAAGTAAATATTCACATTAAACATCTTTTAAAAAAATAATTTTTTTAAAAATGTAAAATTTGACTATATAGATTAAAATGTTACATTTTAAAGCTAGTGAACTAAATAGTCACTTTTATAAAACTAGTGGACTAAGCTCTTTCAAAAAAAAAAAAAAAAAAATTAATGGACCTAAGTGCTTTAAATGCAATAGCCATTGAACTTATTTGACATTTTTTTTTCCTTTTCTTTTAATACTTCTCAATCTATGTGTTCAATCTTATGTCCCTTGAAATTGAGGTGTCCCAATAACAAAAAATCGTAACTAATGAAACAAGGATACATTAAATGAGATATGTCTTAAATTGAATTAATTAAATTAGAAGTTACTCTTGAGTTAACATAAATTGGTCATATTAGGACTTGCTTCGAACTTACTATCCTAAGAAATCTAAGTCGAATTAAAGAATAATTTCAATGGCTTATTACTTACTATAGTTAAATATTTAACAAATTTAGGGCATAATATAAACAGTAAAAAAATATTACTACTTCTTTTTCATTGAAAAATGATGTTATATGTGTAGAAAATATTTCTTACAATATGTATCTCATTTGAATGAGTTTTTGTGTAATAAAAACTTAAAAATTAAAATTTAGAGGTACAATTCCATTTTATATAAGTAATTTGTCTATAATATAAATATTACATCTAAAATTTGTTTCTCAAGATTAAGAGAGGGTACATGTCCCTCCTCAAAGCCGTGTACATCCACAGTCCATCCTTGGTTAAATGAATATTTTGTTTACAATATTTAAAATGAAATTCAGAACCAAGATCATCAAATGTGCAAGAAATTTACTCCCTTTGGTGGGGGTTCCAGATGCTGCCCAGGATCAGAACTTGCAAAGGTCGAAGTTGCATTCTTTCTACATCACCTTGTACAAAATTTCAGGTGATTTAATGATTATAAATAATTTATCATAAAAAACTAGTCAAATTTTTGCCACATCTAATTAAGAAAAGATATGCCTTCTTCACTGAAACATTTATTAATTCTTGTGCACCTTTTGTTATACTGCGAAGGTGGAAAATTGATGATGGTGAGCAAGCTGTAGCTTACCCATATGTAGAATTTGAAAAAGGGTTGGTTGTACACTTGGAAAATTGCTCAAACCTATTATCAGATTGCTATGCGAGCTTGGTTGTTGGTGATAGAAGATAATACCAATGATAATGGGCACCTACCTCACTATTATTCTTTGACAGAGGTCTTTCCCTATCTTTGGCCGTCTTTTTTGTGTATAAACCACCTTCTTTATAGTAATCTATATTCCCCCCCCCCTCAAAAAAAAAAAAAAAAAGCTGTAGATAATGTTGGTAATCAAGTTTCTATTCCAATTTCAATTTATGTTGACATCTAATGTTGGATTTGTATGTGATGTAAAATTCTTCTTGAATGACTACATTTCCGTTAAAATGAAGGTTGAATTTATATGTTAATTGTGTATAATATCTTGGCATTTAAAGAAAATCTCTGTTCATCTCCTTTGAAATCTTTTCTGTTGAGCTCCTACCATTCAGTGTCATTTGGAAATTATGGAAGTTTAATGTACTAACGGAGATTGTATGTCTTGCTTCCAAGTGTCCCACCTAATTATATGGTGTTAGAAACATCAGAATCTATTGAATGAATTCAAATAATATAAGGATTTGTCATTTCATAGTTTTGTTGAGTCTTTAAGCGTCCATTTTCTTATGCTTCTGTTAACAATTATTTTTGTTAAAAGTGATTTTATAAGAAAGTGCTTTCCAAAAGAACTTGTGGCTTTTTAGCTCTAAAAGCACTTTTGAAAAAAAAATTCAATTTGGTTCAAAAGAATATATTTTTTTAAGGGTTTTGACATAATTTCCAAAACAGAAGACAACAAACCATAACAAGCTGGAATTCAGAACCATTCAAAGTAATCCAACCAATTGTTGGTTAGCTCTAGCTGATATTTCTTTCCTTTTGCCAATCAATTATTATGAAAAATCAGCCAAAAAAATAAACATTTTTTGACAACTAATTATCATATAAGTTGCTACATGTAACATACAATTAATTACGTCAAATGCATAGGATTATTGATTATTACCGTTCTGTCTTCACCACAATAGGACTCCTGACATAGTGTTCACCATCTGACCATATCAACCTCCCAAATACATATCCCTTAGCTGCATTATTGTTTTTAACCGTAAGGGTAATACTGAAGCTCTTCTCTTCACCAACTCTGTTGAATTTCAAACTCTTTGGCTCAACAGAAACCAATATGCCATCTGGACTTTGGACTCCAACTCTGTAAGTTCCTGGCTTACCGACATTCTTTAATGTTCGCGTTACTTTGATAGTACCGAAGAATTTAGGGACGGCTATTGAAGGGTAATTAAGGTCAGAGAGACTAATGTTTTTAGAGCATTTGTAAGGTGCCTCTGAGAAAGTTACAATTTGTGCCTCATTATATCCCAGAGAACATAGAAAGTTGAGGTAATCACTGAGTGTCATGTCATAAACTAGACCAGGATCTGTGGCTTTATTTGGTCTAACATGCCCAGCTCCATAGTTGAATGGTGTTGCTTTGATTGAATAAGCATCAATAATTGGTTGCTTGTTGTTATCTCTTGTCCTTGCTACAAAACAAGAGAAGACAAGGCATGAAAAGGAGTACTACCCTTGATAAAGTGATAACACAGTATTGACATAGAAAAGTCGCCAAGTGACATGAAATGAAAACAACTAGTTTGTTTATCCTCACCGCTCGTCATGATTGCTGATTTAATGGCTGCAGGACTCCAATCTGGATGAAGGGTTTTAAGAAGGCCAACAATACCAGAAATATGTGGGCAAGACATTGATGTGCCAGATATTGAGTTGAATGGAACTCGTCTCTTGTCGAATATTTGATTTGTTGGTCCTTCTGCTTCACTATAAGCAGCAATGATACTCACTCCTGGAGCAGTTATATCAGGCTGCAGTCAAGGCCAAAATTATCAATGATTATTACTGCGAACATATTAGTCTGCAATTTGTGTATTTCATTAGTCTGAAAAACCTTAAGGATTTCTGGTGTGATGGTGTTAGGCCCCTTTGATGAAAAAGCTGCCATTTCAGGAGCTGGCTTTGTGCCCAATTTTGTTGTTGCATGTGTAATATAAACCCTTGGATACCTGCCACAAATTTAATCTTGATGAAATCGTTGTGCCAAATATACGAAGTTGATAATGAAACCAAGTAACCCACTCTCTGTCTCAAAACTTCATTAAGATCTTCATAGAGGATTTTTTAAACTGAAATTATGTGTTTGTTGCTTATATGTTGTATAATCTTACTTGGCAGACTTGATGTACGAAAAAACAGCAACGCCATCAGTGAAATTGATATGTGAGGCAGGGAGGACATGAGCATCAGCAATAAGTTCATTTCCAGTAAGCTCATTGTTGGCTAGAATCATCCCAACAGCACCTACAAGTAAGGCTTGTCGACCCTTGTCCACTCTTGCATTATCACCTCTTAAGCACACCAAAATTTTTCCTTTGACTTTTCTAGGGTCAAGTGTTCCAGCCTTGCATAATATTCTGCATAACCAATTTTGAGCCTAGAGTTAAAGGTTGAATATATTATCTTTAAATATATGTATTCATAACTTGATACTATTCTATCTTACGCCTGTTCAACTGATGCATTAGCAACTTTGGCATCTGCAGCACTTATAAGTGGGTAGAACTTCTTACTTGGCATTGATTTAGGTGATAAGCTCTCCCCCTGCAAATCAAAACAAGTTCAGTTATACTGCTAATTTTCTGCTTCAAAGAAAACCACTGATCTTATTACACCATTCTGGTTTTTGGATAGTATACACTTCTCTGTTTTCTTAACCTCAATAGAGATCCAAATAGGCACATAGCTTTATTTGGAATACCATTTAAACATGCTATATATGTTTTCAAGTATGTCTGAAGGCCCTAAATTGCGTGTTTTCAAAGTTTGGGTTGAATATGTAAATTAGCAGGTGCATCATGTACGTAACTAATGTATTGCTTGTACAACCTTATATAACTCATGTATATCATTTCTAAATGTATATAGCAAAAACCCACAGTTACCATATTTTGAGTCAACTTTCTCTCAAACTCATAAACTTGCGATTTATGGGTACGGTACTTAGAAATCCTTAACTTTGGGCCTCAAATCATGTACATTTTTATGGGTTTGGTGTCTATGAGTTAGCACAATTCTTATTTTGGATCCTCATTAACCCATATTTTCAACTGGTCATATTAAATACTCTAATTTAAATTATTTAAATATATTTTGATCAATTTTAATAATAATTGGTACCATTGAGATATCTTAGTTTTTAGTTTTGTTTGATATTACGGTTGAAATAAGTCAAAATGTGTACCAATAACTTTAAATTAGGGTATTTTATATAACACAATGATGATATAAATCAATTGGATACCAAAATATGAATTTGAGTAAGAACCCTGATTTTCTTAGCTATAGGACAAGAAGGGAAACCTTAAAGATGATGTTGTTGGTGAGGAAGACATAACTGGGGAATTCTCTATCCATAGAACTGGCAGCAACAGTAATCTGCCACGGGGCAATATTGGAAACAGTAGCATCAGCTGGTCCAGAATTACCAGCAGAACAAACAACAACAATACCATGCTTAACAGCATGAAAAGAGCCAATAGCAACACTGTCATTGAAAAAAGACGTTGGCTGTCCTCCTAAGGAAACAGACAGAACATCAACACCATCATGAATAGCAATATCAAATGCAGCCAATACATCTGCATCAAAGCACTCATTTCCACCCACTGGTGGCCAACACACTTTATAAGCTGCTATTCTTGCTTTTGGTGAACCTCCTTTTGCTGTTCCATTCCCTAAACCAAACACATTTGCTCCTTGTACAAAATTCCCACCTGCTGTTGATAATGTGTGTGACCCATGTCCTTCATGGTCTCTTGGTGATTCAAATGTAGAGTTCAGTGGACCAACTACAGCACTATAGCCCTTGTTGAAGTATCTTGCTCCAATTAGCTTCCTTAAATAAACATGAATTTTTTAATAGTTAATTATTAATTAGCGGTCCTTTACTAGAAGCTAGCTAGATTAACAAAAGAATAATACTAAGGGTGCATGTTAAAAATGGATTCACACATAAGTGATTTCAAAAAGAAGTACATCATCATATAAAGTGCTTTTGTCAAAAAGCATAAAATGTATATTTCAATCCCTAAAAGCACTTCTTATAAATGTTTCCATTTTTGGTCTTGAAGTTTTTTACGGGTTGATATTTATTGATATTTTTTCAGTATCTATGTTTTATCAAAAGTTTCAATTATTGACTATATTTTAAAAAAGTTACTTTTAGCACCAAAGATATAAAAAATGCTTTGTGCAGGGATAAAATGAAAATTTATCATCCTTTCTCTCCCTTTTCCTATCATTTTAGTACCATTACGGCTAGTTTGTAGATCTCTTATTCTATGCTGATGGGTTTTCACCAAAGTTCTGCCACAGGTAGCAGATTTCAGCTGCAATGGCTTTCTTTTCCTGGTTTATGTCTCTGGCTTCCTTTCTTTTCAATCTTTGGCTACTTCCTTCTTTATAGTTCCTCATAGCATCTATATAAGTTTGCATTTTGTATATAATATGTCTAAAGTGTAATATTCTTGTTTCTACCGTAATCCAAGAAAGATGACGAGGAAAGGAAGAAAAATTGCATGAATGGCACTAAAATGATAGGAAAAGGAGGAGGGAGATGATAAATTCTTATTTTATGTCTGTACAAAAAGGATTAAAGTGTACTTTTTAAAAAATATTAGTATTAAAAAAAGAACATTTTTAAATTATCATTAATAAGAATTTTTTTTGATGAAATATAAATATTAAGTTAAAAGTGTTTTAAAAATGTATAATAAACATAGAATATATACATATATATATATATATGTTAAATCGTAATATTAGTTTTTAAACTTAAATTAAATTTATATATATGTTATCATTTAATTTTTAAATTTTTAAAATTTTACAAGTAAATCTTAATTTTTTAATTCACAACTATGTATTTTAGTAACAAAATTAGGATTTATGTTTAAAATTTTAAAAGTTTGAAAAATAAATTGTAGAATTTAAAAGTTTAGGAAATTATGTCTAAAATTTTAAAAATTTAGAGATTAAATTATAAATTTAAAAAGTTTAAAAATTTAAGTATAAATGTAATTAAAATTTGTGAATTAATAATTCAATTTATTTGTATGAATTATATGCAATTTACTTCCTTCTTTATAATTAAAATTTAGGTATGAATTATACATTTTTGGAGTTATATGCAAATTGCAAGATGTATGTGTAAAAAAAAAGTTACAATTTTTGGCTAATTTTTATTGAAATTAAAACTACAAGCCTGCAATTTTGACTCAAAAATCAAAAGGAATAATAAACTTATATTCAATCAAGCATTGTGTTCTATGAAACTATTAGTTGTTCATACGAATATAAGTTGTTGAAGGCCTTGCTAATCTAAATTTTCTTTTCATTTTATTGACATCCATAAACTTTATTGAGAGACACGCTTATCTGGTGGATGAGCAATCTTAATCCATTGTTAGCAAGTAATCAAATTATATAATTCGTCTAATTTTTAATATCAAAATATTGACTGACATGTCCGTTAGAGTACAAAGGACATGTTAGAGAAGACGTCTGATCTTAAGAATCATCGAATAGTTTATCACCACCTTCAACGTTACTATAAAATATTGCTTCTGCTGCCTCGGTGTTTGGACTAAAAATCAGTCAATGAGCAATAATGGTTGTATTTAAACATATTTTATTAACTTTTAGTTTTAATCAATGGCTTTCATTTTCAGGGAATAAGTAGAAGATGCTGAAAAGTGTCTTCGTTATTAAGTGACAAATTACATTAAATCATTTCTTGTTTTATGAGATAAATACTATCAAATTTTATATTTATTTTTTATAATATTTTATAAGGATAAAATAAATTTTTTTATTTTTTAATAATAATAGATAAAAATCATTTTAACTTTAATAAAATTTAATAAAAAATAAAATAAAAAAATAACTAAAAATATAGTTATTCTTTTATAATTTTTTTTATAACAATAAGATTAAATTATTATAAAAAAATATAAAATATATAATCATTGTTAAATATCATCTTAAAACAATAATTAAAAAAATATCAAAAATAAAATAATAGTATAATTAACATATCGATTGTCGATATCCTCACAAGTTCTTGTTTTACTATATTTTATATTTATATCCATGAGATAACGTAATCTGGCGATAAGCTTTTGTGTTGCTTTCTGACCGACAAAACTGTGAGCAGTGAGTACCCCAGCTTTATGAGACAAATTCAAATGAATGTATTACGCATATACTTTTTTTTTTCCCCTTCCTTTTTCTTTCTTTTTTTGTGGGGATTGTAGAGATGTAGTTTGTTTCTTCGTATAAAAATAATATTTTTTTTAATTAATTCAAAATAAAATATATTTTTATTAAAATATTATTTAAAAAATAATTTAATATAAACAAATTTAAAAGATAATATAATTTATTTTTAATATATTACTTTTTAAAAATTAAAAAATTAAATTACATTATTTATAATCTAAAGAATTAAATAATACAAATAAATTTCGTAATATATTTTTTAATGATATCATTATGTAGCTTTTTATTAAGAAAAAATATAAATGAATTAAATATCATCACATGAACTAAGACAAGACTCGAATTTTAAACTTAAAATTAATCCAAATATCATTAGATGAACTAAGACAAGACTCGAATTTTAAACTTAAAATTAATTCAAATATTATTAGACGAATTATGTGCTAGAATAAGTTAATTTTGCGAATATTATTTGTTTGAATGCATGGATTGGCCTGATAGCTCAAGCCACCTTTGTATTTATGGGATCGACCACCAGTTCAAGCCGTGGGGTGATTGATCTTGATTTATGAATGTATTTGTTTTATCTTTTTTATTCTTCTTAACATAGTTATATGTATCTATCTTATGTAATCGACACCTGTACATATAAAAACTATATATATATATATGTATATAGACTTCCTAAGAGATCCACATATTCAAGAAATTGCTCTGATTTCTTTTTAGTTGCTTTCACTATAAATCAAATCAATCACAGCATTTTGGTGCCCACTGTGAAACCCTAATTCTTAAGTCGAGCTTAAGCTTCTGACCCTGTATTTTCTAGGATTTATCTTGAATTTTGAGAGAAATTGAAGAGACCAAATATGTGTTCCACCCACTAACTACACCTAAAATCACAATCACTTATTCCATATCACTATGGTAGGAATGTGTGCTGTAGAATAATTAAGATAGCCAATAAGGAAGCAGCGACAACACAGGGTAATACCTTACCGACCCATAATGAGGTCAGAATGAAGGCTAACCTTCATTAAGAGCTAGCTCGTAAACTCTTCAAGTTAAGAAGAGAGCTCAAGAAGACGAGACGAGAAAATAGGTAGATGCTCTTTTAGTTAGGTGGGGGAGCCTCTGATGATTGAGTCGTCAATCTGATTGATAGGAATAGACCAGAATGCATCCTGCCCGAGCCTAATCAGGGTGAGTAGGAAGTTGAAGGAACCATATTTCTAGCTCGGTGAGACCTAGAGAGGAATATTGGATACAAGAAATAAAAATTTAGGAGGTGTAATTTCAAGCATTGGAAGAGGCCAATAAAAAGAAAGATCAGGCCTTGAAGGTGACCAATGAAAGGCATGAGAAAGGCAAAAGATCCCTATGATGTGGATAGGGACTGTGAGTAATTATGTGTCTCTCCATTCTTTGATGAGATAGAGAACAATGAACCTCCAATCAAGTTTAATGCTCCTAAATGCCCCAATTATTTTAGAACTAAAGACCATGTAACACATGTACAACATTTCAAGACGACAATGACCCTTATGAGCCTCACACATGGAAAGGGAGATGCCATGATGTATAAGTTATTTGTTGCTACCCTCTGTGAGGATGCATAGAAGTGGTTCAATAACCTGGAACCTCAATCCATAACATCCTTCACGTAGTTTGCCAGATTATTCATCACCAATTACCTCTACAATAAGCCCTTGAGGAAGGAATCATATAATCTCTTATCAATTATTCAAGAAAGGGATGAGTCTGTAGAAGAGTATATGAAACGATTTAGGGAGGAAAAGTTGGAAATCTTTGACTTTCCTAGCTCTATTGCTATAGAGGCCTTCAAATGTGGTCTTTTAAAGAAATCGATTTATTTGTTAAGATAACCAAAATAGTTCCTCATACTTTGGAGGAAGCATATGGGGAGGTGAGGAAATTCATCAATCTTAAAAGAGAGTTAAGCCTGGTTAAAGGCCATCAAACCAACATGGAGATCGTGCTAGAGAAGGAAAAAAGAAGGATAAGTCCAGACAGGGAAAATCAGAACAACAAGATCAATTAAAACAAATATTTCATGCCAAACAACAGGGAAAAAGGACAATGGTTGAGGAATATAGAATCCTAGGAGAGGTCACTCTCTTCTTTCAGAGGACCTCCCTTGAGAGTGGACCTAGCCCAGACTTTATTAAGGATGGAAGATGAGTCGAATGTCAGATGGCCCCCAAAGATCAAAATCCCCCCTTAGAGATATATAAAGACATGGGCTATGAGACAAGAGACTATAAACATCTCAAAAAAGAAATAGAGGAGTTGTTAACCAGAGGATATTTAAAGGACATCGTAAGAGGAAACAAGGAAATAAGAGTTCGTCAAAATAGGCAAGAGGCACCGAAGTTGACAACTCCACTTAACAGTGGAAGGGAGAACCATAATGAGCCTAACATTAGGACTATCCATACCATACATAGAGGGCCTAGAATCAATGAGGTCTTGAATAACTCACAAAAAAGGTTTTCTAGAGATCTGTGCAATGCCCTAATGTGCATACCTTGAAGCATGGCCCGTTGTAGAGATAATTTTCACTGGGAAGAACGAGATCTCATCTCATTACGAAGACCCCTTAGCGATCACCTAGAGAATAGGATCTTGTGATGTTTTCCATATAATGATTGACACATAGAGCTCAATGGATCTTATTTTTTTGTCCACTACAAGAGCTCTAAAAGTGAATGAGTTTGACATTGTTAAGGTAGAGCTCCCTTTAGTGGGATTCAACAGCAACACCACCTATGCAGTGGGAACCGTGGTGCTACCCATCATGAAAAAAGGACGATAGTAATGAAATTTTTTGTAATCATTAATGTCCCAATTCACTACAATGCCATCTTGGGTAGGCCATGGATACATAAAATGAAGGTGACCCATCCACCTTCCATCAGGTAATCAAATTCCTAACTGAAGAGGGCACGAAAGAGATAAGGGGGGACCAAAAGAAAGCCAGAAGTTGTTATAATGTCACCATGAAAGAGGTCACCCAAAAGTATTACTCATAGTAGGGTCTCCCTCAAAGGAGGCCAAAAGGAAAAAATCTGGTAAGGTTTGTCAATTTAAATAAGGTACGAGATTTGTTGATAGGAGGCAAATGTGAGAACCATCCTTTGAAGCTCAATAGAGATCTAATGATAGAGGTGGAAGAGCAACTCTCACATTTCCTCAAGACAAAATCTGACATCTTCACATGGACCCCGAAAGACATGCCTAGGATTGATCCAAAAGTCCTAACACACAGACTAAAAGTCAATCCAAAGGCTAAACATATCCAACAAAGAAAAGAAAATTCCCGTGGGATAAGAATAAGGTGATCAAATATCAAGTTATTGCCCTTAGAGAGGCAATGGTCATAAGGGAGGTCAGCTATCCTCCATGGTTTTCAAATGTGGTATTGGTAAAAGAGGCATACGGATCACCCCGTATGTGTGTAGCCTTTATAAACTTAGACAAAGTATGTTCCAAAGAGTACTTCCCCCTCCCAAGTATTGATTAACTAGTAGATGCTTTTGTCGGCTTTGGTCTGATGAGTTTTTTGGATGCATATTCCAGGTACCATCAGAGCAAGATGCATCCCAAAGAGGAAGAAAAAACATCTTTCATCACAGAAGAAAGGGACCTTCTATTATACCTGGATATTATTCAGATTGAATAATGTGGGTTCATATATCAGAGTCTCGTCAAAAAAATGTTTGTAGATCAACTGGGGAGAAACCTGGAGGCATACGTGGACGATATGGTAATAAAGTCAGCTCAACTCATGAATCACGTCAAAGACCTAGATGAGGTATTTTTGGTAATCCGAAGGTATGACATGAGACTTAACCCCAAGAAGTGTATCTTTGGTGTTGTTACATGAAAATTCTTAGGGTATCTTGTATTGACCTGAGGGATTAAGGCCAACCCAACCTGAAGGGGATCCAATAACTGAATAGAAGAATAGTGGAATTGAAGAGATTCATCTGTAAATGCACAGATAAGTCTGTCATTCTTTAAGATGTTGAGAAAAAAACATGCCAATTTTTTGGGACGAGGACTATGACAAGGCCTTCGAAGAAATCAAGAAATACTTGAGCAACCCTCCTTATATAGATACCTGCATTGTTCTCTCTCCAATCAACTGTCATACATTTATTAGGGGAGTTGAATGGTTTAGATTCTCTACTTGAGTTTTACTCTTCCACCTCAGCCCCGAGCTCGAGCTGAAAGAGTAGTAGGACTTGATGTTTGGATGCATGGATTGGCATGACAACTTGAGCCTAGAAGACAACTTGAGCCACCTTTGTATCTATAGGGTAGACCACTAGTCTGAGCCGTGAAGTGGTCGACCCTAATTTATGAATGTATTTGTTTTATCCTTTTTGTTCTTTCAGATACATTTACATGTGTCTACCCTATGTAATCGATATATGTACATCTAAAACTTTATATATATATATACATGGAATCCCTTAGAGATCCATAGATCCAGGTAATTGCTCTAACTTATCTCTAGTTTCTCTCACCATAAATTGGATCAACCTTAACTATTCTCCCATGAAATCAAAACGGATTGAATATTCTCCAAGTTAATTGAGATAAGACAGATAAGGTAGACCAAATGTAAACTTTTAACCAATGAACATTTCTCTTTACTAAATTAGAAAACTGAAGAATGTTTTCTTTCTACAGCTTACAAATGAAGAAACCTAAGGAAAAATAAAAGGGTAATAATGGATATGGACCAAGGAATAAAGAAACATATAATAAGTAAATAAAAATATACCTATTGCAATGGAACGTAGAATCTGCCCCATTTTGGCAATGGCCTTTCCATTTTGTTGGTATTGGTCCAAACTTATCATCTCTAAAGCTTTTTGATTCAGGCCATACACCTAACATTATTATTGTTCAATGATGAATATCATATACATAAACTTATCAGCAATCAATCAATCATATTAGCATTAAACTTAAAAAAAACTACCAAGAAGGCTCTATTTATTCCATTCCGTTTTTATATCACTCGGTTCACTTTTATTTATTTTAAAAGAAAACATTTGATTTTTATATTATATAAAACACACATGTGTAATGCATTTTTAAACATGACAAGAATATATTTTGTTAATTTATGAAACTATTTGGTATATGAGCATTTAGGAGATGTAAGTTTGAACATGTTTAACTGTTGCATGCATATATAAGTATATTTGTTAAATGATATGAGCATTTAGAAGATGTAAGTTTGAACATGTTTAACTGTTGCATGCATATATAAGTATATTTGTTAAATGATGTGATACATTATTGATTGTTGTTATTTTAATGTGTATAAACTCTTAAGCCTTATCAATTTACCTAGCCCAATTTGTAGTGAATCCACAATTTGGAAAATGGATTGGTGTATAAAGAACATAGGGAAAGTTTGATCATTTGGCATATGATGTATCTATATTATCCTTTAAGGTTTTTTGTGCAACGTATGTACTTTTTCTTTATTTTTGCACCATTCACGTTTCTTCTATCTTATCTTTGTTCTCTATGGTTCCCTTTGTTCAAGAATTGGTTATGTGTTAAGGCTTCCTCTGTAACCTATTTCTTGTTATCTTGTATTGTGATTTTTCAAGTGGATATATATATGTTTCTTTTATAGTAGATGATAGGAGTCAAATTATTGCATTTTTGTTATGATTTAAAGGTTGATATTTGTGTGAAAATTACGTTTTATTTTATTATTTAATCCACAAATGTCATTTCATGGGTATTTCGTGTTTAAAGTGCAATTGCAGGTAAAATCATAATTATGGAGAAGTTTGGGACAAATTTCAATGACCGGGATTGAGTGCAAATAAAAAGAAAACAAAATTTCAAATTTAGAAGTTCGTCCACGGGCTTAAAAACCTTGCCGAGAAAATGTTGAAAATCACGAGAGCACGATTTTGCAAAGCACCATTCGCCATTACTAAATCAATCTTGCCGGCCAAGTACATTTTCCGCCACAATAATCTGCCACCGGGCTAGATTTAGCGAACCGAATCGTAGTTTTTTAAATCTCACCGCGGCGAGAATAACTTCGCCGCAAGAAGTTTCGCTCGAAACACATTTTTATGCAGTTTTTCTGTTCCAAAAATTGCCCTCCAAAACTCTAGATCTATATATACATTATGATGGAGAAGGAGGGATGGCAGATAGGGAATTCAAAGACATTTTTGGAGGAGAGAAAGAAATTTTTGGAGAAACTTGAAGGATCTTCACCATTGATGCTACCAAGTCTTCATCTTCTAGAGTTTTTCATCTCTTCTCCATAGTTTTTATATTCTGCAATTTATTCGGGCTTTTATTATTGATGGATTCAATTGAAATAATGGTTGTTCTTATTTTCGCTATGAACTAATTCATTTTTGCTAAGGCTATGATGATGTAGTTAAATCAAGGAAATTGATTTCTTTTGTTATGGTTATATGAATTCATTGTTTTCAAGTCGAGTATTTATTTCATGCTTAATGCTTTTAAATTTCTCGATCAAGATTTAGATGATTTGTTGCATTATATTGAGACCGAGAGGAGATGTGTAATGAATGCTTCTTTGTGATAAATACCATATGTTGAATGCGAGTTTGACACCTAATGCATGATGTATGTGGTTATTCCAAAAATTCCATAAATCGTAATGTGCTTATTTGTGATTAAATCTTCAGAAATATAGTTGGTTTTCATAGATAAGTAATTCTAATATAACTTGAGAAAGAGTATTAGATAAGTTTGGGTTTTTTCAACCATCACTTTTAGCTTTGATTCTCATATAACATGACTTGAAATTGATTGAATTGATTTAATAAATCAAATGCCTTAGCTGCTTTTTAATCATTAGCTAACAACATTTAATTTTGTTATTTTGCGCTAGTTTTATGTTAATTTTCTTTTTTAAACAATTTCAACAATTCAAATAAAATTAGGGTTAGTCAATTTCGGGTACTTAGTAACGCCATTCCTGGGTTCGATATCCGCATTTCTTGTACACTTTATTACTTGAACGATTCGCATAATTCTGCGAAAAATAAGCATCAAGTTTTTGGCGTCAAGCACGGGAATGGTTTGATTTTATTAATATCGATACTACCTAATCTTAGTTTTAATTTGAAGTTAATTTGCTTTATCTTTCTTTCATTTTTAATTTTGTTTATTTTGTCGTTTTATTTTATTTATAAAAAAAAAAAGTAAGTAACTTTGTGTTGTTTTTGTTAGTTGATTTTCCGTCAGGATTTTTGTATGAGATGTACAAGAAGCCTTAACCTTCTTCCATTTGATCTCGGAGATTGATAGAACATATAGGCGTCAAACCGAGAGAGAAGACGTTTCAACCTCGGCTTCCTAATAGACAATCAACCATGGATCCACCATTTGTAGGAGGTGGAAATCGTAGAGCTTTGAGTGGATTACGCGCTACTTAATGTTGCCGGGAACTATTTCGAGTATAAGAAGGCCAACTATTCAAGCCAATAACTTTGAGATAAAACCATCCTTTATCCAAATGGTACAATCAAATCAGTTTGGGAGAATGTCAAAGAATGATCCAAATGCACATATAGCTTACTTTCCTGGAGGTGTGTGTGATCTTTACAAGATAAACGTGTCCGAAGATGTCAGAAGATCGAGGGTTTTTCCTTTTTCACTTCGAGATAAAGCCAAGCGAGTTGGCTAAACTCATTACCACCTGGGATCAATTATGACATGAATGAATTGGTTCAAATTCTTGTCCAAGTTCTTTCCTCCCGCTACAAGACGGCAAAATCGAGGAATGAAATCACATCTTTTACACAATATGACCAAGAATCATTGTATGAAGCTCGGGAAAGATTCAAAGAAATGTTGAGGAAATGCCCACATCATGGTATACCAATTTGGCTACAAGTCTCTACATTTTATAATGGGTTGGTTTCAAACTATCGTGTAATGATCGATGTCAGCAATGGAGGATCTAATGGGAAAAACACCAGGATGCTCAGTTGTCATAGAGGTTATGGTAGAAAACAACAATCGGGCATTCAGAGTTGTAATTGCAAAAGGACCCCAAAGAAATAGTAGTGCATGAAATTGATTCAAGAATGCTTTGTCATCAAGTTGCCGTTTTTTCAAGAAAAATGGATTCTTTGTCATCCAAATTAATCCAAACCAACCGCACAACGTGATTTATGTGGTGGAAATCATGCTAGCATCGAAAGTGCCAAGTTGGAAATCCATTTGCTTCATCAAATGCCGAGCAAGCAAATTATGTTTTAAATTTCCAAAAACCTCAACATAACCCATACTCAACACCTACAATCCAGGTTGGAGAAATCATCCAAATTTGTCATGGGAAATAACCAAGGGATTCAAACCGTCATCATCTTCCTACCAACCCTAGGATAAAAACAAACAAATTTGGAAGAAATTTTGGGAAAGTTCATCGAGGAGACAAGAGCAAATTTCAGAAATCAAGCAGGTAATCAACAGGGACATCCAAAACCAACTCAAATTTTCAAAGCAGCATTGCGTAAAGGTCTCAAGGATCACTACTGGACACAATAAATCCCATAGAGCATGCAAAGGCTATCACATTGAGAAGTGGTAAAGAACTTGAATGGTAGAGGAAATTGGAGAAAAAGATGGAAGAATCTAAAGAAAATCCATCAAGATCCCAAGACATTCAACCTTCCTCATATGCTAAATACGAGCCTCCTATCCCATATCCTCAAAGATTGGATAAGAAAAAGCTTGATAATCAATTTGATAAATTTCTGCATATTTTTAAGAAATTGCATATTAACATTCCTTTTGCATGAATGTTGGAAGAAATGCCCAAGTAGGCAAAATTCATTAAGGAAATTCTATCAAAGAAGAGAAGTCTGGAGATTATGAAACTCATGCTAAATGAGGAGGCAGCAGCTTCTTCAAAGAAAACCGCTACGTAAATTGAAAGACCCGAGAGTTTTACTATACCTTGTACTATAGGAAGTTGCAATTTCCTTGATAAAGTCCTATGTGATTTATGAGCAAGCATAAATTTGATGCCACTTTCTCGCTTTTCAGGAAACTAGGCCTGGGAGAAGTGAAGCCCACTTCAATCTCTTTACAATTAGCATCGATCGACTGGAAATATCCTCTGGGGGTAATTGAGGATGTTTTAATTAAAGTCGACAAATTTATTTTCCCGTAGATTTCAAGTGGTGCTTGACATGGAGGAAGATAGAGATACCGTTGATATTGTGGAGACTGCCTTGCAACCTGAAGAACATTGATTGATGTTCATCAAGGAAAGCTCATTCTACGGGTGCAAGATGAACAAGTAACTTTTGATGTTTTTGAAGAAATAAAATTTCCAAGATGTACATTCTTGTTTTCAAATTAACACTCTTGACGTTAATCTCTCAAACTTTTGGAGGAGAACCATTGCTACCACTAAGCTTGCCTTGTGAAATCTCGCAACACCGAGGAGGAAGATAGGGGATGAGACAATGTTTCACTCATCGGCAAGACCTAATGAATATTTGTGCGAAAGTGATGAAAAATTTAAGGAGTTGGGAACAAATGAAACTCTAACCTTAGGGTAAAGAATGGAGCCAACAAGATTGAGCTAAAGCCAATGCAATCCCATCTAAGAAAAAATCTTACGTTCGCTACCTAGACGTGGCAAGCACCGACGGAAAGGAGATCTCTTTTCCTTTCTTACATCGAGGACAATGTAAGGTTTTGGTCAAAAGTGGTAAACGTAAATCTTTTTCCCCCCTTCATTTTTAGTAGTTTTATTTGTGTGTTTAGTTGTGTTTAATTTTGATTTTCCATTTATTTTTCTGCATTTTGATTTAATTTTTTGTTATTTCTTTATTGTCTTATTTTGATTTTGATTTTTTATTTTAATTTGCACGTTGATGATAATAATGTGATTGTGATAACAAGTAGCTGTTAGAAGACATTAAATTTTGCTTCGGTTTAAAGAGAATTTCAAATGTTGATTTTACCTAGTTGGCGACTCTTTTGGTATGTGGTGTGATTTGGTTGATTAGTCTAAATGCTTAGAGAAGTCTTATGTGTGAATTTTGCATGGACATTTTTGTGATTTTAACAAACTCTAGAACTCATTTGAAAACCTCTTGAGGCGAAACAATTTGGAATTGCACTATGTAGGATATGATGTAGGCCATTTTTGGATCGATTGTGCCATTTTAAGCCTACCTTGTTATCTTTATATCACTAGTTACCTCTTTGACCCTATTTAAATGTATTGTTAGCCTTACTTTTCTTTCTTTTTGCCTTCTATAACCTACCTTTTATTGAGCCAAATATATATATATATATATATATATATATATAATTCCTACCTTATTTGTTAAGAGCACTTAATTTTGAACACAAACTTTGCAAGAGCAATTGGAGAAATCTTCCACATATATTGGAAGAAATTGGTTGGGGGTTATGTCCTTTCAAGAACAATTAGAGTAAGGGTGATGAAAAAAAAATTCATATATATTGGAAGAAAGTAGTTGGCTTTTCAAAGAGCAATTGAGTAAAAAAAAAAGAGAAAAGAAAAAAAAAGAGAAAAGAAAAAAAAAGAGAAAAGAAAAAAAAAAAAGAAAAAAAAGAGAAAAGAAAAAAAAAGAAAAAAAAAGAAGAAGAAAAAGAAGGAAAAGAAAGACTTCACATTCTAGTAAAGAAAAGAGTGTTAGTAAGAGATGCAGTAAAGTGCAAGATTGAGGAAGATCTTTGTTTATCCGTGGAAAAACGGGTTATGATCGGAAGAAACAATTGGGTTAAATGGTGTTATTCTTTTAGTTAATTGGTTGTGTTTAATGTAATAAGTGCCCTTATTTGTATTTTGACACTTCGCTTTCTTTCTTAACCAAATACCTAAACCTAACATTACAAGCCTCATAAAGTCCTATTGATGCAAAGTGGTGTATTTTATTTCATTAGTGGAGAGAGGTTTGGTTTGAAAAGCCCATGGAGTTCGAGATTTCACCTTTTTGTTTGTGGATGTTATGCATAATATTATCCGGGTAGTATGACTATTGGTTTGTGGTATGATGGATGTTTAAGAGTCAATAATAAAAGTGAAATTGGCATTTGAGATTTCTTAAAGCTTAGGTGACATTTAATTATTCTATATGTTGGGTGTTATTTACAATTTTTGAGACATTTGTGCAAATTATTTGTTATGTGATTTTATTGTTTTTAAGTTAGGATAGTTATAGGTAAGATGTTTCAAGTGGTGTCATCACCGGAAGCCCTCACGAGACTACAACTCGTCCTACTGTGCCGCCTAGGGTTTAAAGACTTATTACATACACGCTTAATGTAATGTTGTAAATAGAATAAATTTCCTTTGAATTTTTCTTTTTAATGTCTCCTTTGAAATTATTCATAGATCGCTTTTCTTGCTAGAGACTAGCAAGAAACTGGTCAGTTATTGATGGAGTCAAATTATTGCATTTTTGTTATGATTTAAAGGTTGATATTTGTGTGAAAATTGCATTTTATTTTATTATTTAATCCACAAATGTCATTTCATGGGTATTTCGTTTAAAGTGCAATTGCAGGTAAAATCATAATTAGGGAGAAGTTTGGGACAAATTTCAATGACCGGGATTGAGTGCAAATAAAAAGAAAACAAAATTTCAAAATTTGAAGCTCACGGCGAGAATATTCCCACCGCTTAAAACCTTATCGAGAAATGTTGAAAATCATGCAGGGAGCAACGGATTTTGGCAAAGCAATCTCGCCACCGGTCAAATCAATCTCGCCGCTAAGTACATCTCGGGCCACGCCACAATAATCCTCGCCACGGCGATGATTTAGCGGAACCAAAAATCGTAAGTTTTCCGTAAATCTCACAAGAGAATAACTTTCACGTGGCGAGTTTCGCTCGAACACATTTTTATGTGCTTTGTTCCAAAATTGCCCTCTAAAACCCTAGATCTATATATACATTATGGGAGTAAGGAGGGACGATAGAGTAGGGAATTCAAAGACATTTTTGGAGGAGAGAAAGAAAATTTGGAGAAACTTGAAGGATCTTCACCATGGATGCTACCAAGTCTTCATCTTCTAGAGTTTTTCATCTCTTCTCCTTAGTTTTTATATTCTGCAATTTATTCAGTTTTATTATTGATGGATTCAATTGAAATAATGGTTGTTCTTATTTTTGTTATGAACTAATTCATTTTTGCTAAGGCTATGATGTAGTTAAATCAAGGAAATCTGATTTCTTTTGTTATGGTTATATGAATTCATTGTTTTCAAGTCGAGTATTTATTTCCATGCTTAATGCTTTTAAATTTCTGATCAAGATTTAGATGATTTGTTGCATTATATTGAGACCGAGAGGAGATGTGTAATGAATGCTTCAGATAAATATCGTATGTTGAATGCGTAGTTTGACACCTAATGCATGATGATGTGGTTATTCCAAAAATTCCATAGATCCTAATTTACTTATTTGTGATTAAATCTTCATAGAAATATAGTTGGTTTTCATAGATAAGTAATTCTAATATAACTTGAGAAAGAGTATTAGATAAGTTTGGGTTTTTCAACCATCACTTTTAGCTTTGATTCTCATATAACATGACTTGAAATCGGATTGAATTGATTTAGCGAAATCAAATGCCTTAGGGTTTTTAATCATTAGTGAACAACATTTAATTTTGTTATTTGCGTTTAGTTTTATGTTAATTTTCTTTTTAAACAATTTCAACAATTCGCCAAATAAAATTAGGGTTAGTCAATTTCGGTACTTAGTAACGCCATTCCTTGTGGGTTCGATATCCGTACTTTTGTACACTTTATTACTTGAACGATTCGTACACTTGCGAAAATAAGCATCAGTAGATTAGGCCATTTAGATATAAAGGCTAAACCACTTAATTCATATGTCTGTTCTTGTTCTTTATTTTCACTTCAACCTTGGTACTCGATCTATTCAATAGTTTATTGAATTGTTATTTTCGTATGGGTTTGTGATATTATTGTGGGGTAAAATCCCAACAAATTGGTATCAAAATATGATTTTGTGTTATTTGGCTTTCAAGTGTTCATCGAAGTAGTCCAAACGTTGTTTTGGCTTTTGATTGTTCATCGAAGTAGTCCGAACGTTGTTTTGGCCTTCGAGTGTTCATAGAAGTTGTTTGAACTCTCAAAAGATCCACTTTAAGCTTTTTGTGTTGATTTCTTTGGTGACTTAAAAATTAGGGTTATTTGGGTTCCTCTGAAATCTTGACCTTTAGGGTTCTTTGACATTCTTAGGAAATTTTTTGTTCTATTTTTCATTTATTTCTCTATGATTATTGTTATTTTTCATTTCAATATCTAAATGTCCACTACATACAAAATAACTATGTTTGATGGCACATGTGATTATGTATTGTGGAAACATAAAATGAAAGCTCTCGTGGTACAACAAGAGGTACATGGTGCTATTGACTTTGATGACTTGCCTAGAAAAGCCTCTAATGGGGATAAGAGAAAAATTAAAAAAAGGGCTTTTGCATCAATACTATTGAACCTCTCTAATAAGATTCTCAAGGAAGTTTCGAAAGAAACTACTCTTGAAAAGGTATTTTTAAAATGACTTTATATTTATAGAAATCTTTATCTGGCAAAGTCTATTTGAAACATCGTTTTTACTCTTTCAAAATGGACTTATCCAAAGATCTTGAAAAAAATCTTGATGATTTCAAAAGAATGACCTTAGATTTGGATGACTTTGATCATAAAATTAAGGATGATACTCAAGCTATTATTTCACTAAATTCTTGCCTGATAAATATAAGGATGTAAAATCTGGTATTATGTCTGGTATTGATACTTTAACTTTTGATCTTGTTGTCTCAATCTTAGGTCTAAGGATTAAGAGATCAAGGTATCTAATAAGGGTAGTGTTAGTAATAGTCTTATGGTTAGGGGAAAGTCTAAGAATAGAGATAAAGGATCTAAGGGTAAATCCAATTGTAGGTCTAAGTCTAGATCAAAGAAGCAAGTTACTTATTACTTTTATAAGAAATAAAGTCATTATAGGTTTGAATGTCCATTTAGGAAGGGTAAGAAGTATGATAAACTTGAGTCTAGCACTGATAGTGATTCAAAATTAGTTTATAAAGTTTATGAAAGTTGTGAAGTCCTATCTATGAGTTCTAAGAGGTTAAAAATGGATGGGTCTTAGATTTAGGATGTTCATTTCATATGTCTCCCTTTAAGTATTTGTTTAGTGATCTAAATGAGTGTGATGGTGGTAGAGTTCTCCTAGATGATGACCATGAATGCAAAGGTAAGGGTATAGGATTTATTAAACTCTCATTGTTAGATGAGAAAGTTAGAAGTCTTAATGGGATTAGGTTTGTTCATGAACTAAGAAGAAATTTGATTTCACTAGGCTCCCTAGATGTCTCTAGTTTTCAAACTAAAATAGATAATAGAGTTATGAGAGTCGTTAAAGGTTTAGTAGTTGTGTTTAAAGCTATTGGAATCAATGGTATTTATTTTTTTGAAGGCACAACTCTTAATAGTGATAGTATTGTCAATGTAGCTCATTCCTTAGATAATGCAATATTATGGCATAAGATGCTAGGAGATGTTAGTGAAAAGGGGTTAAGTGTGCTAGCTAAATAAGGTGTGTTATATACTGAAACTCTTGGGGATTTTAAGTTTTGTGAACATTGTATTTTTGATAAACAAACTAAGGTCAAGTTCTCTAAAAGAAGTCATACTACTTTGTATGCATTAGATTACATTCACTTTAAACCTTGGGGCCCTGCACCTATTCAATCTATTGGTGGTAATAAGTATTTTCTTTCTTTAGTTGATGACTTTACTAGAAAAGTTTGGACCTTCACTTTAAAATCTAAAGATGAAGCCTTCACTACCTTTAAGCATTAGAAAGCACTTGTAAAGAATCAAAAGGGTAGAAAGGTTAAAGTACTTAGGACTGATAATGGTTTGAAGTTCTATAATGAACTTTTTGATAATTATTACAAAAACTAAGGTATTGGTAGACATATGACAGTTGTAGGCACTTTTCAACCAAATGATCTAGTTTAGAGAATGAATAGAACCTTACTTGAGATGGTTAGATGTATGATGTTTTTACCTGGTTTGCCCAATAGTTTTTAGGCAAAGGCACTTAGCACTACCACCTACCTCATCAGTAGATGTCCCTCTATTGTCATTAATTTTAAGACACCTGAAGAGACTTAGTCTAGTGTTTCTGTTTATGATAGTGCCCTTGTGACTTTTAGTTGTATGGCTTACGATCATATTAGCTAAAGAAATTTACAAGATAGGTTACTTCATTTGTTATCCCTTAGGTGTTAATGGATATAAACTCTAGTGTCTATCTCTAAAGAAAAATATTATAAGTAGAAATATTGTCTTTGTTGAAACAATGTTTTACAAATATATGCATAGTGTGGCTTCTTCAAATCCTTCTGTGGGTACTGGAATTGAGGTGAAGGTTGGTGCAACCCTTTATTCTTAAGTCCTTAATACTGGGGATAAGGTCGAGGCACCTATAACCCTCAGTCTACTAATTTGAACACTCATGAGACATATTTTAGTGATGATAATGGAATTATCTAGGATAACTTAAATCCTTATGATAGTTCCTCTAAACTTATTGATTACCAATTGGTTAGAGATAGAATTAGGAAGGATATATATCTACCCAAGAGGTACCTTGAATCTCTTTCCTCTTCTTTTAGCTATAGTTAAGTTAATTTAATTTCTTATGCATTATCAATTGTTTCTGAAATAGATGATTATAAATCTAAATATTTTGTTGATGCTATTTCTTCTCCTGATTCTTCAAAATAGATTGATGCTATGCATGAGGAATTAAATAACTTTATAAAAATAAAACCTGAATTTTAATTAAAAGAACTACAGATTTTAAGGTGTTAGGATCTAGATGAATCTTTTAAAAATAAGGAAGATATTAAAGGTGTTGAATCTGCTAGGTATAAAACAAGATTGGTTGTATAAAAATTTATTCAAACAAAAGACATTGATTTTAATGAAATTTTCTCACCTGTTATTAAATTCACCTTGATAAGAATTATGTATTTGTTATAGTTCAATTTAATTTATTATTTGAACAAAAAAAATATTAAAACTGCATTCTTGAATGGTGATTTAGAAGAAAAAATATACATATAAAACAACCTAAAGGCTTTATTAAAAAGGAAAATGAATATTTTATTTATTAAATAAATCTTTGTATGGTCTTAAACAGGATCCCATGTAGTAGTATAAAAGATTTGACTCTTTTATGACAAAAATTGATTTTGAAAAATATGATTATGATAAATGTGTTTACTTTAAGTTAAATAATGTTTCAAGTATAATTTACTTACTATAATATGTTGATGATATGCTTATTGCATATAAGAGTAAAACTATAGTAGATAAATTAAAACTTAAATTTAACAATGAGTTAGATATGAAAGATTTAGAATCTGCTAAAAGAATTCTTGGTATGAATATTTTTAGAACTACTAATAAATTATTTGTTTTACAACAATTATATTTAGAAAAATTTATGAAAAAAGTTTCAATGTTTGATATTAAAGTTGTTAGTGTACCTTTGGGTTTTCATATTAAGTTGTTTAACATTGAATGTCCTGAAACTATAAATGAAAAAGAATATATGAAAAAGGTTCCTTAATCTAATGCTATTAGATCTTTTATGTATGTTATAGTTTGTACTAAATCTAAAATAGCATATGTAGTAAGTATGGTTAGCATGTATATAACTAATTCTTGTAAGGCTCACTGGTAGACAATTAAATGAATTCTTAAATATATTGAAGGGACTATTAATGTTGGTTTATTGTTTAAGAATAAGCTTGTTGATTTTTCTATTATTCAAGGATATTTTGATTCTGATTATGTAGGAGACAAGAACAAAAGGAGATCATTATTTGGATATGTTTTTACAGTCTTTGGTAATGGTGTATCATGAAAATCTAATTTGTAATATGTTATAACTTTATCAATTATAGAAGATAAGTTCATTTCTTGCATAGAAGTAGTCAAAGAGTGCTTGTGGTTGAGACGTTTCACCAGACAATTGAGAATTGTTTCTAATGATGTCATTGATACTGTATTTTGTGATAATAAATATGCAATTCATTTATCTAAATATCCTAGGTTTCATTCCAATTCGAAGCATGTAAATGTAAAAATGCATTTCATTAGGGATATTGTATCATAGGGCCCTATTCATATAGATAAAGTCTCAACAAAGAATAATTCTTCTGATATGGTAACAAAATCATTACTATTGGCCAAATTTAAACATTGTTTGAGTTTGGTCAAAGTATTTCATATTTAGCATTAGGTAAGTTGGAAAGGATTCAATATATATATATATATATATTTTTTCATAGTGGCAAGGTGAAGAATTATTAATTTTATACCACTATTTGGTACATAGAGCATTTAGGAGATGCATGTTTGAACATGTTTATTTGTCGCGTGCATATATATAAGTATATTTGTTAAATAATATGATACATTATTAATTGTTATTGCTTTAATGTGTATCAATTTTTGGCCTTATCAATTTACCCAACTCAATTTGAAGTGGATTCATGAGCTATTAAATGGATCAATGTATAAAAACATAGGGGCAATTTGGTCCTTTAACATGTGATGTATTATATCACTTTTAGGAATTTTTGTGCAACACCTTTACTCTTTATTTCTTTTTGTACCATTCGTGTTTTTTTTCTCTCTATTTTCTCTGTTCTTTCTAGTTCTCTTTGTTTAAGAATTAAATGTGTGAGGTTTTCCTTTGGAACCCAATTCTTGTATTCTTATATTAAGTAGATATATATATGTTTCTTTTTTAGTGGATTAGGTCATTTAGTTATAGGGATAGTCCACTTAATACTTGTGTTTACTTATGTTTTTTTACTTTTACTTCAACCTTGATACTTGATTTTTTCAATTGTTTGTTGAATCGTTATTTTTGCGTGGATTTATAATTAATCGTACTGTGAAATTTTAACATGTTCTTTACATTATTGATAAAGAAAAAGCATATCTATGATGTGTCTAGGGTTGAACATAAAATTTTATTTGTAAATAGTGTTATACTATGCAACTAAATAAAATTTTACATATCATTGATAATGCACATGGAATTAATGCATTGTGTTCGCTTGGCCCCAACGTCTTTCCGAACCCATCCACAAGTAATTCTACTTTGTTTTATACCTGTTTATAGAGTGACAATCATGGAGCTTAAGATCACTCATATTTCTTTTCTACACTATAAAAGTATTTTTGACAGTAAAAAAACGCTTATCAGATAATTCTTTTATTAGAAGTGTTTTCAGATAAAAACACAAATCAAGTGTGTTTTCTTGTTCTCAAGGAAACGATTGAAGATGGAATCTTTCTTTTATTTCAATGTGATGGTCAAATTTGAAAAAAGTGACAAAAGAGTCCAGAAAGGCCTTTAACATTTATTAGTTTTGGTCAAGCACGAACATGGATTACAACACATGTACATTAGTCAAAAATAAAGGCCCTATTAAAAATTTGTCCATAATATATCAATTTTCAGTCAAATCTATTCAACAATGGCAGTTTAATATCATATTATATGAGATGACGCTGCTTTGAAAGTGAAGTAAAAATTTATATATTTATTTGAAAAAAAACACACCAAATCAATGAAGAGAAAAAAAAAATCAATAAACAAATAAATTATTGAAATTAAAAATAAAAATAAAAACCTGTATCAAGGTTCCCGATAATTGTATCTTCACCAAATCTGGCATTCTTCCAAATTGAGTTAGAAGGAATAAGACCTCCATGCTCAAGTCCCAAGAAGTCCCATGATTGAGTTGTGTGTAACTTTCTTCCCTTGTTTAAGAAAACTGAGACTACATGTTCATGATCTGCGTTAAAAAAAAAGTTTTTTTTTTATTTTCCATTCAAACAAACAGAATAACAAGACCATGCAAAACAGAGCCAAAAAAGAAGAAGAAGAGGATTTGAAGGAAGCAGAATTCTCACTAGCTATCTGGGCAGCTACTTGTTCTTCTAAAACAGCAGCAAAGCCATTGATATGTCTTGTGTATGAATAAAAGATAGCTTCTTTTGCAATGTCATGACTAAATTTAATCAAATCCAGAAAGTAAAATTAAATAAGATTGAGATATGATTTATTTATTTATATCATGTAAAAATATCAGGTGTAGTTTTCAGTTGGAAAAAAAGGAAAGAAAGATTCATGAAGTATATGTACCTTCCCAAGAAAGATCCAAGAAACTCGTAATGAGATTGAGTTACATGTTCCAAGTCAAGTAAAGATAAATCTGAGTTGTGTGAATGTGATCCCAAGTACACAACATATGCCTACACAACAGAACAACACAAAACAAGTTTTGTTATATTCAAAAAATGAAATAATCAGCTAAACTATTACTACAAAAATCAAACTTTTTCTTATTTTTTATATTATATATATTTAGTGGATGCTAAAAGGAAGAGGTAATTAAATAATGGTAACCTTTTTTACAGCAAAAGTGGATCTCTGCAATATTGAGAAAAGAAGAAATGAAAGAAGAAGATGTAGAGCCTTTGTTGTTTTGGGTAGTCTCATAGCTGCTGCTTGTTTTGACATACTCCACCTCTTCTTAACTCTTGTTAGCTGTTCTCTTGGATGGAACAGAAAGAGGCGCAAAACTCTTTCTGTATTTCTTTGGTTTTTAAACTCAATAATAATAATATGATGGGGTCTCAAAAGTGCATATATATATTATAAGCAATGCATATATATATTTGTTTATTATAATAAGAATTCCTCTGGCTTTTTAACTGGATTATATATATATATATATATATATATTTGTTTAGTAATTAAAATAATAATAAATGATAAAATATTAAAGTTATAATATTTATTTAAATAGTGTAATTAAAATAATGATAAATGATAAAATATTAAAGTAAAGTTTATAGAATTATAAATGAAATAAAATTAAAAATAAATATTTTTAATTTTTAAAAAAGATAAAATAATTATAAAAATGTGTAAAAAAAAACACAACATTCAATCAATTCTAGTGATATAAAAGGGATAAAGATTTATGATAATATTAAAATGTTTTACATTAACTATAAAATTAAATATAAAAATAATTATTTATATTATTATTAAAACGCTACAATTGGGAGAAAGGGGAGCAGGAGAGAAAGGAATCGAAAAGTCTCAATCAAAATGAGGATGAAAATATAAGGCCGACCAAAAACTTAAAAAAGGTAAAAGGAGTGGATATGAATATGATGGTACTCGCCAATTGTTGCCTGCTGAAACGCTTCAATTTTCTTCTGAATAAGTATGGAGCCAACCTGTAAAGCAGTTTCATACTAATGTTTCTTAAAATTTTGAAATCAGAATTTGAAAAACATTTTAAAAGTATTTTGATTTATTTGCTCAACAACTAATGAATTTCCTAGTCCAATGTCTACTAAATATGTTTGGTAAAATAAATAATAATAAAAAATTTAAGTTTCTTCCTAGTTTACCTAATTTTTTTTCTAGTAGAATAATTTGAATGTAAAAATTATTATTTTATATTTTAAGTTATAAGTTTAAATGACGTAAAAATATCAATAAATTTTAAAATAAAATATATCATGTTTAAATTAACAATATGATTGCCTTCAACTTTGGATTTATGTATCTTTACTTTCACAATTTTTTTTAATAATGTATCAAGATGTCACTTATCACTCTCGGCGGTTATAACTTATAAGATTGATTTTAACGTACGCAAAAGAAAAAAATGTATAACTCAAGTTAAGCGGGGTTTGCTCAAAAATAAATAAAATAAAATACAATATATGTTTCCTCGATGATTTGATTTCCATGAAACCCATTGGAATTTAATATTCATCAAGGAGCCATTAGATTGCAATTACATAATTTTTATTGGGCCAAAAAAAGGCTTTTTATAGCAGCATTATGCTTAAGGATTGGACAAGTCAAATTAGCTCAATATTGATTCACCTATATGATTCTGGAACATACAGCCAACCCTAGATAGCATGTCCTTTCACAAACAGTCACATCAACATTAATTTTAAACAATCCAGATGACGACAATACCCATAGAGCATAGCAAGCAAGGGCCACCGGCCAAACCAAAATCCTCCCCAGACTGCAGCGCCCAACCCAAAATCTGCGCCTCTATCCCACCTGCGATGATAAAAAGTCCAGTCGCATCTTGCACGCCAAATCCAATAGGACAATTTTGTCAAATTATTGTTATTACGTTAATAATTTTTGTATTTCTCTATACAAATGCTATTTTGTATACAAAAGTAACAAAAAGGAAACAAGTTACAACATTATTAATTTCTACTATCATTTTTGTCTGTCACATTAGTGCTGGTTATCTACCATAATTTATTGCATTGTTGTCTGCTTGTTGTTTGTCACACTACTCACATGCCAACACTCCCCCTCAAGGTGGTGCATATATATCTCTTATGTCCAACTTGTTAAGTGAGTTGTAGAAGTTTTTTACAGATACAAATTTTGTGAGTATATCAGCCAATTGAACTTCTGATTTCACAAATGGAAGTTGAATAATTTTTTCTTCAAGATTCTATTTGATGAAGTTCCGATCTACTTCAACATGCTTTGTGCGATCATATTGGACTAGATTGTGGGAGATGGCAATGAATGCTTTGTTATCATAAAATAAGTTCATTTCAATGTTATGAGCAACACCAATCTCAGTTAGAAATTTTTTCAACCAAAGGAGCTCACATATTCCCTTGACCATTCCTCAAAATTCAGCTTCACCACTAGATAAGACAACTACCTTTTGTTTCTTGCTCCTCCATGTAACAAGATTACCCCCCACAAAAGTAAAATACCCAGCAGTAGATTTCCTATCCTTGATATTCTCTACCCAATCTGAATCTGTATATCCAACGACTTCCAATTGACTATTCCTTGAAAATATAAGTCCTTTCCCAGGGGAGGATTTTAAATAACGAAGTATTCGCATGACGGCATCCATATGGTCTTCACTTGAGCAGTGCATGAACTGACTCACGACACTCACAACATAAGCAATATCAGGTCTAAGTATGTTCGAAATTGTTGATTAACATACTCCTCCCATTATCAGATCGAAAGATCTTAATTTTTGTAGAAAATTGTGTCTGAATCATGGTATAAAAAAGTGAAATGTAGAAAATACTTCATCTTTATGTTTGAGAAGGTAAAGCCATGTCATTCGTGTACAATCATCAATAAAAATTACAAACCAACGATGACCCGACGATATAGTTACCGGGAAAGGTCCCCAAACAATAGAATGTACTAAAGCAAAAGGAATCATATTTTTATGCTTACTCATAGGATAAGATGCCCTATGACTCTTTGCTAAAATACAGGTATCACATTTGAAATCTGAGTGTGTAATATATAGAACATTTCGTAATCCTAAATTATTTTCTTCAAATTCACGCAGCTTCCTCTACATAACCCTAAATTTTTTTTTCCAAATTCGCACAGCTTCTTCGGCGTTCCTCAGCGCAGCTTCTTCGATTGCGTTCCTCAACTGTGTTCTTCAACTGTGTCCGAGTCAGTCATCACTTCCAACTAGTGTGAAGCCACAGTTGTTGAAGGCTTGCATTGCTGTGATAGAACCCTACATTTTTTTCTCCCGGTAGAGCAGCGCCTTCCTTCTTCTGATGTACGATCAAGATGGCCGAATCCTAGCCAACCACAACATCTAGGTGGAGCTTCCACCTTCAGAAGAGCCGTTGGTACAACTTGTGATTTCTAAACCTAAAAAAAAAAGTTCACAGAAAGCAAAGCAACTGAAGCTGCTTGTTTTTTTTGTTTACAAGAACTAATGCGTGCAGATGGTAACGCCTTTCATTAGGTTTTTTCCTTCTATTACTCTCAGTTTTTCGTCGATACTTAGAACCATCCTCATCATCAATCTGATCACTGCAAATTTTTTTTTTGTTTTACAGAATTATAGAGCTGGTTATCTGCCATAATTTACTCTATTGTTGTCTACTTGTTGTCTTCCACACTACTCACATGCCAAAAAGTTTAGCCATTAACATCATCCTATCAATCGTCAACTCCAACACCTCATGCGAAATCACCTTTGAAAACACCATATGCTTGAATTGCTTATAAAACTCAACAAGCTCAGACCCGTTACATGAAACAATTAGCATTTCCAAAGCATATGGTTTGCCGTCTCAGCATCACTACCACACACCAAACAATTAGCCTAACAAGAGATGAGTTACATGAAACAATCCGCAGTTAAGAACATAAATAGCCTATAGTATTTGAAATCAAAAATTTTCAATTATGCTTCTGCTTGGCAAGTAAAATGATGCCATTTCCTCTGTTACAAACTATCTAAGAATATCAAAGGCAGTAACAAAGTAATAATAATAATAATAATAAATCATTAATGATTAATATCTAGCTCTATTATATCGATGCATGAGTTCAAAATTTATAACAAAAACTTAAAATAAATAAATTAAAATAGATGATATATTCATAAATACCATGACACAAAGTTCCACGATCTTAAAAACTTCACATTTTAGTTCCAAGATCGATCATTAAAAGTTAACACATAAGTTCTTAACTGTAATTTTTGTTATATCAATTGATTTTTTAAAATAAAATAATATTTATTGTGATTCAAATATAAGATTTAAAATAAAATAATAAATTTACTACCTGATCAATAAGTAAACCTCGCTAATCGATTAATCTTAAGTATTCACGAGACACACATGTAAACACTAAATAAATCATGTTTAGTGTGGGTGCACAAACACTTAATGTTATTTAATTGATATGATAAACATAGAATACAATATAAAACTTATGTGTTAAGTTTAAATTGTTTGAGGCTAAAGTGTTAATTTTAAAGGATAATTAAGTTGTTCGATGAATTAATGATTTTTTTAGGTCATTATTATGATTTAGGTTATTTTCACCTAAAATATTAGGTGTTAAGTTTATTTTATATTATTTATACACGATTACATGGTTGATAATTTAATAATTTTTAATTTAATTTAATTCAAAATATTACCAACTAGGATAATTAGTTTAATAATTGAACTTTTAGTTTTTAAGACATATCCTATTTTATTTGCCTCTTTTAATAGTATTAATTATGCTCTTTACTTATGATTAATAATGTTTTTTTTCATATTAGTTTATTAGCATTTACTTTTATTATTTACTTATAACCTATATCATATTATTTGTTTATACTTTTTAGTTTATCATTTATCGGTATTTTTTTATATCTTTAATCTTTGGCTGCTAACGTTGATATCTTCTTCAATCTTACCATGCATACTATTTGGCTCATGGTTAATGTTTATGTTATTAAAAGGTTTCATGCGTTCTTTATTTTTTGTTTTAATTTAATTATCATTTGTTATATAATATTAATGCTTTGCTTTTTAGTCTACTATTTCAGGTTTACTTTTAGTAAGCCATACACTTACAATTTTATTATTATGTTCTCTTATTACAATTTGCTAGGTATTGAGTTTTATCTATGCTTAAAGTCTTTATAAGTATGTTTATCGGTGGTTCTCCCTTTAGCTTAAACAATATTATTTTTGGGTTTGATTTGGCTTTTATGAAATTTGATTGTATGTTGAAACCTTTTGGCATTACAATGGTTGTAATTAATTGATATACAGTCTCTTTAATACTCATGGTTAGTTGTTCTCTACGTACTTAAGTAATTAGTTTATTGTAGGTTTCTCTACGCTTGCTTGGTTAAAAAAATGGCAAAATTATTGATTTACGAAATCTGTTATGGGTTGGATTTTAGTTGTATATTTTACTAAACTATGGTTCTTATTTATTTACTAATTTGGTTGATTATTACTAACCTCTTAGCTTTCATCTTAGAATTTTGAGAAGAGAAAATTTTGACTTTGAAAATAATATTTTGTTTATATAATTTTTTAAAAATTTGTTATGGAAATATTGTATGTTGCTAATAAAATTTATCCTTTTGCATATTTATTGCTATCTGTGTTAAATATGGATTGATTTTGGTATTGTAACATTGAAATTTCATAAATTTATTTATGATAATATTATGATGAAACTTTGGAAACTAATTCCCATATTTTAGTTACGAGAATATTAATATTTCATGGTTGATTAAAGGGCTTTTGGTGTTAGGATATTAAAATTTTGTAGAAAAAATTATTTTATGAAGGAATTCATATTAATGAACCGTGGTTTTTCAATTAACGAAATATTGTAATTTTGTAATCAATAAAATAACGTGAATTTTGAAAATAAATAAATAATATTTCGTTAACTTTAGTTGAATTTTGCATCAATGAAACTAAAAAATAATGTATTAACTTTAGTTGAATTTTTTGTACTTAAAAAATAGTGAATTTTATTTACTAGTTTCATAATTTTATCAAATAAATAAATTTTACGTCTACGAAATAATTTATTTTGAAATATAAAAAATGATGAATTTTATATTCACAAAAGAAATACATATTGTATTTACAAAATAATGAATTTTGTATCATTGAATTTAAAAATTTTAATTTTATAATTTTACATATTTTTGGATTTCATATTTATTAAATTATGAATAGGAATTGAGTTCTAAGAAAATAAAATTCTTAAATTTATTATTATATTTTAAAATTTAATTTTGATTATTTTTGGATATCAATGCATCTAAAAGTATTAATTTATTTTTTAGATGACACAAATGTGATGGATGAAATTGTCATGTTGATTTTGATATAAACATGTTAAAAGTTATTTTTTGATGTGAATTTGTTCGGATCTAACTCAAAAGAGTGACAGATCGACATTAATGTTATTAAGCATGTATGTTTAGATAATGAGTTATTCACTTATTTCAAACCATTTAAGATTTGAGAGAAATTGTGAACGAGGAATAGGGTAGACAAAATGATCCTAAAGATGACATCTATAAAAAGATATTATTCTAAATAATGTATTGTACGTGCTAGAGATCTAGAAAAATCTTGAGATTTTCTTAAGAAGCATAGATTCTAGATGGATGTTAAGTCTAGTAAGATCATATTAACCAAGAATGGTATGTTTGTATTAAAGAGTTGTGTAATTGAGGAACTGTCCAAGCTCGATGTAATGATCTTTAAGCCAGAAATTAATTATGTCATTAATCTATTTGCTAACTTAGTTGTCTTCTATTATCTTCTAAATTATGGAATGGAATACTAGGTCACATGCATAGGTTAAATAACATAGATTATATACTATTTTTTTACAAATTGATTCCAAACATAAGTGTGAGACTTATACAGGGGTAAAATGATTATGTCATCTTTTCAATCAATTGAGAAAAACATGAAAACAATTGATTTGATCCATAGTGTTATATGTGATTTGAAATTTATTAAATAAGGTATGACAATAAGTATTTCATTACTTTTATCGATGATAGTATGAAACATTGCTATGTATATTTGCATAAAAGTAAAGATGAAGTTATATATAGAGACACTTATTCTTTGTAAAGCTAAAGTTAAGAATCAATTCAATAAAAAAATCAAGGTTATATGAAGTGATCGTGGTAATAAATATAAAGCATTGTTTGGTGAACTCTATGCACAACGTGGAATTATACATGAAACCATAACATAGTTATTGAACGGTAAAGATCACATCTTGATATAAACAATGAATATAATACTATTAAGTTCTAGATTACCTCAGAACTTATAGGGGAAGTCATGTTGTTGGCTAATTATCTTTTAATAAGGTATCCCACAAGAAGGCATATGAGACATTGTATGAGTTATTTAAAGGAATGATAGATTTTTACGAATACTTACAAGTGTATGGGTGTCTTACAAAAGTGACTGTATCTATACCTAAGAAAGTGAAAATAGGTTTTAAAATAATAGATTGTATTTTATTGGATGTACATATCATATCAGTGCTAATCAATTTCTGGTGCATGTGTCAAAGATCGTACAAGATATTGATAATGGAATCAAGAAATTTGTTATTCTTTGAACATGTAGTTTCTTGTACGTCATAAGTGGAATGAAGTTCATTTAAATGAACTAATGAGACTATGAATGAAGATAGTTAAGACCAAGATAGTTATGTTAGGAAAGTTGATTATATCATCTTATGTCTTTAAATTGATGACATGTTAATTGTAGATAATAATGATCAAATAATCATATCCATTAAGAATATGTTGAATTCAAGGTTTGACATAAAAGACACGAGACTCGACGATGTAATTCTAAAAATTAAGATATCGAGGTCAAACGATCTCATTCTAAGTCAATATCATTATGTTGACAGGATACTTGAGATATTCAACGATAATGATTCTAAAATTATAAGAACACTTGTAGCTATAAATCTGCATCTATCTAACAATAGAGGTGAAAAATGGTAATGTTTATTGAAATTAAATTTACAAACTATTTCTTCATTTTCTCTAATTTGAGAATTAATTATTCAAGACTATTTTGAGTTGTTTTGATATTTCTCTTTAATGGTGTTTTGGACATTTTTGCTTAAAGCTTAATCTATAAATAGATTATTTGTGACACTATTTTTAAAGAGAAAAAACCTAAAAAAAATTATATTCTCATCCAAAGTTAGGTTCCTTCTCATGGAGTTTAGACACATGAAAGTTTGTTGGAGTAGCAAATTATGGTGCATATTTGTTGCTAGTTGATCATTATATCATGAAAGATATTTTTTAGAATTCTTAAACACTCACATTAAGTTAAAAAATTATCTTAAAGATACTGTATAATATAGAACCTAGGTCATTATATTTAATGTCATTTAAATTTTATATTTATAATTTTTATATATTTATATTTATGTAATTTTAATTTTAATTAATATAATATTTAATTTTAATTTATTTATCTTAGTTCTATTTTTTAAAATAATTTACTTTTTCTAAATAAAATAAGAAAAAAACGTACCTACTTAATTTATGGAATTATAATATTTTTCACCCTCACTTTTTTCGAAAAGTACCTAATATCACAATTTCTAAATTAACATATTTGGATTTATGCTGATCTTTCCAATTTAGAAAAGATGGAGGACAATATTACAAAAGTTCATGTCACATTCATACGACCCTATTCATCCGTCCATTCATTTCTTGCCTGATAATTTCCAGCTCTTTATCATTGATTCATTGAGCTCACTCTATTTTAGTTTTTCAAACAAATCACCCTCTTTTACTAAGTCTCATTTTCTATATAATTCTTTAAGCATAAATGATAGTAAACTAGTAGGTAATTCTTAGAACAAGGAAAGAAAAAACTAGTGTGTGATTCTTTTTGTATAATACCTTGATTCCAAACCCATGAACCTTAACATATTAAAACCCATAGTAGCATGTAAAGGTTTGTGTATAATTGAATTTGCTATAAAATATTAGGTTTAAATGCACATTTAATCCTTAAATTTTGTTTATATTTACATTTAAACCCTTATTTTTTTTTCAATAATTCAGTCCTTAAACCTTTTAATTTATACTAAGTCCTAAATTTTTATTTTATTCCTAAATTAAAAATGTTGAGTTGCAATTGCTTAGGGGTAAAAATAAAAATTTAGGACCTATAAATAAAAATTAAAAAATTTAAAGACTGAATTATTGAATTTTTTTTAAAGATATAAGTATAGACTCATACAAAGTTTAGAGATTGATTTTATACACATGTCATTTGCATATAGCATGTACATATGTACATGTTTAGTTTATAAATACTATATATATAAATGAATGCACATTATGTGCACATAATTTATACCAGACATACTATTTTAGGGGTGAATTCAATTATATACAACATTTACATGATATTATTTATTGCCTACATTAAAGAAGTGAAAGAAGGATTTTGGTTTAGAGGCTTTAGAAGAAAATTAGATATTTTTAGTGATGATGTTATTGATACTATTTATTAGGTATTTTTAGTGACGATGTTATTGATATTATTTATTATATATAGTTAATTTGCCATACATTTACCAAAATATCTCATGTTTCATTCTAGTTCAAAATATGTAGATATAAAATTAGATTTTATTAGAAATATAGTTTCATAAATATTAATTAAAATTGACAAAGTCTAAATAGAGGATAACCCTTATGATATTTTCAATAAAGCAATATTATTAATTAAGTTTAGACATTATTTATATTTATTTAGAGTGTTCACTTTAAAGCATTAAAATAAGAGTATTTATATTCATATATAATATCAAGCATATAGTATCAAGGTAGATATTGTTAATTTTATGACACTATATAACATACTCGTGATATGATGAAGACATTTAAATATAATATGATATATTATGTTTTCTCGTTTATTTTTAATTATAATTTATATGATATGATACATTATTATTGTTGTTATTAATGATTTAATTATGTATTGTACGATGAATTTTATTTGTACTTAGCTTACAATTGTTGTTGTTAGCATATGTGATTTTGGCCTATCTCCTACACAACTTATGAAAGCCTTAGTGAGAATTTTTATCGTTTCATCTGTTAAATATAAATATTTCTTTTAGGGTTTTGTTGAAGCAACACGTTTCATTCTCTTAGTGTTTCACCTGGTTCCTTTCTAGTTCTCGAGGGTTGTTTCTCTTCATCTCTATTTTTGTCATCTTTTTTTAATAATTTCTTGTATATTCTTTGTATATATTTATGAGAAGATTACTTATTACATATTCTAGAATTATTTCTTCTAATTTATTGTTAAAGATTTTACCTTTGTAATCATTTATTTATTCTTCTTTTCTATATAAATATTGTTATGGACATGAATATAACTCTTTTAATTTTAATGGATTAGGTCACGTAAAATAGAAGTCAAACCACTTTACATCATATGTGTTCTTTTGTTTTTTGATTTTTGGTTCTTAAATCTTTTATCTTTGATTCAATATTGTGTTGAATCTTACAAAAGAGTGTTTTGTAATGAGTTGTGAAAGTAAAAACGTAACACTTTTGTTATTTTATATATGATCCATCACCTTCTGTTTTATTGACTCTAGGGAGGTAGGTAAATGAGTCACAATTTACCACTTGCAAACTTAAATTAATGATTTTGATTATCATGATAATTAAATAATATCTATTATATTTAATGAGAATAAAGTACATCTCAATTGATAACCCCGACTAGTATTTAAAAAAAAAACTCGTATACCAAGATACACGTAACATACCAATTTATTTATCATAATTAAATGAGAAATCAAACAGAACTAGAGAGCAAAGAAATTAATCTTATGTATCTCTATAAACTCTAAAGGGTATTATGGTACTTCTACAATTGTATCTTCTTCTTTTCTTTGTTTAATATTTCATTAGCTTACATGATGTTACAGGAAGGATCTTGATAACAGTGTGTATTTGGGTAGGTGTAGACTTGGCAGTGAGGCACACTAGTCCCATATTGCCACATAAATGGCTGAATTTGAAAATTTTCCTCTTCTTTCTTCTCATCCACATCACTGACACTTACAACGTCTGCATGCTTCATACCCTTCCTCAACAAACATGTTAGCAAAACCACATCAATCCCTTCGCCTATTATCTCTATTTGGTCCTCTTCTTGCATCAGTGTTGCTCCAATCACACCTGTACATATCACACCAATCAAAATTTACAAAAACTTGAATTTTTCAATGCTAAAATTAATACAATTATCTTCCATGTGATTAATTTCAAATGACAAAACTATAAATTACACTTAAAGCTAATCGTATACAATTGAATTAATTAGTTAAAAAGTTAAAAGAATCTTTTACTTTAACACCCTTTTCAAACCAATTATAATGGGATTTACATTTGCATAGCATTAACATAATTTAGACATACTAATTATTCTCAATTTTATAAATTTTTATTAAATTAAAATATCAAATATTTATACTTATGTTTAGGTCATATCACTTAAACGACCGTAAAGATGGACATAATAATCGATAAATTAACTTATACGATTTAAATCGAGTTAAATCAAATCTAATTTTATGTTTTATAAATTCAAATAAGTTGGTTTCAATTTTAAAAATTTAAAAATCAACTTATGATTGATCGATTAAAGTTTTAAAGTTTACAAATTGGTATTTAATCGAAGCAATTGGCATATTATTAATACATATATATATTTTTTAAAAAATTATGCATTTATAACACATATATCACGTATATTTATAATTATCTAATTTTAGTTAAATATTTATTTTATTTGAGAAGATGAAACAAGTTATATTATTGATTTATGTTCATTTTTTAAACAAGTTTACTGTAACTAACAAAAAAATCTAAGTTATTTCTTATTCTTAATAATTACTCATATTAAAAAAATATTTTTTACTTAAAATTGATGTACCATTATAATTTAATTGTTATATATAATTTTTTAAATTAAATTATTGATTAAATTAATAAATATTAAAAAATAAGTAGGTATAAACCATAAACTAAATCGACGTAAAAGATTGTTCAAATATCTTATAACCGATATTTTATAAATCAGTTTAATTTTTAATTTAACAGATCGATATATATCAATTCGATTAATATTTTAGATCAAAATCGACCAAAATCAAATCTCTTGCAACTCACACGAGTGATTTACTTTACATGTAAACAAAGGTGTTAGCTTATTGCTTACCATCAACACCAACTGCTGTCTTTATGGCTTTGGTGCGGGACTTTTGGTCCTTCATTAAAACCTTGATTACCACCTTTTGCTTTCATTTTTCAATAAAATCCACACAAAAAATAAACTTGTTAATTCACATTAATTTAAATAAATTAAATTTATTTATTTTAATAAAAACAATTGAATTGATAACCATATTTTACATAATTGAATACCTTCATTTCAGTCTTAATGCCTTAGTATGCTGGCGAGAGCTTGTAGTATTTATCAAGTGTATCCTTTATTTTCTTTTGTTGTTGCTAGGAATATTTATGCAAATCTTTCCAATTTTAAGGTTGTGAAAGAATATCTATTTATAGGCAAGTTTGGGAAAGCATAACGTTTAGGTTGGTTCTAGGCATGTACCCTTAGTCTCATCATCTCACATGTGGATTGTTTTTTTTTTTTTTGGTTTCAAATCCACTACAAGTTTTATTCACTAGTCAATAACAATTGAGTCATTATTTTTTAAAAAAAAGTAGTAGTAGTAGTTGAGTCATATATAGTTAATAGACTATATCAATATATTAGAAATCATCTAACGCGGATTAGTCATAAATATAATTAAAAATTATCTACTTATATCATCCATCCATATGAAGATGTATGCTACATGTGTCCATTATTGGGTACCACTAGATCATCCTTTATTGCTTTTAAAACAATAAATTCAATTAATATACCATTTATTTATATAATTTTTTTAAATATATTAAGTTGATGTGGGTTGACATTTCTGTAGATAATTATAGAATAGAGAAAGAAGAAAGAGGAAAAGAAAAAAAGATTTAAACTTGGGTTACTTTATGAATATATTTATCATTTTATTTTAAATTGATATATTTTAATTATCTTATTATTATATTTGTGGATATTTTAGTTATTTTTGATTGATTTTTTTTAATATTTTGAGAATTTTTATTTCATATATTTACTAATGATAAATTTCAATTCAATCTAAATTAAGTTTTTTCACCCAAAAAAATATTAAAAAATATAAATCGATAAGAAATGATTAAAGTATCTAAAAATATAATAATAAGTTAATTAAAATACTCTAATTTTTTTAAAAATAATTAATGTACTTAAAATCACTAAAATATTCGTACTAAAAAAATCAATTATCTTACCTAATTACGTACTGTCTTTTATATTAATCGTTGAAATTCACGTAAATATAACCATCTCATTCAATGTACTATGTATAAGTAGTATTTACTGAAATTTGTCTTGCATATTAATGGATGCATGCAATTGTGTTTCTCCCATTATAATATAAAGTACTATTGAAAATATTATAAATTATGTAATTATTTAAAATTTTCAATTGGTACAATCTAAAGGCTCGTTACGTTAATCTTTTCGTCACCCTTCTAGGTTAATATTTTCAATTTTAATAATATTAGTGGGTTGCATGCATTACTTGCATTACTTATAATTTTCCCTACTCTTCTAGAATATACTCTTTTTTTTTTTTCTTTTTATAAGTACTCGTATTATATACAAGGGCTTGGGTTGAAATATGCAAGTAATATATTAGTAAAGGATTAATTTAATCTTATAATTTTTAAAAATATATATATCAATAAAATTTAAATTTTAAAAAATTTAGATTTTTTTAGGAATAAAATAAAAAATTATTTAAATAATTAAAAATAAATGAATTAAAAAAAAACTTAAAAAAATTTCTATATTCCTTCCCTTTCTCATCTTAGTGAGATCAATTTTTTTCTTCGTTAGTGGTCTTTTTTGGTTTGATAAAATTTGGATAGGAAATTTCGTTTAAAAAAATAAGATTTTGTTAGATCTAATACCCAACCGCTTTAGCACAAGCGGAAAAAATAGACTAAAGGAAAAAATAATAAGTTAATTAAGTTTATGGTTTACATGAATGAAAAAAAGGAAAAAATAATGTATAATTAAAAGATAAATCAATATTATATTTTATTCATTTACGGTAAAACGAGTAAAATAATAGATTTTATTTAAAGAACTGAGATATCAAAACTATATAATTAAAAAAATAAGAAAAGGAAAAAGATAGAGATTTTTTAATTTTCTTATTTTACCACTTAAAAATCTCTACTTTTTAAATTTAAATTTATTGACATTTTTTTTTAAATTCAATGATTAAATTAATCATCTTAAAAATTATAAAACCAATATATCATTTATAAAAGATAAATATAAAAGGAAAAAATCATATAATATATTTTATCTACAACTTCTTCTATAGATAAGACTCTTATAATATTATCTTATATATTTCAAAGATTTTTTTTTTCACTTTTACTTACCGACTATTTTTTGTTTTGTATTATTTTTTATGTTTTTGTTTTTTAAATATATAATTATTATAAAAGAAATTAAGAAAAAATTAGGTTTCATATTTTGCAAAAAAAAAAAATTAATTACAATAACTCATAAATAATTTACATTACTTTAAATATTAGAATAATTAGTTATATTTTTAGTAAATAAAATTAATCTCTTTTATTTATCTTCAAATTTTCCTAATGTTTTTGAGAATGTCATTATCATTTACAAATTTTCTTATATATTATGCACACTTTTTGTTTTACTATTTTTATTTTTTTCTTCTTTAGATGCATTTTATTTGAAGAAGATTTTTATAAACATTATAATTCTTATTATTTTTAGTATTTTATGTAATTTATTTTAATCTTTTTAACAATTTAGGTACTATTTTATTAACTTATTAATCATGTAAATGTTTTAATCTGGGTTCTAATTCACATAAATAAAAAAATGTAAAAATTAATTAATAACCTCGTCTTGAACAAAAAAATATATATGTTTTCTCATATTACACATATAATTAATTTGCCCTATATTATTGTGTAAGAAGTGAATATGTGAAAATAAGAGATTTAGTTAAATAGTAACGTATAACTAAATTAATATCGCATAAGTAAGAAAAAAATTATGTAATTGTATTTAATATTAATTTCTTGGTTATTAATTATAATGTTCTAATTTATTTCATTAAAAATATTCATTTTAAGCATGTGTGATAATTTTTCTTGTTGCTACATATTGACAGTTAAAAGTAAGTTTTAAAAAAAAAATTATGTTTGAAATTTAATTTTTTTATTAAATTAACATAGCATTCCCTATTTGTTAAGCAATGAAAAATTAAGTTGGTTATCATAATTTTGTTCTTAAAAAAATGTTCTCATAATAATAATGTGCTCTTATATTTTTAAATATATTTTTATGTGTTATGGGAAAACTTTTATTAAGATAGATTTACTCTTTTTAATATATTTTGAATATTTATTTTAGTTTCATAAATTTTATTAATATTAAAAATAAAATATCAAGTACATTATTTATTTTTATGAACATGAGTTTTATTTCTATTATGTTAAAAAAATAACTAAAACATAAGAGTACTTTAATATCAAAATAATTTCATATATAGAATTGTATGTTGCCCTATTTGTGATTTTTTTTGCTTTTGTTTAAGTTTGATTCAATTTAAAAATATTTTCTACAATGTTGATGTTAATTATCTTTTTACCATGATGCTTTACGCTTAATTATTCCAAATAACACTTGCATCTTCTGTATTATTGTGACCGTTGATATAGTGTTAATCGATACTTATTCCCAAGATACTGTCATTATTTTTTCTTTGGGAAAAGAAGTTCACAGCCCGTAGGCTTTTTACCTTCATGCAACATTGCTTCGTCAAGCTTTCGCTCATGGAAAAAAATTTCCCACTACTACCTCCCGTAGATGTCTAGGCTATGTCTTAATCCCAGTATGGTTGATCATCCTCTCAAACAAGCTACTAATCATCACCTTGAATGGATTCCTTCTTTTACTCCTCAACCTACGGACTATTAGTAGTCGTTTTCAACTATTGTTCCCTTCCCAAGGGTAGGTTCTTATGTCTTACTCACCCGTTCACCAATTCTCCTATCATCATGTCACTAACTTCCTTGACGTTTTGACATTAGTTAGGCGTCAGCCCCCATACATGGTATTACGACTTTGCAAAGACCTATGTTTTTGGTAAATAGTCACTCGAGCTTGGTCACTATGACCCCTTTTGTGAGAAGGCACCCCTTCTCCCAAATTTTGTTTAAATTATTCGTTTGAAAATTTCCTAAAAAACTAATCATAGGTTCTTCTCTCCATCAGAACTATAGGATCATTTTCCCACTTAGATCAAGACATAATTTATACTTGTTCAAATAACAATTAAGGTGAAGTAGGATAAGGGAAAACAAATCTTTTTATCATAAAGAGATTTGTTTTGCAAATTTATTATTACAGATAGTTCTTACAAAAGATCATATTAATATCATATACAATATTTGACTTCTCGAGGTAGATGCTACATAAACTAATCATAGGTTCTTCTCTCCATCAGAACTATAGGATCATTTTCCCACTTAGATCAAGACATAATTTATACTTGTTCAAATAACAATTAAGGTGAAGTAGGATAAGGGAAAACAAATCTTTTTATCATAAAGAGATTTGTTTTGCAAATTTATTATTACAGATAGTTCTTACAAAAGATCATATTAATATCATATACAATATTTGACTTCTCGATGTAGATGCTACATAATTGGTTATATATATAATTGGTTAAAAATAGTTATATTTCTTATTTTTTATATTTTATTTTAAATTTTGAAAAAAATTACTCTAGATACCTTAAATAAAAGACTTTTATAATATTAAAATTTTATTTTTCTTTCAAAAATATCCAACCTTTATTTTTTTTTTAATTTATTATAAAATAATAAGCATGTTAAAATAGTTTTAAGGAATTTATTAAGAATATTTATTATCTTCATTTTTAAAATGTATAATTTTTACTTAATGAGTTTTTATAATAATGGATATCTAATTAACTTAAAATAGAGTTAATTTTTTTTCTTCTTTAATTATTTGTCATTATATCGCATAAAGTTCAAATATATTATAAAATTAAACAAAATTAATACTAATATATATATATATATACTTTAATTTTTATTTTAGTTAATTTTATTCTTGATAATTTATATTTGAGATAATTTTACCTAATTGTTTGATAATAAGCCTATCATTATCTAATGTTATCAATCTTTTATAAATTTATAGGAGTTCAGTTTACTAAACCATTACTATTAGTTTAATATTTAATAATAATAAATAATAATCTAAACTCGTTATACAAAAGATAAATATGAAGAAAAAAATAAATTGTATTTTTTTAATGAATTAGTTTGTACATAATAGTTTAATTTATACTACAAATAAAAACCTAAAAAATATATTAAATTAATATAAATATCCATATCAAATTAGGCTATGATTTACTTCTTATTTCTCCTATTCTAATACAACTATTCAGCTGTAAATTAGTTTTGTTCAGCTAGGACTTAGGGATTTCCTATTAGTTTCAATGATTTTAACATTTTATCTCAAGTTGGTAATAAATATTGATCATAATCAACTTGTAAATGAAATCATTGAAATTTTATCATAGAAGTTTTTTTGGTGAATATATCGGTTGCTTGTTTCTTTGTAAAAACATAAGTTATGTAAACAATTTCATCTTCAATCTTTTTTTTTGTTGATAAAATGGCTGTCCACTTTTACATGTTTGTTTCTGTTATGTTAAACTAGATTAAGTAAGATGTTGATGATAGTTTTGTTATTACAATAAAGCTTAATTGAAGATTTTATTGAAACCTATGGTTCATGTAGTAGTTTTTTTACCCACAAAACTTCACACATACCTTGTGTCACGTCATTAAACTCTACTTATGTACTATTTTTGGCTACTACACTTTGTCTTTGTACTCTTCCAAATTATTAAATTTTTGAAAACAAATGTATCATATCCTGTGATGGATCTTCTATCATCTACTGAGTCAGCCTAATCTGTATTAATAAGGACTTCTATATCATTGACTTCACTTTTTGTAAAGAATAATCCTTTACCTAGTAACGTTTTAAGATGCTTGAGAATTTTATAAACAACTTCCACGTAGATTTCTTTTAGAGAATGTATGTGTTGGCTTACGACACTAACTATAAAAACCACATTTGGTCTTGTGTGAGACAAATATATCACCTTTTCCAACTAGTCTTTGATAACTTTCTATTTCTACTAGTTTTCCTATATCTCCATTCTTCTTCCATGTCTCTATTGGAGTGCCACTCGATTTACATTCGAGCATAACAGTTTTGGTAAAGAGATCAATGATGTATTTTCTTTGAGATACACTTATTTCTTTTCTGGATCATGCAAGTTCAATCCCTAAGAAGTACCTTATTTGTCCTAAATTCTTGACTTTGAATTTTGTGGACAAGTTCTTTTTCAACCTCTCAATCTCTTCCAGATTATCTCCAATATATATTATATCATCCACATATTATCAAAATAGTTTTTCTTTCATCTCCAATGTGTCAAAAAAAATTGTATGATCTGATTACCCATGTCGGTATCCTTGTTTTCTTATCATCTTTGTAAATCTATCAAACCAAGTTCTTAGTGACTGTTTAAGGCCATAGAGTGATTTTTTTTGCATGCACACCATATTGTTTCCTTTACAAAATTCTAGAAGCATGGTTATATAGATTTCTTCTTCTAATTCTACTTTTAGAAATGCATTTTTAATATCTAGTTGGTGAAGTGATAAATCCAAGTTGGGTGCTCGAGACAATAGAACTTGAACTGTATTTAGTTTACCTATTGGAGCAAATATTTCATTATAGTCAATTCCATAGTTTTATGTAAGGCCCTTTGCAACCAAATGAGCTTTGTATTGTGCTATTGTTCCATTGATTTTGTATTTGATTATAAAGATCTACTTACACCAAATTGGAACCTTTCCTTTGAGTAGTTCTGTTACATCCAATGTTTTATTTTTTTTCAATTACTTTTATTTCTTCCTAATAGCTTCTTTCCATTTTGGAATATCCAAAGCCTCGTGAATATTTTTTGGAATTCTTGTTCTGTCAAGATTAGAGGTAAAATCACAAAATCCTGAAGACAAAGTTGTACATGAAACAAATTTAGAGATTGGATAGAGAATACATGAGCATTTTGTTTTCTAAAAGTAATAAATAACTCAGGAGACTTATAGGATTTAGATTTATCTATATTCATTGTAGACTTATAAACACTTGGATCTATCACTGGATCTAACGCTTTTGGTTCTTTAAGTTATAGTTCTCTCTATATTGTTTTTTTGACCTCCTGATGAGAAAAAACCAGCATCATCGATCCTGTCAATACTTTAGTTTTATATTTATAAAACTCTCACAAGTGCATGAATCATTTCATAGAAAATGATAAGTATACTCCCAAGGTCGATCTAAGGAAGAAATATATGTGGTTTTTAATTTATTATTCAAACTTTTAAAAACGAAATTAAATCATAAATATCATGTCATGATATTTGGGGTTTTTGTGTTTCTAATCTAATAACATAAAAATAAACATAGATACGGATTAAATAAATATTTATGCAAATTTTATGATTTATAATAATGGAGTATTTATGGATATAATAACTAAGTTAATTATGTTTGCTCATATTATTTAGGTTATTAAAGATATAAATTGATATTTATTGATTCTCTCTTTTTTATATGAATACCACCTTTGGTGGGGTTAGATATTCTTTGTTAACTAAACAAATCAATTAACATCTATGGGTGGGGTTGATAACTAATTTGGTTAATTAAATTAATTCCTTTTTCTAAGAGATTGAAAATGAACCATTTAAATTAAACCTAAGAATTTAATTATCCAAGTACTAACTTTCAAGTTTTAAAATTACTACTGAAAACATGTTGTCAATACATTTTCAGATAATAATTCTTATAAAAACTTTTGAAATAGAGCTTCACTCTAACTACCAGGCGATTGTACCAACAAATAAAAGAGCACTACTCTAAATCAAACCGGATAACTAAATCTTAAAATCTAATTTTCAGATTTAAGTTTGTAATGAAAAATAATATATTTCTTTCTAACATTCTTAATATAAAATCTTGAATAAAAATAAAATCAATTCATTTTAGAGATTTTTACCTATTTAATATTTCGCAAGCATAACAACGTTATTATTATATCATGTTTAAAAATAGCCAACAAAGTTAAATTTAATCATAGATAAATTAAATATAACATATAAGAATAAAGCATGAAAAATAACTGTAAAGAAAATAAAATCCTTACAATACTTTGATGTTATTCTTGCTGATGAAAAACCTCCAAACGAAATTTGCATTTACATTTATTGAATCAGAAAGCAAATAAATTACAAAACATAATTAGTTCTTCTCAAAAAGAGAAGAACTTTAAAACTAAGAAATGGAGAGAAAGAAATAGAGATGGTGTTGTTGGGCAGTTGCGTACGCGATTTTCTTATTTTTGATATTTTTGACCCTTTTGACCCATTTTGTTCAATTTTTTCATCTTTTTTGACTTTTCCTCATTTAATTTATGAATATATTTGTGATGTATTACCTCTAGTATTTTCTTTGAGTCTTTAAGTTGTTTTTTTTAAGCGAAAATACCTGAAAAATAATAAAAATATTCATAACTCCGAATAGACAAATTTATATAAATATATGATAAAATCATATAAATATATATATTTTTAATCAATTAACGTGCATAAAATTATGATAATTTTAGTGTTTTTTAAGCACTTATAACCTCCCCAAGTAAATAATTGTCCCTTTATTTTGTTTTTATGTTTCTCTCTCTGAATTCAATGTATTCTTTGTATATGGTAGAATAGTATGAGAAGGTTGATTAAAGGATTAGGGTTGATCAAAGTCTAAGGGGAATATCTCAGAAAAACACATATGATAGTTTTTGGATCAAGTTTAGTTCAAGTTTGGGAATGGTTGTGAGCAAAAGAAGTACAACCAAATACCTTAAGGGGAAAATTAGATTACAAATGAGATGTGAAACATATTGTTGTAATTTTTGGAGTAGTTTTTTAAACCTAGGCATACGATGAATTAGATATGATGAAGTAAGAATGACATCTCCCAAAAATTATTTTGGCATGATGGTATTCAATAGTAAAGTTCAAGCTACTTTAAAAAAGATATATATTCTTTTGTTTAGGTGTCCCATTTTTTTTTGGAGAGTATCAAAACAAGAACTTTGATACAATATGCCATGGTGTTAAGGTATTCTTGAAAAGTATGGTTGAAATATTCTATTCCATTATTACTGCTAATTTGAATTGGTATTTGAAATTGAATTTGAATTATTTTGGACCTCGGCTTTTTTTCTTTTAACAAGTAAACAACAAACCCATGTATAGTTATCAATAAAGATCAAAAACCATTTATTATATACGTGATTAGAAATACGTGGTGGACTTCATATGTCATTGTGAATTAGAGTAAATGATTAAGATGATTTATATGGGTTTTATGTAAAAGAAGTTTGATTATGTTTTGCATACTCACAAATTTCACAATAAAAATTGCACATTTTGTTATTAAGAATAAAATGGAAATAATTGTTTTAAATACTGAAAGCTGGGATGCCCTATTATATAATGTCATAATAAAATTTCACTACTTGTAGAGCTAGAAACATAATCATAAGTAGTAATTTGACAATACTCACTCACTTTAGCTTTAGAAAAATAGTATGAATCTTCATACTCATTCGCACTACCAATTGTAGTCCCTGTTGACAAGTCCTAAAAGGCACAATAAGACCAAATAATTTAGCAGAACATTGAGATGTTTTTGTCATTTTACTAATGAAAATTAAATTTCATGATAAATTTGGAACATGAAGAATAGAATCCAAAGTTATAGAATCAAAGAGTTGAATACTCCTTCTTCTAGTAATAGATGAGAAAGATCCATCTAAAATTTCAATTTTAAAATTCCTAACATATGGTGACTAAGTAGTAAACAAATGATAAGCATCAATCATATGATCTAACATATCAAAATCAATGACAATTGAATGTTTCTTTTAAAAGTGGCAATAAAGGAACTTGAAACATTACCTTTATAGATTAATGAGGTAGATGATAAACTTGTGGATGTTTGATTAGAATTTTTCAAAATTGAAAAAAAGCTTATACAATTGATCCATTTGCTTTGGTTTAAAAACCACCCATTTGGTGATCCACTAAGCCTTGGTAACTTCGAAGTGTACTTTGTCTTGATTTTCAAACCACGGTTTTTTTATGAATTTCTCAACATGTGTCTTTTCTGTGTTCAGGCTTCCAATAGTGTTTACAAAATAGTCATTTTCTTTGAAAATTTTGACCATTTCCTACATTGTTTCTATGGAGCCCATGTGTGAAATTATTTAAAGACTTATTATCGATATAAGGCCTAAATTCAGCTTGAAGCCCATGGGTCAATTTGGCTACAAGCATACTTCATGGCCCATATCCATGCAATGCACCATTTTTGGACCCATCTCCACTTCTTGGGCCTTGATTGTTTTTCGACCCACTAAGACGAAATGGGAATCCATTATTTGAAAATCCATTATTAGCTCTACTTTTTGGGTTAAGATGGTTTCACATGGGCCATCAAAGACGATATGAGAGTCATGAGAGTTGTAAGAGCTAACACCATTAAGGGAGCTATCCAACATAACTCGTCATCAAATTTCCTCTCATCGAACTTCATTGAAAACTTTCTGACATAGGGAAATAAACAATGACTTAAAATTCTCCCATGGATATCATCAATATTACATTTAATCTAGCCAAGAATTTGAAGGTTTTCTTAGTCTCAAGTTTTTTTTAGTACTAAGAATTGTCTCTAACATACTCATATTCTTCTTCATAACACAAATCCAACTCCTGCTAAAGAGATAAGATTTCCATATAATAGCTGATAATCTTCATATCTCCTTGTTTTATTTTCCAAAGACTAGTTTTTATTTCGTAAATTTTGGACACATCCTTACCATTTGAATAGGTGAGTTTAATAGCATCCCATACTTTTTTAATAGTTGGTAAAAAAATATGTTTTCCCAATTGCTGGTAGCATGGAATAGACAAATCATGCTATTATCATGGAGTTCTCTGAACTCTATTGTTGAAGTGCATCGATATCGATTGAATTTGGCTTTATTTTATTTCCCTTATTAATTACCCCATCTTGCCTTTCCCATCAATACACACTAATGTATTCTCATTAATCTTGGTATCCTAAAATGTGAATCATTAATTATATTTGTAAAATTAGTTTAATCTACATTTTGCGAATCACATAAATTTATAGAAAGTAAAATATTTAAAAAAATAATGTAATTTTATTGTATTAATTTCAATTTTAATTATATGTTAACATGAATAAATTGACTTTTTATGAAAATTACTTAATATAATGTTACTTTCTTTTGAAATATTAATATATCCATATTTATATTGAAAAAATAAAAAACATGTGTATAACAAGTTCATTCGAATTACAACGGTTCTTGTGACAAAGTTTAGTCCCAAGTGTGTAACAAATCTAGTCACAATGCTAATTTGTGTTTCAAATGAAGGGATTTGCTTCTTGGATGCATTAATAGTTCTCGTGTTATGATGGCTAAGTCTACTAATGCCTATGGTAATAATACTTATGGTAACACCTTTTCTTGGATTTTGGATTCATGAGCTTCTCTCATATGATAAGTGATGATAGTGCCTTTCTTAATTCTCGTCCTTACTCAGGCTTTGAGAATGTCAGTTCCTCTATTCCTATACTCAATTTTGATTAAATCTTATTAAATACAAATGGTTGTAGACTTGAACTTACTAATGTATTGTATGCACCTACAATTTAACAAAAAATAATTTTAGTACAAAAATTGTGTGCTATAATGGTAAGATTGGGAATTTCATTCTAATAATTTTTTTATTAAGGATGCACAAACAGGAAGCTAGTTCATAACTGTATTTTATATAGTTATTTTCACCTATTTTATTAATTATAATTGCTATGTTCTTGATGTTTTTAGTTAATTTTCGATTAATAAATTAGTATTTACTGTTTTTTTTATATTTTAATAAAAGTAAATAATTTGTATCGAAAATGTACTTAATGTTAAATTTATGTCCACAAATATAATTTCAAATAATATAGTTCTTAATTACAATTTATAAAAATCGAAAATATAATTTAAATTAAATTTGGGCTTCATTTTAATTATTAAAAGTTTAAAAATTTAATTTAAAATTAGCAAAGGGCTTAATTGTAATTAAATAAAGTTGAAAATGTAATTTGAAATATATTTGTGGGTCAAAATACAATTAAGAAAATTGAATTTTCTGCGCAGATTAGAAGAACCACGCGCCAACAACAAGCGCCAAAGGTGGACCGTCCGATCAAAGAAGGAACGGCTACGATGCGCGCGTTCAGATCACTCCCGACCAAATGGCGTGTGCGAAGATTCTTTCACGCGGCTCGGCGCCCGAGTGGGGCCCACCTGCCGCGCAGGCCGGCGTGCATGTGGGACCCACATGTCTGACGCGTCCAGCCGCTGTCCCCCACGTTCGCGCGCCTCTGATCCCGTGCGCTGATCTCTGCGTACAACCGAATTTTCCTCCAATCAAGAGATGCCACGTGTGCACCTGAACCCATTCCTTGAATCTGAAATTGCCACGTGTCCCAGTCTATTTGTCAGCTAATCAAATGATGATACGTGGCATGTTATGGTGATCGCGAAAGCACAGGATCAAGCCCGTGTGTAGCCGTTGATCCCGTGCTCTGATGTCTCCTGCGCACGTCCCCAGAAGCGAATCAGAAGCTGCCACGTGTCCGCATTAATTCCTTTCAGCGAATCAAACGCTGACACGTGGCATGCATAAAGAATTTAAAAAATGCAGAATCGGCGCCCCTGGCTCATGCGTGATTTAATTAATAAAATCGATACGCGTAATTTTTGTTTTTCGATACAAATTATTACGCGTTTTTATAAAAAAATAAAATAAAAAATGTAATATTTTAGATGTATTATTTTTGGCTATAAATAGGAGATAGTTTTTAGTTGTAAAAAAAGTTTTTTTGGAGTTTTGGGTAGAGTTTAATTTTCGTGTGTTGCTCGGTTTTGGACGGCAAAACACGCAGAAGCTATATTTTGGCTTTTGTTGTGTTTTGCGTGTGCCAAATATTTTCGTATTTGATGTTTTAATTTTATTTCTGCTTCATCTTATTTTTCTGTAGTTGTTATAATTTTTATTTTTAATTTTATGAAGTAATTTAATTTTTCTAGGGTTGCATTTAATCTAAATTTATGAAGCTTGATTTTAATTATTTTTGATAGATTTATAAGACGTTCGATTTGTTCGTTCTATTTTGTGCTTAATGCTTTTTTATTATTTACGAATCTTATCAAAATGATCCGTGGTACATGAATAAACTTGAGAAAGACATTTGTGTATGTATTGCTCGTAAATAGAATGACATGTATGATGAAGGATAGAAATATACCCTAATTGTATGTGTGGCCATTTGAAAACTTAGAACGTAATGAATCTCGATAAATTTAATTTTCATAGAGATATAGTAAATTAATTTAACGAGGTGTGTTTATACGGAGCTTGAAAGAGATGTATGAATAATAAAAAAAGAAGTTTTCGATTGACAAATTAAATGTACAAAAAAATATAAATCAAAAGAAAATAATATGATTTGCGTGGATTAGTTTGGTGAAAAATTGCAATCCTAGATTTCTTTTATTTTCTTATTTTACTTTTTTATTAACCAACGATTGTTTTGGATAAAATCAGAGAGATACAATTTTAGTACTCGACAAACTATAGTAACAATTCCCCGTAGGATCGATCTTTACTTACTAATCATATTACTTGTGACCGTGTATACTTGCACGAATCCGTGTGTTGAAAAACACGCAACACTAGTCACTCAGGGTAAAGCCAATAATGGCCTTATATACTTGGTGACAATGTTAACCAGTCTGTTGATGCTCTTGCTTGTCATGTTGGTGTCAAAGGCTTGGATCAAAGCTTAACGTTGCATACTAGATTATCATATCTATCAGATGAAGTTTCTAAAAGGTGTATATAGCTCTTTAGCCTTATCTCCTAGTTCTTTAAATAAGTGTAATTGTGACATTTTCCCTTTTGCAAAGTCACACAAGTTTCTTTTGACACATAAACACCAAAAAGTCTCAAAGCCTTTTAAGCACTTGTATATGGATTTTTGGGTGTCACTAGTTATTGCTAACAATGGTGGTCATTACTTCTTACTGATTGTAGATGATTTTAGTATATAACAATGGATTTTCTTTCTAGCTACAAAGTCTAATGTTGAATCTGTGTTTGTATCCTTTATAAATATGATGGAATGACATTTTAACACTAAAATTCAATCTATGCAAACTGATGGTGACATGAAATTTTTGTTTGTCATCGCTGTGTTGTATAAATTTGGTGTTAATCACAAAAAGACATGCCCTCACACCCTATAATAAAATGGTTCAGTAGAGTGCCGACATAGAGAGTAGTCTTGGCCTTACTCTTGCATGCTCCCCTACCCATGAAATATTGGCATTATGCCTTAAGAATTATAGTCTATAGCATTAACAAATTACCTAGCAAAATTTTGCTTGTAAAATAACCTTATGAATTGTTATACAATAAGGTCCTTGATTACTCTTTCCTTAGAGTGTTTGGATCATTGTGGTTTCCCTGCTTAAGTGCTTACTATAAGCACAAATTATGACCTCTATCCACCCAATGTGTCTTTCTTGGATGTACCCATCAACAACATGATTATTTATGTTTAGATTTAAGTCCAACAGGTTCTATACCAGTAGATATGTAATTTTTCATGAAACTATTTTTCCTTTAAAAGTAAACTTCACTGATCTGTCACAATCAAAGGTTACACCCTCAGTTGAGCCATATTTTCTATGGTCTCCTTCTACTTTACTTGTGTCTTTTACTTTATCTAGTGTACCAGTTGTTACCCTTACACTTTCTATTTCTCTTTCACCTAGATTTCTAGTAGCAACTCCTATTTCATCTACAAACTCATCTTCTTTAAACTCACCTTATGTAGGTTTATCACCCTATGCCAACAGACCCTCTGATGATCTTTCATCATCATATCACAGATCTTCTCTTAGCCACTTAAATTCTTCTTATCCTAATCCTTTGGATCTTTTCTGATCCTAATAATGAGATTCAATTTATAGTTAAGTTACCTCCTCTTGATCCACTATTTACTTAATCTTATCCTTAAAATCATCACCTCATGCCAACTAGGTCTAAAGTTGAAATTTTCAAGCCTAAACCCGTTGCTTTTCATATCAAACTTAGTTCCACTTCTTCTAGTGATCTTAACCTCACTTCCTTAGAGATGCCATCTTCAGTTCCATATGCCTTAAATACACTTGAATGGCATAATGCTATGAAACAAGAGATTGAAGCTCTTCCTAGAAATGAAACTTGAGAACTTGTTGAGTTTCCAATCAAGAGAAAACCTAAAGGATACAAATGGATTTTTAGGGTTAAGATACAAGTGATGGCTTTTTGGTTAAATAAAAAGCCAGATAAATTGTTAAGGCACTTAATTAGGTTATAGGCATTGATTTTACATAAACCTTTTCACCAATTCTCAAACATCAAACTATGTGCATTGTTCTTAATCTAGAATTGTCTAAAAATTGACATGTAAAGTAACTTGATGTTAATAATGTCTTCCTTAATGGTGATTTACATGAGATAGTGTATACAAAGTACCCCTGGCTTTGAAGACACATTCAAGTCTCATCTTGTTTACAAACTTAAGAAAACCCTTTTATGAGTTGAAACAGGCTCCTCGTTCATGTTTCAAAAACTTAGTTAAGCTTTACTTGAGCTTGGTTTCACCAATTTTAAAGCTAATCCTAATATGTTTTTTAGAAATGTTTGTAAAGAGCTCAATGTTATGGTGTTGTATATTGATGATATATTGCTCATTGGAAGTAATGTTGGGTTTTTAACCAAGTTTATTTCAAACCATAACAAAAGGTTTGCTTTGAATAAACTTAGTGATGTTCATTACTTTCTTGGTTTGGAAATTCATAGAGACTTTTAAACCTTGTTACTGAATAAATAGAAATATGTTAAAGACTTACATAAAAAGTTTGGCTTGGAATCTTCTAAAGATGCTAAAACCCTTATGAAAGATGATATTGTTCTTTCTCAGCTTAAATGCACACTCTTGTCAGATCTTTCATCGTATAGGTCCTTGGTAAGGGCTTTGCAATATTATGTTCTCTTAAGACTTGACATTTCTTTCTTGATTAGGAAGTTGTGCCAATTTCTCCATACACCTATTAATGTACACTAGATTGCAAGAAAGAGAATTTTATGTTTTCTTAAAGGTGATATCACTCACAGTCTTACTCTTCACAATGGCTATGAACCAATATAATTGTCAAAGCACTAGTGACTATGCAATATTTCTAGGGATTCATTGGTTTCTTGAATGTCTTCTAAGAAACAAGTGGTGGAAAGATCGAGTAATGAGGCTGAGTATGGAGCTTGGCTCTAGCCTCTATAGAAATGACTTAGATAAAAACAATTTTGCAACAATTAGGTCTGGTTGTGACTTAAGTGCCTACCCTTTTCTATGATAACATCAATTCCACTCAATTAGTAGCCAATCCTATCATGCACGTATGAATGAAATATGTTGAAATTGATTGGAATTTATGTATGATCAAGTTGTTCAAAAGCTTCTTGAAGTGAAACATATAGCCTCAAAAACTTAGCTTGTTGACACATTTACAAAGCTTCTTCCAGAAACTCAATTTTACTTAAGCTCCTTGAAAACCAAACTCATGATACTTCCTTCTCATGAGTTTTAGGGGAGATGTTAAAGCATGTGCGGCTTTGGTATTCAAGTAATCATACCAACCATGTCTAGCTTTGGTGCTAAAGTGTTCACATTAGTTGTTAATGCTAATTGCCTAGGCTTTTTGTTATGAGTTTGTTAGGATTGTTGGAAACATCTTTGTAAGGCTTACAGAGAGGTTGTAATGTTGCCTATATAAGCAGAACTACTAGTCTATTATTGTGTTATGATTTTGAGTTTTCTCATTTGATCATTTTCCCTCTCCTTCTTTCTCTTTTCTTCTCTAAACTTCAATATATATATATATATATATGTTAACCAAATGATTTCGACTTTTGAAAAACACAATCTAATGTTATATGTATTTGTAATTATAATTAAATATTTTCATGAATTTTAAGAATCACTCGTTAATTTAAGTTTTTATATTTATTAGTATCTATATCTTTAAATAGTTTCATCCAAAGACTACTATGATTTGTTAATACTACTTGGCCAAATCAACTATTATCATAATGGGAATAACATATATATGCCAAGATAGAGCCAAGTTCAATTCCATTGTTATAATGTGTCACACTATGTGCTTTCTTTGCTTCATCTTTCTATGTTAGTGTAGATTCCCTTTTGTCTTTAATATATTATTTAAAATGGATCTTACATTAGAATTTTATCGATCTTTCGGTCCCTTCGATTTTTCATGTTGAGATGAAAATAAAGGGGATTCGTTTTGAGAATTTAAGATTCTTATATATATATGAGTGCTTTCTAAAATCTATGAAAATATTTAATTATAATTAAAAATATATTTATTATTAAATTGTATTTATTTAAAAGTTAAGATCATTTAGTAAAAATATTTATCAAAGTCTTTTGTATCGAGAACAGTCACCTATATTGGGCTCGTTCTAGTGACAAATAAGTTTAACAAATGATATTGAAAAATCACACAATTATAATATAATATCAATCAATAGTGTAGATTCTATATATTATATTTTCATATTAAAAAATCACACAATTATAATATAATATCAATCAATAGCGTAGATTCTATATATTATATTTTTATATTTAAATTTGATGAATAACTCTTAAAATAAGGAAAAACTCAAATCAAATAAAAATATATATTTATCATAAATTTAAAAGAATAGTTAGAAATGATTTGTCCAAAAAAATTGTCTAGATTAGTTGTATGGACAGAGTTTCCTACGTACACATATACATACATACTAGTAAAATAAATGTGCTATTGCAAGTGATAAAATATGTCACATATATATAATACTGCATAATATAAAAACTAAGAGAATAAGATATTATAAGCAATTAAAAATTAAAAATATTAATATTTAATTAAAAAAATTGATCAAGATATTATTTTAATTATAAATGAGTAAATTAAAATCAAAACAACTATTTCAATTTAAAAAAAATTGAAGTTTACCCAACCAAATTTTGATTTCAGAAAAAAAAAGGATCGAATAGTTTTCTTTATTGATTGTGCAAAATAAAATTGTTGTTAGAAAGCCCAAAAAAAAAATAGTAAAAAAGAAAACTTTATAAATGATTGCCTAAACAATTTTTCTTAACTACTCTGAAAATATTTGCCCCTTCTAAAAAGTAATGACAATACATTCAAATTTATTTTGCATCTATTTAATTTTATCATTATACTGCTAAACTATTTAAAAAAAAAGTTAGACATGAAGTTATAGGAGTAAATATATAATATATTGAAACCTCAGGAGTGTTATTTTGTTTTTTTTTTTAAATAAAGATATAGAAACATCAATAAAAAAAATAAAAGATGAAGAAAATAACTAATATATGAAAACATTATTTTAAAATAATTTAGCAGCATATATACTCCACCATGTGATACGAGTTAGGGTAGAGAAGAAACACAAAGAGAATTGTGTCTGAGTCGTATTATACATACGAAACCCGAGGTTAGATAATCGAATTCATACCAGTAATGTAAGAGTTGTGTCTGAGTCGTATTATATCTCTGAGTCTATTAACCTGATGATATTGTATGAGTTGTACCTCTGGCATCGATGGTACCATAAAAGTAATATTGCTCATAAACGATATAGCCGCACATCGATTATAACTCTAGTTTTTCCCTTGATCTGTTCTACGATCATGTTAACAAGTTGGCTAGGGTTCCAACTCTCAAAGATAGAAGCACCCTTTTCTATCCATACCATATTCCAAAGGTTAAAGTCAAAGGGTCTTCTGTTTAATCAGAAACAAAGAGCTGATAAACATCAACAACCATTGACCATCCAAAGGGGTGATGGGCAGATCCATCTGATTTCTAGCAAGCTACACATCCTAAAATGTTATGAGAGCTTTCAGATAGAATTTAAAGGTAAAGGTTATCTGCTTCCATGCATGGGTGCAACTGAGGATATTGGAAATCTATGCATCAAAACTGGATCAGCTTCCTTTGGGGTTACTCAAGATAGCCATCCACCTAATTCTTGGGTTCTGAATCCTTTGGCGGAGTTGAATCCTCCATATCTCAATCAAGAAACCTTTGAAGATGATGAGATTTTGGTCTTGAAGTTTACAGAGGCACTTCTTAATGAATTAGGAGTTTTAGCCATGGTTTTTGAAGGGATTTTGAATGACAAACTGAAAGATTCCTTCAAGAGTACTCGAGCTCATAATAATGAGAGGGGGAATAGGGCAGTCGCACGGGTTGCACATGCTGATGCTAAAAGATGTTTTCCATATTGGGATAAACCTACTTGGAAGGCTACCTTTAAGATTACATTGGGTGAGCCATCCAAAATAATAGCACTTTACAACATGCCAATGCTTGGAGCAAAAGGGAATGGACATGTCAAGAAAAATTCATATCAAGAGTCATCAATTATGTCTACTTATTTGGTGGATATGGTTATGAAGTTGTTTGATTATGTTAAGAATCAAGCATCTGATACAGTCAAGGTTAAGGTATGTTGTCAGGAAGGTAAGACACACCACAGAAGGTTTACAATGCATGTTGCTGTTAGGACCCTAGAAGTGTTCAAGGGATATTGTGTTAGGCCCTATCCTTTGCCTAGAATGGGTATTGTTGCTAACGCCAGCTATGTGTTTAAGGAGATATCTGAACCTGATTTGGTTCTGGGAAATTCTATGATTTCTGGTTTTGGAAGTTGTGGGATTTGGGACAAAGTATTAGGATTGTTCATCGAGTTGTAAAGAAGAGATAAACGGTCAAATGGATACACTTCCATGGGTTTGCTTATAGGCTTGGCGATTTCCAACTATTTGGGTGTTGACCAGGTAATACATGAGGTCAATATGAAAAACATCTTGGCTTCTAGTGTTCATATTTACAGTGTACTTATGGGCATGCATTCTAAGTGTAACACCATGGGATCAACAAAGAGAATTTTTATTGGGTTATACCAACCTAATTTAATCATATGGTCTGCATTGTGAATTGGATATGTTGGAATAGGAAAGTATGAAGGTTTCTTACTATTTTTCAGGAAATCAACTTTGCAAGGTAATGAGGCAGATTCCAATTTGATTAACAATGTGTTGGCTGCTGCTACCCGGATGGGAAATGTTGTGCTTGGTTGTGAAATATATGATCAAGTTGTTCATCTTAGACTTGAATTGGATGTCATGGTTAGTTCTATTCTTGGTTGGAAGATCATCAAGGCTGCTAGTCTAAACTTACACGCAATGGGTTCTTATGGGTTCACCCACCCGAGCCATCCACACAACTATAGCAACCTCTTGGACTTAATAGTTGCCAAAGCTTGTATTGATGTCTTCAAATTGGACTTGTCATACTCCTATAACTGGAACACACTTCCAGATGGAAATTGTAACAACCTGAACTGTAATGATGTCAAAATCCGTTCTATAAGTATGCTTTATCCTTGAGGACAAGGATTCTAAAAGGAGAATGGAATGTTACGAGTAAAAGTGTGCTCGGGTTACTTGGCGTAGCTCATGGGCGCGAAAGATGCAGAAGGGAGTCCAAACCGTTAGAAAATATGCTCTCTCAACACCCCCACGGACACACGTAATTCTTGCTACAAATTCAATTATTTTCCTTGCATTTCTTTCTGTTATGGTTCTGTAATTGCTTCCTGCTACTCTCTCACTCTGTAAAGCTATATATATATATATAGTCAAGGAACTATGAAAAAGAATTAATAGATATACACTTCATTTCTCTTCTATGTTGTTCTTCTTTTTCTTCTTTGTCTTTGAAAATTATACGTATCACCATGATAATGACCAAGTCCTCGAATGAATCGAATGAAACATGGACTTTAAGGTTGTAGTGTTATTATAACGCTTGTTATAATTTTCATTTGTGCCATACCAATATAGAATAAAGTAAAATACATTTTTTTTTTCAGTGGTAGGAAGCATGCTAGTAGATGTAACAATTTTCTTTTATTCTACTCTTTAACTTGGTAGGAAGCATGCTAGTAGATGTAACAATTTTCTTTTATTCTACTCTTTAACTTGGTCGGGAGAGGTCTGGAAAAAGGAGATAAACATAAAAATATTAAAAAAAATTAAGAAATTATGTTTGATAATTTAATTAAGAATCATGTTACATAAATTTATTCTTTTATTTAAATTAATATAAACGTTGTCATTTGTAGATTAGTAAGTGTAGATAACATTATTATTTATATATAATCATGCGCATCAAATGTATTGTCAGAAAAATAATATTCTTTGTAAGAAAGATATATATTAATCACTGATTCCATCATCTTAAGTTGGAAAAAACTAATTGATAAATAAACCAAAACCAAAAACTAATTAAAAAAAAAACTTGGATAAAACTGTCCAAAAAAACATAGGCACGCTAATATATCAACGATTCATTATAAAGGACGAGAGAGAATAAATACTATTTTAAATCTCAATCATTAAGAATAAAAAATTGTGTAATATATTAGAGTTACTAATCTTATATATATATATATATATATATATATATATATATATATGTTTGTTACACAAACAAGTTTAAGAAATGCTAACAACCTATCATATCAACCAATGACTATTTTATTTAAAAGTACAACAAATGCTAACAACCTATTATATCAACCAATGATTACTTTATTTAAAAGTACGGATGTTAGTACGTTTAAAAAGTAAAATTTATAAAAGATTCTAAAAATATTAAGTTAAATAAAATAACATATATTAGATTGATGAAATGATCTAAATTACTTATAAAGAATTTATATAATAAGAAGATCAATGATGCAAGTTATTACATCTTCATCATATCTTACTATTTTATAAATATGTATACGAGAGAAGTTTATTTTTGGGTATTCTAGGAGTACTTATAAGATAAGATGTATTAAATTTTAGTATACATTTAATCTATTAAATTTAAGTTTTTTAATCTCTAAATTATGATAAAATAGATTAATTAAAAATAAATAATATTATTTTATTAATTTTTATATTAAATTATTTTTAATATATGATTATTATCGCTATTTTTATTTTAATATCTTTTATTGTTGATTTTAAAAAAATATAAATATGTATTTAAATAATTTTATGTTTAAATATTATAATTATTTATTTTCTCGTAAATAATTTTATTTTACTTTTATTCTTGTTTATGACTCATATTTTATTATATTTTAATTAATTGAAAATAAAAAATATATTTTAATAAAAAAATATTAAAATAATATTAATTATTTTTTCAAAATCAAGTGGTTAGAAAATATATTTTATAATCTAAAAAATAAAACAACACAAATTTTATTATAGGGGTTTTTTTAAAATAATGGAAGGAAGTTATAGAATTTGCATGTATTTATGTATGTATACGTGATAGAATTTATTTGAAGCAGTCATCTATATGTTGTTGTTTTTTTTAGGGTAATATATATATTGTTAAGATGTGGCTTTATGTAGCTTCTATTAATTAATTGATGTATGTATTGTTTTGTTTAGAGCAATCTACATATTATTAAGTAGATGTGACTTTACTTAGCTTCTTTTAATTAATTGAAAAGCTAACATTTCAATGAAAAAAAAAGAAGAAGAATGAATTTCTTGCCCACGACTACCTAAGACTGTGATAATAATAATAATAATAATATATGGGGTAAAGAAACAAATAAATTTTATTATAATAAAAACAACACTTTAATAATATTAAATAAATTATAATTCATCAAAATTTAATATTAAAATAAATTTTAAAAAAATACAAATATACACATATAATATATATATTATTGTGTTATAATTAATAATAAATTAATTTTATTCAATGATACTTTTCTTACTAATAAATAAACTTATATATTACTTATTTTACAAATTAATTAAAAACACAATTTTTAAACTAATTTACTAACACATCTAGTTCAACGAGAATGGTCATTCTCAATCTTCACCCTCAACTAAAATCTTCAAAATTTTGAAATTTCGATGGTTCGAAGAAGACGGTCAGTACGCGGTTTACACGCATAGTAGTCACGTACTGACTTTCCTTTTGAAATTCGGATGCCCTTTCCTTTTGAAATTCAGTAGGCCACAACACTTACATAGTCACATGTCTCCAATATTGGCAATATATTAATTGGAAAACTCATAAAATAAAGTTTTTTTTTTTTTTCCTTTTTCAAACGATAGCCACTTAGTTAAAGATTCAGAATTGAATTTTTATTAACTTAGACTATGAATAAAGATATGTAACAAGATTTATTTATACTAATATTTATAATTTATTTTAAGTTTATTCTTATTTTAAAATACATTTTGATGACTAATTATTTTATTATTTATTTTTTTATCTTTATTTCCACACAATTGATATATATTTATATATAAATTTTCACACAAATGTACGAAATTTTACAAATTTTTTAACTTCCTTTTTTACATGGATGGACAAAAATTTCACATATCTAAATTTTACATTTAAAAAATATTTATTTACACGTCATAATTCCTTTGTACTTGAATTTTTATTTTTAACTCTTTAAAAAAAATATTTTCATTTTTCTTTTAAATGTAAATAAAAGTGTGTTTTTTAATGTTATAAAAAAATAAATAAACATTTTTTTTACTTATGGAACTTAAAAGAGAAACTAGTTAAAGAACTAAATCATTTATACATCATAGGATTAAAAAAATTCATTTAATCCATCTTTTGTGAAATATATTAAAATTAAAACCAATTAAATAGGATGATTTCCATGTACTAGAAGAGATACAATCCTCAACCTTTCATATTTTAGATAAATCTTAATTACCCAATTTTCAATAAATTTTGTCAAATTTTAGACTTTGATGCATCAATTTTATAATATTATGTATCCTCACATTTAAATATGTAAAAATTAATGTGATACAAAACTTTTTTATTATATTATTTAATCTATTAATTTTTAAATTTTAACATATTTAATCTCTTATCTTTAAATTTGAAATAATAATTTAAATAGAAATTTAACTTATTATAGTCCAAAAAAAAAAGATTGAAGAAAAAGTATAGAATTCAATAAAATTTAAGGTTCATACACTTTTTCCTAGATGCAAAGTATATATATCTAATATGGAGAAAAATATATATAATAAATAATATTTACAAATTATCTTAATGTATAAACTAAATTAATGATATAGATATATTTTATTATATTTTAAAATTTAGATTTAATGAATAATTACAAAAATCAAATTAATGTCCCATTAAATACACTCAAGTTAATGATTGAAAATTATATATATTCTTTTTATTAAACAATTATAAAATTGTTTTTAAGTAAAAATCTAATTTTTTTTATGTATACTCACTTGTTTTCCTTGTTGTAAAACAGTTAATCAAAGAAAAATCAAATCAATGTCCCGTGAAATACTCAAGTCAATTGTTGAAAATAATATATATTCTTTTTATTAAACAATTACAAAAAAAATTCAAGTAAAAGTTTATTTTTTTCTTTTTATGTATACTCACTTTTTTGTCCTTGCTAGCTGTACAAATATATAGCTAGTTTTATGATTATACAGCTTGGTAAATAGTACTTCGTATCTTTATATAATATATTTTAGTTCGAATTTCATAATATTTTGGTCCAAATTCCCCAACCAAAAAAAAAAAAAAATTTGCACTTATAAAAGAAATGATGCTTTGCTGGAAAATCAGCATTTAGTTGCTGTTTAGAACGCACACACAAAAAAAAAAAAAAGTTTTGGATAATTAAGGGGATGAAATTGTTAATCATCGTGATCTAAGGGAGGGAGGCTGAGACTTTCTTTATTTTATTTTATTTTTCTCATCAATAGAAGCATATATATATGACGTGTCGTCCATCCTACCATTTTTTTTACTTCTTTCTCTATTTTTACTCTGTTCCAGTTTCTCTTTAAGAAAAAATGTACCGAAATTGTTTTCCCTCTTAACATAGCACCAAGATGAGGTTTCACTAAACAATTCTTCTTTTTAGCATATTTTTATTTTAATTATTCAAAATAACTATAACAACCCACCCAACTATATAATTAGAATAAACATACAAAAATAATATTAAATTATTCAATTTATTTCAATTATATCATATCATTTATTTATTATATTTGTTTCATTTATATTATTTTATTAGTTTTTATTTAAGAATATAAATAAAATATATATTATGAATGTAATTACGATTAAGAGAAAGTGAGTGAATAAATCTTAATTGTTTAAACTTAAATTAATGACTTTGAATATGATAAAATAAGATTAATTAATCTTATTTTACATTTAATTAGAATAAAATCCAATAACATCTCAATTGATAATCTACCCTTAATTAATGAGAAATCAAACAGAACCAGAAAGCAAAGAAATGAAGCATATGCTATAAACTCTGAATGTATTATGGTTCTTACTGTGTTATCTCTTCTTCTTTTTCTCTTGATTTACTATTCCAATAGTCCATCATCATAGTCACATGATATTACAAGAAGGATCTTGATAATAGCATGTATTTGGGATGGAATAGACTTGGCAGTGAGGCACACAAGTCCCATATTGCCACATAACTTGAAATTTTTCCCCTTCTTTATTTTCTTTTTCCTTTTCTTCTTTCTTCTCAACCACATCACTCACACTTTCAACCTCTGCATATTTATTACTCTTTCTCAGCAAATATGTTAGACAAACCACATCAATCCCTTCTCCTATTATCTCTATTTGGTCCTTTTCCTGCATCAGTGTTGCTCCAATCACACCTGCACATATCACACCAATCAAAATATGCAAAAATTTGAACTTTACGCAATTATATATCTTCTGGGATTCATAATTAATTTCAACTGACAAACTTGAAATTATACTTCATGAAATTGTGATACGGGTTTAATATTCAAATACAATTAAATTAGTTTTAAAAAGTAAACACAATCTTTTACTTTAATACCCTTTTCAAACCAGGACATACCAAAGTTTTCACACTCATGATTACGTCGAATCGTTTGGATACGAGTAGTTTACAAATATTGGAAAATGCATATAAACATATTTGTTACCTTGGTACTTACCATGCACACCAACTGCAGTCTTTATAGCTTTGGTGCAGGACTTTTGGTCATGCAGTGAAACCTTGATTACCACCTTTTTCTGTCATATTTCAATAAAATCCACACAAAAACTCTACTTGTTAATTCACATTAATTTGCATAAGTTCAATGATTTTTTTTCCTAAAAAGAATTAATCGAATAGATAACCATGTTTTGCATAATTGAATACCTTCATGGCGAGACCTTATACTACTTGTGAAGTCCTTGAAATTTTAATTAGGTTGTGAATGGCTCTATCTATTTATAGGCAAGTTTGGGGATTCATAACGTTTAATTAGGATGGTTCCAGGCAGGTATCCTTATACCGTATTTAGTGTAATGTATTTAATAAATAAAATATAATTATATTAAATTAAATTTTATTAAAATAATTTACGTGTAAAATAGTGTTTAATTTTTTTTATGTAGTTTTATTATGTATTAAAATAATTTAATTATAAAATTTTAAATCAATATTTAATTTATTTTATATATTTTTTTTAAAATAAAAATTATTAATTTAAGATAAAAAAAAGTTAAAACACATCATTCTAAAATTAAAATATCTTAGACCGATCTCACCAATCATTATTACTAAATTTTTAGTAATAATATTATTTTTATTTTATAACTAAATACATTATTATATAAAAATTATACTAACAATATCTTCACTATTTTATTCTCAGTGTGCAAGATTTTTTTAATTTTTTTTTAAGTCTTCCTCAAGTCAACTCCAAGTTTTATTCAGAATCATTTTTTAAATAATAATAATAATAATAATAATTGCATATAGTTAGTAGACTTAGACTCATAAAACTTATCCAACGCCGACTCGTCATCAATACAATTAAAAATTACAGCTCATATCAAATACGGACCATATCAAATACCGACCCGGACTTGCCATCAATCTTGAACATTAAGTTGTTATACGTGAACATTTTAGAGATGGATAATTATTGGACAGAGAAAAGTAGGTTTAATTAACTTGTGGTTATTATTTATCATAAAAATTATTATTTATAATTTTTTTATATAAATATAAATAGGTGGAGTATTACTTTTAATCCCTTTATTCGATATTTATTTATAAACATAAAAATATATAAATTTATATTCAAAAATATTATATATATATTTATTTTTTATAACGTAAAAAACATATATATTTTTGGTATAATTACATAACATAATCCTCTTCATATATGTAATTTTATTTTTTATTTAAAAAAAAAACATATTTATTTTTCTTACAATGTAAATAAATATATATTTTTTTACTAAGAATTAAAAACAAAACTATATTAAATAGCTTAATCATTTATGGACTCAGGATATAGTTTTAAGGATTAAAAATAAAATTAGTTTAATAATTGAGATACATAAAAATTAGAGAGAGATGAGAAATGAAATACATGTGTATCATTGACTACATAATAATGAGAAATCATTTATTACTCTTAAAATACGTAATAATATGGTTATAATATGAAAAAATATAATTAATTATAAAAACAACTAATTTAATTAGTGGTAGGTAAACTTTAAAAATATTAAATAACTTTTGTTTGACTAATGCTACTAAAGCACAAGACTAGTTAAAAAAAGAAAGACTCATACTACTTTATAGACTACAAGATCAATTTAGTCATTTTATTTATATAAAATATATTATTTAATTTTTTAATTTTGAAAATGTGAAATTTAATTTTTTTACTTATCAAAATAGTACAAAAAAGAGATATTTAATAATTTTAAATTCATTTATAAAAAAGTTATTAAATTATCCCAATCACCTTTGTGATTAATATGCCAAAATGAACAAAATACCCTCCTCTATGTGTAACACCACCCTTAAATGAGTACAAATCCATTACTTTTCGATAAACCTTGCAATCCTAAGCTCATCACCACTTCACACCATCACCTTATCACCATCCTTTTTTCATATCTACAATGTTATACCCACAAACCTTATAACCATAGTTTTAGTCCTAACTCATTCTTTTCTTGTAACAATGGAAGGAAACTAGATAAGTACCCCTTATTGCTATTACAAGATTGAGGTTAAAGGTTGAACATCATGAACTCCAAAAAATTGTGGAGGAGATTTTATGGTTGTTCATTGTTATGTTTCTCAGTTATGTTCGTGATATTCTGAATCATTTTTGGGTTTTTTATTCTTTTATATAATTTTAGAATGCGACTAATTCTTTATTTGGATAGTATTTCTACTTTGATTGAAAATGTAGTAAATGATCTTGATTGATCATATGTAACTCATTATTAATTAGACGTGTTTTCTTATATTTTCCAACTTAAATGATCATATATACTAAATTTGAACTAAACTAATGCATGTTATGGATCTTTTCTAATTCATTACCTATTTGAGAGCTTATGTTGATAAATGTTAAGGTAATTATGGATTAAGGATATTATTTTTGGCGTTGGGTATTGAATTGTAGACAATGTAAAAGGATGTTTATGGGGTATTTGATATTGGGTTTCAAGTTAAATTCTGAAGCTAACCCAAATCATATTTAGTTTATTTGTAAAGTTTTTTATCAAAAGTCAAATAGTATTCAATTGGAATGCATTGTAGTTGAATTTATAGACACGTCCACACGCTGCACACACATGAATGCACACAACTTGCATCTTATGCACACCCTACACACCAAGCACACACAAACCCTACCCAATATGCACATATACACACCCTACACACACCATACACATGCATAGCCTACGCATACAAGAACACACACACCATGCACGCATAGGCACATACATATCATGCACACAATAGTGCATACACATCCTCACACACATACCTTGCATTTATAGGCACACATACACCCTCATGCATACATAGGCACACATACACCCTCATGCATACATAGGCACACTCACATCCTCACACATACATAGGTATACACACCCTACACATCATGAAGACACCACATGCACACACAGGCACGTACATCCCCTCATGCACACATAGACATACACACCTTGCACACCAATGCACACATAAACCCTACACAATATGTACACATAGGCACACTCACATATTTATAAGATACCATGCACACACACACATATAAACACACACATAATCTCATGCATACATAGGCATACACACATCCTACATACCATGCATACATAAACCCTACACACATAGGAACACAGGCACACACACACACCATATACACATGGGCACTCATATACCCTATATACCATGCATACACACACCCTACACACAGAGGCACGTACACCCTCCTCTCACACACATAGGCACATATACCTTTTGTAAACCAGTGCACACATCATGCATACACACACACACCCTGTACACACATGCATGCACACCTCACCACGCAAACATAGGTACATATATTGATTACACACCATACATACACACACACACACCCCACACATACAAGCATGCATATACCTTCATGTACACTCAGACATAACACACCCTACACATCTTACACATATACATCCTTACGTACACAAATGCACACTTCATGTCATACTTCATAATTTTTATTTATTCTCTATGTCTTCGACACTACCTATTGATCTACCTATTAAACTGTTTGTTGGGTGCTTTCATAAAAAAATTTGGAGGAATATCAATCGTGAAAATTATGGTTGCTCTTATTTTTCATGGACTAATCCACCTACTGATTATGGACATAGTGATCTTATTCTCAACATAATCAATACACAAGAAGTAAATATTGCACAACTGAGAAAGAAGTCTAAGATTATGATTTGTTTTTAGTTGTTTTTTATTATAATATTATATGTAATGACTTAGTGAAGATGATGTAAGGTTGGGAATTATATTTAATGAAATTATTGTAAACTGATGATGTAGGAAAGATTATAAACAATCTTTATTATGTAAATTGATGTAGTGAATTCGTGTTCAATATTTTCTTTGTAATGACGACTTCTTATAATGAAATTATCATTTCTGTGTTATTAATGTTCATATTTTTGCATTTACTATTTTTTTGTTGAATAATGGCATTACACATGCACTATAATACTAAATTAAATTACATAAATCATGTATAAGTGTACACATTCAAAACATAAATAATTGACATTAATATTGATTGCCAAAACATGTCATCATATGTCTACTTACATACCCTCACACAAAATGATCAATTCTTATTCTAGTTACAAAATGATTATTATTCAACATAATATATATAAAACTTTAAGTTTAATTAAAATTTACATAGTTAAAATTACTTATATTGATCTTTAAATGCTTGCATCTTGTAAACCGAATTGACATAATCCATTGGTTTCTCTTGACTAGTAAAGATACTTCTCATGACATGTATACATGGTATGCCAATGTGGTCCTATTGTCTACGAGTGCAATTCCCATTGAACAAGTTTACACTTATTTTTCTTGTTCATATCGAATTGAATGTCACACATTTAGCCACCATTGTGCCTAGCAACACAAGTAGTAGACTTGTTAATGTTCTCTGTAATTGTATCCATGATTTTCTTTGAAATTGAGTATCTCTATTTTGATAACTTATCCCTCTTAGCATTGAATTTATTTAAATGTAACCTTATTATCTTAAACATACTTAAAATTAGTTATTCTCTTGATGTCAATAACTCTAAGTTGAAAGACTCACACAAGTTATTTAATTGATTATCACAAATTGATGTAGTCAAGTAATGGATGGTTTTACAATAAACCATTTGTGAGCTTTTAATGATTTCAATTATAATTCTTATATCCATTAATTAAATTCAAGTACTATTATAACTTCTGCAGCCCTCCAAAACTAAGAATTGTCTCATTTAACTTGCTTTGCATAGTTTTTATGCATGTATCATATGCATATTCTATGCTCTAAATTGGTTACCATTGACTTCATTGCTCATATGTTTCCCATCATTTCATCACTCATGATAATACAAAAAATTTCTTCACTAATTCCCAAGTATTTAAAGAAAATTTTAACAAATCATTTTCATGTCTTCCTTATTTAATTTCAACAACAACATAGGTCAATCTAGCCATCAATGTTCTTCATTATATTTGTTTAGTGATATTGGTACATTTGAATAACTCATATTTTTATTTTAATATTTTTTATCAATATTCTCAAATATGATAAATAAAATATCAATATTTATATTATTGATATATATTTTATAAAATATAACATCAATGTTAATAAATTAGAGTAGTTTAGAATTATTAATTAACCCTAATTATATTAAAATTAATCATAATAGTTAATAAATTAAATTAAAATATTTATATCTTTTAATTAAAAATAAAAATAAAAATATATATACCGTCAAATGTACTTATGATTTATTTATTTAACTAAAAATAAATAATAATAAATAAACAACTTATTTTCAAATCCAAAATCTGCCACTTTACATAATTATCGGCTCCTTTGTCTCGTCTCGTTATGGCGGCCAATCCAGCCATCTTATATGGTTTCCCCTACGAGTCCGACCCGAGTTGGAAGATGAAGTCAAGGGTATTTCGGTAAACATGGAATGCAAGTCAATGAAGTCATTTCCGCGTGGCCGTCAATCGTCATAGCCAATAATGATTGCGAATTCCGGAAGTAACTCTTTCTATTAATTTGTTATATTGCACTTGGAGTGCTTAGACTTGAAGTTTATTATGTTGTGTCACTATTATAGTAATTTTTTAAAACTTTTTACATCCTTAGAAAAAAGGGTGGAAGAGAAATAAAAATATAAGAAAAGAGAATAAGCAAATTCAATTTGATACTAAAATGCAATGGTTTGCATAGTAACTTTAGTGGTAGCATTTGAAATTAACTAAATATGTATTAGATAAATCTTTATCACACAACGTTACAATTATAAGTTAGGTTATATATTTTTGTGTTATAAATTATCAATAAACACGTGGTAAAAAATATAAAACATGGGCAAAAATGTGTTAAAATTTTATAATTGTTATATTTTAATTAATGATACATATAATTATAATTAAAAAGATAATATATTATTGATATTATTATTATTATTATTATATTTTGTTGAAAAACTTGTAAAATAATTTTCCTCTTAAAACAATTATTTATTTATTATTCTTTTAAATATATATATATATATATAAGTACGTACGTACATATGTGGGTGTATTTTCATGAGATAAATATATTATATTAGAATTGAGGAGCAGTTTACTCTTACAAGTATGAAATCTGGACGGTTCGAAGGAGACTGACTTACACGATCTACACGAAAGGCATCACTGACTTTGCCCTTTGAAACTCGGCTTGCTATTTTTGTTTTTTTTGTTTTTGTTTTTGTTTTTAACAAGACACAAGACTCACTGAGACTCAAGACTTTTGTTAATGGCAATATATTTAAAGATGATGATATATTTTTTTTATTATTACAATGAAAATATGTATTTTATTTATAATATTTTTTATATATATTTTTTATTATTGAATAAAATATTTGTATGACAATAATAATTTATGATAATATTACTACTCATATTTAAAAGATAGCACAACATAACTTCTTATAGATAAAGGATAATTTATAATCTTTAGTAGATAAATTTTTACTTTTAAACCATGTTAGAAACTAAAGATATATTTATTTTTAATAATGTGATTAAGATATGCTTATCAGTGTTTTATACATATATTAAATATGTTTATTTTTTTGTGATATTTTAAACATATATTTATTACATATTATTTTAAATTTTATATTTATAATATGAATTTTTTTAATTTTTATATTTATGAAAACATACTTATATCAAAGACTTAAATTAAAAATAGAAACCAAACATTTGTTTAAAACACATGAAACTAATGAAAATATATTTAGCTACTAAAAGGGGTAGATCTCACATGAACATAAGTGAGTCAGTCAATGAAGCTTATTTAATATTTATATGTTATGTTTGGTTAGATGGAATGAAATGAAATCATAATTGATTCTTTTTATTTTTGTGTTTGGTTGGATTGAAAATGAGAATAAAATGAAATCGATTCTTAAAGGAGAAGAAATTAAAATTTATTCGTAAAAATGGGCAAAAAAACCAAGGGTTCAGTTATCCGCGGTTATCCGAACTGAAGGTTTGGTTTTTACTTGATAAATTTCTTAGACGGTGACGATTTCAGGTAAAAATCGAACATGAAACAACGGGTTTGATTTGGTTATGGTTATACTAAAAATCGTACCCGTCTCATACCCAAAATTAATTATATATATTTAATAAATTAAATTATATTTTTTTTGTTTTTTTAATAATCGTACCAAATTGTTACCCGTGCGTAAAAAATCGTTCTCAAACCGTAACGGTTTCAGACGGTTTCGATTACATAATTTATAATTCGGAAAGGGGAGGGTTATATCAAAAACCATCTCTGCTCATACCCGTGCTCATCCCTATTCCTTCTCCCTCTTAAAGAATCATGATTTCATTCTCATCTCAATTTTTTTTCTAATTTTACCCTAACCTAAAATATAACCCTAAATCTTAAATCCCAAATCTTAAAACCATAAACTCTAAACCTTAAATCTCAAATTCTTAAGCCCTTAATCCCCAAATTTCAAACCTCAAAATCCTAAACCCTATTTAGAAAAATAATAATTTTAATAATATATTTTCTTTTTAAGTAATAATTATTTTAAAAAATAATATTTTTAATAATGTATCTTGTCTGATGAAAAAATAATAATTAAATAATATTATTTAAACTTTAATTAATATAAGGATATTAAGATAATATACGATATTTTTTCATTCCATTCCATTCCAATTCTAAAATAAACAGTATAATATTGATTCTTTCTTTTATTCTAGTGATCAAATCAAATAAAATTATTTCATTTTTATTTTGATTTAATTACGTGAATTAAATAATACTAAAAGAAATTGAAGTTTTAGTGGAATTGACCATTTAGTTAATGTTTACTGTTTGGAAATATACATGGCACATTATGGAGGGTGGCCATCCTTTAGGCCCAAGCGGAGTTATTCTTATCATAACTATCGGTTATATAATCCTAATGACTTAGGACAAATTTTCACTTCTTATATGTATTTTAATTTGTACGTCTCTTTCACTTCTTATCTTTTAAATATCATGGGTAGGTAAAATTTAAACCAATTCAAATAAATCCTACCAATACTGGCAATTGAGTTGGGTTAGAAGATTATTTTAAATATTATAAATTTAAATAATATTTAATATAAAATTATGTGTTAAATTTTTTTAATAATAAAAGTATATAACTTAAATATAAGAGATATTATTTTTATCTTTATAAATTTTAAGTCATATTATTTTTATTATTTTTTAATACCAACTCAAAACAACATAAAAATAAGAGAGAAAAAGGGGATAATTATCTTATACATAATTTATTTGTTTTTTAATATTATGGAATGCATAGTTGAGGACAAAGATGATAGAATTAATTTCAATAAAGCACCAAATGACTATCTAGTTGGGTTAATTACGTTAATTTTATGTCTATAATATTTGAGATAAGTTACAAAAATATTTAAAAATTTATGTTGTTATAATTATATTTATAAAGATAAATGTAATGATAAAAATTTATTAAATTAATAATTATCATTTAATTTTTTAATAGAATAATATCAAATATATTTTTTGTGCATTAAAATTTAATATGTTTATAACTAGTTACAAAGTCTTAGACATGTTTGTAATGGGTTAGAAATATTTTGGGTAGTGAGTTACAAACATCTTAAAACTGTTTAAACTTATTTTTTATTATTATTACTTATAATATTATAGATATAGTTATAATTATATAAATTATTGTAACATTTTTATAACTTATTTAACATATTATAGACCTAAGACATAAAACATGATAACATTTTGTCCTCTATGAATTGATTGTAAAGCTGACATTTTAATGAAGAAGAAAAAACGAATTTATGGCCAATTCCATAAAATATATATATATAAATTAAATATAAATAAATTAAACTTTTGAGCAATTATAATTGAGAGGATAATATATATTGTCATATTATATATATATATATATTTTTTGTTGAGAAACTTGTAAAATAATTTTACTATTCATTTATTATTTTTTTACACACATATATATTTTTCATGATGAATATATTCTATTAGAATTGAGGAGTATGAAATATTATCAATATATATATTTCATAAATGAATATATTCTATTAGAATTGAGGAGTATGAAATCTTGTCAGTGTATATATATATATATTCATGAGATGATGAGATGATGAGATGAATATATTCCACTAGAATTGAGGAGTATGAAATCTTGACGGTTCCAAGGAGACTGAATTACGCGGTCTAGACGTAAGAAGACTGCATGATTGACTTTGCCCTTTGAAACTCGGCTTGCTATTTTTTTGGGTGTTTTTTAGCAAGACTCAAGACTTTTGTTAATGGCAATATATTTAGAGATAATAATATTATTTTTTCATTATAATAAAAATATATAAAATATTAATTTTATTTATATTTTATTGTTATTATTATTCGATAAATTTATCATTAATAAAATATTTTTATAACTTTATGATAATATTACTACTCATATTACAAAGAGAACATAGCATAGTATTTTATAGATAAAATGTAATTCATAATCTATCATTAATAAATTTTTACTCTTAACTCTGTGAAAAACTAAATATATATTCATTTTTTATAAGGGGTTAACATATGTTCAATCATGTTTTATACATTAATTAAACATGTTTTTTTTGTGATATTTTAAACGTATATTTATTACAATTTTTTTTATTTTTATTTTATAATATAAATATTTTTTAATCTTTATATTTATAAAAATATATTTATATCAAAAACTTAAGTTAAAAATATGAATATTAAAAATATATGAAAATATATTTAACGGCAAAGAGGGATAGATCTCACATGAATAAAGTGAGTTGAATCACTTAAGTTTATTTAATACCTATAAAAATTAGTAAAAGAACACAAACTCACCGTTTAGTTAATGTTTACTGTTTGGGAATATACTTGGCACATGGGTTGGCCATCCATTAGGCCCAAGCTCATTTGGAGTTATTCTTATCATAACTATGGGTTATATAAGCCACGAGTCAGTCTTTATGCTTTCCTATAAAAATGGTCAATCCCACTTCTTACACTAAAAAACTCTTAAAGTTCTATTATTTGAATGGGCCATGTCGGGCTTGGATACATGAAGCTGAAATTTTAAATAGTTTTTATCTATAATTTAGTCAATTCAATTATATAAATGTACGAACTAAATAATTCTTTTAGCTCTATTATTTGAATGGGCCATGTCGGGCTTGGATACATGAAACTGGAATTTTAAATAATTTTTATTTATAATTTAGTTAATTCAATTATATAAATGTAGGAACCAATTTTTAATAAGAAAATCTTCAACGTTTAAATATGTATCTAAAATATTAAAATTACATTTTTTTGAATCGGTACTCCATTTAGTTAATTTATGAGTTATAGTATTACAATTATCATCATCGGTTTGGCTATCTCTAAGTAAAGTACTTTTAATTACAAATTTTTTTAAAAATGATTTTAAATACCCTTCTAAAAATCAATTGGAAATTGGTGATTAGAACGTAGATATTAAATTATTTAACTTCATAATCTCTACTTACTATTTGCGTTATAATAAACCCAATATTCATATCGTACTAATATACATTTAATTCTTACCACTCTCTTATGTACAACATTTACAACAACAAATTTTCTTTCTTTTGATGATAAAGAGGAAGAAATTGTTAATCTTCATGAGATAAGTGTGAGGGAGGATTTCTTTTATCTCAACTAATCCTTATCAAACATAACCATTAGAAGCATCTTTACATAACACCAAGATGAGGTTTCATTAAATAATTTTTCTTTTTAACTTATTCGGTTTTAAATTATTTAATATAATACAATCAAATATGTACGTAAGTATATATAATTTATTTAAAAATATCAACAAGATGAAATAACATTGAAGACATTTTATCTAAAATTGAAATGAAAATATTTTATTATATCTGAAATAGAAATTAGAATTAATGTGTATAAATTCGATGAATCACTATCGAATAACAATTACCTGTTCAAAGTTACAAAATTAAATTTTTATTTAATTTTTAATTTAAAATAATTCAAAAATATTAAATTAAAAAAAAAAGATTTTTTTTGGTCGTTGCCAAGCGGCCATTGAAGAAAAAAAAATTAATATAATCTACGATAAAATATTATAATTAGATGTGGATAAAAGGAAGATTAAAAATAAAATATTGAATAAGAGAGAATAACATCTCAAAATGTTAAGATTATTGTTGAATAATAAAAATAATTATTAAAATAATAATTTTAAAATCTATTAACGAAATTATATGAAATTCATATGATAATTAAAAAATGTTCAAAAAAATGATTTTATAATTCAATTATCATTTTCTGAAAAATAAAAGTATAAAAAACACTATTCTTAAAATAGATGATTAAATGACTCAAATAAATTGACTTAAATGACTATTGTAGCTATTTGTCAAAAGAAAAAAATGTAAAATATCTTATAGCTCTATATCAACTATGAATATGTACATTCAATCTTCTAAGCCAAATTGAGTGAATTATCATATGAAAAACATCAAATTTCTTTGGAGGATCATTCACTATAAAATGTCTCTGAACTTGCTTCACTCTCTTTTGCATACTTACATACTGATCTTCAGGTATTCCCATTAAGATTTTCTTCAGGTTTGGAATTTCATTAACTGAAACTTGAATAGAAAATGAATCCCAATTCAGAACATCGCTAAAAGGGAGTAAATAGTGTTGTGATATTAACACTGGGACACATTCTGCATAAATTGCCTCAACAATTCTTGGACTAGCAACTTCATGACCACTCGGACAAATACAGTACTTACTCTTCTTCATCATTTCATTATATGAAATTCCTTTTGGAAGTGTTTCATAAACTTGCACATCTTTGTCTTTTTCTTTCCAATGTTGGAAAAGGGCTGGTCTTATTTTCCCATGCATCCTTCCTGCAAAGAATGCTAGGATTGTACGTTCAGACAAGGGCAAGTTGCTAATTAGACCTGTGATTTGCCCTGTTTTGAAGTTAATTTCAGGAAACGATGCATCTTTCTTCGGATTAAACCGTTCGGACGTGTTTGCATTGCATAGCACTCGGATGGAGTTGTAATATAGTAGTGGAACATACCATGTTGCCCGGGGACCCTAGAAAAAAAAAATATTGCATATTAGTAACCCAAATAAAGAAAAACTTCTATTCAAACTTGTGTTCACGTGGATAAAACTTCATAGTTACAAATTCAAACCACATCAATTACAAGACCTAAGGTGTAATGGTTGTTTGTATAAAATTATCATGCACCAATTCTCTTAAAAGTTTAAATTTATGAAAAATGTGTTTAACAATTCATTTATATTCTTTAACATTTTCCTTTAAATATAAGTAATTTTGTTTTTACAAATGTTCTTCACTTGAAAACTTTTTTCAAAAATGAGTTTTTTTATCTTTTTTCGAGGTTTATAAAACTTAAGATTTTTAATTGATAAGGGATTATTAGAGAAATCGAACTCAATCAATAACTTACTACTCTAATTCCTTAAAAGATGTATCACGTACTAATTCTTCTAAAAGTTTAAGTTTGTGTGAGTTGAAGTTAACAACTATTTTATACTTTTTAATGAACTATGAGATTTACCCAATCATGACAAGATAGCATGAAATGATCAGCTCCAAGACTTGTATTCCAATATGGATATTTATGAGAGATTGTATGAACATAATCAACAACAGTTCGTTGAAGAACCGCTTTGTCGCGAACAATGGGATCGAATAAGTATTCAATTATCATCACCACACTGAAGGGAAGGAAATAAGCATGAGCTTCCTTTGGATTTGAAGTCTTGAATTTGATATCCCTCTCCATAAAGCTAAGGAACAATCCCTCCATAGAGTATATGTTCTTGCAGGGACCAATGTGAAATATAGGGGGTTCTCCTTCTTCATAGACAAAGATCTTGAACATTTTCTCCATCAAAAGGTAACTCCTAAATGAACGAAGTAACAAACTGAAGTCAGAGTGAATAACTTGAGTGTTAAGCTTTTGAAAATGAACTATTGATTTCATTTTTATCTTTATATTTTAACTATTGATAAAATTAGATGAAAGGTATAAATATATAAAAGTAATGTTGGATTTTTTTTTAATAAGTTAAGTTTTTAAAAGAATTAATTTTGCAACAATTTTTAACTTAAAGTATAAATGTATAAACGTGAACTTGATATTTTTTCAATAACTTAAGATTTTAGAAGAGTTGGTTTCGATTTCTAAAAGAAGTTTTTAGATTATAAGTTTATTACCTGTGAAAGGCATGAGCATTGTTATATATGTCACCTTGTGGAATATAATCTGCATCTTCTTCAATAACTGACGTATGATTTAGTTTTGTTAATGTCTCCTTTATCAATGCTCTAGCTGTTTCAAGTTCAGCTTCAAGTCTCTCCAGTTTTCCATCTCCAAGCTTATGATCAGTGAATCCATTTTCCAGATTTGGCAATTCTTTTTCCCTTCTTTGATCCTACAACCCACAAAAACACTATGCTTATGAGAATAAGAAAAGTAAAAAAAAAGAGTTGAGCTACATAATATCATATGCACTATCATATGCACTAAAATTTATTAAAATTTATCAAATTGAACATCAAGCCTGAGAATTAGGTAGTGACTAGAAAGTACCTTTGAAGAATTAAGGAGGGAAAATATTGGATAAACTGGTGGTGGAAAAATATTAGGAGTCCATGACCATGGAGATTTGGATGTATTAAACCATGAAGTTCCATTTGAGCCCCTTGTGATCCAAACAAGAACTGAAACTACAGATAAAGAAGCTATGGCAAGTACTGTAACATTTGGAGACATTTTGTTGAACTTTGTCATCTCTCTAGCTCTCTCTCGATATTGTTTAATATTTCTCTAATCAAACTCCTTGATTAACCCTACTGGAGGGTTGCATTAACTCTAGAAAGTAAGAAGAGAATATTAGTTCCAATTTTGCCCCTATTCCATATATATATATTTAAAGACATATCAATCAATTTCAATGAACCTGAGAAGCAAACTAGGATTGTATGATTCATTAAATATCATATTTTACTATAAATATTATCAATCAGTTCAGATTTATAAAAATTTATTAGCATTTATTTATTTATTATATCTATTTTTACGTAAAAATTAATTTTCAAATCCCACAATAAATAAGTAAAAAAAGTGATTAAAAATACAAAAATTTATCGTATAAAATATGAATATGTTTATCAAATATCGATAACATATAAAATAACACACCAAAAATAAAATAGGTAAACTGTCGGCAGAAATTAATAACCGAAAGCATTGCATGTTATTATATGAAAATTGGCAAGAGTGATTTCAAAATATGATGTCTCATTTTCATAAATTAGATTTGTATCGTAAAACCCCATAGATCTAACAGCACGTGATACTTTCATTACTGCGTGGAATTTTTGGAAATCACCAACTGGTCTCAATTCCTGTGTTTTTGTTCATTGAATAAATCCTTTGGATCCATCTTAACTATTACAGTTTTCTCTATATTGCCTGATAGGTAAAAGCTTGTACTTTTAAGTAACTGTACCAAGGGCAAGCAAGACTGTCATCACAAAACATTAATTAGATAAAATAAATAAGTAAAAGAACTAGTCTCTTTTCCAGAAATATAGAGAAGTTTAACTCATATACTTTTGGGATTCAAATTTTTTTTTCCTTTTTCTTATGATCTTTTATTTTAGAAAAGTAAGTAACTCATTCCTCTTTAAACTGATTAGTTGTCTTTACTTACAATAAAATATATTTTTATGTATAGAAAATACTAAAGTTTTCAAATTATACTATAATTTACACATTATTAGAAAATTCAAAAAAGAATTTTTTTCTAATCATATAAGAATCAAAATCAATACTGATTAGAGAATAATATGATAATGTGTAACTTAGAATCAATTATATGTTTGTTTAAAAAAAAAATTCTTAAAAAGTGTTGTAATATACATATAAAATTAAAATAACTATCAATATGATTGGTGGAAGTATAAATTTCACTAGTAAATATAAATGGTGTTCCTTATACTGCAGACATGAGAGCGACATATTTGAGAGGCTCTATATTCAAGTCATAGTAAGAAGAGAATCGAAGTAGTTAGAGTAAAGAACAGAACACCGTCAAAGTTGGGGAAACTAATAAAAACAAATTGAAATCAATACAAGTACTGATTCAGAATATTATAAAACAATTTTCATCTGGCCTAATTAAGAGTCAATTATAACTTGAAAATAAATAATTTGAAAACAAGTGATGCAGTACCTCTAGGCTTGATTGATTACTGAACCATCACTTGGTTATTCAAAATATTTGGAACCATGTTCTGCTAAGCAAGACCTCTCATCTCATGTGTGACCAAATCTATCACTACGAAGTATAAACATGTACGTAAAAACTTGGTTTCCTCTGCGATGGCTATTTTGTAATTGAAAGCTAATTTGATTAAAGCTTCATCTTCACAGCTCCAGTTTGAAGTGAATTTGAAGTCTATGCGTTTGATCTCCTTGATCATATTTGTCTTTATCTGGACTTAAATTATGAAACCCATCTTGTCGATTATTAATAGCCATTAAAATATAGACTAATTCTGAGTAGGTTTTAGAAAAAAAACTTCAACCACATATTCAAGTAATCAAATCAACTAAACCATCCTAACATGAAAAAAAAAAAAAAAGACTAAATCATCCATTGAGAGTACGTGTTCAACAATGTTGCCAAAAATATCTACTTTTAAAATAAATTGGTAGCGTCTTTGAAAGTTTATATTCAGATAATATATCGAAGAGGATAAATTCTTAATTATATATATATATATATATATATATATATATATATTTATTAATATTAATATTTCAATGTAGGATAAACATGTTTTATGATATATCAATAAGATTATCTCATAAAAGTAGGGAATTTATATTTACAAAAAAATAGCTAAAATTACTTACCTTTAATCACGTATCAATTTAGTTTCATAGGATAATATAAGTTTAAAAAAATAGTAAAAATTTATTATCTGTTTTATTATATTTAAAAATAAATTATTATAATTTTTTTATAAATATAATAAACATGTGATATTACACCTAATCTAATCGATATGTATCTAAAATATATATTTAAAAAAAAACATAACGAAATTGGACACACTTCATCCTTTAGACTTCCTCTTAATTAGTATTTCATACACATGTTAGCTCAAGCTATTAATTTGTAAACGTAAGTAGGAAGCATACAATAAACATTATGTCATCCTTAATTTATATTATGAAATAGGGTATTTTAATCTAATACTTTTAACAAAAGTCTACACTAGATAGAATAATATAAATTTATTACTTTCATAAAAAAGATAGTAAAAATTTATTTTATAAAAATAATAGACTTATGATACCCTATTTTGACAAAAAAAATGAGATAATATAAATTCATTATTTTTATAAAATGAATTTTTACCACTTTTTGTAAATATTATTATAATTTTGTTACCTCATTTAATAAATACAGGTATAAAATATACATTTGTTGAAGATAGCGAATTTAAGTGAACATTAATATTTAATATTATATATAAAAATTTAAATTATATCAAAAATTATTTTAAATAAAAATATCATTATATTTTAAAGTGATGATGTATTTTAACTTTTATATTTTATTTTAAATTATAAAAAAATATTAAAGCTAACTACCTTCAATAAAATAATTTTATAAACTAATGATTGTATTTTACTAATAGACACAATATAATAAGAATTTGACATTGACTTAAATCAAACACGCTATAAAATCTCAAAAATTTTAATTAAAAATATTTATAATATCATGTTTTATATGCACGTATAATTTTGAAAACTTAAAAAATTTAAGCTAACAACCATAAATAAAATACTTATTAAAAGGTGTATTTTTGTAATAGATATATGGTATTAAGAAGTTTAATATTAGCTTAAAAAATATGTGCACACATTAAATACAATTTTAAATATCAAAGATGTAAGTTTTATTGTATTCTGTTTTTATATTTTGGTTTTTTATATACAAAACACGATATTAGTTTATTTTTACTCAGTTTTTTGTCTCCCTCTATGTAAATTGGTTACTGTAAATTAGTAATGCATACACATATAGTTAGAAATATTATGACTAAAAACATATTTTTACACATCATAGGATTGGTTGTTTTTAGTATGCTTGCTAGGTCGAGAGTGATGATTTTTGGTTCATTTCGAGTAAGATATTCATGAATTTTACATGACACTTTTGGAAATGAAAAGAATATTTTTTTAGCACCTTGACATCATCATGTTTGGCGAGATGTTGGCAAGATGACTGGCATAGACTCTATAAATATCTCTCGCTTCTTTTAACTCTTTACTCGTTTTTAGTACCGAAACTCTGCTAAAATTCATATTGAGATTTATATTTATTTTTGAAATCAATTTGAGAGCTTACATTTGAGTGTGGATCATTTAGTGAGTTTAGTTATCAAATCGTAACCTGTGTGTATACGTGGCTTGACTGTATGTCTCCTATACACGATTTGAGATATATGGAGGATAATGTATCCTTTAGTGCCTTGAGATTTGAGTGTGATCCTCAAGGTTTCTCGTTTTATAAATATTTCATGTTATTAATCTGTGACTACTAATCACACTACATTAAGTGGTGTTGGTTATGGAGAAGAGTTGGGTTAATGTATCAAACCAGGTCAGTATGGAAACAACAAGTAAAAACAACAATAAGAAGTTCAAACAAAGGTTTTAACTGATAAAGGTAATAGTAGTCTTATTTCTTTAAAAGTTATAATTATTTTATTGCTTAGTGAATTATTTACTATTGAGTAGTTGCCTTAAGCAACCTAAAAATATTATCACATAGATACAACTTATATGTGGGTTTACCTTGTTACATCACTTGTTATGCATGATCCCTTATTGTGTTAATGCAATCATATTTTAAGATATGTATGTTATAATATATTGTAGCTTATACTTTTATTAGAAAGCTTTTACTGTTTTTTTTTTACTTTTTGTTGATTATATAATATATGTTGTGAAAAATTATCTACTTATTTGATATTATATTATCTGTGTTTCTGTTGCATTATCTATTAAGTGTATTTTTTTATGTTTGTGCGAGTTAGGGTTGAGTCATTAATGAATCTGTATCTCCTTACCTTAGTGTTGTACTAGGTCGTAGACTCTTTCATTTGGTATTAGAGTAGGTGCACCTTACTAAGCTTAATCGTTCTGATGGTGATTTTATTAACTCGCTTCTTCGCACATGTACATCCTTTCTGATGAAGTCAGAAGAATGAGATAATGTTGGTCGACTTCCACTTTTCAATGGGCAAAAATATGCCTATTGAAAATGGTAAATGAGGGCCTTCTTATGATACTAATGAGACTATGTGTGGTTTCTTGTTGAGAATGGTTGGATATACCCAAATAAAGCCCTACCAGATAATATTTTTATTCCAAAACCAATGATTGAGTAGACTAAAGAAGAATCCAAAGAGTCCAAATAGAACGGTAAGGGTGTGCATGTTATCATCAAGGTTGTGACGTCTATTGAGTATTGAAGGATTCAGAGTTGTACAACTTTAAAAAAGGCTTGGGATATTTTTGAGACAACTTATATAGGTACATAAGTTGTTAAGAGATCCAGAATGTTGAAGTTGAATAGAGACTTTGAGATATGCATTATGCAATAAGATGAGATTTTTGATAAGTTTTATGCATGATTCTCCAACATTGTCAATTATTCATACAAATTGACCCATTAATGAAGAAAAATAAATTGAAAAGACAATTGCCAATCTACCTTATAGGTTTCATGCTAAAGTTACAGTACTTGAGTCAATGTATAAACCATATGAGCTCACTGTGAATGAGCTAGTTGGTGACTAGCAAGTATTTGAACTACATCATTTGTTGCCTAGATAGGAACAAATTTCTTTCAAAAAGGGAAAGAGCTTAGCCCTTAAGATAGCCAAAGGAAGTGAATCAAGTAAATACGTTTGTACCACAATTAGTGGTAATGATGACTATGATCTAGATGAGAAGAAAATGGCTTTTCTTGCCCAGAGATTCACCATATTCTTTAGAAAGAAGAAATCCTTATCTGGGATTACTGAAAGAGATATTTCAAGTTCCAAAGCCTCATAATCTACAAAGGTTGAGGAAGAATAAAAAATGAATCTGAGAAGCCAAGAAAAGGCCACTTAAATAAAATTATATGCTTCAAATGTGGAAATCTATGACACATTACTACTAAGTTTTTTCAGAAACAAAATCACACGAACAAACGTTCTATGAAAGCTGAGGTTATTATTTTGGACAGTATTAGTAGTGATGATAAGGATGACATTAATTTTATGAACTTTATTACCTCTAGTAGTATCGTTGATCTTCTGATTGTTGTCTCAAATGTTCAAGTGGTAATAGCTAAAGTTGATGATGATGAACAAGTTGAATTTCTTGACTCTTATAATGCGCTCTTATTAGAGCATATCAAATATGAAAAAGCTAAGAAAAAAATCTTTGGAAAGCCTTGACTAAAAAGAGCACGAGATATATGCATCGAAGAAAAATCTAGAGGAAAAGAAGTCTTCTATTGATGGACAATAACTTAATCTCACCAAAAAATGTGAGACCATTCAAAAGAGATACTCAAATTTGCTTAAGAAATTTAATGCAAATCATGAAAAAGTTGAAGAAGCTTAAGGAAGGTTTCCATCTTTGATAAATTTATGCAACTGTTTGTTAGTCCTGATCCTTCTCCTGATTAGAATGTTGAGATTAAAATATTAAAGAAGAAAATTATAGTCTCTGAGAATGCAAAGGAATATATAACCTATTCACTTACCGAAAATGAAGTTTAAATTTATCAACTAAATGAAAAAATTGGGATTCTAAACAATTTTGTAGCTTATCTTGAATCATTTCTTAAAGAAAAAAACATTTGATTATTGCATTAAATGATATAAATAGAGTCAATGAGAAGGAATTGACGTACTATACCTTTGGCTTGAAAAAAATGATGATTGGCTCTAAGAATCTAAATAAAATCTTCAGTAACACAAAGATGTTATGAACAATCATAGTATAGATTGCAATGAAGAGGTTTAAACCTCTAAGGTGGGTTTTATAAAGTTTTTTAAAACTTTTGATCAAGATCTAAAGTTTAAGTTTGTTACCACCTACCCGAGAGGTAAGATTATTGTGTCTCATCAGCCATATTTCTCCAGCAAGGTGAATCCTTCACCTAAGGCTAGTACTTCCCATCACTCTAGTGGTGGTATATTGCCTCCACCTACTGTCGTTCCTACTTGTCACCATTGTGGTGAACTTGGGCATTTGAGACCATATTGTGAAAAATTGACTATTCATCCTTGTGTGAAAGTCAATGTGAGCACTTCTTTCTCTTTTCTTCCACGTACTACTTTTCGGAGTCAGGTACCTAGATTCCCTAATTCCACTATTTATGTTTGTTATCTATGTGGTACTACTAGCCACCTTGCTAGGTAGTGTCATAGATATGTGATAAGTACTACTCATAGTTCTCCATATGTTCACCTCTATCTCCTATGACAAGCTATAGCTATTGTAGCTCATTTGAACATCTCCAAATAGGTTACATTATGCATATAAAACACAATGTGAAAATAAATAAGTCAACTTCTAAAAGTCCACCTGGTCCTATCTATATGAGTAATTTAATAGGAATTTCAAGAAATAATAAACAAAATAAACCTCGGGTATCATATACTCCACATGCTCACATGACATAAAGACTATTTTTTTGAATCAATTACCCCATACAAATACCTTAAATAGAGGGATGCTATTTTATTACTATTTTCAAGTGATCTATATGGAGTTGAATTGTTCATCTCTTTTCTCTCTTATGTTTGTAGTCTTTCTTTGTGTGACCTCTTCTATTTTTTGTCTACTTGTTTATCTCCTTTTAATGCTTTAATAAAAATAAAAAATATTGTATTTATTGTATTGATAGATTCATTTTCACCTTTCTCTCTCTACCTGAGACAGTTGCAAGTCTCTCTGGCGAACTATCTTTTACAAGTGTCCGTTTAGAGGGACCAATGATATTTTATGTTTGGGATGCTTTTGAATTGAATTGAAGTGTAATTGTTTTGACATATTCATTTTTTGAGCTTTGTATGGCTAAATTCTTGAGTTTAATTTGAGAAAACAAACTTTTACACATGCCATAATTCTAAGAATTTTTTATTTTGAAAAGTTTGTGTGAAATCCACATTAGTGTCTCTTGAGGTGAAATCATAAGTGCTACTTAAATAAAAAGAGGTTTTAGACTTTCTTTAGATTGTTTTGAACCTTTCAAGTCACCAATGTTTTGAACCTTAGTTTTCTCTTTTGAGCCATTATGTTATCTCTTTATTTCCTTTCATCTATTGGCTTAGTATAAATGATAAATTTCACTTACGTTACACACCTTTAGTTGAGTTTCAATTATGATAATTGTTGAGCTTATATGATTTAGGATTGTTTTTTTACCCCCTTTTTAAAGAAAAAATAAAGGAAAAAAGGAAAAGAAAAAACACTACTACAAAAAAGGGTATTTAAGTAGCTCTGTAAAGTCAGTTTTTGGAAAAAATTGACTTATAATGAATTTAAAGTCGGTCCGGTATAGAACTGATGCTATCCACGTTGGACGTAGCATCGGTTGACGTGGCAAACCGATGCTATCCACGTGTGTAGCGTCGATTCGCCACATCAACCGACGTTATGTCCTACGTGGATAGTGTCGGTTGACGAGGAGAACCGATGCTACTCGCGTGGATAGTGTCGGTTCACTTGTCAACCGACGCTACGTCTTATGTATATTTTTTAAATTAAAAATTGCATGCAATTTACAATTGAAATTTGTTTAGATCAATTATTATTTTATTTTACTCTTTAAAATTTAAGTTTGATATATATAGTATAATTTTTTTTAGACAATTAATTTTTAAAATTATATAATTTTGTTTATTTGTTTGGATATTTAAATTTATATACTTACATACAATATATCTTTATTTAATTTTGTGTATTTGTTTTAAATATTATTGTAAAATTATTAATTTTGTTTTCTATAGTACGTATATGCACTTATATAAGAGTTTAAATAAAATAATAATTGACAAAAAAAAATTTAAATTACATGGATAACGTCGGTTGATGCAGAAAACTGACGCTAGACGCGTGGATAGCATCGATTTGTCACGTCAACCGATGCTATCCACGTAATATTACCATTCAGCTCATTTCTTTTCTACAGAAACCCAAAAATCTTCATTTCTCTTCTCTATTTCTCCCAAAATCGAGCTCACACCCTCTTTCTCAATTTTCGGCCACCTTCGACCACTATTTGCAACGCCATTTTATGGGTTATATTCCTCTTCTCATTATCTTTCAGATCTACTATTTTTTTTAAGGAAATACTCAAATTTTTTACACTCATTTTTTCACTTATTCTCCCTTACAAAACATCATTTTCTTCTTCATTTAGTCACTTCATAACATTTTTGTAAGTATTTCTATTAATTTTACAACTTATTATTGAGTTTGTTTTATTTTTTGTATAAATTTTTTATTTATGTATGTTTGTTATTTTGCTTGTTATTATATGTTTGACTTATTTTCTGTGAAAATAATATCTAAATATTGTGGGTTTGAGGGATTATATATATTTACCGTGCATGGATAAATTTATTTATATATAAATAATTTTATTTTATTAAGTAAAAGTAATACATTTGTAAAATGATTAAAATGGTAATTGTTTTGTATTATGTATGTTTTGATATATATTCTAATAATTAGGAAATTTATATATAATAATACTTGAAATATATTTATTGGATATATAATTAATTAATATGTTTAATTAATGTCATTAATAGAAAATGGACAAATCTTGGATGTTAAAGTGTAGAATTGAGTAAGACTATATTTCTGGAATTGAAAGTTTAATAGAATTTGCTTGTAGAAATAGTAATACTTGAGCTAGTATGATTCGATGTCCATGTGTTAAATGTAAAAATGAGCGATTTCATGAATTTAATGAGTTTAAGTATCACCTTATCTGTAATGGTATTCTTTTGAGCTACAAATATTGGTATTATCATGGAGGAAATATTGATATTACTCATGAGGAAAAGATAAATAAGAATGTGAGTGAATTACATACATATTATCATAATATACAGACAGAAAATATGTTTCATGGTGTTGAAGATGAATTACGCGAGGATGATCCCAAAACCTTTAAAAACTTATAGAAGATGCCGAAAAATCGTTGTATCCAAAATGAAAAAAATACATTAAAATGTTGGGATTGATTCATTTGTACAATGTGAAGACAAAATATGATTTTTCTGACAAGGGATTCACAAAATTACTAAATCTACTAGTCGATATGTTTCTTGAGGGTATTAAATTGTCATCTTCAATGTATGAAGTGAAGAAATCTCTTAGTTGATTTGGCATGAAATATCATAAGATTCACGCTTGTCTAAATGATTGCATTCTTTATAGAAAAGAATACGAGACATTAGATGATTGTCCGATGTGTAAAGAATCGAGATGGAAGCATGGTACAAATGAGACAACACATAAGAAAGGCTTGCCTGCAAAGGTTCTTTGGTACTTTCCTCTGATTCCTCGCTTTCAAAGGTTATTTAATAGTAAATATACATCAAAGATGTTGACTTGGCATTTAGATAATCTATCTGATGATGGGGTGCTACGTTATCCTTGTGATTCTCCAATTGGAAAGTAATAGATAATTTATCTCCTCAATTTTCATCTGATCCACGCAATCTTCGTCTTGCCATTGCTACTGATGGAATTAATCCACATAGTTCCCTTAGTAGTAGATATAGTTGTTGGCCAGTAATTATGGTAACACACAACCTTCCTCCCTGGTTATGTATGAAAAGAAAATTCATGATGTTAACATTATTGATCTCAGGATCGAAACAACCTAGTGTTGATATTGATGTATGTTTGCAACCTCTGATAGATGATTTAAAGACGTTGTGGAATGATGGTGTAAATGTTTACGATGCACATAAAGAAGAACACTTTAACTCAAAAGGAGTCCTTTTATGCACAATTAATGATTTTCCTGCCTATGGAAACTTATCAGGACATGCAACAAAAAGGTTACAAAGGATGCCCTATATGTAGTGATGGAACTTCTGCAACTTATCTTGTTCACGGACGAAAGATGTCTTATAGAAGACATAGAAGATTTGTGCCATCTGGACACAAGTTTAGATACCAAAAGAAACCGTTCGATGGTGAAGAAGATCATGATCATACAACTCGACCTTTGCGAGATGTTGAGATATTAAGGCAATTGAATGGTATGACATTCAAACGATATAGAAAGATGAAAAAAAATCACTAAGGTAGGGAAATGAAATAGGTCAACTAATAAAATGGGTGAAAATGAAAAAGAGTTTGAACTGACTTACCATGGTTATTGGAAAAAAATCAATATTTTGGGAATTACCTTATTAGAAAGACCTACACATTCGTCACAGCTTAGATGTCATGCACATTGAGAAAAATGTATGTGAGAGCTTGATTAGTACTTTACTTAATATACCTGGAAAAATGATGGAATTAAAGCAAGATTGGATTTAAAGAAACTAGGCATACGACCTGAATTGGAACCAAGGGTGAAAAATGATAGGAATCAAACATACTTACCACCAGCATCATATATAATGTCAATAAAAGAGAAGAATGTATTTTGTAAATGTTTGGAGGGTGTGAAAGTTCCTGATGGTTACTCATCCAACTTAAGAAATTTTGTGTCTATCACCGATAAGAAACTGTATGGATTGAAATCATATGAATGTCATATCTTAATGCAAGAGTTATTATCAGTTTCTATTAGATCAATTCTTCCAAAAATGTTCGATTATCAATAATTTGGCTTTGTTCATTCTTCAATACAATATGCAAGAAATCTATATCAATTGGAGAGTTAGATTCTTTATAGAAAGATGTTGTAGAGACTTTGTGTCTAATTGAAAAATATTTTCCTCCTTTCTTCGATATAATGATTCACTTGTGTGTTCATTTAGTTTGAGAGGTTCAATTGTGTAGTCCTACTTACTTAAGGTAGATGTATCCTTTTGAGATATATATGCAAGTCCTTAAAGGATATGTAAATAATAGAAATCAACCTGAAGGATGTATGGTGGAATGCTACATTGTTGAAGAGGCCATTGATTTTTGTTTTGAATACTTTAGTGGTTGCACTAAAATTGGGAATCCTATGCACAAGTTGTTCTTAGAATGTCACATGATTCAAGTAGGTAACCTTGTGCTTGGTGGAAGTAAGAAATTGTTTATTGATCACACTCGATGGGAAAAAGCACATTGAATTATTTTGGTAAATAATAATGAGACACAACCGTACATAGAGTAAGTGATATTCAACCTTTCCATTTATGCAAAAATAATTTTTTATTTAACTATTAATGATGATATATAACTTCATATATATTTAATAACTTTACAGGATGTATTTAAACTTATTGAAGATCAATTCTCGTTATAAAATAAAAGGAGGAGAAAAATGGTTGTATGATGAACATAAGCGAAAGCTTATTAATTGGTTTCGCAACCATGTAAGTGTCACAAATTAGGTTGTAGATCGTATACATATATTCCTTAATTTATATTTCTTCATTGTTTGTAGATATTTCATGGATCCTCGAACAATAGAGCTTGTAGATCCGAATGATCCATTGGGGTATTTGAAAAGAAGGGGTTGGACGAATATACATGATGCTCCACTTAACCCAGATGGTAGAATACCTGTTCTATTTGATGTTACTGGTAATCCAATAGGGGAAAATGGCCAACAATTGAAATCCTCTATTGGTCGACTTGCAAAGTCCAGTATACCAATCAATATAAATGATTGGTCTCAGGATGACGATGTAGAAAAGTTCAAAATATGGATAATCATTTGTGTAAGTCTCTTATATTTTATAATCAATTACATATATTATATCTTTTTTGTATTATATCTAATCTTTTTGTAATGTGTTTTTACAGAATCGTTACAAAGTCGATGAGAGTTGGAAACTTAAGTGTTATAAGATTGCAAATAAGGTATGGAAGGAATACAAGACTTTCATATTGGCAAGAAATTGTGTGTTTCCATATTTGGAACCACTTGATGAGGTAGAGGTTTACAAAATCCCTGAAGGACACCCATGGATTACACCTCAAGTTTGGAAAGACTTTATGAAATATAGACGTTCAGATGAATTTCAAATTATTAGGGAAGAACATCATAATATACAAATGCATAACATTCTTTCTAACCATACTGGGAGGTCTTCAATTCCTGAAGTTAGATATAGAATGGTATTATTAATTTGTCTTAATTTATAAATATTTTTATATTTATTTTCCTCAATTTAATTTCATGTCATTGTTAATAATTTTTTCATAATTTATGTAGGAAGTTGAATTGGGTAGACCTGTTACCCAAACTGAATTGTACATAGAAACAAAGACTCCCAAAATGAAGAATTCAAAACCGATGACTAAACGAAGAGAAGAACAACTAAATAAGTTGGTTAGTAATTTTGGTTGATAAAAAGTCTTAATGATTGTTAATAATTGATGTAATAATGAATGATATGTTTGTGTGCTTTATTATTTGTAAAAAGCTATTCAAGAAAAAATATCTAGGGGTGAAATAATCGAAGAGCCTGAGAGAGATGCTTTATATCATGCATTCGGATGCGAGCATCCTAGTCGTGTTAGGGGAGGTAGCCAATATGATGGTTATATGGAGTATTTTAACATTCTAAAACAAAAGCCTCATACGGTAAGTAAGGAAAAGTACACTAAAATTGAAGAAGAACTCAACTCTTTTAAGGCTTTAGTGTTAAGTGAGATTGTCATTCTAAAAGAATATCAATCATAACACATGTCAGGCATGACATCATTCTATAACCAGGGCATGCCATATTGGCCAAGCATGCAACCATCCATGCTAGGCATGTCACCATCCATGATATGCAGGCCACCATCCATGCCAGGCATACCGCCTATGCAATCTCATTGCGCTCAAACTACATCCAGTTTGGGATATAGTCATCCTATTGGTCCTCCCTATATGCCAGGAATGCATATGCAATCAAGTAGTGGTTCATTTTCTCCAATGCAATCTGTGCATTCTTACCATCAATCAAACCATGATGAACATTTTAGTGAGAATGTACATCCAATAGCTACCCCATATGAGAGTCCTCCTCTATTTGATGAATCATATGTGGTAAGATTTTAATTTCTGGTGTATATAATCTATTATTTTTAAATTCTTATTATATGTTTTATTTTTTATATATTTTTTACAAAATATGAAATGTTTGTTGAAACATCCTTCGTCAACGGACTTTGTTGCTATTGGAACGGTAAAGCAATTGAGCGATAATCGAATGATTCATAGTCAATATTTTCCTAATCATTGGCGAATAGTAATTGATCAATCATTGATTCATAATTGATCAATCCATACGTTTAAGGGCATTAAAACTCACACAAGCCAAGTAAGAAATCGGAGTTACACTTGATTTCATATTTAGAGCTCATTATAGCATTAAAAATACTAGTAGAGATTCCAGATAATTTCATATTTATAGATAAATGATTAATAAAGTGCTAATATGAGTTCGTCGAAGGGTTATATCACTCGGATGTCGTTGTGGTAATCTCTTTTTAATGGTAATATTTATAATGATTTAATTTCTCCATTCGTAAGACTATGAAGTTTAGACTGCTTTTTTGATGGATGTTTACGTGCTCATGTATATAGGGGAATGAACTGTTATATGGATCAGTTATTTTTTGTCTAGTTTCCTTGTCATAATGCTGGTGATTCTAAGTCAACCAAGCTTGCTCGCACAATCCAATTACACTTTGACGACATTATTTATTTGTAATTTAAGTTAACTTATTGTATATACACTATTTGTTTTTGTAATAAATTTAATTATCAAGTAATTAATTATATTTAAATTTTTAATTATTTGTATTATTATTTATATTTTAGTTTTTTATGCTATATATATTGAATATTGAATACGAAAAATGAGAATAAAAATAAAAAAATCATAAAATGTAAAGTTGGTTGACCGAGTGAATCGACTTTACATTTTAAGTCACTCAATTTAAATTTGGTTCAACAAATCGACTTTAATACCCATTTTTGTAGTAGTGAAAGAAAGAAAAAGAAGGCTATTAATAAATGTATTATGGGTTGATTGTCATATGGATGTTTACGTTGAGTGTATCGTTTGATTTTTCTAAACTATTTGGTTCCAAAAATCCTACCTTGCCATACAACTAGCCATCACTTCGCCAAACATTCCATCAAAGGGGGTTGCTGAAATATGCAACAAGGTATCCCATTTTCTATATATAGAACTCACTAGTGCCTACTTTCTTCGCACTTAAAATATTTTCATTCTCTTCTTACTTTACTGGTATATCTAGTCTTCTAGTTTTTAACAAATATAGCCCCAAAGCATACCAGAAGTAGTAAGAAATCAAAGCAACCTAAGTCTACCAATCTTTCTAAAAGTGCACCCATTCTTGTAGAGCGTCCTATCAATATTCATGATTTTTTTCTAAAATTAAGAAAATGTTTGCTTACTTTTCATGGCTTTCACTCTGCTTTTTAAATCATTCCTATAATGAAGATTTTTTAGGGAATTTTATGATGCCTTTCCTCACGTTTTTACTACTGATTTCTCTACCTTTTTGTCCTTAAAAGACATAGACTTACCTTCTCCCAAGATGATATTTGTAGTTTCTTATCTCTTATTGATGTTCAGTTTCTAAAATTTCATGTTATCTCGTTTGAATTTAAAAATATTAATTCCTCTTACCCCTTTGAATTTAATAATGTGAATGCTCACAACACTATTGAGACGAAAAACTAGTTGGTTGGGCTTAACCATATGTATGTTGGTAATGCCCTTGTTTTTAACCCTTCTACCTCTGTTCATTCTCTTAATATTATTATAATTGTTGTTATTCATCCTTGTTCACATCTTTATACTATCACTTCATGTCGAGGACACTTCCTCTGTGCTATTCTATGTGGAAATGATATAGATATCGTTGGTATAATCTATAGAACTATCATTTTTGTACTATTTCTCTACCCTTTTTTGCACTTTACTATCCCTCTTTGATTTTTAGGTGAGGTTCTAATATATATTATAACATTTCTTTCTATTATTTGAGTAGGTAGGTTCTTTCTTACATTGTTCTTTCTACTAGTCGTGAGCCTCGGTGTTCATCTACTACCCTTTCTTCCCCTTCTTCCATGAACATTACTTAGTCCATGTGTTATGCATTCATTCCAGCTTCTTCTACTCCGTCTACCCTCGTCCCTCTCAATGAAGAATCTTCTACTCTTTTGAGAAATGTTTTTCAAGAGTTGAAACTTTTTAACTAAAACGTCATGGATATGCATCATTTTAAAGCTTTTGCTCAAGGTGTTGCAACTTCTTATCATTCTATTATATCATCTTTTCATAGTTCACCCATTTCTTTTACCTTATTTAGACCACGTCTTCCCCCAGCCAAACTCTTTGCTCTGGTGTTTCTTACCTTGGGTCAATGTTCAATATGTTTTCTATGTATGATGGAAATGAGTTGATGTTTCCTTTGAAACTGACCATTCATTTGAACAATTTACTAATAACGTTCTCGATCCACAAACTACTGGACCACTTCCTACTACCTATTACGATGCTGGACAATTTTCTCGCAGTGGTGCTCAAAGGAATGATAATGTTCGAGAGGGAAATAAAGAGTGTTGATTTCCCTTATAACTTTTTTACTTTCATTTATTTCATATGCTTTTGTTTATTTATGAACTTTTCTTTATAAAATAAAGTTTATTTAATAAATATGAGTGTGATATTACTTATTAATCTATGCTTGAGTTTCATTAGTCTTAATTCTATCTACAATGTTGCATTTTTATCAAAATTATTGTATATTTGTATGTCTTATCTTCCATCATATAAAGGTGCTACTTTGACTTTCTGTGTCAAAAAAGGGGGAGAAGTTTTTGTGCATAACTAAGTGGTTTTACCATGTTATGTGTTGCATGGGTGGTGAGTGTAAGATTGAACTGCATCTATATACCTAACTTGAATACACTTAGAAGGAGTGTGGCATTAAGTTAGAGGGATTTGTGTACTTTTCTTGTGTTGTTTACCTGTGTAAGGGTGATACAATAGTATGTGGTTAAACTATGTTCAGCTACATATTGTTTCTGCATGGTACATTTATAGGGTTTGTATTTGTTTCATGTATGCAGGTTATAGGTGTAGATTGAAGTCTTCAAGCTTTATGTGTGTTATGTGCAGTAGTGTTGAGACCATCACATTTCAAAATGGATGAGTTGATACATAAAGATGAATGGAGCATACAAGGTGGATGCACTTAATATAGGTATGTCTTTCGGGTTTAGGTGTGTGTAGATGTTTTATTCATAAGAACAAACATCTTTAGGTATCTTTATAATCATCTTATGACAAATGTGAGTATATATTTATTTTGTGTAGTGTTTTAACACAGAAAACCAAAAAGGGAGAATGTAAGTCATGTTATACTCTATTTTTATGAGTTGGTTTCTCTTGTACAAAACACAATGTTTGTTTATTTTTACTAAGTTTTTTGTCTTCTTTTGTGTAAGATTTATTACTATAGATCAGTAATGTATATACATATAGTTAGGAACACTATGATAAAAAGCATGTTTTCATACACTATGAGGTTGATTGTTTTTAGTATGCTTGTTAGGTCGAGAGTAGTGGTTTTTGGTTCGTTTTCGGTCTAGGTATTCATTGATTTTACTCAACACTTTTGGAAATGAAAAATATTTTTTTTAGTGATTTACCACCAACCACGCCACTACTCTTGCCACCACGTTTGGTGAGGTGGCTGGCTGAGACTCTATAAATATCTCTCACTTCTCTCAACTCTTTACCCGTGTTGTTAGTGTCAAAACTCTGTCAAAATTCACATTGAGATTTATATCTATCTTCGAAATCATTTTGGAGAGTTTACAATTGAATGTGGGTCGTTTAGTGAGTTTAGTTATCAAATCATAGTCTATATACATATGTATGTGACTTAATTGTGTATCTTTTGTACAAGATTTGAGATCTGTGGAAGACAGTGTGTGCTTTGGTACCTTGAGATTTAGTATAATCATCAAGGTTTCTCAATCTATAGATATTTCATATTACTAATATGTGGCTACTGATCACACCATATTGAATGGTGTTGGTTATGGAGGATAGCCAAGTTCGTGTGTTGAATCAAATCATTGTAGAAGCAGTAAGTAAGAACAACAATAAGTAGTTGAGATAAAGGTCTAGATAATAATGATTTTATTTTTTCAGAGTTGTAATTGTTTCATTAATTAGTAAATGATTTGATGTTGAGTAGTTGCCTTAAGAAATTCGAGAATGTTACCACATAGATACGGTCTATATGTGGATTTATCTCATTACATCACTTATTATGCATGATTTTTTGTTGTGTTAGTACAATTAGAATTTAAGGTGCATATGTTACAACATAATGTAGCTTAAACTCTCCTTAAAAAGCTTTAACTATTTTCCTGCTTTTGTTGATTATATGATATATGTTGTGAAAATTTATCTGTTAATATTATATTTTCTATGCTTATACTACATTATCTATTTAAATGTATTATTTTCTATTTGTACGTGATATGGTTGAGTCGTTAAAAAGTCTATATCTCTTTACCTTGGTGTTATACCAAATCGTACACTCTTTCAATATAAATTAATTAACAATACTTATCATATTCATTTTTTATACGTATATATACTTTTGAAAGCTTAAAAAATAAATTTGTCTAGAATATACTGTAAAAATAAAAAATAAAAAAATGACATTTGATGTATACCGTAGTATTTTATCTATTCAGAACTAAATATGCATATTCTATAAGGTGTGTCGTCTTTAAGAAGCAATTATACTATTTTTTAAATGTGAATATAAATGAAATATTATTCAAGATTAGAAAAAAATATTAATCATATCATATTTGTGAGACTTATTTTATGTTTTGACACTACAAATCAACCCTATAAACTCTTTTGTATACCATGAAGATTGAGATTTGTATTTCTTATTTAATATCATATATCAAGATTATTTTAAAAACTAAATAATTTATTTATTTTTTAAATAATATTAATTCATGTCCTAACATAAAAAATATCAAACTTAAATTTATAAATAATTTGCATTCTTATAAAAATATTACAATTAATCTTATGAAAAAACACTAAAACCCGTAGCCCAATTAGGCCCAAAACCAAAGATTTAATAGCAGATAATAGGGGTGTCCATGGTCCGGTTTTGCCTAAAAAAATTTTAACCAAACTGGACCGTTCATATAGTTGAAACCGGATCGGACCGGACCATTCGGCTATCTAAAATGTTATAACCGAACGGTTTGGTCCAGTTTGGTTAACAGTTTTGAAAGGTTTTTAACAATTAATAATAAATAAATATGATTCAGTTTAATATGATATAATTTAATAGGATGCAATCAAATATAATGCTCATTTATAATTATACATAGATAGATATTATTGTTAAATACATAAATAAGATGTTATCAAAATCTAAAATAAAAAAAAGATTAGACATGAAGAAATGAATTCCAAATATCTCATTTACAAAGAATTCTTAAACATATACAAACATCAAAACTCACAATCAACAACAATACATCATTAAATAATAATATTTAAAACTTACCCATTATTAATCATCAACGATCATTGTAGTGTCTTTAATGAACTTTACAATCAAACAAAATCAACATCTTCATAAATGTCTAGGTCATCAATGTATTACGGTAAGGACATTGTCATTATTAATGGAAGAAACGAAACCAATTTTGACTACATACTAATGTCTACCATTTTAGGATTCAAAGAACTCACTAAATGGATCAAGAATCTTCTCTTGTGCTAAAGGCGATCGATGCAACAGTTGAAACTTGAATTGCTAACACATCACGTGCAATGAGAGAGATGATAGGAAACCTAAAAGAATTTGCCCTCCACCATTTTAAGAAACTTCAACTTTCTTGCTTCCTCAGATGAAGGAATCATTCCTATTACATCTTGTGATTGAGTCACATTAGATTGAAAATCTTTTCCATGCACTAACATATAGTAAGCTTTTAAACAGATCCATAAAAGTATTTTTGACATTATCTCTCAATTTTTGAACAATTTCTAAATCATAAATCTCTTCAAATAAGAATTCTAAATACTCTAATTTGTACCTTGGATCAAGTACAAATGCAACATACAATATCTTATTAGTCTTGTCTACATTTTCCCAATACTTCTCAAATTTTGTTTTCATGCTAATAGCCATATTTTTCAACAAGTCATCAGAACCACACCATGTAAGTATTTGAGATTGAATGTTATGTAGTTCTGTAAAATATAAATTTGAAGTGGTGCATAAAGATGCACTGAATGCTAAAGTAGAGTCATAAAAAGTTTTCAAAAACTTGACAAAAACACTAGCATTCTTCCAATCATCTAATGTTGGCGACCCAATATTCGATCGCTCCTCATGAAAATAAGAAATAAAGTTTGTTCCTTCCTCTTCTTCAAGATGATCAAATGCTTTTTGAAAATCTAAAGAAGATTTTAACATTAGATATGTGGAGTTCCATCTTGTAGGCACATCTAGCACGACACTTCCTTTGGACTCAATATTTTTTCTTTAATAGAACACATTTTAAACTTTTGTAATCTCAAAGGAGAGGATCTAACATATCTCATAGTACAATGAATACTCATAATAGTACTATGAATATCTTTAAGTCCTTCTCTTACAATCAAATTCAAAATGTGAGCACAACATCGCACATGAAAGAACTCTCCACTCATAACAAGTCCATCATTCCATTTTTTTAGCTTCCTTTTCAAGTATGACACAGCAGTATCATTTGAGGAAGCATTATCAAGTGTTATGGTGAATACCTTACATATACCTCAATCACACAAACTTTGTTCTATCACTCTCCCAATTGTATCACCTTTATGATTCTCAACTTGACAAAATTTTATAATTCTCTTTTGTAATTTCCAATCTTTGTCAATATAACGAGTGGTTAGACAAATATAATTAATATTTTGAATTGAAGTCCAACAATCACTAGTAAGACAAACTCTTTTCTTTTCACTTATGAAAAAGTTCTTCAAACTTTTTTTCTCATCTAAATAAAGTTGAAACACTTGTCTCTAGAAATTGTTTTGCGAGATGGCACACGTGAAACTTAGGACAAATTTCGGATATAAAATCTTTAAATCCCTCACCCTTTCAACAAACCTAAAAGACAATTCATCAATAATAATCATTTTTGCCAAAACAACTCACACGTTTTGCATCAAATAATCTGATAACTAATTTATGAGTTGTCTATCCTCTTTTTTGTGTTTGAAAACTTAACATCTTTTGTCCTTTATCTACTTCTTTAGGAATCTTCTACATAAATTTTTGAAGTGATGTATCATTGAAGTAGTTCCATTCCTTGTGGGATGAGCATCATAACTTTTTTACAATAATGACATGTAGCTCTCAGGATTTTCCACATCATAGGGTAAAATATATGAAAAATGATTCCATATTTCGACCTAAAATTTTTTGGTTTCTTCATATCTCGGATTCATTATCGGGGTGAACATTACTTACTTCTATTCCCTTTTTGAAGATGAGTCATTTAAATTCTATGGTGGATTTTCCATTTCATTCAGATGAATTTCAGGTTCAATGTCTTCAATCATAGACATAGTAAAGTATGTAAATTGACTTGGTCCAATAAACTCATGTACATCATCATCTATATATAGAATATAGATTAGTACATATTCTTAATATATTAAAATATTATTTTTTGTACTTAATCAAAAATCATTTCAAAACTAACATAATATCAGTCACCAAAGTGTAACATTCTAGCATAGGACAACAATCTAAGACATTACCTTGAATTTGATGGCTTCACAAAATGTTTGGTGCCACTACATTACAAAGATGGTAATTTTGTACAATTGAATGCTAATAAAAACTATTTTTTATTATTTATTAACTTTGTGGATTAGTTACATTTAAAATATAATTATCTGTAAAATATTTAGTTTATATTGCATTACTGCGTATATGATATCAGGCGTTAATGAATTAATAATACAGTTTGATATTCAGAAACTTTATGCAATCTATAACAATATTAATTTAAACATTGTTTATGTACATTTTAAAAATTAAGAACTAATATGATTTAATAAGAACCTATAAAACAAAAAACACCACAATTTATGTACATTTTATGACAAAAATACAGCTTATATATAAATCATATATAAAAATTTTTATTAACAAATCATGTTAATAAAAAAACATTTAATTGTAAAGATCAATGTATTCTATGAACTGTGATTATACTAAGGCAATTTGTAAAGATCAGATTTTAGACTAACAAAAAAATGACATATCATTCAAATTTTAGAGTTCAGACTAACAAAAAAACGACATATCATTCAGATTTCAGAGTTCAGACTTCAGACTTACCATTCAGTTTATTCAGGAAAAAACTACTACCGGGACTACCGATGCGTGAATTTGAGCTCCAAGTTTAATTAACTTTCTAGATCAAACAAATACGATAACAATTTGATGGGAATTGGAATAAGATCCAACGAGCAAAAATAACTCTACCTTCTAACGAAGATCATGATGGGTATAAGAAAGGTGGAATGCATCGATGATTATAATTAGCTTAAGCGAAAAATGAGTTATGTAGATGTACATATTCTTGATGACATAGATTTTTTATTCTCGGGGTAGACACGTACCTCTTGAAATTCATAATGATCAAACATTAATAAAATAAACTATATATATTTAATCTATAAAGAGAACTTAATCAAAATAATTAAGCTTTAAAAGAGGAGCAACATACGAACAATTTAGCGAAGTTATAAGTTTTAACGGTATTAATTAGTTTCCACTTTCCACCATTTAAAAAAAATGAACTCTGTGAGAAAAATTGTTCAAACTTGAGTTCTGATTCGAAGAATCTTGAGACTAACAAAAAATGACATATCATTGATTTTAGAATTCGAGACTTGACTTACCATTCGGTTTAATCGGGAAAAACTACTGCGGACTACCAATACATGAATTTGAGCTCCCGAGTTTAATTAACTTTCTAGATCAAACAAATACGATAATAATTTGATGGGAATTGGAATAAGATCAACCAGGTAAAAAATAACTATGCCTTCTAACGAGGAAGATCATGATGGGTATAAGAAAGGTGGAATGCATCACGATGATTATAATTAGCAAAGCCCAGAAAAATGAGTTATGTAGATGTACATATTCTTGATGACATAGATTTTTCATTCTCGGGGGTAGACCTGTACCTCTTGAAATTCATAATGATCAAACATTAATAAAATAAACTATATATATTTAATCTATAAAGAGAACTTAATCAAAATAATTAAGCTTTAAAAGATGGGAACATACGAACAATTTAACTGAAGTTATAAGTTCTAACAATATTAATTAGTTTCCATTTTCCACCATTTAAAAAAAATGAACTCTGTGAGAAAAAATTGTTCAAACTTCAGAGTTCACAGTTCAAAGTCTTCAGGCTAACAAAAAAATGACACACCATTCAGATTTCAGACTTCAGACTTCAGACTAACAAAAAAATGACATACTATTCAGATTTAAGAGTTCAGACTAACAAAAAAATGACTTACCATTCAGATTTCAGACTAACAAAAAAACGATATACCATTCAGATTTTAGAGTTTAAACTTCAGACTAACAAAAAAACGACATACCATTCAGATTTTAGAGTTCAGACTTCAGACTTCAGACTTACCATTCAGTTTATTCAGGAAAAAACTACTACCAGTACTCCAATAGTATTAGACCACATACCTATTTCGTGATTTTTGTCCATTGTTGTCATGACACGACGCGACGCGAGGAGAGGTGGTTAGTTGTTGGTGGAGACGGCGAGAGATGTGTGGCGAGTTGATGTAGCTAACGTGTGGAACAATGGAACAATGGCTAGGCATTGGTGGAAACAACGAGAGGAACGGTGGTTAGGCTGGCGGTGGAATCAACCACGAGCGGTGGCTAGTTCTTGGTGGAAACATGACCAAACTCGAACGGCGAAGAAGAAGTGGCAGCGAGCGAGCGAAATGAAGCGAAATGAAGGCGGCCTGAAGAAATGAGGCGATTTCTAGGGTTAGGGTTAAGCGTTAACGAGTTACGACTTAACCCTAAACTCGAAAACAAAATATATATATATACTAGGGTTTATAATATTTTAAATAATAAAAATTATTTATTTAATAAAATTGGTCCGGTCCGATCCGATCAGTTTATAATATTTTATAACCAGATCGGACCGTTTTAAAATCGATTTTATTTAATATGGATCGAATCGTTTCATTTACAAAATTGCTCGGTTCGGTCCGATTTGAACCGATTTTCGGTTTAAACCGACCCGACCCGGTTTTTGGCCACCCTTGGCAAATAGTACTCATAATTTTAAAACCATCCCATAGTTAAAAAGAAAGCTCCAAAAACTGAATGCAATTCCCGCCAAAAAGCGTGACGAATGACGATACACCCAAAACCAAAAGAGAGCTGTGCTGTCTCATTCCCAACACCCTTACGCACGAGAATCACATCTGATGATCTCACAGTGCACCACGTGTCAAAATAAGTCAGCACTAATTGCCACGTAACCAACCAACTCTCAACCCCTTTCTCTTGATCCCATCACACACGCTCTCCTCCGCTTTCCCAAATCATATGTTAAGCAGATTAAATTAAACGAGTTCCAGCTGTTATGTATCTTTCTTTCCATTTCTGCCCTTGAATTGTAGCCATAATCACATCTCATGACGGTTCTGGTGGAGTTTGCCCACAAACTATGGAGCTTCCTCTCGTTCGTGCTTTTCTTCTTATTGCTCTTCATAATTGGCCTCCTTAAAGGTCTGTACTCTGTACATATACATGTTAAAGCTCTATCTGATGTGACTTAGGATTGGTTTGCTTGTGCTTTTTTTAAAATGGTATTAGACATAAGTGATTTCACATATACTGATGTGACTTAAAATGTTTTTTCTTCTATAGTAGTTTCTATATTAAAATGTTTTCTTTTTTGGTTGTTTTTTCTTCTATATTAGTTTGTAACCTTTTAGCTCTTTCACAGTGTGTACCTTACGAATCAATTTAATCGGTTAAGCACGAAGATATTCTAATATACTAAATTCCAATTTCAGTAGAACTATGCTGAAAATATAACACATACCCAGATGGTGTTATTATGATGTTGTAGCTAGGGTTTGTGTGGGACTAAGATTTTGTTTTGCATTTAAAGAGTGTGTTTCTGTTATTTTTGTGATATGATCTCGTTTTATGGGTTTCATAGTTGGGTTCATGCATACTAGCATAAGGGGAACATGTTTAGATGTGCTTATTGCTAAAAGTAGTTTCAAGGGAGTGATTTCTTTTTATGAAGTAATTTGACTATAAGTGGTTTCATGAGTAGCACACAGGTGTTTGACATGAAATGAAATTGTTTGAATTAATTTTGAGTTATACTTTGGCAATTATTTTAGAAAATAGTAAGCATTAAAAGAATCAATATTGTTTCTCAAAGTTATCTTCTTCTTTTTTAATGAAAAAAGTTTCCTTTTTGAGATCACCAAATATCATTAGAAGTCAAATGCCATTAGAAGCTCTTTGCACTACATGAAATCATTATTTTTCTCTCCTAAGGAAAAAATAAAGAAATAAATAAAAAAAAGAAGAAGAAGAAGAAGAAGAAGTTCCAAATGGATCCTATTATAATACAAATTGACCTTTTTAAGTTAGAATTTAAATTTGAATGTTTGAACCAACTAAACTGAATGGCTATTTGACATCCACTATCAGATTCTTCTTAAATTTCTTTATATGCACGTGTTTTTAATTGTTTTCTTTTATATATTATAGTGTTTGTTCCTTGGTATCAATAAGCATTTATATGTAGGAAAATTATTCATTATTTTTGGAGTATTGTTCATATGGTACTTCATGTCGATCAAATACAAAATAAGTGTAAATATTTTCTTTAAAAATCCAACTTTTTTCCTACTTTCTCAAATAATATAATAATTTGATTGGCATAGAGTATCACAGAGAAGGATGTGCTAATTGTTGGACATCTAGAGTCATTAAGGTTGATGGATTTGTAACGTTTGTTAACAACGGTATTGTCTTTTTATGCAGCCATAATAATAGGTCCTATTGCAGTAGCAATCATTCTCCTTGGAAATTCATCTATCATAATCGGGCTTTGGACTGCACATTTTTTGTGGACTTACTACTGTGTTGCAAAGTATGTTGCTACTCATCCACCAATTTTCTAATTGTCATTTCAAATATTTTTTGTGCCTCTCTGGTTCCACCTCTCAATGGTCTTATTTTTGGTTTCAGAAGCAAGAAGCTTGGGTTGGTTCTGAAGATTCTAGTATTAGTATCATTGCCTGTGCCTCTTATTCTATGGCCAGTCTTTGGAATTATTGGAAGTTTGTTAGGTGGAGTTGGATATGGGTTTTTCACTCCTCTTGCTGCAACACTTACGGCGACTGGCATGAACATCATTGATAAATTATACCATTGCTTGATTGTATGTTACCCTCTGCCTTTTACTTGCTCATTTAAGCATTTATTATATAACTTGTGTTCTTCTTATGACTAATTGATCTCAAGTGATGTGACAAGGTTTTATTGGCTCTTTATGCCCTTCTCTTGTATGATTCAGTACGTGATTTGACTTGCTTCTTTAAGTATTTACTAGCATTCTGTACTTGTGTTGCATGTGTGTAAAAATTCTTAGAAATAACTCAATTGTAAAAAGATAAGTAAATGAAAATTAGAAGCAAGAAACAATAAATATACTTAATCTAAAACAATAATATGAAAACTATTGAACTACATTGAACAAGGATAGATAGGAAAAACAATTAAAAGAAATCCAAAACATTTAGCCCTATAAAAGATTTAAAAAACCTATGAAGTTTGAAGAGAAGATTGAAGTTAATGAGGAGGAAAAGTATGTACTGGAAACAAGAAAAACGGTCTGTTACAAGGAGATAAAAATTCATACAAATCCATGTATAACCAACTCCAAGCCCCTTAAATGATACACATGATAAAATAAATGAATATATTGTTAGTTTTTTTACTTGTATTTGAGAAAAGTAATTGAAAATCGAAAATTAACATTATTAATAGTTATAAAATTTGAAGAGATTTTGTAACTTGAGAGAAATGAATGTTGTTAATGAAATGAGTAGTTAAGAACTACCTTATAAATAATTTTTTTTTTATTTATTGAGAAAATTGATGAAACCAAATATATTTTGAAGAGATAAGTATATTGGTATAAGTGTGTTGGAAGATAGACCAGGTTAAAATGGTTTAAGTATACACTTTCAAATAGGTTGTCCAAAGTCTTTTAGTAACATTATGAACTTAGAAAGCACTTACAAATATAATTTACAAATTCAAACTTGACTGGTTTGTATACGATAATAATTCTTCACGCAATCATATTTATATAGAATTCTAAACTCTTATAAGGTGTTCTTCACTAACTCACCACTAATTATATTCATTTTCCTTGTTATAAAATTTCTTGAAATTCAATAAAAACTTTGAATAATAATAATTAAAAAATTTCAATCTTAAATTATTAATTATATATATATATTTTGTTTTACCTACGTATTAAGTTATATGGTAAATTTTTTATTAAATTAATAATAATCTAAATTTTATTATTTTTTGAAAAAATAAAATAAAATAATTATAATTAAATAAGAAAATAAAATAAAATAAAAATAAATGCAGAAGATAAATAGTGAAGGCTAAAAAGCTTCTTTAAATGATGATAAATAATGGTAAATTAATTGATAGTTAATACTTCAAACATTAAACATATTGAAGTATATACAAATTAAAAGTATAAAAGATGAAGGTGGCATTTGGTTCACAGAATAAAAATCGAAATGGGAATGAGAATATGAATGGAATGAAAAAGAAACAGTTTTGTTTGGTTTGACTACTGGAATCAAAGAAATAATTAGTATTAAAATGTTTGGTTTACAATTTGAATGGAATGGAAAACACTATATATTACCTTAAAATTCCTATATTTAGTCAAATTTAAATAATATCATTTAATTATTATTGTTTCTTAAGACAAAATATATTATTGAAATCATTATTTTTCTAAATAATTATTACTTAAAAATAAAATATGTTATTAAAATTATTATTTTTTAAATAGGGATTTGGGTTTTTGGATTTAGGGATTTAAAGTTTAGGATTTAGGGTTTTGGGATTTGGAATTTGAGATTTAAGATTTAAGATTTAAGATTTATGATTTAGGGTATAGGGTGTAGGGTTTAGGGTTATATTTGCGGGTTAAGGTTTAGGATTAATTTTTTTTTTCTATATAAGGTTTTGGGATTTGGGATTTGGGGTTTAGAATTTATGGTTATATTTGTGGGTTAAGGTTTAGGGTTAAAATTATTATTTTTCTAAATAGGGTTTAGGGTTTTAGGATTTAGGATTTAGGATTTATGGTTTAGGGTTATACTTGTGGGTTAAGGTTTGGATTAAAATTATTATTTTTCTAAATAAGATTTATGGTTTAGAGTTTAGGATTTTGGGATTTGGGATTTAGGGTTTAGGATTTAGGCTTATATTTGTGGGTTAAGGTTTAGGATTAAAATTATTATTTTTCTAAATAGGATTTATGGTTTAGGGTTTAAGATTTTGAGATTTAGGATTTAGAGTTTTGGGATTTAGGGTTTAAGATTTAGGGCTTAGGGTTTAGGGTTTAGGATTTAGGATTTAGGACTTAGGGTTTTATGTTATATTTAGAGTTGGGGTAAAATTGGAAAAAAATTGAGATGAGAATAAAATTATGATTCCTTAAGGGAAGAATGAATTATGATTCTTTATTTTTTAGGAATTGATTTCATTCTATTCCCACTTTTTAGTCCAATCAAACATAAAATTAAAAGAAATCAATTTTGATTCTATTCCATTCTAGTCAACCAAACATGGGAAAAGTCTTCTACATACGAATAATGAGTGTAACTAAAATATTTATGTTGGAGAATGTCAAAAGTTTATATTATGTTTAATAGATATATAGTTGAATTATTACATCAGGAAATAGATAGATAATTGAACTATATCTCACCAAACAATTTTAAACATCACTTTTGGGGTTAAGATTGTCATTTTTATATAAAAATACAAACTTACTCCTTTATAATAATTATAAGAAATATTATAACTTGTATGTTTTCTCATAAGTAATGGAGATGTATCTCAAGATGTTTCAAGGTTTTATTAGCTCTTTTATGCCCTTCTCTTCTATCATTCAGTACGTGATTCTATTTAGAATGAATAGTAGTGTACCTTATGTGTTAGACTTGAAGTACACCCCCCAAATTGATTTGACTTGCTTATTATTGTATACCAGGACGGTTGTTGGTCTACGATAAAATCAAGCTGCATAGTGGTGGTAGATTTTACCGATTTTTGCTTTCACTCTTATTTCTCCTATATGGATGAACTAATTGAGACAATACCTTCAGATGAGAAACCTATGGACATAAAGTAAGACACTTTTGTTTATTTTTTAAGAACTTTCTCTAATTTTTGTCAATACTCACAAGAAGAATCAAATAATTTGGACAAATGGTTTGTCCGTTTTCGTTGCTAGATTGTCAAGATTGCCAAGTTGTTTGTTAGCATGTGTGATTGGTATTCCAGTGGATGTGCTTCTGATTACTGTTGTTGCTCTGTGGAAAAGCCCATTCATGCTCTTCAAAGGGTGGAAGAGATTTTTAGAGGACTTGGTTGACAGAGAAGGCCCATTCTCGGAGACTCTGTGTGTTCCATTTGCCGGTCTTGTCATTATCTTATGGCCTATTGCTGTTGTAGGAGCTGTGATAGCTTCTTTACTCTCCAGCTTTGTACTAGGATTATATAGCGGAGTTGTTGTTCACCAGGTTAGTTGCCAATTATTATATTTTTCAACATTTGACTGAGTCTGTTTAGAGAGTTGGTTGGATAAGTTTTACAACTATTAAGTGGGATAAATTCTCAGGAAGGCTCTCTGTGGCTGGGATTTGCCTACATGATTTCAGTTGTTTCACTCTTTGAGGAATATGTGAATGATTTACTACACTTGGGAGAGGGATCCTACCTCCCAAGGTAAGTAATTGGATTCTTTTCTTTTTCGTGTATTCTCTTTCTTGCATATAGCAGCAATAATGTTCAAATATTATGAGATTTGATCATGTTCGTGCTTGCACTCTGAGCTCAACAGGAATAAATTTATTTGTGTCTATCACTTCTAAGTCTGAGGTATCTTTGTGACTGACATCCAGGCCAAGATACCGTAGAAACATAAAACCTAGCCATGTCAAGAAAAAGCCAGATGAACGTGGTAAAAGTGATTCACTAAATGGAAGAGATGGCTCTCGCAATTCTAAACTTGTCTCAGAAAATTCAAGAACAATGAAACTTGGTATTCAACAGTATAAGGCAGTGCAGGTAAGGACATAACAAAATATAACAATTTCTCAAATATTTGTATATCTACATGAAATTTCATTTCTCATATGTGCTTCAATGTCAGGTTTGGGACTGGCTATTCCAATCTTGCAAGGTGAATGGTAGTATACTCCTCCATGATGGTCTCGTAGACCTCAAAGACATTGAAGAATGCATTCTCAAGGGTAATTGCAAGAAGTTAGGTATCAAACTGCCCGCTTGGTGTATATTACATTGTCTTCTTACATCAGCAAAATCCAAGTCATCCGGATTGGTAATATGTATGTATCAATCTTTATTCGAATTTGTTGTTGGATAATGGACCCCTATAGATTAGTTTTTGCCCATATCATGATCATTACTCCATTTTGCTTTATTCTAAAGCTGATGATGTGGAGTTAACAAGGACAAATGGACCGAAGGATAATTTTTTTGAGTGGTTCATTGGACCCTTGTTTATCATAAAAGAGCAAATAAGGACACTGCAATTAAGCGAAAAAGAAGAAAATTGTCTGCGAAAACTGGTTATGAGATCCAAAAATGAAAAACCTGAGGATTGGGACGACACTTGTTTCTCGTCTAGTGATTATGTCAGAAGAGCTCAGTTACAAGCTATAATTAGAAGGTATAATTCTATTTTGTTTCTCTTATGTATTTTAGAGCATCTTGTTTTTCTCTATAAGATTCATAGGTCTTCTTTAGACATTTTAGATAGATGGTAGAGGTTAAACTGATAGGAAAAATTGGGCAATTCCCCTACTAGATTTATGGAGGAACAAAACAATAAATAAAGTATGGACAAGGAAATAACATTAAGAAGATTTTTACTTAGTTCACCCAAAAAATTAACTGGTTTACTCCATAAAGCTGCTGCAACTCTTTTTACTTATGGAAGATAATATTACAATGTATAATACAACACTTAACTCACACACCCAAAACCCAATACATCCAATAATATTTCTCACCTCTCTCACTCTAAAGCACATATGTTTTTTCTACTGGGTGCTATTTAATTGCCTCACACCTTGCACTATTTATAGAGGCTTAATTCATTATCGAAGTATCATGCATAAGACAAGCTACAACTACCATCATCTACCTCCTCTTCATTTTCTTTGGTAGTTGCCAAAATAATTGAGAATGGCTGTGGGTTGATCTTCTTGAGCTAGGTGCTGACATGCTCTAATTGTGGGCAGCTTTTACTTTTCCATTAAAGTGGCTACCGACCTTAACATAAACTGCAGCATTATGCACTAATATATCCTAAACTAGCATTCTTGATTACATACATAACATATACTTCTTTGTCAGATTGCAAGGTATTGTAGCTTCTATGTCTCGCATACCGACATTTAGACGTCGCTTCAGGAATTTGGTGAAGTTATTATATTTGGAAGCAGTGCAGACTACAGCATCAGATAATCGTATAGGAGGAATTCTAGAATCAAAAAATGACAGCAAAATCTTACTCCAAATTGAGGAGGGAGAAGAAAGAGAAAAATAATGACAAAGCAGAGATAAACACAAATGAAAACTGGGGTATGGTAGGAAATGTGAATGTGGTTTCTGTGTAATTATTTTATGGGTACAGGGTGCCTTTGGTCAAGTAAGGTCAGTGGAGCACATAAGTACCATTATAAAAAATAAAAATAAAAATTGGAAAAGAAGTCATGAGTCAATTTTAAGGGACAAAATGAGATTATACTAAATCCTAGTTGAGTCACACTAATCTCATTTTGTGCCTTAAAATTGAGTTACGTAAGACCTTACCAAACTCTTTTTTCTCATGTTTTTGATGAAACGGTCAAAATAAAAATTATATGCTCCACGAGGAAAGTATTAAGTGCTCCACCCGATAAGTAAGGGGGTAGTGGTGCCCTTCAATTTTATTTTTATTGCTTGTACCGTCTAACATAGCTTATTTGTGTTTAGAAAGGGCACTTCTGTATGAAGATATTTTTTTTTTTTAGTATGTAAGATTAGTGATCATTGCTCATTAATGAAACGACCTTTTATTTAGTTAGCCCATAAATATAGTTGGAATTTTGATGTTTATACTTGCCTTGTAAATCTTTTCCAATTATAATTAAAACGTTACTTTAAAGATATCAATGAATCTTGCGACTTTGGCGTGACATGAATCATGAAAAATGAGGTGTGTGTTAAGGAAAAAAAAACAGGTGGGTTTGTTAGATTTTATAAATAACGATGACTTCCTTGCTATTAGAATTACATTCCTATTTTTGTTATTGGATAGAAGCTACCAAAGACCTTAAAGGCCGTTTTGATATTGATTTTAACAGCTGTTTATGGTAACAGTATCTAAGTATATTTCCACATCCCTTCTGTTTCGGACGGCTTTCAATTTAAAACCTCTAGATTGAGATTTTCTCTCTGACATAACTAACTTTGTTGTTTCTTCTAGTTGTCTTGTTCAACAAAACCTCTTTCTTCATGTCAAGCACTTGTATTGTTGTCTCAACTCATACCTCCTCCTCCTTTGGTTCTTATTCTTCTACTCTATTTTCAAACCTCTTTGTTTAATTATCATTGTCAAAGATCTTTGTAAGACCTCTCATCTTAATTCTCTCATATTCATGAGGTAATAATACATTAAGTTTTTCATGATATAATATTTCAAACCTCAAAACCCATATATGTTTTTTTTTATAACCAAATTGAAAAAACAAAATTGACGAGTTTTTCTGCATGAAGTTTATTGAAATGTTGTTAGCTCTGTCTTTCACATAAAACCCAGAGAAGGGAATTTAAGAACAAAAAGATGTGGTCTTTGAATCGCTCTGTAAGAGCTCAATTATCGAATGAACCATCACCATTAGCAGAGAAAATAACAGAAGAACCTGTGACATGCAAAACAGCTCACAGCACAGCTACCTCTGTTTATATGGCAAACGTTTCGAGTCAATGGAGAAAAGTAACGGTGACATGGTGCAAAAATCTCATAAACCATTCTCTTAATATAATAGTTCATAGCATAGATGGTGAGATTAATTATAATTGTAAGATTGATCTAAAACCTTGGCATTTTTGGAGCAAAAAAGGGGACAAAGCCTTTGATATTGATGGATCTCATGTAGAAATATTTTGGGATTTTCGTTCTTCTAAATTTGGAAATAGCACAGAACCTCTATCAGATTTTTATGTTGCTCTGGTTTGTGATGAAGAGGTTGTGTTATTAATTGGGGATTATAAGAAAAAGGCTTATAAAAGAACAAAAGCAAGACCGGCTTTGGTTGATGCTGTTCTGTTTTATAAGAAAGAAAATGTGTTTGCTAAGAAAAGTTTCTCGACAAGAACAAGGTTTGATGAGAGGAGAAAAGAACATGATATTGTTGTAGAGAGTTCAACATCTGGGCCTAGGGATCCAGAAATGTGGATTAGTATAGATGGGATTGTGTTGATTCATGTTACGAATTTGCAGTGGAAATTTAGAGGGAATCAAAATGTGTTAGTTAATAAACAACCAGTTCAAGTGTTTTGGGATGTGCATGATTGGTTGTTTAATTGTACTGCGAATGGACGTGGGTTATTTATTTTTAAGCCTGGACCACCTGAATTGGAAGGTGACAAAGAAGATAGTATTCATATAGATGATGGTAGTACTTATTATTCAACTAGAAGTACTAACGGTCATCATGAATTTTGCTTCTTTCTATATGCTTGGAAGATCGAATGAGAGACAGAGTAACAATAAGATTAAGTTTGGTTATGTAATTAGTACACAATAATTATGATTTTAAGTTTGTAATTATTGTAAAGAATTTTTTTGGTTAACATTTAAGATTTGCGGATGGAGATTAACGTTGGTATGTGTCATAAATAAAGTTATTTTTACCATCAAAATAATTTATTAATGATAATTTTATAATAATGATATTAAAAATAAATATTTTATATATTTTTATTAAAATAATAATAAAATTAATTATAACAATATTATTATCATTGTTTAATATATATATATCTTTTAACAATAATATTCGGACTTTTTCCACATAAAAATTATGTTAAAATATAATTTTTGCATTAAAATTTATATAATTTTCACCGATTTTTTTTCTTAATTTTCATATTAATATAATCAATAGTACACTAAAAAATATTTTACTTCATATACAAAAATACGATATTTCTGCAATCAAATTATGTTTAAAAAAATATATATAAAAAGGCCTTAAAATTAACCATTTCTCTTATGCTTCTTAAATATTACTTTGAGGAATATAACTTAAACTTATATAAATTTAAATTTAAATTTATACTTATATTAATTGTAACACTTGATTAATTTTAAAAAATATTTATTTTTTAAATATTTTTACCAAATATTATTAACATAATTAAGGGACTTCCTACGTAATTCATTATATTCTCACATATTTTACTTTTTATGAAAATGTTAAAAAAATACTTATTAATGTTACTATAATTTATTGTTTTTTTATGAGGAATCGAGGACTTATTGATTTAATTATCTTCTCAGTTTGACTAAAAAGTGAATCAAAAATCAACAATAATCGTTGAGATTACTATTTATTTTAATATTAATATTATATGAGTAAGATATATAAGAGATGATTGGTAAACAAAAATTAGTTGTAAAATTCTTACTATCTTGATAAATCATCAAACTGCAAAAAGGGTTGATTTAGGGCCGAAATGTATTTTACTAACGGCAAATGCAAATGCAAATGAAAGGAGATTTGGAGAAGCACAACTGTTGGAAACATCCAAGCGAAAGTAGGAGGGAAGTTGGTTCAAAGATAGATAAGAAAAGAGATGAAGGTGGGATCAACGGTAGTGTTTCTTTTCAGGGACTCGGAGGGTTTTGGTGCAGCCATTGCAGAGGCTCTCCACCCTAACCCAAATCATTCCTCCTCTCTTTGTTCCCTGTAAATAACATCTATCTCTTTCTCTCTTTTTATTTTTTCTCTCATTAAATTAAGAATTAAGAAGCCAGGCTATCCTGAATTTCATGGGCAATTTTTCTTTTAGCATTTTTTTAATATTTAATATGTATTGATACAGAAAAGAACCATTTGGGAGCTTCATCCACTTTGTAGATCATCACGGTCTCTATCAGGTCCCTAATATCTTTTTTTATCCCTCTTTTAATTTTTAAATATAATTCTCGATGCACCAATATATATAGATATGGAGCAATCTTCGCGACTATTTTCTGATTGTTATGGAATGCTTGCATCCTCAATGTAATGAATTTGTATCAATAGGTAGATTCATCTATTCCATAGATTTTTGAGGTCACAATTAGTGGTTGAATCATTTGTTAACAGATTTTGCAAATTTTCACTGAGCCAAGCATAAATTGATTTCATTTTCATTTAACAGGACCAACTTTTAAGTACTGCAAAACCAATATTATAAATGATAGGCCATGATTTATTATTGACCCCTTTTGGAAATAAAATAGTCTCACCTCCGACCTTCCACATCAGAAACGTCAGATTGTATATTAAGGGCATGTGTTCATCAGGTGTGTGTGTGCGTGTATATATATATATGGAGAAAAGATATTGCTGGATAAGATTTTTTTTATTTCTGAATATTGTCTGCCAAATACAATGGCTTGGGCATTCTTCATGTGATATTAAGGATCTATAGGTAAAACTAATGTATTTGTCATACTATGATGAATTTTCTGAGCATTGAATGGCGAAGTTAGAATCATTTCAATTAAAGGGTTAATCATTCCTAGTTGTCACAAAGATGTGATCTTGTTTGCCCATGGAATCTTTAGGACGAAAAGTTGTCATACTTATTTATTGAATAACACTTGTGACATATAAGCAATATTTCAGGAAATGACCCTGTATTATATTACTATCTAGTTGGTGAAAGCATTTCATGGTTGTGAAAACATGAGTATCATTGCAATTTATGAGGATTGGATGTATAGCTTCTTTTAAATTTCTATATGTATTTGCAGGAAATTATGAATTCTCATACAGGTACTGCAATGGCTTTTCAAATTTTGACAGTAGTGGGAGCAAATAATCATTTAAATTACTTGTTTGGACATTTGATAATGAACATTATCTTCAAAGAGATAGAAGACCAGCAATAATTGCTTATGAAATATTTCAGCTGCTCTTGTGTACAGTTTTCCTTATTTTTGATACTTTGTTTTAAGGTCTCCTGCCTTAAGGCCTTTAATGATTGCGTGGTACATCCATGTTATTGCTCGAACATATGCTTTCTAACATGGAAAATAAAGATATAGTCATTCTAAATTTCTTCTTTATTCTCAGGTTTCAGTGTTGCTTATGCAAAATTATGAACCTCCAATACTTGCATGCCGTCAATGAAGTTCTAGCACAAATACATGAAGAAAAGTCATCCTCATCTCCCACAATTTTGGTTCCATTTGCGGTGGCATCTTCAAAACTTAAGGGGGATAGTAAACCTTTGATGATAAGTGACAACAAATGTTCACTTTACAATGTACAGATTGGTCCAGATACAGACATTACGGTGGCAATGGCTGCTAGAACCCAGAAAACTTCACCATCGTTTCAGATTTACCATGAAACTTTAGCCTGCATGCTTCAGTTGACCCGTGTCTTGAACTTGCCGACTCTTCTTCTCATTGGGCTAAGAGGTCAACACATTTCTAATAAACCTTCGAAAGAAATAGAGGTATGTATATGTTATTTGGCTGCACTTTTCGTTGCAGAATTTGTATTTAACTTCACTGAGAAGTATATGGAACGTTTAGGGATTAACACCAAAGAAAGAAATAGATTAAGGGACTTGAGGCATCAACTTACTTTTTAAAAATAGCTAGTAGCTTCTTTTTCTTTCTTTCTTTCTTTCTTTCTTTATATTTTGAATTTTTTTAGCTTCATTCTGCAAGTTTTGATGTTTAAATTTTCCTTTGTTTTCCAAGTATTCATTTCTTCATTCATGGTGGTCTCTTTGCCCAGATGCTTTATGACATTGGAGAACTCCTTTCAAGCACTCTTAAACTATCTTTTTCGAGGAACAGAATCAGTTGGAATCCAAAAGAAACATCAAGGAACAACGAAGAGCCATGGCGGGCATTATATGGTTGAATCTTAAGATGTTTGGGGCATTACGTATTGGGATGTGAGTCATTCCATGAATTAGGTTAAGTGATTGTAAATTTTTAGTCCCCATTTTCTTGGTAATGACTAATGTTTTGTGGTAAGGTAGGATGCTTATAGTTAGTATCCAATGCCAAGGTATATTCTCTTACATTGATGTTTATTTAAATCTCATGTGTTGCCCATATTCATGACTATGATAGGAACCAGTTTAACTGGAGCAGATACATCAGAAATTACAGGTTGAAATTGCGTGGACCTAACCACAACATGCAGTCATGTCATGTGAATTATGTACCAACGTAAATTTCTGATAGACATATGGGTGGAAAAAACAAATGCCATATTTTATAAGGAGCTCACATAATAAAGTTTAGCTATGTTAATGAATTAGTCTTATTATAGTATGTTTTGATAACTATTTACGATTTTTTTTTCCTCTAATCTTCATTACAGTACATCCGACACAGATTCGTATGAAATTTCACACATTTTATAACTTATGTTATAGTGAAAATTTTACACAATAAATTATACAATGTATAATTCTTACAACTCAACTGCCTTTATGAATTTCACCCAAATTTGAACATGTCTTTTACTGAGTTCAATGCTAATAATATAGAAATTTGTAACTAATTTTACATGCATACTACTCATATTTATATTATGAAACGTGGTAAAACTATCTTGACAAATATTAAATTTTTAAATAACTTTACCAAGTAATACTGTACAAATGATGCGTGATAAGGGTGCAAAAATATGTCATTATATCATTTTTATATGCAGATTTTTGAAATTAGTAGTATCTTTATTTTTATATATTTTTGAATTTTTATTTTCAATTTTATCTTTGGACCATTATTATTTATAATTATTGGTATTTATTTTGATCAATTTTAACAATAATCTTAATGAATTAAGATATTTTAGAGGTATTATTATTGTTAAAATGAATCAAAATAAATACCAAAATTTACATAAAAAATAATCCAAAATTATCATTGAAATTAGTGATAAAAAAAAGGTATCAAAGATACCCAAAGTATCAATTCCCATATTTTGAGTCTCCAAGGCATGTATCCTATTCAGATTTTGGGGCTTACAATGCATCAACGTATAAATAATGAAAAGCTCTTAGAAAAGAGGAAAAATAACTATTTAACTATTCAAAAAGTTATATTATATTTAAAATACGTTGATATTTTTATTATGAATTTTAGGTTATTAAGGGAGGTAAATAGATAAATATTATTTTTGTTATAAAAAAATAATCATAATTATTTAATTTTTTTATTTTATTTTTTATTAATATCATTTATTATCAAAAATAATTTATGAAACTGATATCTTAATAATAATTGATATAATATAAAAAATAAAAAATTATTTATTTATCTTATATTATTAATTTTTTTAAATAAATATAAAAAATAAGAAATGAATTAAACAAATTTTCTAAACTAATAAACTTGTGATGTAATATCGGAGAAGAAGAAAAAAAAAAAAGGGAGTAAAGAGTAACAAAAAATTTAAAGAATTTTCGATTTCGAAAATGTTTTAAAAATCTCAGAACAGTATGTTTCCCGCACTCAGTTGAAGTATGGTCCATGCTTTCCCACTCAGAAACAGTCCATTGCCTTTATGAACAATGGATATTCAAACCCCGATTTTTCAATTCATTTGAAACTTCTAATCTCTCAGTCACAAAGAGTTAACTGAGTTCCCTAATGGAGTCCTCGAAAATACCAGAAGAGCCTCCAAACTCAGCGAGCGAAGCAGAAACCGCCGCCCAAACGAAGAGGAATCGTGCTCGCCGAGTTAGCTTCGCCGATACTGAGATCACCTCAGTTCACTTCTTCAAACGTGACGACGACTCTGAGACTCCTCCTGATTCTAACCAAAGCTCGCGTAACCCCAATACCGATTCTGGAAACAAGAATGAGATCGTTGGGTTTTTCAAAGACTTGGGTGGTGATAGCGATGATTCTGGAGAAGAAGATGGCAGGAAGTCGTTCTTTAGGCCAATTGGAACTCCCTCTCCTGGAAGCAGTACTGCTGGCTCTGCCACCTCCAATGACGGCAAGTCCTTATCAAATTTATTTATATTTATCTATTGAATTATAATTTTTAGGGTTATATAAGTGAAATAGCTCGAACCTCGAATGGAAATGGGCTATTTCCCATGGCTTTTTAGTTTTGACGGGTTGAATTTTGTCTCTAAGCTTTAATATATTATCTATTTATATCAAGTTACTAGTTCCTTAGGAGATAACAATGAAGAATTGTTGCCCGTTTCTTTTCAGAGGAAATTTTTTTTGGTCCTGTATCTTCAAATTTCATTAGACGTGGGCAGTTGTCTGACTCCGCTGTCTCGAATGAAAATAACGAAGAAACTATGGATACAACAGCATTTTCTATGCATTATCGCAGTCTTGTGAGGTCAGAGTCTGGGGAACTCATGACCCCAACATCAGTTCGTCTTGTCTTTGAAGAGAAGACACCATCCCAAAATACTGGTTGTACCAAGTCAGGAAACTCTATGTCTTTAACAGAACCTAAGAAGCTGATTAATCAGCCTGTGTTATCTGCTGGAAAGGTCAGAGCTGGTGAAGATTCAGATGACATGTGTATTGTAGGAGAAAAGCCGAATAAATATGATTATGGGAGTCTACCTCCCACGTTAGATGCACTATTGGCAGAAGATGGTAAGGTTCTGCATGCTGAATCTGCCACTGACCTTATTAATTCTCAGTCATCTATAGGGGATGGAGTTTCTGATCTTGACCATAATGGAACTGGCAATATGGATCAAGCTAATGATATATACTCCTTACTTTGCCATGTTGGTATTGATGAGATGTCTGTTGAGCCAACTTCTTTAGCTCGCATTGATGAATCTGAGGGAAGTGGCAATTGCGTATCTAAAGAGGACAATTGTCTAGCTACTGGCTCTTCCATCAGTGATAAAATGAGCCCTAATCGAGTAAGAACTTCTCTCATCATTGGAATTTTGTAGAATTATTGTTGTCATCTGGTCTTGTGTCTCATTCATTTTTTAATTTTATGCTGAGACTCTCCTGTGGGTTCATTCTATGATGACTTGAAGTAGACATTTTTATTTTCATTTAGTGCTATAATTGTCTACAGTATTCACTAATTTTTCCAGTGTTCTAAGTTCTACAAAATCCTTTCCTCATTCCGTTGAGCTGCAAGGCATGATATTATCTCATATACTCACACGGTTTTACTTGTTTTAATTTGTATTGGATTCTTATATTTATATCATTTCTCATAAATAACCTCTCCTTTATTGAATGCATTTTTCAATAATATATTTGTAGTCTTAGTCTCAGTGATGCTATCATCATTCTTCACAAAACTATAATTGGCATACTGACTCTATGGGAACTGAGGCATCAGTGGGGGTGTATGCTTAATGCTTTATGTTTGCAGGAGAGTAAGGCACTCACTCAAGATGTATTTGCAAGTGGTATGTCAGAATTGGGCTCCACTGCTATCAGTAGCATTACTCATGAAAACACAGATAATAGAGTTCTCCAGTTGAATGTTTGGGATCAGTGTGTATCTGCCAACGGAACTTCACTGCAAGACTTGCTTAGTGAAAGCTCTTACAAGCAAGGACCTGATTCTGACAGCATTCCAAATTCTAACCAGCAATCTTTATTTCCATTGGAAGGGCCCCTTTTACCAACTATCCAACACCAATCAATTTTGAGTACTCCAAAATCAGCTTTAAAGATGCAGTCCAATGTATTATCTTCCCATTCAAGACAATCAATCTCTTTTATCAGTCAGGATGGGATACAGCGTGACAGGATTGTTTTGTCCACTCAGAAAAGCATTCCTAGATTTAAAATTCCTGATCCTTCTCCTGCTGCCTCCAGTCTCAAAGAGGGAACTAACAAATTAAAAAGTCGATTGTCAAAGTACTCATCTATGCTTTCTCCATTTAATGATGGTCAGGCTGCAGATAGTGACATTTTCCTGTCCAGATGTGTAGATGCCCCCATTGCTTGTCTGGAAGAACAGTTATCAAGTGTTGATTTGAAGAATGGAGAAAAAAACTCAACGGATATAACCTTGTTGAGTTACCAGCCTGACTGTTTAGAAAAAATTCTCCACACTGGGACTGAGATAGTGCAATCATTCTGTGGAAGAAGTACAGCTGAGCTGCCCCCTACGAAGGTTTTAGTCTTTCTTCAGCTTTACTATTTCTCTTAATTTTCATTTCCTTGCATGCACATCCACACTCTGCATATACATTATGAACCAAAAATGTATTCAGCATTTTAATGGTCTGCACGTTACATGGACTCGACATCCCCCAACCAACCAAAAAAAAAAAAAACACTTGTGTTGACACGACATGATGCCAGTATGGTTGCGAGATATGTGTCGGGCAAAAATTTTTTAGACACGGTGGCTCTGTGGTGGTAGGTGAAGAAAGAAGAAGAAAAAGAGAGACTTTGGTGGAGGTGGGATGTTGGAGAAGAAATGAAAAAAAAAAACCCTAATTTTATGAAGCATGCGACTTAAAATAAAAACAAAAGAAACTTGGGTTGGGCTGGGCTGGGCTGGGCTTAAAGAGTTATGGACTGACATGTTTTTTGTTTTCTTAGACTTGGATTAGACATTTTTTTTTTGGCATTAATTTGGATTGGACATATAAAAGTAGTAAGAGGTGTCTCCTTTTTAAAAAAAAATATATAATAGGTTTTATAAATTTGAAGTTAGTTATATTTAATTAGAAAAGCAATATGATTGAATAAAATTTATTGAAAATGAAGATTATAAATTATAAGTAAATGAAAAATGTTTATAAATATATAATAAGTTGCGTCTCTGTATTCGTGTCTAATAATCAGACACTTATAATCCGTGTCCCTATAATGTTAAAAAGTGATGAATCTAACCTCTAAACATCTACCCGTTTTGGACACTTCTTCAGAAGTCGATGTAACATAGGTCTTCACCTTCAAATATCACATGCCAACAATCTCACTTGCTGGATTTCGCATGTAGTCAAATTTGATAATAGCTTTCCTTAAAGATGGATGTGCCATTCTACTGTGGCAATATCGTTGGTTTCTACTATTGTTCTAAATTATGTTACTTATTTGTTCTACATTTTCCACAATATTAACGACCTTTTTGTTCAAATGGATATCGTAGAGCCGTTCAAGAAAAGAGCCGACTGAAAGTCCTTCTAAGACAGAGTTTGATCATAAGGTTGCTTGGACAGAGTCACCTGAGAGTCCTTCCCAAAAAAAGCCTTCTCAAGCTTCCCATAATAAGAAGCCAGCCATGAGTCCGCACATGACAGAGCCTAGGCGCTCCCCCAGGTTTAGGAAAGAGCCACCTCAAAGTCCCTCAAAAAAGAAGCAAGCTCAAAGCCCTTCTGAGCTCAACACACCAACAGTGGCTCACAATGAGAATATACAATCCGTTGTTAAGGAGCAAAGAGTATCTTCAAAGTTCAATGTAATTAGGCCCTCTACTGATGATTTCCATGAGGGATTTCATACTTTAAGTAGTCCCTTGGTACAAGATGCAGAAATCTCTTTTGAACGGAAAAGAAGAAGGGAAAGTGTTCTTGCGGATGTAGACCACGCAGACAAGGTTCCTAGGATGGAGAAATCTTCTGATGTTCATGGAAGTACAGAGCTTACATTGGACTCTAATAAAAATGATGGTCTAAGAGAGAATGTAGGTGGTGGTTCTAGACAGAAGTCTTGGCCTGAAGTAAGTGTACAAGTTTTCTCTTTGTTCTATAATGTTGTAGATACCTTTGTTGATTGAAGCAGTGTTTTCTTAAGTTATATCATGTTGTAACTGACCTATAAGTTTATTTGGCAGATTTTGGAAAAATTCTCTACGGATGCAAAGCAGTTGCTTTCTCCGTCCATAAATAAACTAAATCTGAGAGCAGTAAATTATCTTATTCTCATATATTTAAGTGTAAAAGCTTTTTGTTGACCTTCCCTTGGACCTCAGCTCTAACTTATTGTTTTATTTAATCATATCTTGTAGATCGGTAAAATGGAAGATGCTTTGGTTCCGTTTCTGAAGTTCAAAAGTTCTGAATGTCAGTCCCAGGTACAAGGAAATAATAAGCTATTTTCAAGTTGTGCATCAGAGTTAATTTCACATTGTATCATTTACAAATCGTGTTGCTTCTTAAAATGCTTACAAGTGTAGATTTACTGTTTTCCATTATTGATTTTTTGCAGAAAATTGCAAACCACGTCAGTCTTAGGAATAAAAGGTGGTGTACCATAATGCATTTGGAAATTTTGTTGTCCATGAAGCTAAGTTTACATTGGTTAGTTGATATTTTACAGGGTGGCTGAAATAAAATTATCACTGTATAGAATAGTGTGTGAAAATGCTAAACTGCAGTTATTGCGTGCGAAGCACGAGAAGTTACAGGTGTTCTCCAATTTTCCTTTTATTTTTTGTTATTTATTATTTATATGTATTTTTATTTTCTCTCATTGTGTGTCTTCCAAGTTTTTCATTATTTGTTCTTGCTTCAATTCTTAACCTATGTTTTTACTTGCAAGCAGAAGAAAAGACATCTTTTAAGCTCTGGAATTCAAGATTGTCAAATATTGAAATTCAATTACACTCAGCAACAATCTGAAAGTGATAGAAGAGACCCTTATCTAGGTGATGGTCACTTAATTTATTCTGGGGATGAACAGGTATCTTTGCTGTTAATTGTGTTTCAGATTTTGTGCTCTGCAATCATTTCTATACGGCTACTGTTGTAAAGAGTTGCATTGTGGTATCTTTTCTATTTTAATAAAAGTATACTGGAAAAGATTTTTAATTGAGAGAAAAGTTGTTTCGAAGATTATAATGAAGTTTAAGGGCTTATTTTATTAAGAGGATATAGCTGTTTGTTGAATACATGTCAAAGGTATATTTATTTTCTGAAAGCTTTGGATGTTTCACCAGTTTTCCAGTCTTCCTAACCTAGTAACCGTCATATACTTCTAGTTTCAATAGTTGTGATAGAGCAACTTCACCAAAGCTCTGCTTGATGAGTTGGTAGCATAAGTTTGAATTATTTTTTTATGTGAAGTTTGTTCTAGCTGTTTGGGCTTTGGTTTTGTTTGGCTTAGTGCTTTTTGGCTTATACACATGTTCTAGGCTTCTAGTGAGGTGGTTTAGAGTTTGAGATGTATACACACACGGTTGCACGAATTTCCTAGGACTCTATCATGTATATCCCATAATGTGGGTGTTTTAGGCCACTATCAACTTAGTTCATTAATTGTTGGTATTTCATTGGCTCTTTTGGTATAGATTCCTTTTTCCATAAAACTGAGATATGGGAATATTTAGTTCTTCCATGATGTATAGTCGGTCTTTAACTCTTTCTTCTATACATGTATGTGTGCCTTTGTGTTTGTACTTATGTTGTTGCATATATATGCACAGATTGTAATTTTGAATCATCTATTTAGTTAATTTAATTATTTTTCATGCTGATAATCAGGTACATATTTTGTTATTAAATGCGTTTGTTCATTCTGATATTTCAGGTTGTATCTGACAAAGTGAGCACAATAAAACAAGAGATCGTAGCTTTAGATGGTAAAATAAAGAGCTTAAGCAACTCCTTTCATAACTTTTGTAAGCTGAAAGGAGAACCAAGTTGTACCGACATAATTGCATTAGTTCATGACCATATTCAAACAAGAATGGAATGCAGGTCATTACGTCAAGATTTACAGGTATTTTTGTCACTTGCTGTCATCATGTTTTTTTTTGGGGAGCAAAACTGTCATCATAGTGGTGATGCATAAAGTAAACTATACATTTTTACATTTTTACTTTAACTGTGACATCTTGTCTGTAATTCATCAGGGTTGGCAAGTTGATGATTTTAAAAGTATCAATGGTTGTTTCAGCATTCTTCTGAACTATCGTGGCTACCTCAGCCAAAGGTTGTGACTTTTTGCTAACAGTCTGTTTAATTTCATATCTTCAGATTGCAGAAGAGGCCGTCAAATTCATATCTTACTTTCATTGATCATGTTAGGATGATAGGATCTCATACCTGCGTTTTCTTTGTCATGATATACAGGTTCATGCTAAATTCAGTTCCAGTATCAAGCATAGCTATATCAAGAGAATTGAATGATATCAACATTGTAAAGGTAATGAAGTCAAAAGGTTCTTTATTTGGTTCACTTCTCCAATTGTTATCTTTGATTCCAATTTTTGAATCTTTTTATTTTCCACAAGAACTTTCCAAACATGGATGCTTGTGTTGCATTTGCATTTGTGTTGAAAGCTGTGGCCATTAAAAAATGCGCTGGCTCAAAATATTTGGTGCGAGAAACACAAGTAAGTTCCTTTTCTATCGTCACCACTTTTTCTGCGAGTGTTGATAATTTGATTTCTTAGCTATAGCTATACAGTATGTACCAGGGTTATATCCTTTTTTCATGAAACAAAATTTTTTTTTTTTTTAAAGATTCGTTCTTCAGTGGGATGTATAATGTGAAATCCACATGACAACATTGGATAAGCATGTATAAGAGTTGAATATGGGAAGACACAAATCCACACTATTATTGCATGCTCCTCTTACTTTATTGTTATTGACAATACAGGCTATCCGTTCTCTTCTGTACAACCTGCTAGATGTGCTTGACGAAGTACAACTGGCTCGGATCAATATTGAAAATTTGGTTCAGATAGGCTTTTATTCTCCATCCGGTAAAATATACACTTTATGTATTCCTTGTTTTTTATTATTTATTTTTTCCTTTAGCCCCTTTTTGTGCTTATCTGTTTAAGGGTAGCAATCTATTCATTATATTTTTTTCCTAACAACAGTTTTATTAAATTCTTAGTCAAGGTGTTGTCTGCAAAACCTTTTGCTTTTTTTATTATAAAATCACAACCTATACCATTCTTTCCTTCCGTTTTCTTTTTCTTTGGATTTTCTTGAATATATCCTTTTCTATATTGTTGTTTCTTCTCTTTCAACCCATTTTATTTACATCGTCTTATTTAATTTCTTTATAATGATCTATCAAGATTTTTAGTCCTTTAGGGTTTACGGGCACATTCTCTTCTGTGCTTGCTTCCCCTTTTTCTCTACTCTTACTGTGCTACATCATTGCCATTGTTGCAAGGCTCTAACTTGACATAGCCACTTGATGGGTCTTTCAAGATAAAAACACTTAATATTTGTAAGAGTAATAGGACTCTTTTGTGATTATTTATGTACTTATGCCATAATCATAGGAAAGTTTTCTCCGATTTTTTTTTACGAAGTTTGCATCAATATTTTATCACGAATATTAACTTTGTTATTCAAATTTCATATCAATTTTCTTGAACTAATGATGGATGCAGAGTTAGTAAACTAAATTTTAGCTTCATCTTCTTTTCAGTAAAGCAGCTTGATTTGAAGCTTTGTTTCATCAATTTTAATAGTGGTAAAAAGGTGACTTTGACTCTTGATGCCACGTGCTTGAATAGGTATGGGCTTGTGTAAATTCATCTACATATTTTATTTATTGATTTTTTTAACAAGTTGTATTGTTCTTTACTGTCCGTACTTTTTCTTTTTTGCGAGTGCTATTGCTTGTGCTTGTCAGTTAGTCCTAAACTTACGAGCAAATTTCTACCTCGGTTTTAAACTCATATAATTTAATTTTTAATTTTTTTTTAAATTTATATATTGATTATTAAAATTTAAAAAAAATTAAAAATTTATAAGTAAAGTTTTAAAAATCTTTTAATTAAATCATAAATTTTAAACGCATGAAACGACATCATACACTTTAGTTCAAGACTTTCACGTCATTATTTGTTAATTTTATTAAAGTATCCATCCAATCATAAATTTTAGCCTAGTTAACTTACACGATAATATGTTTTCTGAAGCAGTGGGGTTTATCCTTCAGAAATCATACCACATAAGGTAGAGGCTTCTGGAAGCCAAAGCTCACTGTTGGATGAAATAAGTGCCGCTGCTGATAATGTTGAAGTTGGATATTTGAGGATAACGAGACTTTGTAGACGTGTTTCTGAATTGTGGCAAGCTTCAAATGCCTGAAAAGCGCTTAAAAGGTAATGTTGACGTGACGGCTAACTAGGAGATGAAACTTTGAAGTGGGCCAAATCAAAGTAATAAATAATAAAAAAATATCAGTATTTCTTTTAATTCTTGGTGTTGTCAATCAAGTTCACACAATATAGATATATAATTTTGCAAATACCTTTTGTCCTAGAAAACAAAGGCTATGTTTAGTTCCCAAGTTTCAGAAAGAAAGAAAATGATTTGGAGAAAATTACATATGCAATATCTCGAAATTTTAAAATTTTATAAATATAAATGTAATAATAAAAAGAAAAATCACATCTTGAAAACTTATGATAAAATTAGTACCCTTATATTATTTCCTTATATTATTTGAAGTAAATGGGTTATTTTTATTATTATGAATTTTTAAAGATGTTTTTTCAAGTAAATTTTTTTAAAAATTCACACGAGGATAAATTATGATTTTAAGGTCGAATTGTGAGTTAACAAATAAAATCTTACAATCACTTTTAGTTTTACGTCACTCATAGCTGCAGCCACAATAGACAAGAAGATGTGGAAGAAGAAAATAAGGAATTTTCAATTACGTTTTTCAAGAGTTTTAAGGTTTAAATTAGGTAAGTTCTCAAAATGTTTTTCTTTTTGTTAATTAGGATTATATCTTTGTATAGATTACAATGAAGAGTTTATAAGAATAAATTGGTTGTTTTATAATTTAGTGATAACATTCATGAATTTTGACATAATTATTTTATCGTAAAAATTTAAAGTTTTTGTGTTACATAATTGATTTCTAAAACACATTCAAATTCTACATCCTTATTTCAAAACTGTCTTGAGCTCACTATTAAGCAGAAAATATAAAATTTGTAAATCCATAAAATATCCAATACATCTATTATTGTCTAATTTTTAATCAATTATTTTACTGAAAAATTAATAAATTTAATAGATAATTTTTAAGTCATGTGTATCATTTGTGAAGTTATAATTTTATTATCCTATTCATAACACTTTATTATAATTACATGAGTTAAGTAAGTGACTTAAATATTTTTATTAAATTGACTAATTTTTGGTTGAAACAAAAAAAATTATAAATGATCTAGATAGTCCCAACCTCTAAGAATACGTGGTTAAAAGGATCTAAGTCATAGGTTCAAAGTTGTGGAAGGCAAAAGAAACTCAATTTATGACTAGTCAAGAACTAGGGGATCCTTGAAGATAATCAAACCCAACACAAGTTGGTAAAAAGAGTGCCTTTTAATGTTTGAGTATAATTAAAATTTACGTTACTTACACATTGAAGGGTATCAGAATAGGTCTATATATCTATTTTCACTGTGTAACATATTCCTTTTGTCATTTCTCGGTCCAAATAATACCAATTTTTAAGAACTTGAGGTATTTATGGATTAGGTCTCAAGTTTGAGGTTAAGAAATGATAAAAAAAATGGATTATATAGTGAACATAGATATGTAGACATGCTTAGATATCCTTCAATGTACAAATAATGTAAATTTCAACCATATTCTTGATAATTTAAGTCACACATCATTTGTGAAGTAATTACTTTATTATCCTATTCATAGCATTTTTTTATAATTTCATGGGTCAAGTAAGTGACTTAAAGATTTTGATCAAATTGACCAATTTTTTTGTTGAATTAATTAATTGAAATAAAAAAATATTAAATTAAATTTTTTCGTATAATATTAATAATTAAATTAATATTTATTCTAAATTTTAATTTATTTATAATTATGAGTTATTATTGTTGAAATTTGTATCAAAAGTTTTTACGATCTTTAATTAAATTTATTTCTTCTACTAAAACGATCAAAGTTATTTTGAACTTTTTCAATATACTTAAAATTCTACATAATTTAAGTAGACTATTTAATTTTTGAAAAGAGTAAAGATATTTATAAAATTCTTAAATATGACATATGTTGTATTGTGTGAATAAAACTTGTATTTAGATGAAATAAAATCATGTTCTTAGTGGTTATGTTATTTGAATTTGACATTTTGTCTCACCATATCGATGTCGACAACGGTATGAAATATGCATCAAACTTAACAATATCTCATCGGATATGTATCTTTTATTGATCATGATTTCAACCATGAAGAAAACTAAAAGAAATAAAAAAAATTGTATTGCATAAAAGAGAAGGATGAAACAAAATTGCTATTATTCTAAAAGTATAGTTGCAATTGAAGGGATAACAAAGAAGAGGCAACTAAGAGTTTAGAATTGAGAAAACGAAAAATGAAAGTGGTGATCGAGACTAAAAAAAAGCAAAACCTAGGATAGCTCTATTAGATTGCAAAATTGGGCATTTCTAAAAGTGGACACTTAAGAACTCAAAAAAGATTTTTTAAAAATACAATTAGAGCACTGAACAATGGTTTCCTTTCTTTAAAAAATGGGATTGTTTTGAAATAATAAGCTTTCTATTTTTAGAGAAAATAATTTAACTTTTTATGAAATTTTAAAACTATATACATTTAATTAAAACAAATAATAATGAATTAAAATTATTAAAAATTAAGAATAAAACATTAGACAATAACAAAAATAAACATAAGTATATTGTAATATTATATTATAAAAAATTAAAAACATACATATATTTAATTGTCATATTCAAGTGTCCATATTTAAAAATTAGACAATATATCCATGTCCAAGGGTTTTATAATTTAAGTTTAGTAAGTCCAACGTCTAAACACATATCTTTATCCAACACATGTATTCGAGTTTGAGCAACATAGCTACAAATTACATACGTACAAATAATTTCATAGAAATAAATGATTTTTATGACCCAAATAGGAAATCATACGTAGATGAAGGGTGAAAATATCAATCTATGAAATCTTTTCTTGAAATTTATTCCAACTTAACTAAGTAGGTTTCACAAATGTGAATTAAATAAATGACACAACGAAAGTACAATATAACATGCTTAATTTAACACAACATAAAAACTAACAATAAGAAAGAACAAATTGTGGTAAACATACTAATAAAAGTGTGCCTCATAGGCTTCTATCCAGACTAGTAGCATGCGTAAACATAACAACATACATAACATAAGCAATCATAATAAAGATTCTGACACCTAGTACATTACCAAGATAAGGAAATACTAACTCGTTAGAGACTCACTCGAAACTCATATTCAAATAAAACGAAAAAGCAATACAAATTAATTAGAAAATAGGAAGATTAATTTAATGTAGCAAAAGTAATAAACATAAAGTTATAAGCATATTACAAGTAAAGGAAAGAAAATATGCAATAAATAAATCAAATAAGTTTTCTAATCTGAGTCTGCATATAGTATGTTTGTACATACACAATAGAAACTCATATTATACTAATATATAAAATGATAATGCATAGCAATATTGAAGAAGTCTAAAACCCGATACACAATTAGGTTAAGAAGATACTGACTCTTTAAGGACTCATTTCAAAATTGTAAATAACAAAAATATAAATACTTAATAGATAATCATAACAACGACACAAATTATCACAAGTAGAAAGTATAATAAAGAAAATATAAAATTTAATAATCAGAAAACTAGTAATAAATATTAAAGTTTTCTAATCAGAGTTTAAACATCAGTATGTTGAAACATACACGATTTAAACTCTAATTGTACTAGCCAAGCACTAAAGCACACACAACATTATATATAATGAGGTACACCCACATAGAACCCTTACCTATGTGATAACATCCTCAGGTTACTTATGTAAACCACTCGACATTAAAAAAAATTCACTAAGTAAGAAAACAGATGCAACCCTAATGGAAGTAAAACCACTAATATCTTTATCAATAGGGACCTCTGTTTGATTTATGTATATTATCTTCGTTTGTTGCCTCCATAGTAACTTGGTTTGACACATGAATCCAAATTTTTTTCAAAGCCAACACCACTTGATGTAGTGTGATCAGTAATGGAAGGTTAGTAACGCGAATAATAGAGAACAATCACTTGTGAGAACTACCCTTAGCCACAAACGACCAATAACCACTATGTGAAACACATTCAATCACATACCACAATTCGTTTACATGGGACACATAGTCAACCATGTACCACACATAACTAACAATTTGAGAAAGTTGCTTTATAGCAACTAGCAGCCAATACATGGCTCACCCCCACAAAGGCTCCTCATTTAAGAAAAAGTTACATTATAGTAACTACCAGTTGATAAATGACACAACCATATAGGCCTCTCGCATAAAACCTAATTGCAAAAATTGTCTCGAGTATTCACCATTCAAGTGCATGGTTTTATTTAGAGTCATGAATCACTAATATTGATTAATACTTAAGGTAATTGCGATCTAAAAATAGAAAATAAGATGTCAATTTAATAGAGATTTATTATAATATTTTTGGATACCAAACATAAAGAAAGTGAATATTTATAGAAATCATCCAAGTTCACGACCATCCTCGTCGAGGGGTCCGACAAGGGCCTCGTTGAGGACCTCATAGAGGTGCCAAAAAATACCATTTTTTGATTCCAAAATTATAGTGTAATTTTCATAAATATCAGAACCTAAATTGAAATAAAAACACAAGCGACAATATCGACAAGTGAGTGTGGACGCTCAACCTACCATGCACATTACGAAAATCAACCCTATAGTATGCGTAAATATGTTTACATACAAAGTATACCTAACTATGTGTGTGTGTGTGTGTGCATTACTAATCGTAAGTAACTAACCTTATACAAAGAAAGATTGATACACTAAATAAAATAAACAGACTCTGTATTCTGTATTTTGCACACGAAAAATCAACAATGACACAAAAGACTACATGACTTATAATGGTTTAGTGTTATCTCAAAATGGAATTGAAAAGATAAATAAACGCTTTATATGTGATTAATCTTAAATTGTCAAAGTATGATTCCTAAGATGATTAGAATGATAAAGCTTAATAAGAAGAAAGGGAAACATGGTGATATGTTAAAACCCAATTAGCATATCTATCCCATTTTAGAATTTTTAATGTTTCAAGTAAGGTGAGTGTACTTATTGAGTGTTATTTTTTTACCCAAGTTTCATTCACCACTTTTCAATAATTCTTTGAAGAACATTTGGCAATATTGTTAGAAAGTTATTAAATCTTTGGGAAATCTTTGGTTTAATTGTTAGGTGTTTGGTCATTTATCTCATATTTGATTGTCTGAAATGGAATGGAATCAGAATTGATTCTTTTCAATTTATGTTTGGATGGACTAAAAAGTGGTAATGAAATGTAATCGATTCTTAAAAGAGAAAGAATCATAAATCTTTCTCCCCCTTAAGGAATCATAATTCCATTCTCATCTTAATTTTTTTTTTAATTTCACCCCAACCCCAAATATAACCCTAAACTCTAAACCTTAAACCCTAAATCCTAAGCCTTAAGTCCTAAATCTTAAACTTTAAACCTTAAATCTAAAATCTCAAATCCCTAAATCCTATTTAAAAAAATAATAATTTTAACCTTAAACCTTAACCCATAAATATAACCCTAAACCCTAAACTTCAAATCCCAAAACCCCAAAACCCTATTTAGAAAAATAATAATCTTAACCATAAACCTTAAATAATATTCTTAACCATAAATCTTAGCCCATAAATATAACCCTAAATCCTAAATCCTAAATCCTAAATCCTAAATCCTAAATCCTAAATCCCAAATCTCAAAACCCTAAATCTTAAAATCCTAAATCTTAAAATCCTAAACCTCAAATCCCTAAATCCTAAACCTCAAACCTTAAAACACTAAACCCTATTTAAAAAAATAATAATTTCAATAATGTATTTTTGTCTCATAAAATAAATAATAATTAAATGATATTATTTAAACTTTACTGAATATAGAGGTATTAAAGTAATATACATTATTTTTCATTCCATTCCAATCGTAAACCAAACACTATAATATTGATTCTTTTTTTGATTCGAGTGGTCAAAACAAACAAAACTATTTCCTTTTCATTCCTATTCTTATTTTCATTCGCAATTTCATTTCGATTTCATTCTATTAATCAAACGGCATCTTAATATGATATTGATTTTTATAAATTTTATCTATAAAATTATTAATAATAATATTAAAATATAATTAATAATAAACAAAATAAAACGTTTACATATATTTTTTATATCAATAATAAAAGTACTTATACAAATTATCCTAAGAATTATAAATATCAATAATAAAACTACAAATTATCCTAACAATTATAAAGATGTTATTTATTATATTATTTTTAAATTTTATTAATTTAAAATACATACTCTGTATTATAAAAATAATAAATAGTTTCTCAACAATTATAACAAAACAAAATATATATCATCACACGAATGAGGAAAATGTGTCCAAAAGTAAGCCAACGCAGCGATAATCATCAAAGTCGATTGGAAATTGGAATCATTGAATTGTCCAACTATAGTCTTTCTCTTTCAAGATCCTAATCCCTTGTAGCCTGAAAATAGAAAAGAGTAAACGATAGTCTTTCAGATTCTTTTTCTATTGCACCTTGTATCAAAAGAAAAAAGCATGGTTACATCAAAAAATTAGATGTGGGTCCCATACAGCTCAGAAATTTGAAAATTCTGTAAAAGTAGGTTCTTACTTTATTAAAATTTATCCGTTAGCAATAATGTAGGGAGACACCTTGTCTAAGTCGATCTCTAGTAGAAGTTTGAAAAAGAACAATGTAATTCCTATATAAGGAGACAAACGCTATTGTTTCGACGTCAAAGATTCATCATCTGAGTAACCGAAGAGGTAGTATCCTATTACCAAGTCGCAGTTGCAGTGTAAGAGGTCGTAATCGGTATTAGCTGTTGGGGAATTCCTACCAAGAGCACTGCTAATAAGCAGGTATGTGCGAAAGCATGTTGGACCCTTCTTTACTATTCTGAATTAGATAAAACTAATTGATATGCACGAAATTGAGAGGATTTACAACCAAGAAATAAATGAAAAAAGATTGGACAAAATAGAAAACATATTAAACCAAATTTGGAATAAACCTGTCGCAAAATGAGCAGAGAAATACAAGAGGAACAACTCTATGAAATTATAGTACCTAAAAAAGTAATCAAAATAGACGACGCTCAATTTGAATCACAGGTACAAAATAAAATATTACAAGATACAATGATCCGAGTATTTGAAAACTTTGGATTAAAAACTTTGTTAGAAGCATATATATAAACCCATGCCAATGAATCCGCCTAAACTAACACATCAACCTAGAAGTTTAGCTATGATAAGACATACTGAGATAGAATCTCAAGTAGAAAAACTCGAAAGAGTTATCTAAAAATGAACACGGGTGAAACATCCCAGGTTGAAAATAATGAAAGTGATTCTGATAGGGCCCTCTTATGCTAGAGAAACAGCTCCGAGAGTACCTCCTAGCAAAAACCTATGGGCATATAGGAAAAATAAATTTTTCTCTAAAAAAACATTAAACTCCAGTAGAAACCATGGAGAAAGAAAATAAAGACATTGGTATCAATGGAAAATGGTCAAGTCTAAAAAGACTCTGACCCAGATATAATTAGGACAGAATTCTAAGGTGAACTTTGGACTCAAGACAAACAAGATACTGTTGAAACACTACGAGAGGAAATGCAATTATTCCTCTATAATATAAAACTGTGATATGAGTGAATTTGAAGAATATACGTGTGCTTTTGAACAAGCATCATACTATAAAGCAGGATTTAATAGTAACACTGATCCTGGAAATACAATGAATGATTTATACTTCGCTAAAATTCCTTATCCATGGAACAACAAACTTATAAAAGAATGTAAGGAGTATAGAGAAGAAAAGTCTATTATAGCAGACCCTGAAGATAGCTTAGGTGGAAGAATTGCCTTTGCTAGAAGAAAAATTAAAGAATGGCATATAACCTTAGAGAAAAACACACCATGAGAAAATACAGTAAAAATCCTCGAATTCGGTTGTAAAATCCGAAAATGATTTTAAAATAAATATTATAAGAAAAAATATAAAAATTCTTACAAAGAATAGGGTTATACCTAGAAGAAAATTCTTTAAACCACTAATAAGAAAATCCCAAAGAAATACAGGTGCTGACTCTGCAACGAAGAAAGACATTATATAAATGAATGTCCAAAGAAAAAAATCATTTAAATAGGCGAAAGCCTTAATAGATGAAATTGAATATAACTTTGAAGAAGTTGATTATTCTGATATAGAGTCAGAAAAATCATTTTTTGAATACATCATAGACGAAGAATCTGAGTCTAGTACAGAATCACTGACGATGAGCGAAACTGAAGAAATATCTCAAAATATATAAGATATGAATGTCTTTTAAGACGAAGAAAATGACATTTTTGAAGCCAGTGAAATCATTGATAGAAAAACAATGAAGAAAATTGCTGCTAAACAAATAACAAAAAATGATACAGAAGGTTTTAACAATGGACTGTATAAGATGCTCTTAAAAAGAGTACAAAGAGAAAATGTAATAAAATACGGGATAATAACTCCTGAAAATTCTGTAGTAATATAAGAATCTAGAGGAAATGCAAGCAAATCTAATCCTTTTAACTAAAAGAGGAAATTCAATCCAAAATTAGTCAATATAAAGACAATAGATTTGGTAGTGTCCATATAATGCTTAAATCTCATTTCCGAGAAGGAATGAATTATGCTCTTATAGGAGGAGTATTAGACAATATAATAAATAATAGAAATGATGCTTTATTAGGCATTATAGAAGGAAATCTAAACTATGGGACATATGTTTAAAATATTTCCTAGATATTTGATTCCACTGAAAGATATGAATTTTGATTATACGCTAACCTTAGCGCATGATTTTAAAAGAGCAGATCTTATGCTTAAAGGATCATATCCTTATAGCATTTCCTATGCCGTAACATTTGCTATAACTAATAGCAATAATTTTAATATCTTTGCTACTAAAGATCGATATTATAGAACTTGACAAAATCTTTGAAGAAATTGGATGTAAAGTCACAGCTCCAGAAAAACAAAGGATTAGGGAAATTCCCGAATCAGAGTGGATGTTAAATCCAGAAAGAAAGGACCTTCAAATAACAAGCCAAAATTGCTTATAAAGGATAATATTCTAAGAAGAAGTAATTCTCTTAAAAGACCAAATTCCCGAATCAGAGTGGATGTTAAATCCAGAAAGAAAGGACCTTCAAATAACAAGCCAAAATTGCTTATAAAGGATAATATTCTAAGAAGAAGTAATTCTCTTAAAAGACCAAATTCCTAGTAATGAAAGTATTGGAAGCTATTCTTCTAGTAGTGCATTACCAAGATTTGGTGATGAACCAATTATCATTGGAGAACCGATGACTAAAAAAAAAGGAAATTATAAAATCCTTATAAAATATTATTTCAATGATAAATGGAATAAAACTCAAGCTTTACTTGATACAGGAGCTCAAAAGAGCTATATTAAAATTACCATTGCAAAATATGTGGAAATTTAAAAATTATCTGAAAAATACAGATATATAAATTTCTCAGGAGAATCTGTTGACATAGATGATTATGTAGACTTAGAGAAATCACTAATTCTAGTGAACATATACATCTTAAACATCAATTTTTTGTTGATGAAGATTTTAACGTAGGCAGTGATATATTAATAGGAATAGAATTCCTATCCAAATATAATATAATCACTACAGTATCAATCCTCAAGGATTAGAAATCACTTATAACAATAAGATAATACAATTCAAACATGAACAATTCTAGTATTTATATACGAACAATTGTTCACTATGAAAATTATAGTCCTGAATGGCTTCATGCCTGTATAGATACTGGTGCTAGTAAATCACTATGTCATAGGAAAGTATTCCCTAAAGAATACTATGTAAAAGAAGAGGCATTAAAAGCCCTATGATGTATGATGAAAAATCCACTTCTATGAATGGGTCTGTCTTTAACCATTATTCAAATTGGAAATACAATTTTTAGATTACCTCAAGTTTGATTATCTGATATGAGAGTAGATATACTCTTAGGAAATAATTTCTTATTTCAAAATATTTACCTACAAAGTATTACAACTATAGCCTTTATTACCCCTTGTCAACACATTGTACAGGTTAATAGATCATCACATCTGTGATTAGAAAACCTTTCGATTTCCAACTCAGCCTGCGTGGTGATCATATAGAAGCAAAAAGCATAGTAAAACTTGAAAATTTCGAGGAAAGTCCCTTTAACATTGTGGGGATATAGATAAAATATTTGTTAAGATTGAACTAATAGATGAAAAAGCTATTATTAGGGTAAAACCTATGAGATATAGTTAATAATAACTCAAAATATTACCAGGGAATCAAAGAGTCCTTATAGTAGTCCAACCTTTATGGTCAAAAATCACAATGAAATAAAATGAGGAAAAACTCGAATGGTTATCAACTACAAACAGTTGAACAAAAAAACTAAGTTTGATGGATACTTTTTGCCTCATAAAGATACTTTAATTACAAGCATAATTGGTAAAAATATCTATTCAAAATTTGATTGTAAGTAAGGATTCTGGCAAATTAAACTAGAAAATTTTAGTAAAAAATATACAGCATTTAGTGCACTATAAGGTCACTCTAAATGCAATGTCATGCTTTTTTGGTTTGAAAAACGCACCTCAAATATTTCAGTGGAGAATGGATAATGCTTTTAAACAGATATATTCTTTCTGTATTGTATATGTAGATGATATCCTTATATTTGCTACAGGTATAAATGAGCATGTTAAGCATCTCAACATTTTCAATAATTTATGTAAAAACATGGTATTATCCTTTCTGATAGGAAAAGTGAAATTGCTAAAAAAAAATTGAATTTCTTGGATTAGAGATTGAAAAAGGAAATATAGAACTTCAAAGTCATATACGTGAAAAAATGTTATTTGATTCTTGTCAAATCTTATTAATTGATAATATTGTTAAGATTTGATTATTGTCAAATTACTAATTGATAATATGTGTAGAAATTTAGTTAATTTATTTCTTTCTTTGTTTGAGGTCATTTAAAACAAATGATTATTTACTTGTATATATATTGTATTTGATTCTCAAGATGAATATACGAGAAATATAAAGAATTTTTTCAACATTTTTTTCAAAAAATTCAAAACTTTCTAGATAAATTAGAAGATATCAAACAAATCCAAAAACTTCTTGGATGTTTAAACTATGCTAATGATTTCATTAAAAATCTATCAAAATGGAGACGGCCCCTCCAAAAGTTGCTAAGAAAAAATAGCATTAAAACCTGGACACCTGAACTTTCTAATCATGTTCAGAAAATCAAAAAAATGTGTAAATCATTGCCAAAATTAGATCTTCCTATTCCGGAAGATGAAATAATTTTACAAACAATTTTACTAAGAGATGCTTTTTACAAACAGATGCTTCTGAAGAATGTTGGGGAGCAATTATCAAGTCTGAAGAAAAATTACTCAGGTACACTAGTGGTACTTTCAAGGATGCCGAAACCGGTATCATATAAATGAAAAATAACTATTACCTATCATCAATGGTAAAATTAGGTTTTTCTTATTGCCAAAAAAATTCAAAGTTCATACTGATAATACTCAGGTTAAAGCTTTTATCTTTAACAAATTACCTGCAGTACCAGAAAATAAAAGGAAAATAAGATGGCAAATGATTTTTCGCTGAATATGATTTTGAAATTATTCATATAGCAGGGAACTAAATGGAGTGGATCTCCAAAATTAAAGAAGCTCAAAGGCTCATCTCTGAAGGCCAAATGATGATTGATGACGCTAAATCCAGATATCTGGCAGAAACCGAAAAAGGTCAAGAACTGATCAGTAATGGTAAAAAGATGTTAGATGACGGCTTAGCTGAAATGGAAGCACCCCCTTCTGGTGAACTGAATAGCGAAAAGCTAAATACTAGTATTACTAGTAATCTGAACGCTAGCTCTGCTAGTAAAAACTCTGATTCTGTCGGCAGAAAAATTGACGGTGCATCTAGTTCTGCTAGAAAAAGAGGTCTCGATGATCTTGATGTTGAATTTAAAACACAAATTAATTTAGCTCTTCAAAGAGCTCAAAAAATTCCTCGTTTTGGAAAACAGATTGATGTTAAAGATCAACCTGATCAATTTTACGATTATTGTCGCTTAGGTGTTCTTGCCTATGATATGAAAATCAACGAAGAAAAGGGTATTGTTCCTGATCATACTGAGATTTATCCTAGAATACATTTTTTACCTGGAGCTAGTCCAGAAATTGTTTTTAACATGTACAAAACCGGTTTTTGCGGTAATATATATCTTTCTCATGATTTTCAAGAGATAAAATTCTTTCCTGAAGAAATTAAAGAAGCTTGTCGTGAACTTTTTAACGTTACAAGCAATGAAAACATCTTTTTAAATATTTTAACTGCAAGTCCTGATTTTGAAGGACAAAAATGGTTTGAGCCCCACCATATTGTTCAACTTAATGTTTTGGGCAAAAAACATGATCTAGCTGTGGATCCAAATCAAAAAAGGATTAAGCATGAACCTTTTACTCAGGCATATCTTGCCAAGAAAAGAGCCCTCGGGTTCAAAATTTTAATGAAGATGGGTGAAAATCTCCTCGAAAGAAATTTCTGGCTCTACCAGAGCAAAAGAAGATTATTGGTGGTAGGACCCTCTTCCAAGACACCTCCAGCAACATGCAAGAAAGATATCCAGAAGTGGGTAAACTACATCAACCATGGTTACATGGAAGGAAGCTTAGACATGCTGAAGCAATTATGTGCTACACTCAAACACGCCAAAGGCAGCTGTCAATTTTGCAAAATATCTGATGAGATGGGAAATGGCAAACAACGATGTCCACCTAGTATGTAGTCTGAAAAGAGTAAACGATACCCACCTTGAATTCTGAAAAGAATCTGATAAGATGGGAAGTGGCAAACGACGAAAGTCTTTTCTCTTGTAAGAAGGAAAAATAGGAAAATCCCTTGTTGTAGGAAACAATACCAACAAGTCACGTGCTCAAATGGGGAATGGGGAATGGGAACTGTCATTTCCTTACAGATAGACAAAAGGGTATATGGGTCAAATAAATTTTACAAAGAAATGAAAAAGTGAAGTACTTTTTGCAAGAGTGGGGTCGGTCTCACATGCTATGATTTTACCGGAAATATTTATCTTCATTTCCCCATTTTAATTAGAAAAAAATATTTTATTTTTTTGTTTGGCAAAAAAATTAGGAAAAAACGTTTATATATACAATCCAACAAATATAAAAAACTCTATTTAGTTTTCCAAATTTTGCAAAACATTAATTTTTATCAGTTTGGATGGGTGACACTGATAATCGTACATCCCTCCACTTGCATGTATGTGCAAAGGTAGATAAAGACTTAAATTTAAAAGGATATTAATTAATAATCATAATATAAAATATTATAAATTTTATGGGAAATAAACCGCTCCTCTATTATGAGCCGCACTATATTAGAGGAGTGATGTGAGCCTTTTTTCAAGTAAGGTGGCATGGATGTACACAAGCAGGATGATGTGAACCTTCTTATAATGTGGTGACACACTTGGAAGTGAGCATATGTATTTTCTCATTTTATTAAAAATATAATTTTACTTATGAATTTTTATAATATTTATATAATTATATTTAATATGTAGCATTTCTTTTTAAATTTAATTTTAAAGCCTATATGGAAAAAAAAATTAGTTCAAATTTTATATTTCTTAGATAATGGGTCTTTTTTTCATCTAATATTATCCAACTAAGTCAGTTGGGGCATGTGTGTATAAATAATACTTTTAAATACCCTCTAGTATCTATTTTTAGGGATATATAAACATTGATTACCCATTTTAGATAAATTGAAAGTGTAAGGGAATGAATAAGAACATTAACAAATTGAAGCTAGTAAAGAAGAATAAGATGGTTATAATACTTCTAATGAATTTGTAAATTGAATTGAGTTTGCAAGAATTGAAAAATGACTTGAATTTGTTTATTTTATACATTTTCATGGAATAATTGATTACAACTAATTGCTACATATATAACAATTAAATAAAGATTTAAGTTTTTTATAATTTCTTTTCTTATTTATCCTTAGTTATAGGTCGTATAACTAATCAACTAAGCTCAAAGCACTAATCATATGTACATGTATTCATATAACACAAGTTGTTCATTAAATTAGATACAATAATTATGCTTGCTCTTGCATTACTGATACTTGAATGCTTGTTCTTGCGTTACAATGTTTGCTTTGCTCTTAGCCATCATACATTTTCAACTCTTCATTGTCTTTAAAATCACCCCTTGAACTTAACGGCACAATGAGGAAATGAATGAGTTATAGGAAGAGTTTTAGTAAAGATTTCAACCTTCTGATCAAAGATACAAACAAATTGAATGGTGAGTTGGTTCATTAACACCATTTCAGAAATGTAATGTGTTTAGTTCTTGAATGAAGAATGAAATTGTATGAAAGAACTATGATATCAATGTTATCACACCAAATGACACTTTTAATTGGACAAAAAAAATTATGCTCAATATAGATAGATTGTATCGATATTATTTCTCTAACAATTGACGTAAACCCTATGTATTCAACCTCAATATTGAGCGAGTTATTGTAGGTTATTTGCATGAAAATCATATGTAAGGATTAATTGTAAAAAAATATACACACTTGAAATGAATCTTCTTAAGTTCAATTAACATATGATAAACCATTTATAACCACTAATATGGATTGTTTGAACTCAACACCAAAATCCAATGTAGTAATCAAGTACTTCAAGATTCTTTTTGTTGCAATCCAATGAGTATCTAATAGAGGTTAGACATGAATTGATTGACTTTATTTACAACAAAATAAATATCATGCTTTATAAGGATTAATATTGTAGTTCCCATAAAATGTTATGTTACAATGCAAGATTGTAAAATGACACACCCATTTGATCAATAACTCAACATCATGGGTGAAGGAGTTTGGTTAACCTCACAAAAATTTGCTTTGATTAATAAATTCTTAACATATTTTAATTGTTTAAGAAACAAGATTTGTTTGAAAATAAAATATGACCTATTTTTTGATGTCATACACTACTTGAGCCTTGATCGTTATCCACGTCATAACCTCCATATTATTGTCTCTATGGCACGACTTTTAGCTAAGACCCATCCTTTTAGTCGTGTTTATCTTTTATTATTTTAACCTTCTAATACTTAAAGATCATTATACAAACAATTGAAAGGATTTGGTAGGTAATCATCAACCTCTCTTTATCACTAGTCACCAGCTTGTGACATAACTTTTTATTCCATCCATCTTTTGGTGTGACCTGTTCTATAATGCCTTTTTAATGTCTTTTCTTTCTCCGTTAACTAGAAATTAAAATTTATGAGGGAAAACACTTAATCTTATGCTAGGAATGACATTAGAAGACTAAGGTACATGTCTTTGGACTCATAGAAGGTTATTATGGTCAATTTAGAAGTACCTAAAGGTTAAGCATGGTTTTTTAATGCTCATGTGTGCATTCGGTAAGCACTTAATTAATTGATATGGAAAATAGAAAATACAACTTAGGTTTAATGTGTTAATTTTTAATAATTTAAAAACTAAATTGTTAAGTTTAATGATGTTTGTGTTAAAGAGTATAAAATCTAAATAGGGAAGATGATCTTTAATCAAAATAAAATTAGTAAAACATATGTTAGTTGTTACAACTTGCAATAAAGATAAAATAAATAAAATTATAAATTTTATGTTAAATATGATAAATGAGTTAAACTTACTCAATTGGTTTAGGTTTAGGATTTTCAACTTGAACATTTTTAATTGCCCATAATAACCTTCTATGAGTCCGAAGACATTTATAATTTTGTGTTAAAAAATGATAATATAAATATTATATTTTAATTATTATTTTAAAACAAGAAAAAAAATATTATCTGGTAACTAAATTTTTTTATAGTAATATTATAGTAATTATTTTTTTATAAATGTATGTTTTAACGAGCGTGTGAGTTATTCTTGAGTTAAAAAATTAGTTTAGATTTTATTAATTAAATTAAATTAAAATGAGTTGAGTTGAGTTTATCCTTTGATATTATAAATCTTCAAAAACATATTGTTTGATTAACCTTTTCTTAATGAACTGATATAATTAATTTCATGCTTACTAAATTTTCTACAAAATCTGCATCAGATGGATATGAAGAGTTATATTAGCTTATTTAAAAAATAAAAATAAAAAAGTTACACTCCATATCTGACACTTGCTTTTATAGTTAGTTAAAGTTAACTGGATTCTAGATTCCCTACAAAGAATTTAGTTCCTAAAATTTCACTAAATTTCTTCAAAACAAAAAAAAAAAAACAAAAAAATTCTTAGATCTAATGCCCCAGTACTGCAGCATAAGTTCTTCACTATGCAGTGACATTATTACTAATTTATGTATTTTTATTGTAAGAAAAAAATCAATTGTGACATTATTATTAATTTTAATAAAATAAAATTTAGAAGATATATCTTGGCTAGATATTTATGCTTACTTTTGAATAGGTGGACATATATTTCCACTATAGGGATTGGGTTCACATGGTACCAAATTTTATAACTGGAATTTTTTTTATTTATCATTTTAATTTTTTTTAATTTAATACCTTAATTTATTGATTATTTTTTTTAGTTTTTCCTACGTTTTCCCCTTCCATTTTTATTCTTCTTTTTAGTTTTTTCATTTAATTTTTTTTTCACTTTTTTCTCCCTTTTCTTCTTCCCCTTGCCTTTTTTTCCTACTTCTTCCTCACTTTTTTGGTAATATTTTTTCTTACTCTTCTTACTCAATTAAGTTTAGACATTTTAATCAGATTCGTGTCTATTAACATTACTCTACTTCATTTGTTGTTAACTTATGTTTCAACTTAATTTTAGTTTACTATTTATTGTGAATGTTTCTTTTGATATATTTTTTATTATTATTGATATTTTATTAAATAATATTTAATTTTCATGATTGTTATTAAAGAAGTTAATTTTTATGCAATTTTCAAAAAAAAAATATTTGCTTATAATTTAATAGAAATATTAATCAATGAGTAAGGTTTTTTAGTTGTCAAATCTGATTTTTTTTTAGAATTTTTTTATATAAAATAAGTCTAAATAATATTATTTTTAACAATTATTTTATGTTTAGGTTTGATTTTATTTAATTTAAAATTATTATACAAAAATAAAATAATAGAATTTTTTATTACTTTGAATTATTTAAAATTAACAATACGATAATGTTTCATGGTGGATAGTAATAAAAATAATAATAAGTAAACTTTGAGTTTGTGTTTGACAATTTTGGGTGTCTTTAGAAGAAGCAGAAGGAACAAAGAGAGAAAAAAAAAACTAAATGGAAAAAATGGAAAAGAGGAATAAGAAAAAATTTAATGATAAAGTATTCCTTCATTAAATGGGATTAATATTTATAATTTTATAACTTAAAACGAGATTGTGGTATTAAATTAAATATTTTAAAAATATAAATGAAAAAAATACCAATTATTAAACCTAAATACCTTGATAACTAACCCTCCACTCTAAAGCCATTTTTCTTAATTTTTTTAATTTTAGTTAATTCAAATGTAATGTATTATCAATATATGTGTTATACATTAGAAGTGTCATAAGAGCTGGACTCATTATCAGGTCTAAGCTACTCCTATAGTCAAATTTATACTTATATTTATATTTATATTAATTATAATATATCAAAATATGGAATTATTAATCTTTAAAGAGTACTTAAAAATAACAATGTAAGAGCGCATTTGAACATTAATTTTTTTAAAAATAACAACTGCAAGATCACATTGAAAAATTAAAAATTATCTAAAAATAACAATTACAATAAAACATTGAAAAATTAAGATATTATATATATATATATATATATATATATATATATATATAAGTAGTATGAATCTTTCATTCTTATAGATAAGAATAAATTGTATTTCAAATATATAATATTTTATTTATTTAATAAATAAATATTTTAATATTTTTTAAAAAATAATGAACAGATAATTTTTCTTTAGTTAACATGAACTGGTAATTTATGTTTTTTTACTTATAAAAATAAGCGATTTATTTATGTGAATTCATGAGACCTTATTCTTTGATGTTTGATTCTTTAGTCAGCAAATTTAAAAATTCTTATATTAGTTAGGAACAAAGATAAATGTTACACTTTGAATTATAAATAAATCCATCTTTCATCGTTACAAATATGTTAAAATTTGTAAATTTTTATCTTTTTTGTAAAGGTAATTGATTAGCTCAATTTTATCTAAATAATTGTAATTTTGGAGTTCATTCATTTGGAGATAGTAGAAGTGATAAACGATGTCTGATGACCTAAGTAACATTTATATCGAACCTCGTTAAATTTTTGGTATTTTTATTTTTTTGTTTTAATATTTATGCTTCAATATCTACTTTAATTTATTTTAACATTATATTTTCAATAACATTATTTCGTTGGGTTAGTTTGAGTTCTATTTATTCAAATCATAAGTAAATAATAACTACTTAGAATAAGGAAAATATATCTGATTTTTCCAACAAGAACTACAAGGTAAACTTCCAATTAACTAGAGTTCTAATAAGAGTAAACACATAACCAGTAATTGACCAATGTTTATCTAAATCTCTTGCATAGTCGAAATCACAATATCTAACTGCACATTGACCAACAGTATTATCTTGCTGAAATACTAAACCAACATCTACAGTATTTAGAATATATCGTAGAATCTATTTCACAGCCAACCCATGTCCTTTACCAAGATCATGCATGTAGCGGCTTACACTGCTACAAAAGGGACATTAAAGTTGGGTAAAAAATCGACTTTAAACCAATTTAAAGTCGGTTCAGCGAACCGACTTTAAATGAAATGACTTAAAATTTATTATACTCAAATAAAAACTTCTATTCGAGCAGAAAAAAACCAAAATCTGTTTAGTAAATAGTTCAAATAATACAAATATTTTAAAAATAAAATATTAATTAATAGTAGAAAAATTACCATGGTTTTGTTTTATTTTATTCAAGATCATCATATTCTTCTCCTGATGTTATAATACAAACCTACATATATAATACAAAAAATTATACACATAAATAATAACACATAATAACAGAAAAAAATATGAATAATAAGTGCGTAAAATTAATAGAAATACTTACAAAAGTAAATGAAGTGACAAAATGAAGAAAATGAAGAAAAAATGGTGTTTTATAAGTGAGAAATGGGTATAATATTTTTGAGTATTTTGCTCAAAAAAATTGGGGATTTAAAAGATTAGTTAGAGAGGAAGAAAACGCACTAACCAGCGCTAGAAATGGTAGTCGTAGGTGGCCGACAAATGAGAAAGAGTGGAGGAGAAGTGGATGGGGTTTTGGGTTTTTGAGAGTTATGCAACGCTTGAAATAGTTTCTGTCTGGGGAAGAAAGAAGAGAAAAGAATTTATCCACGTGTGTAGCGTCGGTTCCACGTGTGTAGTGTCGGTTCCACGTGTCAGCCGACACTATGTTATGTGGATAGCATCGGTTCCAAGTGTCAACCGACGCTATGCTACGTGGATAGCGTCGATTGACACCTGGAACTGACGCTACGTCCATACATAACATCGATTTGACACGTCAACCGTCGCTACATCCTACGTGGATAGCATCGGTTCTATATCGAACCGACTTCAAATTAATTATAAGTTGGTTTTTTTTTAAACCGACTTTACATATCGACTTAAATACCCATTTTTGTAGTAGTGTTATAACACCAATCGTATGTGAAATGTTAGGTCTTGTACACACCATTGCATACATCAAGCTACCAATTGCATTTGCATACGGTACATTTGCCATGTATTCTCGTTCTGCATCATTCTTAGAAGATAATTGAGTACTAAGCTTGAAATGAGGAACAAGCAGAGTATTTCCAAGTTTTAAATGTTTATTCATACCAAAATATTGTGGTATCTTCTTCAAATATTGACTCTGGGTCAAACTAAGCTTTCTCTTCTTTTTGTCTCTACTTATCTCCATGTCGAGAATTTTCTTGGTTTCTCCTAGATCTTTTATCTCGAACTCTTAATTTAGTTGAGCCTTCAACTTCTCAATTTTTGCTTAGTTTTTCGATGCAATCAACATATCATCGACATACAATAGGAGATAGATGAAAGGCTCATCTTATAGCTTGCGAAAATACACATAATGATCATGTGTACTTCTAGTATACTTCTACTGCAACATAAACTGATTAAATCGTTTGTACCACTACCTCAGAGATTGCTTCAATCCATACAACGATTTGTTCAGTTTACAAACCTAATTCTCTTTACCAACAACATTAAACCCTTCTGGTTAAGACATATGACAGTTACAGAGACTACGAAGGAAGTTATTTGGTTACGAGGTTTGCAAGACATAAGAGTTGGTCAAAGTATATTAAGGTGCTTTATGATAGATAATCAAAGTGTTATTCATTTAACAAAGAACCAAGTCTATTATACACGTACAAAGCACATTGATATTCGTCATCATTTTGTGCGAGAGATTACAGAGAATCATGCAGATATGATGACTAAGGTGGTAACGATAATCAAGTTCAAACATTTTTTGGACTTAATTAACATCTTGCAAATCTGAATTGGTACTGGCATCATTGATCTAGTGATTGAAGAAATCATTTGAGAATTACTAAATCGCTAAGGTGGAGATTTGTTATATAGCTCTTTAGTGAGCAAATTGGAAAAATCTTACATTGGTTAGGAATGAAAATAAGTGTTGTATTTTGGGCTATAAATAAAATCCTACTACACAATTTGTAAACATCCCAAAAATTATAAATTTTTCTCTCTTTTTGTAAGGGTAATTAATTAGATCAATTTTGTCAAATTAGTTGTAATTTTAGAGTTCGTCCATTTGGAGATAGTAAAAGTGGTCAATAACGCCTAAGAACTTAGATAATATTCATACTGAACCTCATTAAATTTCTAATGTTTTTATTTTTCTATTTTAATATTTCTGCTTCAATATATGTTTTAGTTTATTTTAACATTATATTTTTAATAATATTATTTTGTCAAATTAATTTAAGTTTTATTTCATTTAAATCATAAATAAATAGTAACTATTTAGAATATGGAAAATATACCTGATCTTTCCCACATTCTTTAACGACTTGCAATGCTTTTTTTTAATTATGATTTTTCGTAAATTATTTTTATATTTTCCATTTTTATTAAAAAACCATAAATTTATTTGCTAATGAAAACAATTTTTTTTTGTTTTTTACAATAATAAAAAAAACAACATAAAACTCTTTTATTAAAATTGTGTTTCATGTTTTTGCTTTTTTTATTTAATACTTGTTTTTGCCTTTCGCATTCTAATTTTTCTATTTTTTTTTTTTTTGAAGTACAACCGTAGAAAAGGATGCAATTATGGTCTTCGAAAAAAAAAAGTGTTAGAATAGGATTAAAATTTAATCGTGAAAATTTTGAAATTTATCAAGTTCTAAAATTAGACTACAAAGTAGAATCTATTTACAGCGAAATGAAAATTAAAAGAAGAACTAATTTTTTTAGCCATATAAAAGAATAGATAAATCTATTCTGATTTTTTTTCTTCTGGTGTAAAACTCAAATATAAATATTGATAAATGAATATTATCGATCAAAGTTCATAAATAATAAATAAAATTTTTATTGATCAATCATGTATTTCTAGTTTAAATAATCAAATTATATGTTTACATGTTGAATTGTGGACAATATATGTTATAAGAGAAATTTACTAAACAATTTAATCAAGTTTTTAGAGGATATGTTGAAAGTTTGAGTCGATTAAAAACCAACTTTTTATATCGAAAGCATTAATGATATTTTTTTTTTTTTGTGTCTCCCTTGATATAAATTGTTATGGTTTTCTAGTTTAATGTGTGATAGAGAGCTATGGAGAAAGCAACAACAACGTCTATTTTTACACCGGATAAAATAGTAATATATTTAATCTAGAAGTATATAACCCTTCCACAATTATTTTTGTGTTATTTTGTAACTAAGAAATTAAAACCTGTTTTATTTTGTGTCTATGAATCATTAAGAGTTTATTGTAATAATATTTTGGGTTCTTCAGCCATAAACAGAACAAATTATTAAATAATAATAAATTTAAAAACTTAAACTTTGACATTAAAAAACACAAAACAAATCACATTGCAAAATGAGTTATAATTAAGTTACGGGAGGGGAGAAATATATTATATTTATTTTAAAAATAATATATAGATTATATATATATATATATATATATATATATATATATATTCTTACAATTTAATTCTATTGTAATGAAATATTAATCGTAGAAGGATAAATAATTATTTTTTAAATTTTTATTTATTTATTTTATGTTTTTATTTAATTTTTTTTATTATTATTTATTCAAGTTAAAATAATAATTAAAAAAATCAAAAAATAAAATTAAAAAATTTACTTTATTTTTATAAGATTAATTTTTAATAACAATATAACAAGTTGTTAAAAAAATATAAGAGTTAAACATCATTTTCCTTTATATTTTTTTTAAATAACCATTAATGTCTAATGTTGCTTTGTCATTGGTCCTTGTAGTATTAACCTCAATGTTTATTTATTTGGACTTTGATACTAGATGTATATTGTTCATCGTCATATTTTCGATTTTTCCAGGAAAACATAATATTAAAAAAATGTGTTGAGAAACGATAATATTGTACGTACTTGAAAGAGATACCTACTAAAGAATAATATTAAGTATGACCAGCATTTTACTACTATTATTACTTAATAATAATTAATATGATATTCAATAATTCATTAAAAATTAAATTAAATTATAATATTAAATTTATTAAGTAACAACTTGATAAAAAAAATATTACAAACGAGTACTAACTTATTTATATTAAATTTTAGATAATTTAAACTATAGGTACGAGATTGCGATTTTAAAATTAAATATATTTTTATTTTTAAATAATTAGATTGTAATTTATTTTGTTTAATGTTTAGTCTTTATTTATAAGTAAATGATTTAAGTGATAAAAAGAGGCTATAATTTGGATTAGTTTTTTTTTTAAATACTAACATATTTATATTATTTTCATAAAAACCTATTTATATTGTTGTGGAATACTTTCTAAGTTTAGTGAATAGTTTAAAAGAACAGATCTAAAAGGCACAACCCATAGCGAATATATTATCTTTCCTGTTGTTTTTTATTGCGTTCTAAGTTGCCCCATCCACACTAAGTCGGAGGTATCTTTAAGGTTTGCATTATGGGATGGCAATTTGGAGTGGAGTTTTTGGTTTTTTTTTTTTATATATAAAAAACCTACCTATTGGATTGAATGGCCACATAAGCAACAAAGAAAGATATTTTATGGCCACGTAAGCAACAAAGAAAGATATTTTATTCCTAAGAATATAGATCTTTTGCTGAAATAGAGAAAGATATATAATCAAAAGTAAAACAAAATTAAAAAATTACATTTATATATACTAACGATTAGACTAATATGAGAACTAGCATTTTATTTTTTTAAATTACATAAAATAATAATTTTTAAAATTTAATTTAAATAATATTTAATATATAATTTTTTTATTATTGAAATTATGTAAATTAATTATAAAAAATACTATTTTTATTATTAGAAGTTAATTATTATAAATGTTAGTTTTATTTTGTTAAGTTATTTTTGGATATTAATTTCAATAATACAAATAAAATACAGGTAGTAGCTTATAAAAACTTAATAGATATTTATTAGGGGAGGGATCATGAAAGGAACTTTTTATATTATTTTGTCTAAGAAAAAGGCAAATTGGGTCCCACATAGTAATGCACTTTTTATCACTTTTGGTTATGTCATTATATTTGTTATTATTTTATTTTGTCTAAGCACAATAACATTAATGTTATGCTACTCGTCTCACACCCACTTCCACCCCACACCCACCACCCCATATGATCTGGTATCTATCTTTCTTATCTTTTCCATCCTCAATACGTAGAAAAGTCATTCTGGCAAGTTCCAGCTTCTAGGGTTTCTTTTGCTTTTGCTTCTGCTTCAATTTCTTTTTCTTCCCTGCAAAGCTGTTTTGCCGATCTTATTCCCTCTTTCTTGTACGGTATGTTTATACTATTTTCTGTTTTTGTTTTCTCCCTTTGAAGTTATCTTCAATAATTCAAGGCACGTGTGTGATGTTAGCATGAATCTCTGTTAGAGTTGGTATGTAAGTACAAGTTTTTTTTTTTAGAATTATGGAGCTAATTCATGTATGTTTGTGTTTAAATCTTTGAAATTTCTTATCTCTCTGAGTCTTCTGTTTGTGAGAAATGGTTTGTTATTACTCTCCTTCTTTGATGTGATTTGTCTATTATCATTCTTCTGTCTACAAATATTAATTTTATGAGTTCCTTGGTTTTCTTAGTGGGCTTCTTGTTTATAGCTGTTGGAGCATATGTTCTTCCCCTTTTGGTCTTGGGCAGAAATTTCACGGAATCATTTTTCTTGAAGTTCAAAAAGTATTAAAAAAAAAATTTCCCCCTTTTCTTGCTGATTTGAATATTAGCCGCAATACTCTCCACAAATACAGATCGAATTCTTCTGGGTTTTGCTCGATTCATAAGGAATTTGGTCGAGTTTAATTGCATAGCATAACTCCTTCACAAATAGAGTTTCATTTTTAACCTACTCCACAAATTGCACCTATGTTTTTTTCTTTCTTATAACGTAAATAACATGTTTTTTAGAGGGCTTTAGATCATTATAAATTGAAGGGATTTTTTTATTTTATTTGGTATATTGAAATGATTGGTCAATCTTATTTTAACGTTTCCTTGATTCTCTTAAAGCCTCGCTATTAGTTTTCCTAGCAAAGGAGCTATAATTATTACTATTTTCTTTAGGACATTGTTTTGAAGGTAACAATCATACACTGCCAGATTTTGCCTGTCTAAGCTGGTCTCACTAAAAGTTTTACATATAGTTGAGCCAGAGGTTGCATAAGTTGGATCTGGTCCAGAATGGGCTACATATGCGATTTCTGTGGGGAACAGAGGTCCATGGTCTATTGCCGTTCTGATGCAGCATGCTTATGTTTATCATGTGACCGCAACGTCCACTCCGCTAATGCCCTGTCAAAGCGTCACTCGAGAACATTGTTGTGTGAAAGATGCAATTCCCAACCTGCAGTAGTAAGATGTGCAGAAGAAAAGGTTTCTCTTTGTCAAAATTGTGATTGGATGGGCCACAGCACCTCCACCTCAGCTTCAGCACACAAAAGACAAACTATCAGCTGTTACGCAGGATGCCCATCAGCTTCAGAACTTTCATCCATTTGGTCGTTTGTTTTGGATTCACCTGCTGCTGGAGAATCTGCTTGTGAACAGGAAATGGGCTTAATGAGCATCGCTGAGAATAGTGCAGTAAATGATTGGAGCTCTTCAGAAAATGCTTCTGCATCGTTTAAAGTGTATAATATGCATAGTAAGGAAAAAGCTAGTGTTTGGGCTGGCTCATCTTTGCTGCCTGAGCTTAATTCTGCAGCTAAAGTTGTTGACCAGCCAGATGGATCTTTTAATGCAACTTTACCCAAGGTACAAAATTACTATCAAACTTTTATCACCGTAAGTCACCAAATAGCTCATTTTGATGTACAGTGCACAAACAAATAGTTCGCTGGACATGTTTCTGGTCAACTGATTTCATGCTTTGATTCAGTTGCTTGCCAACTATGCAACTTTGAAATTTAATGGCAAACATATTCTCTGTCATGTCTAAACATTGATTTTAAGCTATACACGTTTTATTATGAAAAAAACATTGGTTTCTGTTTAAACTTTTAATTCACTTTATCATCTGAAAAACTCTTAAAGTTTTTCATCCTTGGCGTGCAGTTGTCCTGTTCTGGAAACAAAGTTTCTAGACATTGTGAAAATGATGATATCTATGGGGATTTTGATATGGATGAAGTAGATCTGAATTTCGAAAACTATGATGAGTTGTTTGGTGTAACCATGAATAATTCAGAAGAGCTTTTTGAGAATGGAGGAATTGATAGCTTGTTTGGGACGAAGGATGTGTCTGGAGCTGAATCTAATTGTCAGGGTGTAGTTGCTGCTAAGGTAATATGACCTCCACTTTGCGAAACTGAATTCTTGCAAAACCAAAATATATGCCATATTTATTTCTCTAATGTTTAACTGTAACGAGGTTAGCTTGTTCCTTCATGTTCCTTAGATTGGAGCCACCTGAATGTATATTTTGATATTAGATATTCTTGATTATATGGCATTTAACGTCAACATACCATTCACAGCTATGCTGTCCAAAGTTCATAGGCTAGGTTCCGTTTATGCATTGAGTCTTGCTGCACCTTAAAAAAAAGAAGGAAAAACCTCAGGTGTGCTCTTTTTCAGTGCTCAGCTAGCTTGCTGCCCATATGCAGATGACATTTTAAGTGCGACTAACCAAGTCACAAGCTATGATTTTATGAAAGAAAAGGGAAAGAAAGAAAGAATAGCTATGAGTTGGCATGACATTGAATGTCATATAAAGGTGTCTGTCTACATTTCTATGATTGTGCATCGGCATGTGTATCTTAAATCAAGTTAGTTGTTGTCAATGTATTGTCATCCATAATTTCTCATCAGAATAAGGGAGACATGTTAAAGATCTTTTGAAAGGAAAGTAACTATCTATGATTGCGTGTACATGATGATGAAACAAGCTTTTCTAGTATCTAATGTTGTTTACTATGTTCCATAGTCAAAATATCCTCTATTACCTTCGGTTTGAGGCTACTATTTCATAAATTATGGCTATAAAATTTGCTTATGGTTGAAATATATTCTGCAGCGATCTTCCATTGGACAAGTGAGTGTGATACAACCAGCATGCAGCAATGCAGCATCTGCTGATTCAATTATTAGTGCCAAAACAGAGCCAATAATACCCTACACACCAAGGCAAGCTCAATCAAACCTATCATTTTCTGGCCTCACTGGGGAGAGTAGTGCTGGAGATTATCAGGATTGTGGAGCTTCTTCAATGCTACTTATGGGTGAGCCTCCATGCTCGGAGAATTCCTTGCAGTCGACTAACCGTAGTGATGCTGTTATGCGCTACAAGGAAAAGAAGAAATCACGCAAGTATGTATTATCGATTCTTTAACATTGATGTATTGTATTGACTGCTTTGTAAATTTTTTTTCTTGGACCACTTCATAGAAAAACCTGCCATAAAAAGATTTTCTGCCTTACACTTACTCATTCTGATTTTATATATGCCTACATTATCGATTTAATATTAGAGGCATCCATTTCTTTAAATTTAAAGTAGGTTAGATTTTTTAATTCTGTTCAAAAAATTTATGCCAGTTTTCTTCATGTGATAAACTACCTGGTGAAGAAGCTGAGGTTGTGATTCTTATTAACGCTCTTTGATACCAAAGTACCAAATTATGGTCACAATTATGCTAAATTTGCTTGATGTGATCTGCTGTCATGGCAGTTTTGTGTATTTATCTTAGTCTCATGTGGTTTGTTAACAGTATTTGTTGATTTACCCTTCTGTTATCAACTGTTTAATCCCTTTTGGACTGTAATAGGTTTGAGAAAAGGGTGAGGTATGCTTCTCGCAAAGCAAGGGCTGATATAAGGAAGCGAGTAAAGGGGCGATTTGTCAAATCTGGTGACAATTATGATTATGACCCGTTGAATCAAACCAGAAGCTACTGAGTACAATTTCTGTCCATATTTTTTTTCGAAAGGAAAGAAACATGAAAGGCTTGATTGGAAAAATCAGTTATTATTTCCACAGTAGATGAAATTATGCTTTATTTTGTTCCTACTGTGACAAGCTGTGTTATTGTATCACAGGAGCCTTTGTTTCTCATCCAGGAAAAGGTTGATGTAGAAAGTATGATCTGATGCTTCACGATTAAAGCTGAGGACAGGATTCTGATTCTACATCACCGTGACGGACCAATGGAGTCATTACCGACCAGATGCCTTGCTTTCCCTTTGTTTCTTCTTCGGGGCAAGTTCATCTTCTACCCCAATTGTAGTCTGAGGAAAAGCAGTATCCTTATTGGTCTTTTCACTGACCATAATTATGCACAGTTTTTGCTATGCCATTGTAAACACTCCATCCGTTCCTTCTGCTCAGATCACTGTACAATAGCGGCGGCTATCAAGGTTCCATGGGTGACTAACTCATGCATGCTTGGTTAACCTCCCCCCCCCCCCCCCCCAAAAAAAAAAAAAAGAAAAGAAAAGAAAAGAAAAGCTTATGGTTGTAGTTATATCCATTTTGACCGCTTGGAGTCTTGACATGTATAGTGTAGGATTTATATGTATGCCATTGACTAGAGAAGATGAGTCCTTCCGAGAACGTCGGACAATAAACTTATGGTGTACATGATAATTTACTTATCTAGTTTAAGGAGACTAATCTGTAGTGATTCATAAACCAATATGAATACAAATTTTGACACATGGATTTGTATTTTTCTTGAAAAAATTTACGTATGTATGGATGGATGAGAGGTTGAAAATGTTGATTCACTCTTTAAATTTCCAAGATGATTGATTTCAGTGAAGGGTACATGTTTTGCAACAGATGCAAGCATTATTTTAGATGACTATTCAATTTGTTTCTGCTTAAAGATGGCAATTTGATGTGTTGGGTCGGAAGGGCTTGCGGGTACCAGACCTATACTGGTCACAGAAAAGAACGGTGTGGGTTTGGGTATAAACGGATGGGTCATTATTCATTTATTTATAAATGGTTTGGGGCACAACGTTTTTGGTTAAAGACTATTTACAAATCATTTAGTGGGGTATACTTGTTCATGGTGTTTTTTTTTATTTAAGGAGACTTGTAGGTAATGTTTTTTTATTTTACTTCAAAAATTATTGAAAAGTAGTATTATAGTTAAGAATGTTAATGAATTGTTTTGTAAACATCATTGTGGTTAAAATCTCTTTTTAACTAATTTAGTTTTTGAGAAAATTATTAGAGAATACCTTTATATTTTCCTTAAAAAATTTAAAATAGTGACAAAAAGAGATATGATTATTATTTTTTAAACATACAAGTTCTTTTGTTATTTCATAAAACTTAAAGAATGTATTTGTAATTATCCCTTTAATTTTTGTTAATTAGCATCATTTTAAATAATATACTATTAACATTTTCAATTATACATAGTTTATATATTGAACATATGATAAGATTTATCTTTATTCGGTGTAAATCATTTTTAATTATATAAAAATATAATGTTATATTTTTGTATTTGAATGTTACAAACGACAGGGTTTTTGACCTATGAAAATTACCCAAACTAAAACTAAATACCATAAAATGGTATGATCAAATCAAATCGAGCCAAGTCAAGCCATTATAATCTCTAATTTTTTGTATTTTTTTTACAGAACAAAAGATTGTTTTTGGTCTTTACTTTCAACCTGTTAAGCTCAAGAATGGATGTTTGTTAGGCTTAGGATAGTCCTTTTTAGAGATGGTATTTGTTACATGTGAATGTAACCTATACTTTTGCCTTATTTTCTAGATTAAAGTGGCGCTCAACAAAAATGTCGGGAAATAACATTTATTACTTTGATATCTAGACAACTAACTAGTATTGACAACTCTTTTGAAAAATATTACAGTATTTATAAGTACATCGAATTCTAATTGTCAACAAATCTTATATGAATCGAGTTAGGTTTATTGACCATTGAACTACTTGTGAATGGCCAACAAGCACAAAACCATGACAAAATTAAAGTTTCCTTTTAGGGAAAACTTGAAAGTTCTAATCTCTAGTATAACATGACTGAATCCAATCGAATAATAAAACAAAAATTCTCAAAAATGCTTCGGGTCTCATTAGAAGAGATTTTAATGATCGATATTTGTTATCAATTAAATTAATCTAATATTTCAAGATCTATCAAATTATTAATTAAAAAAATGGCTTGGAAGTCTAGTAACTATGACAAATAGATACTTAAATCTATTAACTTTTATATAATATGGTTTAAGTCTATTAGTTTTTTCAAATAGGACACTATCAGTCTCACTGTTAATATTTTAAAATGCCAAAACTTAACAAGACAAATTTGTTCTCTCTTTTGAAAACATACAAATTTTGTCAAGATTCTTCAAGTTAAGAGAAGGTGAAGTGTTGGGTTTTAAAATGCCCACTAATGTATGATATGTTCTAAATATTTGTTGTCAATTGAAAATTTGTCTTGTTGGTTGGTTTGTATCTTCTTATATGCTCTCTTTCCCATTTTATAGCAATATTTTAATGGGGAGAGGGAGAGGGGGACTGATAGGGGAGTAAATATACATGAAATTCTAAAGGACAAAAAACAATTAGATAAAAAGACTTAAAATACCCCCAAAAAATATCAACTATTATCATCATCTACTACTCTAGGTAAGGAAAATGTTAAATGTTAACAATTGTATTAACATTATACTAAATTTAAATATCGCATTAGCCAAACTTAAAAAACCAGAACCCATTATTAATTACTCCTTAATAATCACATCATATTTGTTGATTCATCACTGACCAATAATTCCAACTCACTAGAATACATAGCAGTGCTGACGTTCAAATATTTTAATGATCCTGCTCCACGTGTGAACAAATAGAATTGTTTTTTTTAAATACAGGTGTAAGGGAGTGATGTCCACTTCTTGACCCAATACACGAGTCTCACATGACTACTTCCAACTCGTACAAGTATACTGAAATGATGACACAATTATGTCGAGTCAAAAAATATCCTCACCACTGTAAAAAATTCTAAAATTCGAGTCTTACTCACGAGCATATAATATAATTATTAAAAAAAAACCACCTCAACATTTTAACAATACATGCATATTCATAACATCCCCATAAAATATGGGGCCATTGTTATGAAATTCAAATGCTTCTTTGCTTGAGCAGCTCGATCCATTATATTAGGATAGTATGTGGGTAATGATGGGCTTGTGCTAATTTAGCTGCTGTGACTATGAGCTATTTAAAACAGATTAAAGCACATTTCCACAGAGAAATGTAGATGGAATAGTAATCATTATATAACTTGAAGCATCATTTATGATGATTATTAAAAACCACCACAAGCAAATAAAAGGAATGACAAGGCTGCTATGACTAGTAATAAAACAATGTCAAAAAAGTATCACCACTAGAAAGCCACGCTAGCTGGTGGTCCTCACAAATTAGTCATCTTCAGAACTACTATCTTCTGACACCTTGCCAAGGTCATCTGCTACAACCTTATCCTGCATGTATGTTGCAACAAAACATTAATCCAGAAAGCAACCACTTAGACAATAGCAAATATATAAAAGTACTTAGAAGTGCGTGTGAATTTTGTGCGTTTGTGTAGAGAGAGAGGGAACAGATCTATATGATTATCGAAGATTAACAAAAATTCTCCTACCGGCATCTTGTCCCAATTTTTCAACTTGGAATTCGTTAGCATGTAACTATCACGTAATGGAGCCCAAGATGGCCCTTCACCATCCATGGTGCTTTTAGACATTTGACCCTGAAATGTAAAATGAGAAAACAAAATTAAGTTAAACATATATATAAAATCCGAACAAATAAACAAAAACCATAATAATACTTGATTCCCCCACAATATAAGTCTACAAATGTATAATGCAAAAATTAGAATTACAGCTAATAACCAAGAAATGACCTATGATAACAGTTGCATCTAAAATAAATAAAGCATACAAATTTTCCCTCCCCGGAAAAGGGAACAGAGTTATGATACTCAGCAGGATGCAACAAACTTAAAATAGAATACAAAAGAAGCCTAACCGTTGAAGCTGCACTGGCTGCAGTCAAACGCGTTTTGCCTAATTCTGAAAAGAATACTTCTTTTCTCCGCTTCCTTATTGCTGGTAAAAACAACGAAAATTAGGTTTAAAAAATGGAAATAGCTCACATTCTGTTATCAATAATAGCCACTCAAATCAGGAAAGCACTAGTGTTAATGTGTTATAGTCAATATAGATAATCAAGGACTAGTTGGAATAACAAGTACCTCCTACAATCAGAACCAAAATGAATGGCAATAAAATTTGTATTATAAAGAAAATTAATAAGGTAGACTACAATTTAGTTAAAGAACTGAATGGAATATAGCTATAGAGGTAATTGCATTCTCTTTGTGACTCTGATTTGCTATTACTGAAGACGTAGAACACTGTGAATATATGAAATATGAAATTAGATACCTAAAGCTGAACAAGGAACATTGGGAATAATGAGAACTCACAAATTGTAAATTCAGCAATTTATTTACATACCTTTTGCGTCTTTAGATCTCATAGGATCAAGACCTTTTTGAGCATTTTGTGCCTTATTTACCTACATGAGATTCGAAGGACAAAAATTATGTCCATAAAACATAACCAATCAAGCAAAAAGATAACTTTTTATGATAAGTTACTCACAGCATTAAACAACTTGACCACTGAAGCGCCATCAATAAACATGCAAATGAAAACTAAGTCAGTGGAAGAAAAATTGAAATAAGAAAATGCTCACATCACAGACATCTTAATCAAGAATCCAATACCTCCTTTCGTAGCAACACCTTTCAGAAACTTTTCATGTAAATCCAAATAGGTTTCAGGTTTAACATGTCCCTTCTCTGCAATCTTTGATTTTAAAAAAAAATCACAACAAACGTAAGAACTCAATTCAAAGATTAAGAACAAATTGTTTACACTAATTTGTAGAAATATAATGCAAGACGCCTTAACTTGGAGAGAGAAAAAACATGAAACCCCAAAATCTATTCAATAATAAATTACCAAATGTTTTTCCTTCTTAGCTTCACCCTTGACCTTCTTTTCAGCCTCTTCCTCGGCAAGCTTCTCTGCAACAAGCTTCTTGTGTGCTGATAAAACCGGACCCTGCAAAGCCCTCAAACGTTCACAGTTCACACCAATCCTATGCAACTCTGAATTAAATATAAACAAATTAATAAGCAGGATTCTTAGTGGCTATAGCTATCTTACCAGGGAATCATCATGAACAGATTTCTTAATAACACTCTTAAATGCCATCTTGAATGCTCTGCAACCCTCAGTGAATTTCGTAATTCCAGGTTGAATTTCACCAGCTTCTTCATCATCAGAAAACCCATTATCCGCATTGGCATCAACACCATCATCCCCTACTTCTTCAGAGCAATAACCATCAATCATGTCCTCATCAGTCTTGTGCTTATTGTTTTCATCTTCAACACCGTCCTCAGGACCAGATTCATTGTCCGAATTGTAGTCCCTTGCCCTCTTACGAAATAATTTCTTCATTCGCCCATCTATTTTCTTGGGCTTCAAGCTTTGAACTCCCTCAGGTAATCGTAACATCTTCTTTGGCTTTTTCTTAGCATTTGAACCCCTTTTATTCCCTAACTTCCTCTTGCTTAGAAATTTAGATGATTCTGTCATATGGGCTTCTTCGGTCATGGCTTCGTTATAAGGGTTTCAGATTATATTTTACAAAAACTAGTCTAATCTATTGCCACAAAACTAATATACACTAGCGAATTGTCTGAAATAATTAGCAGGAACTAAGAAGCCTGACTTCTTAGCAATTGCTGAGGAAAATTACTTCCGAACAAAAATCAAAAGTTAGGGCATACCAATTAAGAGATTTTTTCGAGCTCAAGAGTTACCTTGTGGGTTGTAGCAACAGGTAGCGGAGAAGAAGCTTGCTTTATGCTACTTTTCCGATTGGAACAAAAGCTAGGGTTTTCCAATTTTCCTTAAACCCACTCGATTTTTCTCTTTATTTTATTTATCCCAATTATTCAACTAATTTTCTTTTAAAAAAAATTAAACTAATTTTACTTTTAAATATTTAAAAAAAAAATTAAAAATGTTTATATTATTAAAAAAATATATGCAATTTACTTTTAAATATAAGTTTTTTGTTTTACAATATTTTAAAATATAAATTGGATATATATATATTTTTTTATTACACAAATATACATATTATTAAAAATGATACTCCATCTATAAAATAAATAACATTATTATATATTATAAATATATTAATATTTTAAATAATACGATAATTTTTCATTTGATACAATTTAATAAACTAATACTCATAATATTATAATATATCATTTATGTTACGTATCAAATTTAATATCATTGTATTTTTGTAAAAGAAATTATGATATAATGTTAAACATTTATTTATATATTAAAATTTTGTATAAAAGCTTTTACTTAATTACAATATGTCTTAATATTTAGAGATTATTTTAATATTACTCCAATAGTGAAATAATACTTTCCTACAAATTTTATCGAGATTATATTAAGATTATATTTAAATTATTTAATTAATTTTTTGATAAATTATTCGTCGAAGAAAAAATGATAAAAATATACACATTTTTATACTCATATCGTTTATATCTTGACACAAATCGTAATTATATTAAAAGAGGGTGGGGTTGGGAGGGTAAGTGTGCTATGCTTCAAATAAGTTTGTTTGTTAGTTTATATCAAGTAGTGAAGCTTACACTTATGATAGGATAATATTTGTGATGGGTAGTGTGAAATTGATGATCAATTGCATTTAAGAGGTAAACCATTTTGAACGTAGTTGCTTACTACATATTATACAGTTTGCAAGTAAACTAGGGTACTATAGATCTAATTTCAGTTTAATTTAACACTTATTTTTCAACTCTTGATAGCATCTACCTAATGAAACATTAATGTTATTGTTGAGTCTATCACAAAACTAGTTGCAAATTTTGATGAATTGTTCAATTAGTAAAGATCCTAAAAATGACAAATATATCCGTGTGAATTGGATTTTTAAGAAAAGTTTTTATCACATGACTAGCTAGGTTTTGCAGCCACTTTAAGGAATGCAAGGTTTACTTTATATAAATCTACTTAATTCTATTTTAATATTATGTAATATATGAATTTATTTTGATTCAACGAAAATTTTATTTATTTTTTTAGCAATATATAGTGTCAAAAAATTATTTTAAAAAATAAAGAAGTAATTAGAATTATACCAAATTATAAAATATAAATAATATAGATACAAAAATATATAAATATTTGTTTGCGTTTAGCATTCATCATTATTCAACTACTAATCTCATTCTTTGTCACAAAATCCCGTGAAATTGGTGTCGGTAGTAGATATCCATTTATTCAGCTTTCAATGTACCATACTATGTTCCAAACACATCTTTTTTTCTTCACCTCATTGTATGTTATATTTCGTTTAAGAACGTTGTTATAAATCTCGAGTGCATTTACAAGAGGGATTACACATTTTATTTTAGTTTTTAATTATTTATATTGAAAAATAAAAGAAATTATATATTAAAAAAGTATAAACAGTTACAAGAAGCTCCCGAAGATTAACGTTTTTGTTTGATATAATATAATAAATATATTAAATATAATTATATTATATTAGATTGAATTAAATAGTATTGTAATTATTTTTTACATTATTTACTAACAATCTATATAATATAGTAGAATAAAATTAATTATTAATATTTCAATAAAATAATTTATATTTAAAATAATATTTAATATATTTTATATAGTTTTCTTACCTATACTGTGGTAGAGTTTAATTATGTCCAAGTACATAGAGACTAGATCCAACTTTGATACCATGTTAAAAACTCAGACTTAACTCAACCTAATAAAATCTTCTTAAATTAAGGAGATCTTATTGAGTTGAGTTAGATTTGAGTTTGATTTGAGTTTCTAACCGTAAGTATTATGAATGTTGGGTATTTTTGTTGATAAAATATTTTCATGTAAATTTATTTTTAAACTTATTATCAAGTCTATTAAAAAAAGTTGAAAAAATGTCATAAATTTAAATAATCGTATTTTAAGTACATTTTTTATAACTATGATATATATGATTATAATTATGCATTTAATAACACATTTTCATAAAATTAGAATTATTTTTATTGTTAAATATTTATTTAAATTTAAATTAATTTATGAAATTATTAATTAAATATCTTTTAGATATGTTTTAATATTTTTAAAATGTGTTTCAAGAAATGATTTTTTATAACATTAAGGTTTTTATTGTGCTTTGAAGAATTAAGTACAAAATATATTCAATACTAATACTACTATGTTATTATTATTATTATTATTATTATTATTATATATATATATATATATATATATATAAACATTTGCGTTGCAAAATGGTGAGGTGAAATAATCTGCTGAAGCTGCGGAACAAAAAAAAAAAGGGGAAACTACCTTGTGATGCCAAGAACTGCTGAAAACAAATATGTGCCGAAAAATTATTGAAAAAATATATACATGATTCTCGCATAATCAGAGAGCAAACAAAAGAAAACTGGAAAGGCGATACCCTCATCTTTCTCTATTTCGTTGATCAATCAAGGAGAAAAATACATATAAGTCGCAATCTTACTTAATTGGCGTGTGGATAACTATGACTATGAACAGTGCTAAGGTTTTTGGGTATTCGTATGTAATATAAAGATTTTAAAGCTAATTGATTAATATTTTCATTAGTTATTGTAATATTTAATTTTCAAATCTCTCGTATTTATTAACCTATTTATTATATATTTTTAATGTTCATATTATATATTTAAATCAAATAATTAAATCAATGATCATGATTATTTAGATTTAATTATTAAATTTTACATAAATTATTTTTATTGAAATTGTACTTAATCTTTTTATTCTAAAATTTTCTAATTAATTTTATTTAAGTGACATATGTTGTGAATCATCTACTTAAAATTATTTATTATTAAATCCGTTCTAGAATACACATAGATACTTATGTTTTGTGCTAACCATTTTATAATTAATTTGTGAACGTATCTCATTGACAGGAAGCTTATTGGAACGTTTGTTTAGAAATCGCTTATACTAATATTAGAAACTATGAAAATAGAGTCAGAGCTCGTAAGTAAGATACATCGGGGAAGTATCCTAAGAAAGTTAGCATAAAACTGAGTTTGTATTTGAACATTTGATTCTCATAATAAAAAGTTAAGTGTTTCAGTAGGCCATTGGTTTTCCTCTTAAATTATGGTTATGGTTGTGACTTAGGTTGTTTTCATCTAAAAATATTATGTGTTATTATTTTATTTTTGTATTTTATTGTTATATCTGATTGCATGTTTAATCGTTTTATTTAAGTTATTAAATTATAAATTGATAAAAAATAAAAATAATCTATTCACTCACTTTACGTTAATTAGGTTAATAAATATAAAATTTTAAAAATAATTTCATTATAAAATTTATTTAAAATAATATTTAATTTATTTTTATAATTAAAAAATAAATTTAAGATGAGAGACAAAATTTAATCATGTAATTTTAAAATTTAAGTTTAAAATAAATTAAGTAAAATGTTTAGTATGATTTAAACCAACATTTATTTTTATTTTGTATTTTAAATTAAAATATATAATTATATAAAAATTATAACAAACATGTCTTAAATTAAAGACTATTTCTTAGTTTAAAGAGCAACAGATCCTTTCAGGAATATTTAGCGTGACAATTTTTAGCGGTGTAGATGACTGCAAAGTCCCAATAATGAATTTTGATTTATTTTTTCAGTTAATGTTAAAAGTAGATAACCATATCAAGTCTCGTAACTCGTGATTTTATAGATGATGCATTTTGTTTAGAGAAATATTAATGTATTATATGGATTCATATTAATTATATATAATTTTTTTGAAAATATTTTTTTTAAAATTATCACGTATCATATTATAATTAAGATACATATAAATATATATATATATATATATATATAAATTTATATATTATTAGTCTATTAACATTATTTTTTTAAAAATACAAAAATATTGAAAAAATTATAATTTTCACTGAAATACAACCTTTTTATAGGTGTCTTCGTTCGAAATCAACTTCATTAAGACTGTTAGAAGATAAATTCAACTTCATCTATAATTAATTATATAAATACCATTTCATTTAACCAAACCTAATGAAATTAAAACTTTACCTATATTTCATTTACCCAAGTCTACTCCATATGACCGTTATTAATAATGATCAACCTTAATAAATCATCACTTAATATTTTAAGGTTAAAAGAGAATAAATAAATTACCCTATTTTTGTGATATTTTAAGAAACTTAAACTTTTTGAACTATTAAAATATGTTATTTTTTAAAATATATATTTTATACCCTTTTGTGATATTATGATAAATTATTTGATTTATATTGTAAATAGAATATGTTAAAATATTTATTTAGCTATATGAACATTCATTTAATTATATTTTAAATATTTATTTACACTATAGAATAAATTTTAAAATGTATATTAATACATATTCATATAATACAAAAATTTGAACGAGTAGTGTTTAATTTTTAAAATATTTTAGAAATTAAACTAGCTAATAAATTGAGTTATATAACAAGCGGATTCAATTATTTTTCATCTTTTCATTGTTTTATTCGATAATTTCGTATAATAATATTTAATTTAATTTTTCTTGTGTTTTAACTTTTAATCACAATATATAACTCGAATTTAATCATTACCGTCTCTATTTATTGTGATATATTCTTATTAAAAATTTGACCCAACTCATTGACCCGTTTGTTTGTTTATCTGTTTTTTTTCATTTTTCAAGTGAAAATACAATACTAAATTTTTATATAATTAAAAATGACTTAAACAAAAAAGAAATAAGTCTTATCATCAATCAATTATATGAACGTAATTAAAAATATTAATTACATAATTATTTAAAATAATACTAATTAATAAAAATTAAATTAATTAAATAGATGTATTACTACTAAAACAATAATGATACTTATAAAGTAAATTATTAATATTCTTACGTATTGTTAGGTATGTTACGTGTAAAAGGGGTGTGTTACCTTAATGACCTAAATCACCTTATTTATATAGAGCATGTTGCACCGAACACCTTTTATGTGGCGACTTGTTATTAACAAGCAACATATTGCTTGAGTGTTTTTGGAGCATTATCTTCGCCTATTGACCTGGTTATCTAGACATCAAAGTAAAGTGATTAATGATTTTTCACGTTTCTACTCCACATTCGTACAAAGAATGCATAACTTCAATGACCTGATCGTTAAAATAGCTATTTGATTGTTGGGATGACGACCTAATTTTAATAAATTGATTATTGTTGTAAAATATTACGTTTTAGTTCACAGTGAAATTTTTATAGAATATCTACTAATGTAACGTTAATACTTGTACTTTTATATATATATATATATATTATTGATGAGATGAATAAATAATCAAAATATTATTTTATCTCTAACATCTCATTAAAACTTCTAACACATTAGTACTTCTTCAAACACTTATAATAGGCAAAATTTATAAAAAAAAATCTACACAAATTTAGGTAGATGATGTATTTATAATCAATAATATATATTATTAAATTAAACATGCTATATACCGTGTTATTTATAAAAATAATAAAAACCAAGAATATTCTCTAAATCATTCGTAATAAAAATAAAAAATATCCTCTAAATTATTAATAAGTATCATAAATATTAAATAAATTTGAAGCTAAATGTTAACATATATGTAAATTATGGGATATTTTTTATCACAAAAGAACAAATTGTTAATGATTAATATAAAAAAAAGTAATACTAATTAAAAAAAAGTAAGTACTTGAATGATGAACTAAACAAACCCATTTTTTCCTAAAATAAGTTTATCTCGAATCGTTTATAATAAAATGGATAGTTTTTTGTTCTGTTTATATTGCGATCTGACCCACCCTAATCTGCCCCAAATGAGTTAGATATCTACGAGGTTTTTACCCATTAAGTGAAATTAATATCTCTACTATACAAATATAATTTAAAAAATGATAAAAAAAATTATAATTATTTAAAAATAAAACTAATTTTATAGCTTACGAGCATGTAAAGATCTAATTGAGTAGTAATGGCTTAATATTTAAATTACTAAGAGCACTCGTTCAATTATTTTATTAGTATCATATCAATAGTGCGCTTGTACGTTCAGAAATAATCATACAAAATTATCCTTAAATTGAATAATCGAATTGTATAACTTAATTAGAAAAAATCTCGTGATTTTTACTTTTTTCGTGCATGTTGATCGAAACTCACAAGAAATTTGTTAATTAAGACAAATCATGATAGCATAAATAATTTTTTATGTAACTAATGAAAAACCATAGAGAATAATTTTACGGTGAATTTTCTCTTTTTTACTTTTTTATTAGAAAATGTAGGATTTTAATTAAAAGTTAGCTTCAAAATTTGTTTCGAATATTTGAATATATATATAAACTAAATGTACAAAAAAAAATAATAATGATAATGATTAAAAGAGAATGATTCAATCACTTTCTCCAATGAACATGATAATGAAAACACTGTTTTGAAAGTTCTCTCGTGATAAATTAGTGAGAATTTGAGGAGAAAAAACATAAGATAAAGAAGGGAAATTTGTAAACAAATATGTAAAATGAAGTAAAAAAAAATTTAGAGAATTTAAAAATAATATAAAAACAAGCTTTCTAGTCGATGATGCTGCCTTTGTTTTTTTTTTCTTTAATAAGAAAATTATTTAGTTATGAGTGATTATTGTAAATAAAGGGCAATTTGCAGTTTTGCACAATAAGCAAGCAATAGAGGTGATAATTTGATCCAATAAGTTGGGGCCGCAAGTACTCGATCCCTTTAATATTATTCGTTTCATTATAAACGATATGAAATAAAAATAATTCTTTACCAAAATAAGTCACCATTGAAGTATCAATTTTTTTCTATTACTATTTTTTTAAAATTAATCACTTAATGATTATAACATTTAATAACTTTGATAAGGTATTCAAAAATTCATATATATTATAACATTTGTCTTCAAAATTATTTACGATCATTAAATAAATATTCTTGATTTTAGATTTTTTTTATAAATAAAATGATATTTAATGTGATTCAAATTTATAATATATATTATTAATTATAAATTTTTTTGAATAAATTTTTTTATTAAGATTTTTTAAATTTATTAATTTTATCATTAAAATTTTGGATCATAATGTATTTTTTTTTATCCTAAAAGATTTATGAATAATATTTTTACATGTATATTTTTAAAATTTACCTAAAAAAATTTGAAAAAAAAACTGTAAAAATATCAATGAATTATTTTACAAGTATCACTTTAGTTTAATTGATATATCTATTTAATTAATTCAATTTTTATTAACTAATATTATTTTAAATAATTATACTATTAATATTTTTAATTACATATAGTTTATAATGATAATATTTATCTCTCTTCATTTAAGTCATTCTTGAGTATTTAAAAATATAATTTTATATTTTTATGTGATTTTTTTAAAAAATGTCAAATGGGTCGGGTTTTTCATTGACATATATTATCTAATTTAAATAATTTGAAATGATTCAATTCAAAATATATAGTAAATTAAATACTTATATCTCAATTAAAAAAGCTAAAAAGAGAAAGAGAAAAAGAAGATGTAACACATACATGAGGGCATCGACCGAAGACTTAAAAAGTAAAAAGAAAAAAAAGGAGAATAAAAGACGCAAAGATAATGATGTGTGTTAACCAAATTTATATACATTTATGGCTAACATGTGCGAGGATATAAATTTGAGTCTTATTATAAATATGATTTTTTAAATTTATATTTGATAATAGTATTTTAATCATATTTTAAGTTAAAATTATGTTAAATATACTAAGATTGATATGTGTAATTGTAACTAATAAATTAAGATTAAATGATTATCCAGCAATTTTTTTTTAATGTTTGATAAAAGATTTATAAAGAAATGCTTTTTTTAGTAAAAAAAATAAAAATTATTGGACAATTTAAGCAGAAAGTCCAACCATATGCAGGAAAGTTCATAAAAAAAGTCTTTTACTAATCTGAATATATTGATTTTTTTTTCATGGGAATCGAACGGCCGTTAGATAGCAAAGAAATACGATTGTTTGCCTTTTCTTTCTTTGCTTGGATGATTAATGGAGAGTATGATTAGGAGTGTGCAAACAATTCGACCATCCGATCAATCCAATCTGATCCAATCTGATGGTTGGATCAGATGGAAAAAATATGATTAGGAGTGTGCAAACAATCCCACCATCCGATTAATTCGATCCGATCCAATCTGATGGTCTGATCGGATGAAAATTTTTTTCATCCGTTAAGTGCGAATCGGATGACGGATTTCATTATAATTCATCTGATCCAATCCGATCAGATCCGACCAAAATTAATTATATATATTTATTAAATTAAATATATATATATATATATATATTTATTTAATTTTTTAATATTTTTTTAAGTCAAATAATTTTATGTTATGATTTATGTGAAATTTTAAAAAATTTATTTAAAAATACAAAAAATAGAGTTAATTAAGTTTATTTGATCAGATTGATCGGATTGATCGGATGTCATCCGAATAGTTTACGAATCAGATTGAGCAGATGTGAAAGGTGATCGGATCGGTTACGGATTAGGATATAAAATCAACGGTTTCGATCCGATGAACAACCCTAAGTATGATGACATATAAGTATTTTAAATTAAATTATTTATATTATTTATTTTTTAAACATTATTATTTAATTTCTTAACTTTATAAAAAATATATAAATTATATTATTTTTATTATTTTTATTATTTTTATTATTTTTATTACAATATTATTATTTTTTATTATTCAATTAAAATATGATAAAAATATAAATTTTTAACAAGAATAAAAATAAAATTTAATATAAAATTATTTAAGAAAAATAACACTAATAAAATTCTTAAAAAAGTTATTTAAAATAATAAAATAAAATAGTAATAATTAATAAATATTAAAAATAAATATTTTTTGAATTTTTTCATATTAATTATAATTTTCTTATAGTTAATGTCTCATATTTTAATCGCGATTAATAATTTAGTAAATATTTTAATAAAAATTATTAAAATAATATAATTTATCTTTATAAATTAATTCTTTTTACAAAATTAAAATATCAACTAAAATTATTTTTAATCTAAGTAATTAAATAACATTATTTTTAACCTAAAATATCAAATGATATATCTTTTAACTTAGGAGATTAAATAACATCATTTCTAATCTAAATAATTTAAATAAACAAAATTTTTATGACATTTTTCTCATAAAAAAAAAACTCTAGTTAGTGTTCAATTTTAAGCAAGACAATCACATTTACACAAGCTCAAGAGAATGAATAAGTGTTATATATATATATAATATAAAAAAATATTTTTTTAAAAGAAATTTTTTTTTTAATAAATTAAAAATAAAATTAATTGAATAGTTTAATTTTTATTTATTTTTACAAAGAAGAACTATAGTTTGAGACATACATAGCGAGAAGTAGGGGGTGTTTATGATCTAGTCCAGTTTTGAATAATTTTTTTTTAATTAAATTAGACCGTTCATATTATTCAAACTGAATTGGATTAGACCATTTGACTATCCAACATATTGTAACTGAACGGTTTGGTTAACAGTTTTGAATAGTTAATAATAAATAAATATGATACAGTTTAATATGATATAATTTAATAAGATACAATCAAATGTGATGCTCATCAATCATAATACATAGATAGATATTATTGTTAAATACATAAAATATTATCGAAATCTAAAAACCAAAAATATTAGACATGAAGAAATAAATTCCAAATATCTCATTTACACAGAATTCTTAAACATATACAAACATCCAAACTCACAATCAACAACAATATATCATTAGATAATAATATTTAAAACTTATCAATTATTAATCATCAATGATCAATATAGTATCTTTAATGAACTCTACAATCAAATAAATTCAATATCTTCATAAATCTCTAAGTCATCATTGTATTCTGATAAGGTGATATAGTAATTATTAATGGAGGAACATAACTAATTTTGACTACATACTAATGTCTCTACAATTTTAGAATTCAAATAACTCATAAATGGATCAAGAATATGCCCTCATGTGCTAAAAGTTGATTCTGATGTAATAGTTGAAACTTGAACTGCTAACACATCACGTGCAATAAGAGAGATAATAGGAAACCTAAAAGAATTTGTCTTCCACCATTTCAATATATCAAACTCAATATGACATTTTCACATGGGGTGTTCAAATATTTCTCAACCTCAATCTTCAACTTTCTTGCTTCCTCACATGAAAAAATCTTTCCTAGTACATCTTGTGATTGAGTCATATTAGATTGAAAATCCTTTCCGTACACTAACATATAGTAAGCTTTGAATATATCCATAAAAGTATTTTTGACATTATCTCTTAATTTTTGAACAATTTCTAAATCATAAATCTCTTCAAATAGGAATTCCAAATACTCTAATTTGTACCTTGGATCAAGTACAAATGTAACATACAACATCTTATTAGTCTTATCTACATTTCCCCAATACTTCTCAAATTTTGTTTTCATGCTAACAACCATATTTTTCAACAACAAATCATCAGGATCACACCATGTAAGTATTTGATATTGAATGTTATGCAATTATGTAAAATATAAATTTGATGTGGTACATAAAGATGCATTGAATGTTAAAGTAGAGTCATAAAAAGTCTTCAAAAACTTGACAAAACACTAGCATTATTCCAATCATCTAATGTTGGAGGCCCAACATTCGATCGTTCCTCATGAAAATATAAATAAAGTTTGTTCCTTCCTCTTATTCGAGACGATCAAATGTTTTTTGAAAATATAAAAAAGATTTTAATAGTAGATATATGTAGTTCTATCTTGTAGGCATGTCTAGCACGCCACTTCTTTTGGATTTAATATTTTCCTTAATATAACACATTTTAAACTTTTGTAATCTCAAAAGAGAGGATCTAACATATCTCACAGCACATCGAATACTCATAATAGTACTATGAAGATATTTAAGTCCTTCTCTTACAACCAAATTCAAAATGTGAGCACAACATCACACATGAAAGAACTCCCCAATCATAACAAGTCCATCATTCCAATTTTTTAGCTTCCTTTTCAAAAATGACACAATTGTATCATTTGAGGAAGCATTATCAAGCATTACGGTGAATACCTTACATATACCCCAATCATGCAAACTCTATTCTATCACTCTTCCAATTGTATCACCTTTATGAGTCTCAACTTGATAAAAATTTATAATTTTCTTTTGTAATTTCCAATCTTTGTCAATATAATGATTGATTAGACAAATATAATTAATATTTTGAATTGAAGTCCAACAATCACTAGTAAGACAAACTCTTTTCTTTTTCACTTATGAAAAAATTTCTCAAACTCTTTTTCTCATCTAAATAAAGTTAAACACATCTCTAGAAATTGTTTGACGAGATGACACATGAAACTTAGGAAAAAATTCAGCTATAAAATCTTTGAATCCCTCACCCTCAACAAACCTAATAGACAATTCATCAATAATAATTATTTTTGTCAAAGCAACTCTAGCACGTTTTGCATCAAATAATACAACAACTAATTTATGAGTTGTCGTATCACTCTCTCCTTTTTGTGTTTGAAAACTTAACATCTTTTGTCATTTATCTACTTCTTTAGGAATCTTTTTACATAAATTTTTGAAGTGATATATCATTGAAGTAGTTCCATTCCTTGTGAGATGAGTAGCATAACTTTTTTTACAATAATAACATGTAGCTCTAAGATTTTCCACATCATAGGGTAAAATATATGAAAAATGATTCTATATTTTAGACCTGAAATTTTTTTGTTTCTTCATATCAGATTTGTTATCGGGGTGAACATTACTTACTTCTATTCCTCTTTTTGAAGATGAGTCATTTAAATTTTGTGGTGAATTTTTCATTTTATTTGGATGAATTTCAGGTTCAATGTCTTCGGTCATAGATATAGTAAAGTCTGGAAATTGACTTGGTCCAATAAACACATGTAAATCATTATCTATATATAGAATATAGATTAATACATATTCTTAATATTTTAAAATATTACCTTTTGTACTTAATCAAAAATCATTTCAAAACTAAAATAACTAAATGATCTTAGTTATAAACAACATGATTGGAAGTAGGGGTATCCATTTATACTAAAATTCAAATCTCAATTTTTTTGCATGTTTAGATATAACAATTTGACATTGGATGTGGTCTTGTGAATTCTCAATCCATACTAATTAGATTAAGACGAACAAATTATGATATAAACAGGATAAAACATTATCCATTTCATTATAAATAGATTGAAACAAACATAATTAGATGCAAAAATGGGTGGATTCAAGTCAACATTTGGGTATCTAATTTTTCTAGTACTTTCTTTTAGGTTGATCAATTATAACATTTAACAATTTACTTCATGAAAGACACTTCATAATCGACTTACATGCCATATTTGTCTTAGAAATTATTCACTTAACATATTATGATATAAACAGGACAATTATGTTTTTTACACTAATAAGATGTGCAAAGTGACATGAAGAATTGGTAACATCATAGAATTTCCCTTACCAAAATATGCCCAAAAGTTGGGAGAAGAAGTTAAGGTTTCAAAATTAGTGCAGTTTTTTTATTTCAAATGTAAAATAGGTTGAATTGTTTACATATTTTAAGGAATTATATTGTGAAATATATATTATGTATATGTTATATATAATTTAAATATTATTTTGAGATTAATTTAATTATGTTTAATATGTATATACTATTTAGGATCTAAATTCTTCAATTGCGTGTTTAATATTTGAAAATGATTCCAAGGTATCGTAGACGACTCAAACAGACAAACAAGATGACTTGATAAATTTAGCCCCCATAGTTAGTGAAGGAGAAAAACAAAGGCTTGTAAATCAATAACAACAAAGCACAATTTTGGACTCAACATATCAGAAACTAGGGATGTCCAAAAACTCTATCAGAAACTAAAAAAAAAAAAACAAGGCTTGACAACCAATCCAAAATACAGATAATGTTTCGTACATAAAATTGTATTGAGAATGTTTGGAGAAATCACACGAAATAGTTCATCTATAAACTCAAACATATATCAGTCAGTTCACCACAAACCTATTTCGTCAATGGATGACATGATATGAGGTGATGCGAGTAGAGATCGATTGATTGGTGGTGGAGACAACACGAAAATGATTGAATGATTGATTGTTGTTGGAGGAGACAACGACTAGTTAGAGTTTACAGAACTTCGCACTCGTAGTTTGAATCTCACGTGGGATGAATGAAAATAAAATAGGATAAGTTACAATTTATATATACGTTACTTAATTAGAAAAAAATAATTATTTATTAAAATCGGTCCAGTTCAATCGATTTATAATTTTTATAATCAGATTGAATCGTTTTATTTATAAAATTATTTAATTTGATCTAATTTAGATCAATTTTTCAATTTCAACCTATTTAATCCGATTTTTATACAAACTTAACCCATGAATAGGAAATATAAATAGCTATAACAATTATTTTAGTAGTAGTGATTGACTGAACGGAGACCACGAGAATCCTCCAAGTTATATATTTAGCTGTATACATGATATCAAGTTAATGCAAGGGGACAAACTTGCGGTGCGAGCTTTAATATCTTCAAATAAATTATTGCGTCTTCTTTACGCTAATTAGTGTTGCTATGGTCAGCAATCTAGTGTATCTTTTGTGTGACTTACTACTTTTATATTTTTAATTATATTATTAATCATCATTTTTTATTATTTCAATTTTAATTTTAAAATTTATTAATTTAAAATATTTTATCTTAAAAAATAATGAATAATATTCGTATTCTAACTCGTTTCACATATATATACTAGGAATAAGTAACTTAATGTCAAAATAAAAAAAATTCTATAATGCACCAATTAATTAGCACCAAACTCAATAAATTTATAATAATTAATTAAATTTTATTAAAAAATAAAGAATTATTATAATATTTACATTATTTTATATATATATATATATATATATATAAAACTAGTTGAAAATAGTTAGAGTGCCAAGGTAGGAATAAGTAACTTAACGTCAAAATAAAAAAAATTCTATAATGCACCAATTAATTAGCACCAAACTCAATAAATTTATAATAATCAATTAAATTTTATTAAAAAATAAAGAATTATTATAATATTTACATTATTTTATATATATATATATCACTAGTTGAAAATAGTTAGACTGCCAAGCTAGGAATAAATAACTTAATGTCAAAATAAAAAAAAATTTCTATAATGCACCAATTAATTAGCACCAAACTCAATAAATTTATAATAATTAATTAAATTTTATTAAAAAATAAAGAATTATTATAATATGTATATATATATATAATTTAAATACCAGTATCACACACTCGGTAACAATCCTATAATTTCAAAAAGTAGTTTTTTTTTTCCTTTCTATTGAGCTCTCCATTTGATTAAAATTGAAAGATAAAAAAGAAAAAAAATAATTATAAAGAAGTGAAAATCCAAGGAAATATATATATAGGTCTAATGACTCATCCAAATCGACAAAAGACAAGGCCTTAAATATCAGATGCATTATTAACTCGACACATTGTCACATTTTCCATACACTTGCAGCCAGTTGCCACCTGTTCTAAAATGTTGGTGATGAGCTTCTCATAGACTCTTCAACAATGTCGTTTTGCGACAGATATTCTTAGCTCTGGACACATGTACGCATGACAATCATTCATATTATTTATCTTAAAGGGACCATGTTTTCTTTAATTAGGAGGACCCATTAAATGATTCATTAGGACATTGTCTGAAAATAAGGATTTTTTTTCTTTCTAAATCACATGTTATTGATCGGTAAAAAAACTACAATTTCCGTCGTGTCGTGTTTATCATTGATTTAATTTTTATTACATAAATTTTATAAATATATATAATTTTAAATATTAATCAAATATAAAATAACAAATTTAATTAATATTGATTTCTCTTATAACGTATATGATATTAATTTTTTTCAAATATTTTTTAATAATCGTCATGAATTATTATTTTTAGATAAAATATCTAACGATTTTTATAAGAATTTATTTATAAATTTTATAATTTAATTAAAGAATAATTATGTAAAAAAAAAATCATAGCATATGCAATTGTGATCATTGTTAGATTGAAAGCATTAACTCACCTAATAAATTATCATTAGAAGTTTGGAAAATGTTATTTAAAATATTCAATCGTATCTTATATGCACTCTCTGTAGTGATCACTTGCTATGATGGTTGTTTGTTTATATGCACTCTCTGTCGACACACATAACAAAAACAAAAATGTTTTAAATCGTTTTGTAACTATTATTGTCTTTGTACAACATGTGTAATTAAGCAAACATAAAAAGTTGAGTAATTCTATTTCTGACAGGTATCATTTAAAATCTCTGAATGGTATGTAGAATGAATAAGACAAAAGCATAATAAAAAAAATCATAAACATTGTTGGAAATTGAATAATAAGCTCGGAGGAATTATTAAAAAAAAATCAATCTTTTCATGTGTTTGAACACTGATTGCGATTGAAAGGGAACTGATCCAACACTTCTTAATTCCATAAAAAACATATAAAATATATTATTTTAAGAAAAAAATATATATTATTTTCTTATCATGTAAAATAACATATAAATTTTATAAAAAAATAAAAATAAAAATTTATATAAAAATACATGTTATTTTATATTGTAAAAAATAATATATGTTTTTTAATGATATTAAAAGTAATATATATATATATATATATATATAAAGAAAAAAACAAGAGAGAGAAAGAAGGGGATAAGTGATACTTCACATTAAAAAAGGAAATACAAGTCAAAATATTAAACACACTTTATTACCGATCATATATCAAATATATTCAAGCCAAATAACAATTAAAAAGGATAGTAACAGTATATTTTGTTACTGTAAAAAGAATAATTTATTAATAATAATATTATTTAATAACAATAGTATTAAGATATAATTAATCTTAAAAATAAAATAAATATTTATATATTTTTATTAAGATAATAAATAAAAAATTATTGGATAATATTCTTAAGACAAAATATCTTAAATTTTTTATAATTTTTATCAAATAAATACATTAATTTTATAATTAATAAGATAAATATAAGAGATTTTTTAATTTTTTAATTAATATTTTATTTTTATAATTCATAAATTAAATATAATTAATTATTATAAAAAATATTTTTAATTAATTTATTAAAATTAATACTTTTAACCTATTAAAAATATCAAAAATAAATAATTATAATACTTAACTTTCATAAATAATAATATAAAAAAATTATAATATAAAAGTATTTAATTATACGAAATTTAATCAATTTTTTTAAAAAATTATTAAATTTTTAATATTTTATATAATAATTCCAAAAATAAATCACATAAATTAATAATTAACTTTCCATATTATTACCCTTAAAAAAGAATTTTTTAAAGTGACCATGGTTAAGAAAAAGATAAAATATGCAAACGACTGAAGAGGGAAGAGATAACCCTAGTTAAAACGTTCTGTGACTAAGTTGCCGATAATCAATTCGCTCTATATATAATGCAAGCACAGGGCAGAGAATATAGGCAAAACAGACATTATAACAATTCTCATCAAACGAGCACGACTGTTCAAGTTCCATGAATCTCGCATTTGTGGCGCTAATCTGAGCTCTCACTCCTTGTGTGAAACCTAAAGTCTTAAACTCCAAACCTAGCTCTGCGTAAGTCTAATTCTCACTAACCCGAATCCTTTGCAAAATTGTGTTTTATCGGTTATTGTCTCCTTTTGCTCTGATTAGTACCATGAAAAGTTTCGTTCTTGCTATTTCTTGTTAGTTTACTCCTTTTCTGGGTAAATAGGAGTTGTTTGGAAATGATACAAATAATGCTAGATCTCGGATCACTTTCTGATGTATTTTTCTTGTCCTGTTTTAGAAATCTTTTTACGGTTTGATGATAGGTCACAATTATCATAAGATCTTGATGATGAAGTTTTTTTTTCAAATATTTTTGTTTTTTCGTTTTTGGTATTGATTTCTCTTGGCTTCTGGAACTAATAAAGTGATGATTAATGGGATTCATTTACTGTTCTTCTTAATGGGATTCATTTACTGTTCTTCTTAATGGGTTTGGATTTTTTTTAATATCTATATACTTATTTCATTTTATTCATACATACTAGTTTTGAGAAGTGAGTTGAGACCCTTGTGGATTGTGGTGGTCTATTTATGGGGTGTATGTAGCCTCTAGGCTTTTTACTCAATGTAGCCATGGGAGAGTTTGCAGTGCCGGACCATAAGGGCTAGTTCCAAGTGGTCAATTTTAAACTTCTCATCGACATTTGGGTAACATAAAGGGTTATCTTCTTTATGAACTATGATTATAGTTGAATGATTTTCTTTTTCTATATATATATATATAATTGGTATACATACCGTAAGGAACGTATATATAGATTAGACAGACCAGTAACTATATAGTTACTGGTCTGTCTAATTTGGTGTAATTGTGATTTATTATTTAAATAATAAATACTTCTATTTTTGTCATATCTCTAATCTAACTTGTTGTGTTTTAGGCTAGATATCAAGAAGATACTCATTGCATTTCAGATTCACTTGACCTCAAGTTCTGTGTTTGTCCTAAAACTAACTTTTCCTATCTGAAAATGGGTCTGTCAAGTCTCCCAGCTCCATCTGAAGGGGTTCTATGTGTGATCTTAATGAACACTGCACTATCCATCTCTATTGTCAAAAGCATAATTCGAACTATCCTTCATATAGTTGGTATTCATCTTCAACCATCATCCTCGTCATCATCTCAATCTGCACAATCATCAACAGAATACCTCGAAAACTCTTCCGCATCAATTCTACTTTACCAGACTCATCCTGATACTTATATAGAAGAGTTCCGTAGCCGAACCCCAACAGTTCGTTTTGACACCATTTGTGGCTGTAAAAAACCTTATGAACGAGAATGCTCGGTTTGCTTGGCTAATTTTGAGCCAGAATCAGAGATAAACCACTTGGGATGTGGTCATGTGTTTCACAAAGTTTGCTTGGATAAATGGTTAGATTATTGGAACATCACATGCCCTCTTTGCAGGACTCCTTTAATGCCTGAAGAAGAGTCTGAAGAGACATCTTGTACTTAATATGCAATAATCCAAAATGAAGAGCATCATGTACAGCTTAGTGTACATTGTACAGGTATTTAGGTAGGAACATGGATCTGCTGGCCATAGTGTTCTGCCTATATATCATGTTAAGTTATAACAGCGTGATATGTTGGTGGCCTTTAGAGACTCAAATTTTCACTGTTGTACATATTTTGAGTTTTCTGAAAACTCTAATATTCAATGTAATTTCGAGCTTTGAATTTATTGAACCCTTTTCAGTCTCTGTGATGTTCTTCTATCTTATGTACATGAAAATTTCAAAATCAGAGATTAATAGAATCCACCATAAAAGAATGATGCGAGGGCATATATAATTAAAGATAGTACATATATAGACTCAGTCTATACGTGTGAGAACCCATATGTCAAATAAGAATATTCCTTACAATTAATTAGAAAAATCCATGGCACGCCAGTCCGGACCAATAGAAAAGACGAAGGAAAACGCGTGAAGGATAATATGAAGTTATAATAAATTAATGCTTGATTGTTAGTTTAGATATTGGTTTAATTATATTTATTGTTACCGACAATAGTTTCATTTTTATTTGATATATATTAATTTTTTTTTTGTATACATTAATTTCTTACAAAAAGTGAAGATAATTTATTAGTAAAATTTATGTGTTATTTGAAAAATAGTATTGATGAAAATAGGAACGTAATTAAAATTGCTTATAACAATTTGCTTGATTATATAATATAACTTACAAATGAATAGATGATTCATTTAAATAGATGGGTCATGAAAAAATATGTTAAAGTTATTCCTCAATAGTTCAATCAATGTTCCAATTAATCTGAAACTTAATGACGCATTTGCTCTCTCAGCTGCAATACCTAAAAAGTTAATATGGAATTAGGAAACTCATCATAATCTTTTGATCATCCTCCTCCTCCTAGTTCTTCTTTGTCTGCCATTGAAGGAAAATTTTATCCTTCTAATGACGTGCCTGCTTTTTCTTCAAATAAATTAGTTTCAAAAGACTATGAAGTATGCTTGATTTCAACAGGTAAACGCACCCGTCTAGGCTTTACGGCTCATCATTATGTTGCTCTAATCTGGGTAGGCATAAAAACATTTAAAGATGATACTAAACTTGAGAAAGGCAAACTGTTTCCCAAAAACATTGCTCCAAGCAATCCAAGATTCAAGGTGCTCTGTAATAACTTTATCCGAAAATTATGCCTTTTCAAAGTGGTGCTTGAGTGAACTTGTTCAGATTCTGAAATCCATTAAGACTTGGCCAAGGTCAGGATGTTCTACCAGTTTTCTCTGATGTTCGCCATCGGAAGGGTTCTTATGAAAAAGCACATTTGAAACATGATAAATATTGCAGTTTCAGTACGGTGAAAAGTTGGAAGAAGGCATTGACGTACGTGGCAAATCAGTCCCGGACTCCGGGTGGCCTTTAAGAAATCCCAGGTAAGTAATTATCTACTTTCTATAATTTCGATACTATTAATTAGTTTTTTTTTAAATGGATTAGATTCTAAGCTAGTTTAATTAGTGTTAAGAGTATGGTATAGCGTGATAGTGGTGGTGAGAGTTTCTTACTTAAATATGCAGTTCTATTATCATTTACTTCAACATGTTCATCTCCTCTTCCGTTTTAGCTTATGCTTGTTATATAATTGTTAGAGATTGTTATAAAGCTCCTTAATTTAAAGTCTTTAAATTAAGGAGTAAAACATGGAGCAAAATAAAGAGCTTAATTCAAAGAACAATTCAAGCAATCATTAATTTAAAGAGTCAATTTTCTTATAAATAAATGTGTAATTGTGATGAATTAAACATCCAAAGTGTTCATTCTAATTGAGAGAAAAACTTAGAGAGAAAAACTTTTGTGAGAGAAAATTGAGAGTAATTTTCTTGGGTGTAATTGTGTTTTGGGTTGTGAGTTGTGAGTGTTGTAAATGTTGGAAAATAACGCAAATTCTCGATAAGTCAAACTTATGAGAAAACAAGAATAGAATAATAACACACAAATTTGATAACGGAGTTCGGCCAATCTTGCTTACGTCTCCGGACCTGCTACAGATCTTTTTACTGAAAGAGGAGAAATTACACAAGATGTTTACAACACTCACAACCCACAACCCACAACCCAATTACACCCAAGAAAATTACTCTCAATTTTTTCTCACAAAAACTTTGATCTCTAAGTTTTTCTCTCAATTGGAATGAACACTTTGGATGGTTAATTCATTACAATTACACATCTATTTATAGGAAAATTCACTCCTTAAATTACTCCTTAAATTAATTACTCCTTGAATTACTCCTTGAATTAAGCTCCATGTTTTGCTCTATGTTTTACTCCTTGTTTTGTTCCATGTTTTACTCCTTGTTTTACTCCTTGTTTTGCTCCATGTTTTGCTCCTTAAATTAAGGAGCTTTATAACAATAATCTCCAACAATCTCCCACTTGAAGACTGATTTCAATCTGTATTCACACCTCGATCAATGCAGTAGCTTTTCTGTCTTTGTTACTCTATCAGACCAACTGAAGTTGAGCACAACTTCAGTTTGTCAATAGTCACCACCTTTGTTAACATATCTGCTGAATTTTTGCTTCCTTGAATCTTCTCCAGTATTAACACATCATCTTCCAATAGAGATCTGATGAAGTGATAACGAGGTCCAATATGCTTGGTTCTAGAATGAAATGCTGAATTATTTGCCAAGTGTATTGCACTTTGACTATCACTATGCAGAACATTCTTCTCCTGTTTGAATCCCAGCTCAGTTAACAAACCTTGAAGCCATATCATCTCTTTACTAGCTTCAGTTACTGCTACATACTCGGCCTCTGTAGTAGATAAAGTGATAATTTTCTGTATTTGTGACATCCAACTAACAGCTGTAGTTCCAACAGTAAATATATAACCGGTGGTGCTTCTAAGGTGATCAACTTCACCTTCAAAGTCTGCGTCTACGTACCCTTGTACTTTTAAATCTCCTTTACTAAAGTACAAGCACTTTTCTATGGTGCCTCGCAGATACCTCAAAATCCACTTGACTGCTTCCCAATGAGTTTTTCCTGGATTTGACATAAATCTACTAACAACTCCCACTGCATGGCCAATGTCTGGTCTCGTACACACCATTGCGTACATCAAACTTCCAATGGCTGAGGCATAAGGAACCTTAGCCATGAATTCTCTCTCTTCCTCTGTCTGAGGGGACCGATCCTTGGATAGGCGAAAATGACTGGCCAAGGGTGTGTTAATTGGCTTGGCATTGCCCATGTTGAATCTCTGCAAAACACGATTGATGTACTCTGCCTGAGATAACTGCAAGGATCTTTTCTTCTTATTTCTTGTGATTTGCATTCCAAGAATCTTCTTTGCTGGACCCAAGTCTTTCATGTCAAACTCCTTTGACAATTCTTCTTGACCTTTTAATATCATCCATATCCGAACCTCGCTACTAACATATCATCAACATAAAGTAGTAAAATAATATAACCGGACCTATATCTCTTGAAGTAGCAACAATGGTCGACATTGCACTTACGGAAACCTTCCTTGTGCGTAAAATTTGTCAAACTTTCTGTACCATTGTCTCGGGGCTTGTTTTAGGCCATACAAACTCTTCTTAAGTCTGCACACCATATTCTTCTTCCCTCTTTCTGAGAAACCTTCTGGCTGGTACATGTATATCTCTTCATCTAAATCTCCATGAAGGAATGCAGTCTTCACATCCAACTATTCCAGATGAAGATCTTCAATGGAACAGATGGGCCTCGGTTGATCAAGTAAGCTGCCGTGTTGACTGCTTCTGCCCAGAACTGCTTCGGTAGACCTGATTGTATACGAGAGTCAAACTTACGAGAAAGCAAGAATAGAATAATAACGCAAATTCTCGATAAGTCAAACTTATGAGAAAATAAGAATAGAATAATAACACACAAATTTGATAACGGAGTTCGGCCAATCTTGCTTACGTCTCCGGACCTGCTGTAGATCTTTTTACTGAAAGAGGAGAAATTACACAAGGTGTTTACAACACTCACAACCCACAACCCAATTACACCCAAGAAAATTACTCTCAATTTTCTCTCACAAAAGCTTTGATCTCTAAGCTTTTCTCTCAATTGGAATGAACACTTTGGATGGTTAATTCATTACAATTACACATCTATTTATAGGAAAATTCACTCCTTGAATTACTCCTTAAATTAATGGTTCCTTGAATTGCTCCTTAAATTAATGGTTCCTTGAATTGCTCCTTGAATTAAGCTCCATGTTTTGCTCCATGTTTTGCTCCTTAATTTGCTCCTTAAATTAAGGAGCTTTATAACAATAATCTCCAACAATAAACACCTTGTATAATTTCTCCCCTTTCAATGAAAAAATTTGCAACAGGTCCAGAAACGTAAGCAAGATTGGCCAAACTTCGTTATCAAATTTGTGTGCTATTTTTCTATTTTTGCTTTCTCATAAATCTGATTTATCGAGAATTTGCATAATTTCTCAACAACTGGTATCAAAGCTATTGGTGGTGATTTCTGTCAATTTTCTGCAAGGTTACTATTTACGTGAATAGTAAATTATGTGAATAGTGAAATTTTGTCAATGATATTTGTTCGTTGACGGAGTTGTTCTAATACACGGTGGTTTGTAGAAATAGTCAGAAACGATCCAAAGGAAATCAGATTTGAGTGGGAGCAATGGTCGCAGATGAAGGAAAGGTGAAGCTCGAAAAATTCGATGGTACAGATTTTGGGTCTTGGAAAATGTAGATAGAGGATTATCTGTATCAAAGAAATCTATATCAAGCTTTCTCAGGGAAGAAGTCAAAGGCTATGAAGGAAGAAGATTGGAATCTTCTAGACAGACAAGCCCTCGGAGTTATTCGATTGACGCTATCTCGTAATGTTGCTTTCAACATAGCAAAGGAAAAGACCACGACGGGTCTTATGACAGCTCTTTCCAATATGTATGAGAAGCCATCGCCTCAAACAAAGTGCACTTGATGAGGCGTTTGTTCAATTTGCGGATGACGGAAGGTGCATCGGTAGCTCAACATCTCAATGAACTCAACACAATCACAACCCAGTTGAGTAAAGTGGAAATTGAATTCGATGAAGAAGTACGAGCATTGATACTTTTGTCTTCTTTACCAGAAAGCTGGAATGCTACTGTCACGACTGTGAGTAGCTCGTTAGGAAGCAATAAGTTGAAATTTGACGATGTTCGTGATCTAGTTGTCAATGAAGAGATCCGACGTAGAGAGTCAGGTGAATCGTCAACTTTTTTAGTTTTGCATACAGAGTCAAGAGGAAGAAATTCAACCAGAGGGAATGGACGTGACAGAGCAGACTACCGAGGTAGATCAAAGGACATGAGGTCCAAATCCAAGAATCCTAATAATTCCTATAAGCTCGAAGACTATCGAGTATTGGAATTGTGGAAGAATCGGGCACTACAAAAATTAGTGCAAGAGTGCACCGAAGGACAAACAAGTGAAGGCAGAGGCAAATGTTACTTCCACCTCAGGAGGAGATGATGCATTGATATGCTCTTTGGAGAGTAAGGAAGAATCTTGGGTGTTAGACTCTAGAGCATCGTTCCATGCTACTTCACAGAAAGAATTTTTCGAGAAATATGTCCTCGGAAACCTTGGAAAGGTATATCTTGGTGATGACCAACCATGTGCTATTATTGGCAAAGGTGTAGTGAAGATTTAGTTGAACGGGTCTGTTTGGGAGCTGAAGGATGTCAGACATATTCCTGACCTAAGAAGGAACTTAATCTCAGTTGGACAATTGGCCAGTGAAGGCTACACTACGATCTTCCATGGTGATGATTGGAAGATTTGAAAGGACGCAATGACAGTTACTCGAGACAAAAAGAGTGACTCTTTACATGATAACAGGAGCACGTTGTTCAATCGTAATTGTAACAAGTAATGAAACATCAAATTTGTGGCACCAGAGACTAGGCCACATGAGTGAGAAGGGGATGGAGATTATGCACTCAAAGGGAAAACTTCCAGGTCTACAATCTACGGAGATAGACATGTGCGAAGATTGCATACTTGGAAAGCAAAAGAGAGTCAGCTTTTAGATAAATTGTAGAACCCTAAAGAAGGAAAGGTTAGAGCTTATTCACTCTTGATGTTTGGGGACCAACGATCGTCTCATCTATTGGTAGGAAACACTACTTCGTGACTTTAATCGATGATCACTCTCAGAAAGTATGGTTTTACTTTCTAAAGCATAAGTTTGAAGTATTTAAGACTCTCAGAAGATGGAAAGCTATGGTGGAAAATGAGACGGGTTTAAAGATAAAAAAGCTCAGAACCGATAATGGTGGTGAATATGAAGACACCAAATTCAAAAATTTTTGCTATGAGCACGGGATCAGAATGGAAAGAACTGTGCCAAACACACCTCAACACAATGGTGTAGTTGAGTATATGAACTGAACGTTGACAGAAAAAGCCAAAAGCATTCGTATACAGTCAGGTCTACCGAAGCAGTTCTGGGCAGAAGCAGTCAACATGACAGCTTACTTAATCAACCAAGGCCCATCTGTTCCATTGGAGCATAGAATAGCAGAGGAGGTATGGAGCGGAAAAGAGGTGAAACTATCACATCTAAAAGTTTTCGGCTGTATAACATTTGTACATATCAGTGATCAAGGCAGGAATAAGCTTGATCCCAAATCCAATAAATGCACATTCATCGGCTATGGTGAGGATAAGTTTGGCTACCACATTTGGGATGACGAAAACAAGAAAGTTATCCGTAGCAGAGATGTGATTTTCAACGAAAGGGTGATGTATAAGGACATGCATAAATTAGATGCCAATGACTCAGAACAGAATGAGTTAGTATTTGTAGATGCAGATGATATCCCAGATAGTTCCGCAACAGAACCAATTGTAAAAAGTCCTCAGCCAGAGGAACTTGTTGGATAGAGCAGTACACAGCATTTCGACACACCACAACCTCCTACTCTAGCTCCTGTATTGAGAAGGTCTTCTCGACCTCATGTGCCTAACAGGAGATACATGAATTATATGTTGCTGACTGATGGAGGGGAGCCTGAATGCTATAATGAAGCTTGTCAGACTCGAGATTCTAACAAGTGGGAGCTTGCCATGAAAGAAGAAATGAAATCTCTCATCTCCAACCAGACATGGGAACTAGCTGAGTTACCTATGGGAAATAAGACACTTCACAACAAATGGGTGTACCGGGTGAAAGAGAAGCATGATGGTTCCAAGAGATACAAAGCCCGCCTAGTTTTCAAAGAGTTTCAACAGTAGGAAGGAGTTGACTACACTGACATTTTCGCTCCCATTGTGAAGTTCAATATTATCAGATCAGTGTTAAGTATTGTAGCCATTGAAGATCTTCATCTTGAACAGTTGGATGTGAAGACTGCATTCCTTCACAGAGATTTGGATGAAGAGATATACATGTACCAACCAGGAGGTTTCTTAGAAAAAGGGAAGAAGAACATGATGTGCAAACTTAAGAAGAGTTTGTATGGCCTAAAACAAGCCCCGAAACAATGGTACATAAAGTTTGACATCTTTATGCACAAGGAAGGTTTCCAGAAGTGCAATGCCGACCACTGTTAGTAGTAGGTTCAGATATGGATGATATTAGAAGGTTGAAACATCAATTGTTAAAGGAGTTTGACATGAAAGATTTGGGTCGAGCAAAGAAGATTCTTGGAATGCAAATCACAAGAAATAGGAAGAAAGGATCCTTGTAATTATTTCAAGCAGAGTACATCAATCGTGTTTTGCAGAGATTCAACATGGGCGATGCCAAGCCTGTTAGCACACCCTTGGCCAGTCACTTTCGCCTATCCAAGGATCAGTCCCATCAGACAGAGAAAGAAAAATAATTCATGGCTAAGGTCCCTTATGCCTCAGCATTGGAAGTTTGATGTATGCAATGGTCTGTACGAGACCAAACATTGGCCATGCAGTGGGAGTTGTTAGTAGATTTATGTCAAACCCAGGGAAAACTCATTGGGATGCAATCAAGTGGATTTTGAGGTATCTGCGAGGCACCACAGAAAAGTACTTGTACTTTAGTAAAGGAGAGTTAAAAGTACAAGGCTACATAGACGCAGACTTTGGAGGTGAAGTTGATCACCGAAGAAGCACCACTGGTTATATATTTACAGTTAGAACTACAACTGTTAGTTGGATGTCACAAATACAGAAAATTGTCACTCTATCCACTACAGAGGTTGAGTATATAGCAGTGACTGAAGCTAGTAAAGAGATGATACGGCTTCAAGGTTTGTTAATTGAGCTGGGATTCAAACAGGAGAAGAATGTTCTGCACAGTGATAGTCAAAGTGCAATACACTTGGCGAAGAATTCAGCAATTCATTCTAGAATCAAGCATATTGGACTTCGTTATCACTTTATCAGATCCCTATTAGAAGATGATGTGTTAATACTGGAGAAGATTCAAGGAAGCAAAAATCCAGCGGATATGTTAACAAAGGTGGTGACTATTGACAAACTGAAGTTGTACTCAACTTCAGTTGGTCTGCTAGAGTAACAAAGACTAGAAAAGCTACTGCATTGATCGAGGTGTGAATACAGATTGAAATCAGTCTTCAAGTGGGAGATTGTTGGAGATTATTGTTATAAAGCTCCTTAATTTAAGGAGCAAATTAAGGAGCAAAACATGGAGCTTAATTCAAGGAACCATTAATTTAAGGAGTAATTCAAAGAGTGAATTTTCCTATAAATAGATGTGTAATTGTGATGAATTAAACATCCAAAGTGTTCATTCCAATTGAGAGAAAAGCTTTTGTAAGAGAAAATTGAGAGTAATTTTCTTGGGTATAATTGGATTGTGGGTTGTGAGTTGTGAGTGTTGTAAACACCTTGTGTAATTTTTTCCCTTTTAGTAAAAAGATCTGCAGCAGGTTCGAAGACGTAAGGAAGATTGGCCGAATTTCGTTATCAAATTTATGTGTTATTTTTCTATTCTTATTTTCTCATAAATCTAGTTTATTAAGATTTTGCTTAATTTCCCAACAAGAACCATTCAATGGCTTTCATCTTCAATTCTGCTGATTCAAATTCATCCATGGAAAATGATGCAGACTCTCATATTCAAAATAACTGGGTCACCATTTCCAACTTCTGTTCTAATCACCACTCTTTCATTTCCTTTAATGTCTGTATTACCTATCAATTATTCCTTTCCAGTCAAATTAGATGAGACTAATTATCTGATTTGGAGAGAATAATTCTAGCATATCATTATAGTTTATGGACTCAAGTGTTTCATTGAAGGATTTGCCAAAATACCTTCAAAACTCATTAAGAAATCTGCTACAACACGCAAAACTAATGGCCATTTAGTCACTCAAGATATTTTTGAAGATAATCTAGCCTATCATGTTTGGGATCAGTAAGATTCAGTTGTAGAAAACTGGATCTATTCATGTGCTTCATCTGGCCCCTTAAGGTAGCTCATACACAAGGAAACTGCCCTTGATTACTGAAAGGAGCAATTTGGAGCCATTAGAAGCAATAGATGATGCAAAATAAAGTTATGAAATATTGAAAACTCATTAACTCTTCTTTGAAACGACAATTAACAAATAAGGATTGCAGTTTATCAAATACAAAAAATGAAATGACTAATAATAATAGTGGATATTATCAATATATAACAAATAACAAAGTTTCAACCTTATGTATGTATTTAAGGATTAGCTAGTGGCTGCAACACAAGTGTTGACACCATTTCTGCAATTGTAAGATCGTTGAAGGTTTCAAGCTACTTTTTACCTCTCAAGGACACTCTGTATTAATCGATACTCTCAGGTAACCATCAAATTCAATCGGAACCCCATTGTTTAGCTTTATTGTTTCCGAGTACCCCTCGTTGTTCTCATCCCAAAGTTCTTTATACTCATCATGGAAACGAGTTGAATACTTGTTTTTCAATGGATCAAAGAAAGACATCGGGTTCATTAGTTGCAATGTAAAGATTCCTTCCATCTTCAATTTTGCTATACAATGTTGATAGAAGAAAATCAAGTGAAATATCTCTATCAAGGTTTGGCCAAAGCTCCTTATTCTTTGCCTTTTCTGCTCTAATAATATGAGCAGTCATAATCCCAATTTAATCTAGATGCAATTGTAGACACTACATCCATCAATCTTCTGGATTTTCGTAGTAAATGTCAAGGTTGCTGGACAATGTACTCTGTATTGCCTTCACAGACTTGATACAAGTACTTATCAAGCTCCACATATCTGAAATTTCTCGTAATCAATGTATCCTTAACCTCAAATAACTTCATTGGTGTGAATCAAATATCCTCAACAAGATGAAGATTTAGCCCATCTTTCTTTTGCCATTTTACTTCAGTCTGTCTAAAATTGGCCATGGTCCAATACAAATGATGCATCTTTCAAATGCTCAAAATCAAAGTAGAACCTGAAATCTTTACCTTCCTCATCCTGCTTTGACGAAATGTAAATTGAAGAAAGACAGATACTCAAATCCATAACTAGATTCGATTCAGGTATTGAGCTTCCCCAAGAGCACACAGAAAAATCCACAAGTAATGGTTCATACTTTTACACCTATCACCACCACCCACATAAATCAAGTACTTTTTGCTGGCTAAAGACATCTTCAGGCTTGATCATTGGGAGAATGTCATTCACAACCTCCTCAACTACAGGCAAATCATTGGCACCTTCTTGTTTGGGTAGCGCCTTCTCAAACCCGATCTTTTGATGCCTCTTTATCTTCCTTGCATTCACATCATTATGATAATCTCGCATATCTACCGTAATTTTCCAATTCCAAATGGTTATTCAATGGGTGGAGACACTTACATCCTTATAAATTCTACGATAGTATTATATTTAATCAATGTGGGATATCACTCTTAACATCCCTCCTAAAAGTGTGAGTTTTTGTCTCTTGCAAAGCCCATCACTTTGTATTTTAACTTATTTTATCATATTTTATTCTATTTGGATCATTTGTTTCTTTTTAATTTTACAAGGCCCACTTCATTTTTTCTTTTTCTTAATTAATGTCAAATATTACTCTAAACACCATAAGATAGAGAGGAGTCCATTTTTGTATTGGTTATTGATTTTGACATCTTGGTAATAGATACAAAATTTGGATGATACAACACGTCATCTGAACCGACTAGGTCAGTTTTTGATCCAAAGTCTTCCTCATTGATTCTTTCTACAAAATATGCAGAGTGCTAAGCTCTAGTACTGAAGAACTAACATAATCTAATATTTGGACAGGAACGTATGCCATGGTATTCCCCTTCAGAATGTTGTAAGATTCACTCTTCGCATAGGGAATCATCATCCTTCTAGAAGACCCTCCATGATGTCAATAGACAATGGTACCTAAATGTTTCCCATTTCTGGACCTTCTTACGATTGTATCTAAGCATTATTTAGGCATACAGTTAGATGTCCATTTCTATTTTGCACATCTTAGGGAATATTACATGTCGTTATTGCCTGGTGTATATTATAAGCCTCTCCAGTCCCATATGTTTATCATTCCCTTGTTGCACATAATTTATCTATGTATATTACGCTCTCTCTCCCCCTCTCCCCAGTTCCCAAGTATCTTCTGATAATATTGCTTGGAGTTCTTTTCTGGCTCCTATTTAGTTATATTATGTTTTGCTTCATTCTTCTTGTCTGATTTGGTTGGGTCCTAGAAAAAGAGTTGTATAAAGCTATTATGAATATTCTCTATTTTTATTCTACTTAAATTCAAACATCTTTGTCAATGTTAAGATAAATTACTAGAAAACTCTTATTAATATAGAATTGCTTCTCTGCTTACAAAAAAAAAAAGTTGAAGTTTTATCAGGTTTTCTGCTCAATGACCAATATGTTTAACTAGTATTATTTTGCTGAAATATGGTTCAAATAGATAGGACTGTTTCCTACCATCCTTAAAAGCATCACCTTGGTGTAACTGGCCGTTAATTCTGTTACAATTGTATCTCATAGGAGTCATCCACTACTTTTACAGGATTGTGCAACATAGTTTGGACAGTAGAAGCTGATCTGGCTGCTGGACAACTTCTATACATAACTGGAGACCATGTTGTAATGGGCTGTTGGGAACCAGAGATGGCTATACTAATGTCTTCTGTAGAACAAGCCAACTAATGGAAGGCCAAAGTTAATGTAATTCTGCCATCCTATGATTCTAACAAATGCTTTTGCCTGTATTTTGCTTCTTGTTTTCTGTTGAATATGACAAAAAAATTTCCAAAGGTTGGTTTGTTCTTTTATTCATTCATGTATTGTGGGTATACTTGGATGGATCTTATGAAAAATCTGCCAAGACGCTAAATCTGCAATAATCAAATTCAATTAATCCCACATAATCTTTATCCATTTATCTCTTAAAAATTATGGATTTCTTATCCATGATCATAGAGATTAATAGGTGCTTTTAATGAAAAATAAGCAGTTGAATTCACATTCTTATCTTTCTGCATTTATGATTTGAAGTAACTAGAGATTCTCAGAATATAATAATTTATTTCTCAATTTTGGTCATTGCTAAGTTCCAGTTATTCATATTTTTTTCCCCTCCAGATTTCTGGAGGAGGAAATTTGTAGTAAATATTTTTTATAAAAGAAGAGGCATGGCCTCATTGACATTTTTTGGAGGTCTGGACATTGCATTATCTCTATCAGTGCCCCTATCCATTAAACAAGGTAAAAACCTTATGATACGGGACTCATGGATCAGACTTAAAGAAAAACCTCTGCAACATCCATTGTAGACATGGACTCTAGTCTCAGAAATTGTTTCTGAACACTCAAATGCTTCCAGTACTTTGACAGATGAAGAAGAGGCTGTGACTACCTTGGAAGTAGTTTTATAGCACCAGAGCCATACTTAAAGGATCTGATAGTAGATGATGACTTATACCCTGAAAGTTATGTGGCGAGTAAAACGGAAGTGAAACACCTTGAAAGTGATTTAATGAAGTCAGAGCCACACTTAAATGATCTGACAACCGAGGATGATTTGTACTCTGAAAGTGATGTGGCAGGAGCTACTCATGACAACTCAATATCTGGTAGATGTGTAACTGAAATATATCATCCGGTAGAGGAAACTTAGTTATTTGAATCGCCTCTTTTCTCTAGTGTGTTTAAGGATGAACAAGGGTTGGATGCAAAGAAAGAGACTTTGGAAGATGAGGAGACAAATATAGAAGATACAAGGAAATTGATGCCTCAAGAAGAGAGTAGCATGATTGGGAAAGGTCCTGTTTCAACAGAGATTTTGATTAATTCTTCAATATGTACCATGCAAAGAATTGCTGTTCTGGAGGATGGGAAATTGGTTGAATTATTACTTGAACTGGTTAAAAGCAATGTGCAGTTTGATAGTGTCTATCTCGGGTAGTGACCAAACTTGTCCCCACATATGGGCGGAGCTTTTGTAAACATCGGGGGCTCTAGACCCTCTCTTATGGACATAAAACAGAATAGGGAACCATTCATATTCCCACCATTTCATCAAATAGCAATGGAAAGAGAAGTAAATAGTTCTATGTTTGAATTCCTTGAAGAGCATTTAAATACTGATGAAATTGCCCATGCATCACTTAATGTTTGAGTGATAAATGATATTGCTGAAAGTGGCTTTGGGGGAAATTCAGCACGGATGGGAAATTGGTTGAATTATTACTTGAACTGGTTAAAAGCAATGTGCAGTTTGATAGTGTCTATCTCGGGTAGTGACCAAACTTGTCCCCACATATGGGCGGAGCTTTTGTAAACATCGGGGGCTCTAGACCCTCTCTTATGGACATAAAACAGAATAGGGAACCATTCATATTCCCACCATTTCATCAAATAGCAATGGAAAGAGAAGTAAATAGTTCTATGTTTGAATTCCTTGAAGAGCATTTAAATGCTGATGAAATTGCCCATGCATCACTTAATGTTTGAGTGATAAATGATATTGCTGAAAGTGGCTTTGGGGGAAATTCAGCACAATCTTTACATGAAGACTATGATGAGCATGAAATTGAGGATGATTTTGATGCAGAAATTCATACAGACAACATTAATGGTAGTGTGGTCAATTACGATGAAAGAGAAGCTGATAGTGAGTCTTACTCTGAAGGAAGAGAAAATCACCTAGGAGCTGAAACTTTTAACGGTTCTTTACATTCTGACATAAATGGTTCTAATAACTCTAACGTGCCTCATCTTCTTGATTTGAAGAGCTCTAGGCATAAAGTTACACATAAAACTAAGTAGGTGCAAGTTCAAAAAGGCACCAAAATAATTGTACAAGTTGTCAAAGAAGGTTTAGGAACACAAGGCCCGACATTGACTGCTTATCCAAAACTAAGAAGCAGATTCTGGGTATGTCCACCGTGCACCTGCAACATTGTGGCTTATTTTCATTTTGGAAAATATTTTATGCCCATTGCTTATTGTTTACCTCTGAGGTAAGTCTCCTGATTTGCAGGTATTAATTACTTGTGATAGAATTTGAGTCTCAAAGAAAATCTCTTGTGTTGAGCATAGACGGTTGAAAGTAATAGCAAAAATTTTGCAGCCTCAGGGTTTTGGTCTGACCCCTAGGACAGTTGCTGCTAGTCATTCCTTAGAGGAACTGCAGAATGATTTGGATGGTTTGCTTTCAACTTGGAAAAGTGTAGTGGAACATGCTAAATCAGCTGCTCTTGCCGCTGATGAAGGCGTGGAATGTGTTATTCCTGTAATTTTGCATAGGGCGATGGGTCAAACAATGTTAGTGGTCCAGGATTATTTTAATGAGAAGGTCACTTTTGTGTATTTTATTTATGATAATGATTCTTGCAATTTTTTTCCCTCTGTTCTTTCTATCAGATTCTCATTCTTTTATCTTTTAAAATCTTTATCCAATTACATGCTTGCTTGCTTTGTCTAATTGTTCTCTTCACTGTTACTAAACTCCAGGTTGAGAGAATGGTGGTGGATTCTGCAAGGACTCGTCATGAGGTATTAAATCTTTCCTGACTATTGAAATGAATAATGTTTCTGAGTCAGCATTCAAAGAATCTATGTGGATTGGTGGTGGAAAGTGCTTCTATTAATGTGACTGGTTGAATTAATAGAACACCTTTTTTAGATATTCAAGCATGATTTTTTAAACTCGGATGTTTATTTAAAAGTACATACTAGTTTATCGTCAAAATCTTATTTCTACTCCTAAATATGAGATCAGAGAGCTTACTGTGATCTGATGTAGAGAATCTGGAACAGTAAATTGAAGATATTATGAAGGAACAAATTGGTGTTCTCAGCTTTGACTCTGTCAAAATCAAACAAATTCATTACAAGAGAATCAATTAAAACCAAAACTGATATGAACTTTATTAAATTAGCAGCAGAATTTCATTCTCGATCCATGAAACTTAGTAGGGCTTTATAGGTTTTATACCATGAGCTTCATGCTTCATATGAAGTGTAAGACACTAGCACGGTCTTAACAATTTATTAATATTCTTCAACATTTCATGTCAAGCTTCATGCTTCATATAAAGTGTAAGACACTAGCACCGTAGTAATAATTTATTAATACTCTTCAACATTTCTCGTCAAGTATGGGTTACCTTGTCTTTACATATGCTTATCACTTTTGAACTTTCTTGAAGAGTTAGTTTTCTTTTCTTTTTATATAGTACATCAAAACTTGAAATTGAAGAAAGACAGATACTTAAATCCATAACCAGAGTTCGATTCGGGTTTTGAGCTTCCCCAAGAGCACACAAAGAACTCCACAAGTAATGGTTCATACTTTTACACCTACCACCACCACCACCACCCACATAAATCAAGTAGTTTCCCCGACTAAAAGCGCCTTCAGACTCAATCACAGAGAGAGTGTCATTCACAACCTCCCCAACAAGAGGCAAACTATTGGCACCTTCTTGTTTGGGTAGTGCCTTCTCAAACTCAGGTTTTTGGTACTTCTTCCTCTTCCTTGCATTAACATTACTATGATAATCTTCCATATCAACCACACTAAGAGTACAATTCTCAGACCTTGAAATCACAAACCTTCTATAATCCTTATAAAAGGCCGAAGTTTTACCTTCATTAGGCCGATACCACCAGGCTATATCACAAGTGTTATTGCTCACTCCACGAACTGGTTTCCTAAACCAGTAAAAGTAAATATCCTTAAACAATGACGGAGCCATGGCTACTGAAGCTTTACTAAAATTTACATTACTTAGTGGCAAGACATTTATGCAAGATACAGAGTAAATCTCATTAAGGAGAAAAATGATGTTTAACTTTGCATTCTCACAACTTTGACCTTATTTTATGAACATCCAGCACAATCAATTTATAAAATTTAACCATTAAATACAAAAATACAAAAAAAGTGTAATAATCGAATAAAAAAATAAAATGCCAAACTTATAAAATAAACATGTAATCCATCAAAACAGAAAGAAAAATGCTCTTTTTTGTGTAGGGATATAGTTAGTTTATTTTTCTATTTTTCTTTCAATTTTAGACATTAATTAAGTAATATTAGCTAAAAATTTATTGTATAATAAAAAATTAAAAAAAGTTCGCCCCCTCAAAACTTTAATCTTGATTCCGTCCCTGTCCTTAAATCTCTCAATGGCGGCTGTCATCATCAAATGAAACACTTCAGAGTCCCTACAATCAATGGGCTATTCACATCACAACTGGATGCATTTCCATTAATGGCATTACCAATAAGGCTATCAGCATCAGATTTGGTAGTCTTGGTTAAGTTGGCAACATCAGTTATATTGATGAAAGTATCAAAGGCAGTTTGATTGGCGGCCATAAAATCCTCACCAGTCCTGACCAAAGAGCTATCAAATTTGAAAGTGGCATTGGAATTTGAAGTGAGATATGAAGTGATCTTGGTTGATGAATGGAACAAAGGATCTTCAAGCTCATAAGTGGCGGCAATAATGGTAAAGATTAAAACACCAAGCACAAAAAGAGTGAAGCATAGATTTCCAATCATGGCAAGCGCATTTTGGCCTAAATTCTTAGGCTGAAAACTTCCGCCTCTAGAAAACGAGGACCTACCAAAATTCAGATTATCAAAATTCTAAATAACAAATTAAGCACAGGATAAGAATCTAATAAATAACTCGGGTTTTTAGATATGGGTTTTTCAAGGATAAGGGTCAAGTTAATTCTATATTAATTTCGCAGATCTTACACAAAACACAACATTGGATTGTAAAGATCTAAGAGTTTAATTAACTTGAGTCTCACAAAGGGGAACAAATGATATCGAGAAAATAGCCACTGCTGCAAAATCAATGGAAATCTGAAGCTTATTCAAACACTTACAGGGAACTTGATGTGGACTAAATTGCAGCCGAAGATCAATTAAATACAGAAGAAAATTTGAACTCCATTTTTTTCTCACACTTTCTATGAGTGTAAGTGATTGAAGACAGCTATGTGTTGAAGTGTGTGATCTGTGATTAGCCTCTTAGCAAAATTAAAATAAATAAATAAAATTGTTTATAAGCGAAAGAAAGAAAGATTTGTGAGGGAAGCATTTACTTCAAATACATCTCAACAATTTAAAAATATTAAAAATGATGAAATTAAAAATAATTATTATTTAATGATATTTTTATATTTAATTTTAAGTTAAAAAATTGAATAATTCATAATATTAAATTAATTAAATAAAAAATTTATTTTTATTTATTTATCCCAAATCAAGTTACTTGGTTTTTTTTCTTCTGTATGAATAATTTTGGCCTCAATTAAATTTAATTACATATTATTCAAAATATAATAATAAAAATAATATAATATTTTTAATTTTAACATTTAAAGTATAATCAATAATAAAATTAACAAATTAGATTAATTTATAAAAGTAAAAATTGAGAATAAATTTTAAGAAATTAATATTTATGAATTATTGATTTAGATTAAATTATAATTAACTCATTTTTAATGAACTATCCAATTATTATACATACATTCTATTTCTTGAATATGTTAAGTAATTTTTTAATTATGTTAAGTATAATAAAAATTAAATATTTAATTTCTATGACATTGCAAAAATATTTTAATTTTTATGAATTTAACAAATTATTTAATTAATTTTCTTATTAATGATTACCAATAATGAGAGAAAAATGGTACAATGTAGAAAAAATAGAAATATTTTTTAAAGAAATTGAGTGTGAGAGAGAATAATAGACATAAACAGTGAAAGAAATAAAGAAATTTAAATTAATTTTTAGGATAATTTTTAATTTAAATCTAGATAAGTTTTTATATTTTTATGTATTTCTTTACATAATGTATATATATTTTTTATTTTTTAATCATAATAAACATAGTAAATAAATATATTTTTTACTTTGTTATTATTTTTAAAAGGTATTTAATGTAACAGAAAATCAAAAATAGGTGAGAGATAATGAATTGAAAAGTTAACTTAATTTTATGATCATTTGTTACAATATGTCTAATTAAATGTTATTAAAAATTAATTTTTTAAATATTAAGAAAATTTGTGTAGAAAATATAGAGATTTTATTTTCAGCCCTAAAAAAAATATTGCCAACACTCTTCAAATACAAATAACATAAAACATAATTGAAAAGGCGAAATGTCATCCATTGTCTTTGCTTTTTGGCACCTAAGAACCCACCAGTAAATCTAAGAGAAGTAAGGACATATCATACACTTACCAAGCTAAGAGGACATGAAAAGAACCACCCTAAAGTGGCTAACTTTAAACCACCTTGAGCCACACTAATTAAGGATTTTTCTAAAACACGTTTTGAGCTCTAAAAACACCATTTGTACTTTCAACATTTATATCAATAGATGAACACTTAATTCCATATTTGGCCACACAAAACACGATAAGATAGGATTATATATTTTAGAATAGTTAACAAAAAAAAATTACCTTTTTTAGAGTTAGGCGTAGGAATTCAGATTATATAAACAAATGCCTAAATTAAAATATGTTATTGTTATAGTAGCATGTAATCTAGAGGAATCAAGAAATTGCGCACAATATAAACTTGCGATATTTTTCTCAAATATAAATAGCATTGAGCAAGTTCACACTATAACGATATAAATGAACCCTTGAAAGAATCAAGAAATTGCCCACAATATAGACACCGTGCATTCTAATCTTGATCCTTATCACTGTGAATGTCAACTTATTTTCAACTTAATGAAATATTTTTCGGTTTGATTAAAAAAAAACTATATTATACTAGATGAGGGATGTTAGGCTACGCCTGGTTTCATTTGTTAATTTTTCAAAAATATTATAATTATTTTTATATTTCAATGCTATATTATTTTTATTTTATATTTTGATATTCTTATTATTCTTTTAGTGAAAGAAATCACGAGGTAACTCTTGTGATATGTATTAAAAAAAAATAGGGAGTGAAAGGAATTTCCTCTACAGTAGAGAAGAAATAGAAGAAAAACAACCAACGTTTTTCAAAAAGAGAAAAGATGGATACAAGAAGCAGTTTTGGGAAGTTCACGTAGAATAGATCTCATTAAGAACAATGTGAAAAAAAATGCTATGACAAGATAAAGAATATGTTGAGGGTAAGACCAAAGCATGTCCTAGACAATTCACAATTCCCTCTTCATTCTAAAACAAGCTCAAACTAATAGGAAGTGAAGCTAATAGCTAATGCTGAAGCAATCCACTTGTCAACTCACGTCTAGATCAAAATGGTCCTTTAGCCATAATGGCTGCGAAGTGGAAAGCCAGTATCAAATTTACATAACCAAACTACAGACTTTTCAGACCAAAAAGAGGACAAAGCATGTATTCTTATGAAACCTTGGTCAGCTACTTCCCCTTCATTAGTGATCAAGAGTTAAATGTACATGTAAATTAGCACATTAAGTTTCACTTTATGTACAAGCCCAAAGGCAATACGACCAATTGGATAACTAGATTACCTTTCCAGAAGTCAACTCTTGTCATTTCTACATATGCTGTATAGTGATTTAGCTTAGAAGAGTTCTAACTCACTAAAAAAAACACAGATTCAGACCCTTAAGCCAGTTTCTTCAGTCTTGAGATAATAAAGATATATCATGAAGATGGAATTTTTGAAGGGGTATTAGGTGAAGCTCTGCGCTGAATGAGACTCATGCCATGCTCCATACTTCTTTGAACCATGTCTTGCAGTAACCGCTTAGCAGTTTCAGCTGCTTTGTCTGCTCCATCAACCCTTGTGGCTATGTCATATACAATTTTCTCTAAAACAGATGACGTGAATCTCTTTTCCTGGGGTGAATCTCTAAGCAAATCCAGAAGTGTGCGAGCTTTCTCCTGTGCTTCAGCTGTGCCCTCTACTGTCAGCCATAAAAGACCTGGGATTGCACCTTCTTTAAGGATGAGTTCTCGGTATTTATCTCGGCAGCTTAAGCATAAAGAAAGCAAAGCCCCAACAGCATGTTCTGTGCTGACAAGAGAGCCATCTTCAATTGTCTCCACCAAAGTTAATATCCCACCATCAGATTTAGAAATAGCATTTCGACCTTCCTCTGAGTTAGACAGAATTTCAAGAAGTGCAGTCGTTTTTTCAGCAAACTTGGAATACTTCTTGCATTCTTTGAGAAGGTTCATAAGAGGAGGAACCGCTCTAGCATCAAGAATTGTATTTGAGTTCTCTTTGCATGAAGAGAGATTGTGTAGAGCTGTCACGGCATCAACTTTTCCTTGAACACTCCCACAGCTGAGGATCTGAACTAGAAGAGGTCCAGCTCCAGAGGCTGCAATAGCAGGCTTGTTGGCTGCTGCAGCTGAGAGAGTTAAGATTGCTGCTGTAGCTAATTCCCTTAGAATACCATTTTGGAACTTTAGTAGTTCCACCAGAGGAGGGATGGCTCCAGTAGTCACTATCTTGATCTTGTTTCTGATAAACATCAGATATGGACCAGATAAGATACACTAATAGCAGATTCAAGCTGACAAAATGATGCATGAAACAAAGCCATGATCAGAATGGCCTGAAAGCTTAAAGAATTGAAAATATGTCGAAACAATTAAGGATCTCACATACGATTATGCAAATATACAACCTTTGTTCTAACTACGCTGTATATTATACAGATGAACAGCACCCTCTATTAGTAGGATGGAACAAAAACAATGAAATGGCTGTTATAATGTGTTAAATACTGGTTTTGCAGTAGACAAACCTAATCATGGTGCAGGCCTGGTGATGTAGAACGAAGGGTATGGAGATTTGAGATTGAAGAAGAAGAAGAAAGGAAGAAGGCAGGGATTGGGGAATAAACGGAGAACCAACGTTCTCATTATTCTATAACCATTATCATCAAAAAAGCATTATAATTTCCAAACCCTTCCCCTCCTACACCCCTAAGCCCTTATGCAGACACGATCCCAGCCACATTGAATTACCCACAGCTTTCACAGTTTAAAACTAAAGATTTCTAATAATCAAGATGGAGCATCTCTCACTAGAAGTAGTCAAGCTTTGCAAATAACAGTCAACATTCATCTGAATCTCAGGCTCAGCATATAAAACAAGTCCTATAAGCAAAACCTCAACTTTTACAGTAAAGTATAAAACTTAGAGCCCCTGTTGGATAGCACATTTTTCCTAGGACATCACGAGGGGAAAGAGGGAAAAATTTGAAAAAGCGTCTAATATGAAGACCTGATCAAGGGTAAACACGTCTATTACCCTCAAGTTTCGAAGGAGAGATGGGAAAAGAAGAAATCGATGGTATATTTTGAGGAATTTTGATGAATATGAGATTTTGAGAACCATATGTTCTCTGTTATTCCTCCTTCCAACCATCTATTTGTTCTTTCTCTCTTCCTCTATCAGCTCCTTGCTTCCATTTCATTACCTCACTACATCAGAAAGGGTCACATAATTTTTAACAGTTTGGATGAAAAATGATCAACTTTCCCTTCAATCACTGAATACCACTATAAGTTATGTTTCCTACCAGCAAGTAAAAATGAATAACTTCACAAACAGTAATAAGGAGAAACAAAAACCCCAGATAATTATAAGAACAATTTTTCATTCATAGTTGCTCAGAAAGCTGATGCAATGTTCTTCTCGTTTCTAGCATCTAAAAATCAACACGATAGGTATTATTGAAACGTTTTCCCACATAAATGCAATTTCCTGAATCAAACAATGAGACCCAAATCAAAGCCTGCCCAAAATACAGAAAGAAAAAGTTCCAAACTATCTATACTTCCCACCATTTTTCAGCAACTAAAAGAAGCACAACCAATAAAATCAAACACCCAATTCTAAAAAACCAAAGTTCAATTAATTCTTATCACACTTCTAAAAGCAGGCAAAAATAAAAGTACGAGACACAGATGGGCAAACACAAACTATCCAGAGAGAGGAAACAAACCGTTCGTTACGAACAGCGAGGTTGAGGAGAGCGAGGAGAGAGGATTCACGGGCATCTGGGTTGGGGGAAACAAGCATCAAAACAAGCGGGGGAATCACACCCACTGCCCCAAACTTTGAACGAGTCTTCGTTGAAGATGAAGAAAAGGAAGAATAACTTCTGACAAGCTTTCTGATATCTCTTGCAGCTTGAATCTTTGCATTGAGATCGCCATTGATGAGCTTGGATGCGATTTCAACTGTCGGGCACTGCTTTCTCTGATTCCACACTTCCTCTTCGTTTCCCTGTTTCACTTCCTTCTCAACATCCTTTCTTTCTTTTCTTGTTTCTTCTTCTCCTTCTTGTTCTAATTCTACTACTTTCTCATCATCTTCTCTCGCTGCTACTGTGACTCCGTCTTCTTGTCCCATGTCTCTCTGTCCAGTTTTTCTTTTCTTTTTCTATTATGTATTGGTTGGGTTGGAAGTTAGAGAATTGGGACTTGGGAGTTTGGGACCTGTCTTGGGTTTCTCTCAGATTTTCCTACCCTTTTTTTTTCTTTTCTTTCCTTTTTATATTTTTAATCATTCTTAATATATATATATATTATTATTATTTTATAGCATAAATAAACATATATTTATTAACCTTATATAAAAATAAGTATATATGTTTTTAGCGAGAGATTAAAGTAAAATATTTTTTAACATTATATTAATAATTTAATTATTTATGTATAAAAACTAACAATGGAGTAATTTTTTTACTTTTAATTTTGTATTTTTCTCTTTTCTAAAGTTATAAAATTTTTTTCTTAATAATAAAATAATGATGGAACTATTAAAATAAAATAAAATATTTTAATGTATTCGTTAAATAACTTTATTTCGGAGAGTTAAACAAACATTTCATTATGCTAAGATGAATCACAATTTATAACACGGATAATTATTAATTAAAATAATATAATTTATGTTTTAATATATAATTAATTATTATATTAATTATAATAATATTATAACTATTAATAGATAGAGTTTCAGTATAATATGAATAATACTTTAAAAAAAATGGTACGAATAACCCTGTAGAGTTTCATTTTGCTCATCACGTAATGGAAATCTACCATCAAATGTACCTTGGAAGGAGAGGATAGTGGTCATTAAGTTTTGAAAAAAACTTATGTTTTAATCTCATAATTATTATTGCATATATTTTAGTTTTATAATGTTTAAAATATATATTTTTAATCTAAAAATTTTCACATAAATTTTATAACTTCAAATTTATAAGACTAAAATATATATTTTTTAAAATTATAAAAATAAAATATTTAGATTAAGATTAATTAAACTAACACAATCATTTTATAAATTATAGGAACCCATGCACCCTCATTCATGTATTTAATCACATGTTCCATCTTTTGATTATTATTTTTTCTCTTTGAAGTAAAGGTAGTTTTATTTAAAAATAAACAATTATATACATGTATATGAAGCTGAGAAGGCAATGCTAGTGAAAGGGAGCATAAAAATGTATTGTCAATTATCCCTAGTCTCCCGACGGTAAGAATCTTCTCATATATCATTGGATTTAAAAATGTTTTAATTATATGATATAGTATTTTTATATATAAAATTTTTACTTTTAACATTACTTAAAACATATATATATTTATTTTTTTTACAAAATAAATAATTTTTTTTAATATTATACAAAAATAAATATATATTATTTTTTATTAACAAAAAAATTATCTTAAATAAATGAATCATTACCTCGTACGTTTAAAAATTATCATTAAGTTGATAATATTTTTAATAATTTTTAATATGTTCATTTTCTACGAGAAATTCTAGTTATATGTATATTTAAATATAACTGTATATTTATATTAATATGACATATCAAAATAATAAAAGGTTATGATTTTTAGGTAAATGCAAAATGCAAGTATTTGGAAGAGGAATAAAATAAAAATATTAGGTGTAGTTACAAATGTTAGATACAATTATATTTGACAAATACATATAATATTGATAGTCAATTTTGCCTATAAATAGGTAATGTTTTTACCTTAGAGATACATCAACACACTAAAACAAAGTCAAATGAATAATTTCTTTTGAAAAAAAATAGTGTTGTATGTAAGAAAGTGGGAGAAAATATCTTAGAAAAATATTGAGATATTTTTCTAAAAGAGGAGTGACAAAATAGTGAGTTTGGGAAACACTTGTGTGACACTATTTTGGGTTTATCTCAATTTGTTGTATTGTCTCTCACTTTGTACCCATTAATTTTATTAGTGGTAGAAATATTTTTTGGAGTTTGTCCTTTGGACTTAGCCCAAATTAAATGGTAAACCACGTTAAATTATCGGTGTCATTATTTTACTCTATTAAATTTATTTTATTTTTACCTGTTATGCCCAACAATTGGTATCAGAGCTACCCAAAGGGAAGAAGGCCTTGAAAAATAAATGGGTGTTCAGAGTGAAACATGAAGGACGCAGTTCCAATCCGTGATACAAAGCCAGACTAGTTGTCAAAGGATTCAGCCAAAGAAAAAGTGTTGACTTTGATGAGATTTTTTCTCCAGTTGTCAAAATGACGTCCATCCGTACTGTACTAGGGTTAGCAGCAAGTCTTGACTTGGAGGTTGAGCAAATGGATGTCAAAATTGTCTTTCTACATGGTGACTTGGAAGAAGAGATATACACGGAGCAGCCAGAAGGTTTTCAGCAAAAGGGAAAAGAAGATTATGCCTATAAATTGAAGAAAAGTCTTTATGGCTTAAAACAGGCACCAAGACAATGGTACAAAAAGTTTGAGTCTGTTATGGGGAGCAAGGCTACAAAAACACTACTTCAGACCATTGTATTTTTGTGCAGAAATTCTATGATGATGATTTCATTATTCTTTTGCTCTATGTGGATGATATATTGATTATTGGCCGGAATATTTCTAGAATCAATAACTTGAAAACGCAGTTTAGTAAGTCTTTTGCTATGAAAAACTTGGGGCCAACAAAGCATATTCTTGGCATGAGTATTATTAGAGACAAAGGAGCCAAGAAATTATGGTTGTCACAGGAGAAGTACATTGAGAAAGTACTTCAAAGATTTCATATGGATAAGGGTAAAGCGATTAGTTGTCCTCTTTTGGAAAAAGTTTCATATGCTTCAACAGTTGGAAGTCTGATGTATGTCATGGTTTGTACACGACCAGATATGGCTCATGCAGTTGGAATTGTAAGTAGATTCCTTTCAAATCCTGGAAAGGAACATTGGGCTACAGTGAAATGGATTTTTAAGTATCTTTGAGGTTCTTCCAAAATATGTCTATGTTTTGGAAATGACAAACCTATGTTAGTTGGATACACAAATGCAGATATGACTGGCGATGTGGATTCCAAAAAATCCACTTTAGGGTACCTGATTATATTTGTAGGGGGAGTTGTGTCATGACAATCAAAGTTACAAAAATGTGTTGCACTGTCCATTATCAAAGTAGAGTTTATAGTAGGAACGGAAGCATGTAAAGAGTTGCTATGGATGAAAAAGTTCTTGAAAGAACTTGGGTTGCAACAAGACAGTTACCAGTTATTTTATGATAGTCAGAATGTTATCCATCTTGGAAAGAATGTCTCCTTTCATTCGAGATTAAAACATATTGATGTAAGATATTATTGGATTAGGGATGTAATGGAGAAGAAGCTATTACAGCTTGAGAAGATCCATATAGAAGAAAATGGATTCGATATGTTGATGAAAATTCTCCCAAGACAGAATTTTGAATATTATCATTTAGCTGCTAGATTAGTGGAGCCTTCTATGTAGTCGGGAGGGAGAGATTTGTAAGTCCCTCTTACATTGAAGAGAAAGAAAATAAAAATTGTAGGTGCAACCACATTTGACAAATGCATCTAACATTGATATATAATTTTGCCTATAAATAGGCAATGTCTTTGCCTTAGAGATACAACAACACACCAAAACAAGAAAAAAGAATCAAAGCAAAGCCAAATAAATAATTTCCTTTGAAGAAAAATAAGTGTAAGAAATTGAGAGAAAATATCTTAGAAAAATATCAAATATTGGGATATTTTTCTAAAAGGGGAGTGACAAAATAATGAGTTTGGGAAATACTTGTGTGATACTATTTTAGGTTTATCTCAATTTGTTGTATTGCCTCTCATTTTGTATCTAGTAATTTTATTAGTAGAAGAAATATTTCTCGGAGTTTGTCCTGTAGACTTAACTCAAATTAAAAGGTAAACTACGTTAAATTATCGATATTATTATTTTACTTTATTGAATTTATTTTATTTTTATCCACTGTGTCTAACAATATTAACATATACAAGTAGCATAAATAAAATTGATAGAATAAATTTTCATTAGACATAATTTTATAGTATCAATTTAAACATCCTTTAATATTTTATTTTATAAATAAAATTTATTTTATTATAAATATTTACACAATGATATTTTTTTTATGAAAAAATTAATTATTAATTTAAATAGTTATTTTAAACATTTTAGTTACATATTTTTAATTCATTTGTAAAAATAGATATTACATATATTTATAATTATATATATTAAATATAAAATTTAATTAAAAGTAATTAATTATTTTGATATTTTTAAATGTTTATTAAAAAATTCTTAATTTTGTTAATATACCTTTTGTAAATTTTTTTAAATTTATGTAAGTAATGGTAATATTTTTATATTTTTATAAAATTTAAATATTAATATTTTAATCTATATCAATATTTTAAATCTTCCTTCGTCTGCCCATTAATTAGGTTATGCCGCCGGTACGGTGTCACTAGAATATTATTGAGGGAAGACAAAACAAGTAAATCACGACAACTACATAAAGTCCAAACTATAAAGATGGAAGTGGAAACTCTTAAATTTTCTTTTTTTATTTTTGCTTCTCGATCCCCAATAACGAATCAAAAAGATTAAAGAGACCATGTTTTTGGTTGAGAAATAATAATAATAATAATAATAATAATAATAATAATTAAATAAATAAATCATTTGGCATAAAATGAATCAATTAACTGAGTAATCCGAGGTGCACTTTAAAATGACCTTTAGATTTGTATTTGGCCGATACTATTTTCTCCGACAAAAAATTCTTTAACTCTTTTAATTTAATTTTTTTTAAAATATATAAATTTTTTAAGAATAAAATTAGATTTTATTTACAAATAAAAATAAAAAATCTATATCTCATTTTTTAAAAATAATAATTTTATCTCTCTTCTTAATTTATCTCATTTTTTCGTCTATCTTTCTTCTTATTATCTTTCTATCTGTATTTTTAATTCATTTTTATTAATATTATAATTTTTTTATCTTTAAAATTATTTAAATACAAATTATAAGAAGAAAAAAAATATTTTTAATGAAGAAAAACAGAGAGAGTTAGAGATAATTAAATAAGATAAAAATTATTTTTATTTCTAAACAAAACAAAAAAATCTTTTTATTTTTTATTTTTAATGTTATTTTTGAGACTATTATAATTACAATGTTATTTTTAATAAAAATCCAATTTTACTCTCGAAAAGAATAACTTTTCAAAATTTTAGACTCGATTGCTTTCTTTTAAAAATTACACCACTGTACTTACCTACTTTTAAAAAATGATTAAAGTGACTTTGTCAAAGACTATTTAAACCCTAATTTCAGTTGGTATTGACATCTAAGCCACTTACTTTGCTTGTATGTTTAGCAATTAAGGATTGTTTCAAATTACCTAGTTAAATGGGCATTTTTGCCGAGAAATTTGGTAGGGCTTTTAAAAACAACACTGATGAACGAGTTAGCATAAACCAAAAGTTCTGACTTTTATATGAAAATAGTTTATTTTTATTTTTATTTGTGTATCGAATATTTATTTATCTTGAAAAAATGTACACAAAAATATTATTTTTTTATACACCATCAACATTTTAAAAGAAAAATGGTAAAATTTAGTTCAAATATCATAAAAAGACAAATTTTATTAAATTTGATCAAATTTAATCTATATAAAACATTTATAAATAATTTAAAAAAATAATAATAAATTTATTATTTTATCATTGTCAATCCTCATGTGTATTCTATTTCATATTTCTTTAATAATTTTTTTAAAAATAAAATCACTAATATATAAGTTATTAAAATAAGATACTAATATTGTATACCTATTAAGTTTTTATATAATTTGTACCCTTTTCAAAAAAAAATTTGAGTTATCGTATAAAACTTTTACCGTTTATTAAAGACCATATTTGTCATTTGTAAGAGCAAAACATGTAAGATTGATTGCTTTTGAACCCCAATGCTAAAGGGTGTGGGTTCTAACCTTGGTAATAGTAGTATCTTCGGTGCATATTTTCCCCATTAAACAGATTTAGAAATTCTCTTCCCCAAATAGAAAAATCCTTAAAGATATTTAAGCAAAGAGTGCACCACATTGAAATGACCATGGATTTGAATCTCTTGCTATTTATCCAGCTCCTCTCAATAAAATGGTAAAGAGTGCCCCTCAAGGAAATTGTATGAGCCACTTAGAAGTTAGAAACGCCCTCCCTCACATCTAAAGTTTTTTTTAACAACATTGTGTATGAAAATAAGCTGAATCATTCTTTATTAAAAACTCAAAAAAGAATAAGTGAATAAGAGAGTAATCCTAATCTATATCAATCTAAGATTAACATCAGTCATCAGGATTTTCTCTGATTGCTGTGAGTTTTGGCTGCCACGACCAATTACTCTTAACCCTCCTGTTTCCTACACCAGACTTAAGACTTGAACTTTTTCTTGTATAGATAATATCACCAACATTTTGTTTGTCATCATTTGTCTTTCCACCAATAATAGAGGACATAGTTTTGCCTTCACTGAGTACACTTTGAAATTGTACTGTTTTAACTGAGGCAACCTTTAAAGCTTCTTGTTCAAAATAATTGTCTGGTGTTTCTTTGATGTATTTACCTATCCTACGTTGTAGTTTCCTCACAGTGCGACGTGGAACAACAAAAAACTTGTTACCAGGAGTTAAAATTTCATCTGGCTGGATAATGAGTCCCATGGCTGCCTAAATACTTGAGGTTTAGTCAATAGAAAAGACGGATACTTCTCCATAATCGTAGATGCAGGGATTGCCATGTAGTAATGCTCGACAAAACCACTTGCATGGACAATCTTTAAGGTGGGTGTGTTCACTTGTTTGGGCTCATCAGGTACTGGCCGAGGAGGAGACACGACGTGAGAATGGTATGAGCTCATGGACGCTCAGTATTTTATTGAACTTCATAAGCTTGACTATTTTTATAGCTTAGATAAGATATGATTTCCCAAGGACATAGAATTGAGGCAGGATGAATTTTATAGACCTCAAATATATGTCTGAAGACGTGGGCCGAATATGATTCAATAATAGTAAGGAACAGAGCTAGAGACGGCACCTAACCAAGCTTGTGCCACAGTTCAATGCCTGCTAGTATTTTGTTGTGTAATTCCTGTCAGCACATGTTATGAGATCAACCAATCCCAACATTGGCCGTCAATTAGACAAAAAGATTAGGGGGCATATTCTGTATTATGAGCATGGCTGTATCTCCAATGGGAACACCATTTCGTAGCATTACAACTCAAGCATGACCATTAAAATAATAAACCCTAAATGGGCGCGTGAAAATTTTAATTCGAAGAAGAGGAATCTTCCACCTGAAAATATTATCATGAAATCTGTGGTGGGAATACAAAAAGGTTTGGTAAATGTATCTTATATTAGCAGAATGATGTATAACAAGTGCAAATTCATGATTATACAACTAATGAAATCATATTGAATTAAACAATAATAAATGCTCCTACATTATCCTGCATACAAATCAACTGAGTGAAACAATTAACAAAGTTTGTTTTTTCCTTATACGAATACAACAGTTCCGTACATCCTCTCCTTGCTATCAAAATTCACTATACAGGTAAGGCAACAAAAGACAAGAAAAAGATCTGAAAATTTCTTCACCAGCCTATAACTTATCTTCTAAAATCCTACGAAACCTCAAATATTAACGACAAAAGAATGAAAGGGATTCCCAACACTCAAAAGTAAATTCTAAGTTGGTTAAAACACATAAGGGGAGAGAAAACAATAGATGTCCTTTTTTCTATTTTTTTGTGGTGTGTTGGGTTTTTTTTTTTTTTTTTTTTTTTTTTGAGGTGGGGGGGGGGGGGGGGGGGGGGTTGTAGGAGTAGCAAGAGGACGACCTGAACATTCGTAAATTCCCTATAGCTAATATCAGTTATAAGTGATGTGAACTTTTATAGTTTTATGTCCTCACCAAGTAACCAGAAGATACTATCGGCAAACTTCTCCAGCCTCCTTGACAGATTTGCAGTCAACCTAGCCAGCATTGCATCCTCTTCATGTCTTCCAGTATTCACCCACTGAAGATTTGCCCCCAAAAAAATCCCAAGATTGGACGTGTATTTAATGTTTTGCTTTTACAAAATGTCTATCCTCCTCTTAGTAGTTATTGGGCCAGTTGATTTGTGTATGCTGAGGCTGCTGATAGGCATTTCCTCCGTGTCCTACAATATCAACAGCCCCAGCCATGGTTTGGGACTGCTGCAAAAGTGGATGAACAGTTGCTGCCGTTACAGCAGCTTGGGCAGGATGATATATACCAGCAAAAGTGCCATGAGCAGCCTGTGTTGGTAGGGCAAAAGTCACATGCTGACCCTGTGGAGTAATGTTGTAAAATGAATTTGTTGGCAAACTGGATATTTCTCGGCCAGATCCAGCAACCCAGACTGCTGAACCTTCACTCTGCAAAAGTAATTTGGGAAAAATTATGCAACTGTTATTATTGTGAAACGAACTCTCCTAAAAGCTTAAGTTATTAGGAAAATGACTAAATATACTTTATATATCCATCACTCTCCTACAAGTGTTGGCTCTGTGCACCATGCAGGCCAAACTCTTGAAATTCAACAATTAGAGTTACTATGGTTTGAACATAAGACTTTCAGTTCTGATATTATGTTAAAAGTTGTTGAGAAACCAACTATCCTAAAAATTTAAGCTATTACAATAAAGACCAACTGTACTTTATACATTTACTTCTTCCATGACATACAAGAAAAACAAAACAAGTACAGAGTAAGCAATTTGGAAGGATCAAGTTTAACCCACTAGTATTTCCATGACCTGCTTAGTATTAATAAGCAATGGCAACTATATATCTATCAGACTGTTTATGATTGAATAAGCAACTAAATCGCCACATTAAAGTAAGAAATCCATGTCAAATTGCTGGATAAATAAACTATCATAATTACACAAGAAGGGCAACTAATGGAAACTTTCAACAAACAGGATAGAAGCATGCCTCATCTCATTGATGCAGAAAATCCATAATTAGCCATATGTTTGTTAGATATAGTGGCACGAAAACATATTGTAAACTAGCAGAATCATAAATAAATCATATATTGCCAAATATAAGCTCAAAGAAATCAGTCTAGTACACACCAAATTACCCACATCTATCTTTTGCTTCATTTTGGTATTTAATGAACTATACCTATATCTGTAGATAGACGTTAATTTGAGGTCGATATAATGCATCTCTCTTCTTGGGATGCAGAGCTCTATTTGATATAATACCATATTACTTTGTAAAACCTAGCATCAGACATGGATAAACGATTTCACAGAAGGGGAGAAACAATTTGAAATTATATAGTTGTTCGTCAGATGAAACTGATTGAAGTAATGATTCCTGTACACCTTATATATACAAAGATCACCTCTATTTCACAAGAATTCAGACGTGTGGACCGTGTCAAATTCATGTCGTTTTTATTGCATACATCTGTATTTGTTGGCTCATTAAAAAACTTTCTGTTATTATATAATAGTAAGAAATAATAGAAATTTTGAATGTGCAAAATAATCGGTGATAAATTCTGACTCAAACAATATTCCTTTTTTCTTTTGACATGTATTTCATGTTAGAAATTAACCCCCTTGTCAACAAGTATTGGCACACTGCATCAAGAGCTGCCAGACCTACGTCTACTATGAGTTTCAATAACAACATATTAAGTTGCAAATGAGGTCTTCCCAACTTCAGGTGGCCACATAGAGTCACTGAAAATTTGAACTCATGCATGCGCATGAGGCATCTCAACCCTAATTGGAGGGTCACAGAGCCAAAACTATAAGGGTTTGTTACCCCTGCTATTTTAATAACCACAGAGATTCCATCATAATTTAAGCATTCGAGGTCCAAAAACTTTCAATAACCAAAGAAAGCAACTGAACAAGTCAATAGGATTTCCACTTTTTTAAACTGAAGAAACCATATCTAGGGTTAACATACTAGTAGCCCCTAAAAATCATTAACTAAAGCATTAATACTGAAAAAAAGGAAACGGGCATAACAAACCTGCTGTCCAGCAATGTATAGATTACTTTCTTTAAATTGTGATGCACCAAGATCCTCATTGGTGGTAGAATTTCCAGCTGTTGCAGTGGAACTGGGATTATAACCAGTTGCAGAGGAGCCATATGAACTATAACCACTTGCCATCCCAATATGAGTGGAATTCCCTGTATTATTCCCAGGTTTGTAGTGTGGGAGTGAATATTTGACACCAGCAGTGGCCGGTGCTGGTGGAGCTGGATATATACCACCAGCCTGAGGTTGCTGGGGAAATGCACCATTTCCCAAAAAGTGATGGATGGCTGGAGATGGAACATAGAATGGGGAATAATAATGACCATAGGGAAAGTAGTTCGGAGGATAATGGGGAATATGCATTCCTGTGGGTGTTCGAAAAATAGGAATTGGTTGCTGAGAAACAGCTATTGAGCTTTGCATGATACCAGCAGCTTGCGTAACCAGAGGGGTTGTACCAGCTGTAGATAGAACCCCACCCTACAAATAGATATAGTGGAAAACCAAATCAGAGTAAGTATATTTGTTTAACACGTGCAAACATTTGTAAGTGTGTGTGTCAATTTGCTGACATATAAGAGATGAAGCCATATTGACAGATAAATTTAGATCCTAAAGTTAGACATGAAATCACTACAAAATCATGATAACCCGCTAGAGAGATTGACAGTAACAGAATATGAGATGTTATATAATGTTTCAGACTATGATTTTTCTGCCACCCATTTATCCTTCCTAAGAGTCCATCGGAATGAATAATGCTTCCAACTTCCTAATAAGAAACCAACATATGCCTTTTCACAGACAAGACCATAAGCTTCTTCCACGTCAACATAAATGAAAAGAAAGGAAGATCCATTTGCAAGAAAAGGAAATAAATGTCTACTATAATGACAAGAATCTTGATGGTTCTATCATCTGTATCAAAGAAAATATGGATACAGTATCAAGATTGCAGTTTAAAAGAAAGTGAAAAGATGTTGCCATGATTCCACTTAGAGGTGATTTGGAAAGCATTGCCCAAATTGTTTTTACCCACATAAAGCAAGGGTTATGGTCTACCCAAAAAGATATAAAACTCACACGATGAATAGATTAACGCAGTCTAAATGCTTGTTTTGGCATAGCTGTTAATTGTTATCACATATCAATAAAGAGTTGAGTCTAGCAGTTGGCAACAACAACCATCTGTTATTCAATAATTAATATCTTCTACAACATCAATCATAAACACTAGTATGAGACAAACTACATTAACTAATCCTTGCTCACTATTTTGTTTGTCAAGAAAGCTAAAGTTTGTACAGATAAACCAGTACAGTCACCACATAATATGCCTCCTTTAAAATAATATTTATTTTTCTAACCTCGATCGTGCCTAGTAGAAAGAAACACTATTAAATAATATAACTCTGATACAACCTGTTCAACAAATGAATACTTTTCGAACAGAAAAGAAGTCTAGAACTTATTATAACATTCATAAAAAAAAATATCGGTGCAAACCTCTTGTGGGGATTGCAAATTTGGTGGAGGCAAATTTGCTACATTCCCATTGTACTTGGTAGCAACACTAGAAGAAGGAAAGGGGGAAAGGCAACCATCACCATCAGCATTGGAACGGTAAAATTGGGCATAATAGTTTGCAGGATCGAAGTGTTGCTGTACCTAAGAACATAAGCAGTTAACAACCACAACTTATAAATTTATAGTGAAAAATAATCCAACAGAAGTAACCGTCAAATCACCCATTCACATTCGTATACTTAATTGAAAATCTAATCATATATGATCAAATGGATGGATTTTAGACTCTTATGTTATTTGGAAATAGCAATCCAAGACAGCAGCCAAGCTTATTTAAGTTGTAAATATAGGAGATTTTGTAAATGAAAAAAAAAATGAACATGAATATGTAAATAAGTTAGCGCTAAAGTAACAATGCAGGAAACTCAGGTTGAAGACTCACCAAAAAGCTAGGAAGGCAAGAAACATCACGTTCAGGAGACTCTAAGTTCTCTAACGGGGCAAGCTGACTCCCTGAAATCGGGGGCACAAACCCGCTACTGTAGTTTGTAGAAGTATGAACCACCGAGTATGGCGGGCCATCAGATGGCAATGTACCATCCTGCTTGGATTCATTAATCCCAGTGATTGCACTTGATGAGGCATCAGCCTGAGCATATGACAATTTCTCTGGGACATGTGTAGGTGATGGCACATGACCAGGATAATCTCCTAACTCAGCAGCCACCATCGCATTTTGATTGCTGGACCAGAGATAGATAAAATGTAATAACATGGTATACTAAAGTTCCTCATTAGAACGACAAAAGATAATTGATATAGGAAATGTCCCACCACATAAAACAGAAAAAAAAAAAAATACTGGTATGAGTGATAGCTTAATAATTGCAAAATCACACTAGGTTAATTAACTCATTAATTGTTGTTGCGTGTTAAAATGAAAAGGAGTTGGCCCATAAATACAGCCTCAGTACCTCTATGTGAAACAAGTATCTAGGCTAGGCCCACAAAAAATTATCGTTGACAGGATAAGCACATATCAGGTTTCCTTGCTAATGTACTATTCCTAGGTTTATTTTGCACCAATGTTCCAATGACTGGCAACACAAACGAGTATTTTTATCAAGGTTGCATTTTTTATTTATTTTTTCACCACTGGAATTTATTCCCCCAAATGCAATTAAAGAGATGTGGATGACACAACCCAGTCAACCTACAATAAGAGAAAAGGATCATAAAGTTAAATAAGGGTTACAAACCTTAAGGACTCTTCCTCAACAGCTTCCTCAGTACCTTGGGAAGCTTCAGACACAGGGAAAGGGCTTTCATCACTCTCAAGACCACCAGAATTGCTGGTTACTACTCCAAAACTAGCAACAAAGCTTCCAAAACTTAACTTGGTTCTTTCAGATTCAGGGACATGGATATGGTCAGGTAAAATAACTTGCTGACGTTGATAAAGGTGCAATTCCTCCAGCCTCTTCTGCAATTTTGAAGTTGCTTCTCTTGAATCAAGGTCATCAGAGGTAGCCTGTGGCTGGACCGTGGCTTCAACAGCAATAGTTGGAGCCTCAGATGTGGCAGTTGTTCTAGGGCCTTGAACTGAACTACTTGTTGGCTTTGGTTTCCATTCCTTATTAGTACCAACTGTTGGAAACAGAAAGGTAATCTTATACGTAACACATGAGCATGTCATAAAACTATAGTAATTGGAAGAGGAACTAAATAAAGACAAACATTTTTGGGACTTTTTTCCCCAAGGTTTATGGGTCAAACACAAGGAAAATATATTCTATTAATCTTTTTCGTGGTGTCTGACCTCACTTCACCTATGAGCCCAGAGCGTCCATCTACTATAATTAAGGACAAAATATCAGATATTTTGGATGAAAATTAATTATGTTTACAAAGTTTTGGTATTTTCCGACTAGAAGGGGAAGCAAGATACATTGTCCCAAACGAGTTGAGTTATGGAGAAACGGTCACAATTGCAGAAAGGTTTCACTGATGTATCAAACAGTACTCTGGTATTTTTAGTAACATTGTGGTAACCTTTCTCAACGTGAAAGGCCAAAAAACATGCTACCACCAATTTAAAAATGGAAGAGGAGGAGGAGGAGGAGGAGGGAGTTAAAGGGAGAGAAGAAAAGGTAGAGTAACATATCTTAAAACTAACCCTACTATACCAAGAAATAAAAGATGGGAAGCAAATTCACATTATTACCCTTCTGAGTGCCAGCTATCTGTTGTGACCTGTTACTATAATTTGACGACAACCGACTAAGAGATGAACCAGCATGGCTTAATGTGGAAGAAGGTTGTGTAAATTCACTGAGCTGATTTTTCTCAACTCCATAAGATTTTATCGACACTTTTCCTTCTGCATAACTACCAATCTCAGAATCTGCCACATAAGTCATTCACGAAGCTAGTCTGAGCTAACACAACAAAGCTAAATTATCAAATTTCTGATATGCAATTGATTTGTTTGCAAGAGGAAAATTTGGCTTACCCGGACTACAATGGCACCCTATATCACGCTTTATTGCAACCACGGCACCTGGGACCTGTAAATCAGATGGCACAAGCACAGTCGGTGAACTTATCTGAGTACCACTTTCTGCTGATGTGTTGGAGGGTTGCACAATACTGGTACTTCCAGAAGTACAGATAGGACCATTAGCAACAACAGGAGCAGAGCTGCAAGTAAATATTACATGGGAAGTTGACATAAATTGTGATCTGATTTTGTAATTATTGTAATAATTCTAATGAGTAGGATATGATCAGTAGTGAGCTAGATATGATCAGTAGGGAATAAGATATGATCAAGATATTATTTAGAATTAATTAGAGAATATTTTGTCTTAATTAGCTTCCCTTTTAGGTCATTTCTTTGTACTATAAATTAAGACTAACATTTTTACAAAATATCAAGAAATACTATAGAACAAGATTGTTCTATAAACCATCCATCCTAGTTCTATAATCCAATCCATATAGTATCAGAGCTATGGCAGACTCAATAGCCTCAAATAAATCATAAACCAACCCTGAAATCCCTACCAAAAATTCAGAAACCTATTCCTACCATGCTTTTGAGTGAGTCTTTTTTTTACAACTATTTGTAGAAAAGTTAAATGGTAGAAACTTTGTGGGCTTATTGGTGAAATTAGTTACCGATGGAAAGGAAAAATTGGATCACCTAACGGTGAAACATAAAAACCAACAGCCACCGATCCCCATGTCCTTCGAAGTTGGAACTTGGAAAACTAGATGTTTATAGCTTGGCTTATACACTCCATAGTACCCTCTACAGGTAAAAGTTATCTTGTTTTACCCACAGCTAAAGACGTCTGGCAAGCTGTACGAGAGACAATATTCCGGTGGTGAGGACGCTGCCCATCTTTTTGAACTCAAAACTCGATTCTGGCAATTGAAACAGGAAGAGAAAGATTTGACTAAAGATCATATGGAAATGAATTCATTGTGGTAAGAAATTCATTTAAGTACTGAGGATGAGTGGAAATACCCAGAAGATGGCACTCGTCCGAAAAGTTTTCTCTAAGCTAGGAGTGGTGCCGCCATTGTTTAATGCCTCTCCTCTCGCTCTCGGGTCTCTTGATAATTCATGCGAAAAATCATCCCTTACATGTAAGATTGAAGTGCTGAAATACTTACGCACTTAATGAAAAGAGTCACGGGTTGGGTCATGGGATTTTGCCTTGTTTGGACCATGCTAATTAAAATAACATAACCTTTGAGTCAGTCCCAAAATAAGTTTTTGTGAGCATTGTCGAAAACCCGGATACACTAAAGACACTTGTTGAGAAAACTCGTAGATTGAAAACCAAGAAAAAACAAATGTTGAAGTTACTAAGCCTCAGTTGACCACTAAACAGGAAGAGCCTTCAATCCGGATCAATTGGATCAACATTACAAGCTATTTTCCAATTTTCAAAATTCTAATCAATCAACTAAAAATGTGTCATTTGCCTCATTAGCCTACAAAAATAATCACTGAAGTACTCTTGTTACCACTTCTTGAACCAAAATACCTTGGATTGTTGATTCTAATACATTAAAACATATGACTGATGCATATCATTTATTTACCACTTACTTACCTTACGTAGAAATCTTAAAGTTAGAATTGCTGATGGATCTCTTTTATCCATGGTTGGAAAATGAAGTATTCGAATTTCAAATTCTATAACTCTCAATTCTGTACTTCATGTACCAAATTTATCTTGCAATTTAATCTCTATTAGCCAACTAACAAAAAATCTCATTGTTCCACTAATTTTTTCCTTTGTATTGTCCTTTAGGACTTATCATCGAAGATGACAATTAACAGTGTGAGAGAGTGTGAAGTGTACTACTTTGATAAAACTAATGTGAATAAAAGTAATCAAAGTATTATTTTTGTTCCTAGAGATAGCAAAATTTATTATAGAATGAGGACCATCTCGTATCCTTAATTGTACTCACAGTAAGTGGTTTGTTATTTTTATTGATGATTATATACAGGTTTGTTGGTTTATTTGTTAAAAGAAAAAATTGAGGTACGAAGTGTTTTCATTAGCTTTCGTACAATGATTCCAAACCAGTTTCAAACACAAATACAGATTCTCCACATTAAAAAAGACGCAAAATATTTCAATCATATCTTACAAGACTATCTTCATAATCATGGTATAATACATCAAAATTCTTATGTTGACAATCCCCAACAAAATGGAATAACCAAATGAACTAATAGACACCTCCTAGAAGTAGCAAAAGCTTTAATGTTTACCACAAATATGCTAAAAAAAAATATGGGGAGATATTTTTCTCACTTCTACATATCTTATTAATCGTGCCCAGTCGAGTTCTATATTTTGAAACTCCACTTCAAAAATTACAATGCTTCGCCACATCCGACCTATAGTCTAATCTAACCTTAAAAGTGTTTGGTTGCAATGCATTTGTTCAGGGTCATTCAAGACACAGATCCAAACTTGATCCAAAAGCTATTAAATGCATTTTTAATGGATATTATCCCAATCAAATGAAATACAAATGCTTTGACCATCTATAAACGAGATCCTTATCAGTCTCGATGTAATACTCTTTGAAAACATCTTATACTACCAAAAGCCCTCTCCTTAGGAAGGAAATGGTATAAAAGAGGATATAACTTTGAGTCAATACCTAAACTACAATATCACTCTTAACCTTTCTCCTATCGAACTCACTTCATCCATTATTACTTAAGATCAAAGTAAAGATCCAAATAAACAGTGCAAGCCAAACACTGAACCAAACGTCGATCCCAACACTCCTTGTAATATAGAGAGTAACCTTAACTCAGGGGAAGAAACAAAGAAACAACATAACAAAGAGACAATCACTTACTTATAGAAGTCAAAATTAAAAGGCAACTTGAAGCACCAAGAGAGTCAGAAACTGATGATAGATCCAAATACTCACGAACCTACATTAAATCCAGGTAACTCTAAACCCTCTGAACTGCCTAGTGCTTTTAGAAAACAAACACAATCTTACACTCTCCATCTTATTTCTAGATTTCTATCTTATAAAACTCTGTTTTCTGGATTTCATGCTTTTACCACTAACCTTAAACAGAACAAAAATACCAAAAAAAATCCATAATGCTTTAAAAATTCCAAAATGAAAAGAAGTTGTTATGGAAGAAATTAGGACACTTGAAAAAATGAAACCTAGGATGTGACATAACTACCAAAGAAAAGATTTCAGTTGGCTGTAAGTGGATTTCCACAATAAAATATAAAGCTAATAGAGCAATAGAACAACATAGAGCTCACCTCCTTGCATAAAGATTTACACAAATCGACGAAATTGACTACACTAAAACATTTGCACCGATAGCTAAACTAAATACAATCTGGGCTCTCCTATCCCTAGTAGAAATTCAAGACCACTTCATCAACTGAATATCAAAAATACATTTCTTAATGGAAAATTAAAAAAAGTTTTCATGACCACGACTCCAGGGTTTTACAAGGGAAAAAATAGTGTAAACTAAATAAATCACTCTATAGCCTTGAACAATCGTCTAGAGCTTGATTGATAGATTTACAAAGGTTGTGAAGAAAAAAGCATATCAGGAGGAGCAATCAAATCATACAATGTTTCTTCGCCACACTAGAAATGGGAGAAAACCAATTTTGATAGTATATGTTGATGATATAATCATGATTAAAAAGAATCCGAAAGAAATCGAAAGATTAGAGAAAACACTATCCATATAATTGGAAGTTAAGGATCTGGGACAAGGGAGATACTTTTTAGGGATGGAAGTTGCAAGATCAAAAAGAGAAATTAACATTTCAATACATTCTCGATTTCCTCACCAAAACAAACATGTTCAGATGTAAGCCAAATCACACTCCAATAGAAGCTGGGAGGAAAAATGAAGATTTGGAAAAACCAATAGATATAGACAAATATCAAAGATTAGTAAGAAAACTAATCTATTTGTCTCATACTAGGCCTCACATCACATTTGCAATTAGTGTTGTAAATCAACACATACATTCCCCACGAGAAGTTCAATTGGAAGTTATGTATAAAATTCTCAAGTATCTCAAAGGGTCATCAGGTAAAAGACTGCTCTTCAAAGAAGTGAAACTAATGATAAAAGGATCTTTACTGATGCAGACTGTGCTAGTTCAATGAAAGATAGAAGGTCTATTATCGGGTATTGTATCTTTGTTTTTGAAAACTTGGTAACTTAGAGAACTAAAAAAAAGAATGTAGTGACCCAGAGTAGTGCCAAAGCAGAGTTTAGAACAATTGTTCAAGAAATTTGTAAAGCTTTATGGTAATAAAACTCTTGAACAAACTTCAAGTCTTAATATAATCTCCGATTAAACTTTACTATAACAACGAAGCTATCATCAATATCTCCCTTAATTTAGTTCAACATAACAGAACCAAACATGTAAAAATGGATAGACATTTCATCAAAGAGAAGAAAAAAGACGGGACGAACTGCATGACTTTTATTCTCACAAAGGAAAAAACAGAAAATATATTCACTAAAGAACTTCATCGACCAAACTACTTTATTTACAAGTTGAATATGATTGATATTTATGATCTAACTTGAGGGGGTGTTAAAATCCTAGAATTAAATTGCAATCTAATTTTGTAATTTTTGTAATGATTCTAATGAATAGGATATAATCAGTAGTGAGCTAGATTTGATCAGTAAGGAAAAAGATATGATCGAGATATTATTTATAATTAATTGGGGAATATTTTGTCTTAATTAGCTTCTTTTTTAGGTCATTTCTTTGTGCTATAAATTAAGACCAACATTCTGCACAAAATAATGAGAAATACAATAGAATAAGATAGTTCTAAAATCCATCCTAGTTCTATAGCCCAATCCACAGCAACGTCACTTGTACTAAAATCATTCCATATTCACCTGTACACCACACTCTAGAATAGAACTAAAAGAAAAATACCTTGCAACTAAGCTTCTTTCTTTACTCTCTTGAGAAACTGGCAAAGAAGGAGCAACTGCCCCATTTTCCTTCCCAGAACCTGCATTCCTGCCCCCACCAGCATCTGAAAGGAAAAGTACCGAAGAAAATTAAAATTATAATGACTGAACCAATGACAGAATAATGATCGCATATCCAAGTCATTTTCAAATCATTAGAGGTCAAGAACCATAAAATGAAAGGAAGAGGGTGATAATTATATATATATATATTTTTTTTTCCAACCCGTCAACAAAAAGGTTTTAAAATGCAAACCGCTATTACAAACAAGTTGGTTAGCTGATTATTTACCATGTGACATAAAACGAGGCGAATAATTCACCCGGCCACCCCTACCTCCACGGCCCTGTGTTCCAGATCTCCAGCATGTCTCTGCAGAATCTTTGTAGTTCAAATTCTGAAAAAATATAAAATGAAATTAATAAGATTTAAAGTAGAATTTGAAAAATACGATCTGATTTAAAATTTGACAATAAGAAGAAATAACCTATATGTTACATGGACTCGGTGTCAAGTGCCGGGTACGGATACTTATCTAGAGGTTGGATTCGTAAATTTTTAGACATGGGGGTACTTAGAAATGTAAAATTATTATATAAATTATGTTTGATATATGATATATTTGTATAAATATTTTTCTTTATTAGTGTCAATTAAAATTTAAACTATTATTAAGCATAATTTTAGAATATTACTTTTATTTATTTATAATATATTTATTTAAGTGAATTTTTTTAATGTAATAGTTTAGAGAAGAAATAAACCCAGTTAACACTTTACATGTGTTAACTGACAAGGTCCATAACATTTAGTTGGCATTTTTCTTCAGCTGCCTTCTCCATGTTTCTTCTTCTTTGTCGTGGTCTTCTTCTTGTCCAGTAACCTTCTTCCCAAGTCGAACACAAATTTCACACCCGTTTCAGTGTCGTGTCGTGTCGTGTCAACAGGGGTATGGTAGTCAAAAGTGTCGTCATGTAACAGAGGAAATAACTAATACTTGTCCATCTCAAAACTTGCAAGAAAATATTATTATAAAAATATCTCCAATTCATCATGCTAGGAAAATATGAGGAAAAAGGAACTACCTCATGCACCTGTTTCTAAAGGCTAAATGATGATAATAGATGCATGTAAGCAGCACGGTTTATCTTTTTTATCATTTGATCATAAAAAAAAAACCAAACCAATCAAAATATAGACCCAACTAGGTGAGAAAAAAAAATAAGCCTATTCGGATAAAACAACCATCGGCCATAAAAATAATTAATATAATTTATGAAAGTATCTGGTTCCATTAGATTTACATTTTATCAATAGCCTCAAAGACCTAATTGATCTATATCTTGGTGAGAAAGTATCCTAATACCTCACAGCTTGATGCTTGGTAATCATTACAGAAACTCAATTCAAGAGCATAACCTGAAAGGATTCGCTAATGGGATACAAGGGTAAATTGAATGGGTGGGATAAAGGCCAAATTCCAAAAGACTATTAAAAGGTAGTATGAAATAAGAAGAAAGTCGAGAAAGAGAGGAATGACTTGGAGCAACATTTCACTTGGATGGCATGGTTATCCAGCATATAACATAACAATACAAGTGTGGCAAAAAATAATTAATAAAAATACTTATATAGCACAGGAAAAAATAATACACATCTTTTTTGAAAAGAAGGGAAAAAAAAAAAAGAGGTCGTCATCAACCTATGAATGATTTTCTTTACCTCTTTTCTCCTGTCACGTTTCCTTTTGACCTCATGAAATGTATCTGTAGAATAAATTGTGCAGGTTTATCACATTAATTTGCAAACAAGTAAACAAACGGAGCAGAAACGCATACAAAAATAAACCACTTCCATAATAACAAGTGGCTCATTAATTTAACAATCAGTTCAAATTAAAACCCAAAACAAAAAATAATTCTAGCGGGAAAATTGACAGCTGTGGTGAGCATCTCCATAAATTACAGCATGGACATTAATGCACGCAAGATCTATCATGATAGCATTTTTGAACTTCCTATAGCATAACTAAGGATCAATTTGACAACTATGTAAAACAGTAGTCATTATAACACCAAAGACGCTCAAAATTCCCAAAGCAATATGTGAGCTATGACATTCAATAATTCAATGTTTAATCTAGATAGATGCACTACAGCATTATGATGATGCCTTTCCACAACTTTGTCAAACTTTCTCCGATTACTATAAATAGTAAAGTAATACAGACATCCAAAACTAGGAAGTACTAGGGTTTGATACTGAGTGATTTGCCAAATTAATAAGGCATTTCATTAGATTTCATTTTTTTATCAAAATCGTTACGACTTACCACTATTGTGGGAGGCATTACCTTATCGTGGTAAACATTACCACCTGATAAAGCTAGCATGGATTTCCAATATCTTATCACACTGAATCAATGCCTTCCACAGATTTAATTTTTTACCAAAATTGCTCAAAGGGAAAGCTCACCACTGTTGTGGTAAGGAATTATCTTATCATAATAACTCTTACCATAACATTGAATGCCTTCCCACAATAAGTCAATGCCTTATCACGAATTTCATTTTTTACCAATCGCAACAAAGTATAAGGCAGCCTTACCTCCGATCAATTTTAGTAAAAAAATAAAAAAATTACCCAATCAGACGACTTTGGGTAATTTTCTCGTTATACCTTAGTGATACTCCTTTTAACCATATTTTCAAAGTAGTATAATAGTAATCCTCTCATTTACTTTAAGATATACAAATGGTCCAATTTCATGTTTTAAAATGAGAATTTCATTATATGCTTGGTACAAATGATATAAGTGAAGAGTAATTATATCATTCAAAGAATTTGTTACATTAATAGTAGCCCTAATTAATAAAATGTATGCATGTGGACCAATATTTTAATAGCATTACACTAATATATTTTAAGTACCCCAATGGTCCAAAATTAAGATTTAATTAGGAACTAACACACATGGGAAAACAATTAAAGACAAACTTGTCTTTAAAATAACTAAAGAATAAAAAAATAAGTTCCTTAAAACATTATTAACCAAAAAAAGTTAAGTAATCTCAAAATCAAATGAAAGCATGAAAGTTGAAAGAGAGTATTTAAAAAACCTAAATTAATCGAATCATGTTGAAGATGATAGTTTTGCGAGAAAAACCAGATGAGAAGACTTAGATTCCAAAATCATTAACAAGAGGTGTTTAGAAAAGGTAAACAACCTAAACCAACAAAAACGCCAACTAAACATACAAATCTAGTCATAACAATGCATGTAAGTCAAAAGTCCTAAAGACAGGTAAATAACCTATATGATATAGAAATACACATGACAAATCACAACAAGAACAAGTACAGAGGAAAGATAAGACATCACTAAATAATTAAAGTCTGAAAAGCACACAGCAGTTTTCTCAAAAATACATCTAAAACAAAAGATAAAGAGCATGAAAAAGATGAATACCAAAAAGCATGAGACAAACTGAGAACCAAACACAAGACATACTAGATAACCAAGAGAACCTAGTAAATCGGAGGAGATGCAGTCTACATGATATGGCATATGAATGACATGACAACAACAAAAAAAATCATAATACTTTAAAACTACATGATGAAATCATATAACGCGATGTTCATGCAAAAAGCTACAGAAGAAATGGCGGGTTAAAAGTTAGGAGGTGATTCAATAGTTATTAATAGCTTTAAAAATGAGTTTGCACTTAATTTTTACATATGTGTGTCTCGCATGCTGAAATTCCCAATTAAATATTAATTTTGGACTACTAACATACCTAAAATTAAGTGTGTGTACTACTAGTGTACTACTATGAAAATATTAGTCCACATGCATACATTTTGTTAAATAGTAATACTACTAATGTACCAAACCCTCTGAATGATACAATTACCTATAGATGTCCAATGGGTTGTCTCATTCCATCACATGTCCCATTTCATGTCCCTAATGGGTTCATCCCATTTCATGTCCCTAATGGGTTCATCCCATTTAAATCTCATCACATCCCATCTCATTTAAAGTTGTCTTTAATAGACTCATGGTTATTATAAATCTTCATGATTATTATATATAATCATGTTTCATTTTTTATTGTTTTGTAATTTTACTTGTTCTATTTAAGCCCAATTGGGATATCCCATTATGTACCATCACAACCTACCAAAAAAATAAGTAGGACAAGATGGGATAGACTCAGAAAATTCATGTGTTATACTATAGGCTAATGAGACATCTCATCTTAATTGACCCCTCTACAATTATCATTTACTTATATCACATGTGTCAAGCATGCGATGAAATCCTCAATTTAAAATATGAAATCGGTGTTAAGATTTATTATTTATTTATTTAAATTTGGTAGTTTAATTTGTCCTAGTCTTTAGGGATTTATTTAGTTGAAAAGATTGTGCTTTTGTGGCCGCAAAAAGTGGTTTCATTGTCCTATTTTATAGGAACTTAAGTTAGTGGTCAGTTTGTTTCTTATTTTCTTATCTATATAATGCCTATTTATAGGCTACTTTTATCAACAAAATATATGAGCATTTTCCAACAGTATTTCACTTCGATAATTTAACATGGTATCGGAGCAGGCAAGCTCACCCCGTGGCACGCAGCTATAAACCCACCACCGTCCATCAATGAACTGCCGATGTGAGGGAGAGTGTTAAAAAGTTTCACTTCGACTGGACATGAAGTATACACCTCGTATATAAATGAGGGCAATCCTTCATCTCATAACCTGGGTTTTGAGATGAAGTTAGGCCCAAATTTAACAATTGGATCACTTGTGTACTTTAAAGTAAATAGGGGACTGCTATTGTATTATTTTAAGAATATAGGCCCATATAGGTACCTTTTAGTTAAAAGAGGTACCAAACCCCCCAACGATGTGTATCATGTTATCATATACACAAGAATTTCTCAATCAAGAACCAAAGAGAGTCTACTCACTAACAAGAGCTATGAGAAACATTCATGAGCAAACAAGGACAATCAAATGGTCTTTGTAATTTCAACTCCTAGATCTTTGCACAGTGTTAAAAGATGAACTTGGCCTCCAGTAGAAGGTAATTCTGAATCGAAAAAAATAGAAGAAAAGAAATTAACACACAAATGTTCAACAGTTATGAAGTCAGGAAGATTTTTGCATTTATGCTGCAAATACAACTACAATCAGAAGAATTGTGGCTAAAGTTTCAGGAAAATTTGTCTACTTGAATACTGCAAATTGTAACCACACACAGAACCAACTACACTTGAAAAAGTTATGAGTAAGTTACGAAGAGTTAGCACAACAAAAGAAAGCAATCTCCTGCTCTGTTGATCCATCTCAATACACATATAACAGTTGGTCTGAAAACATCCTTCATGGGTTGCTAACAAAACTATCTTGGCTGGAAAAATAGACATCACTACATACCAGACAATATAAAAGAACGTCCAAAGTAATTTTCTTTTCTTGAGGTAAGTGAACAAACAAACAAAGAATAACATTCGATATCTTGGCTGGATGGCATCTTTACATACCAGACAATACAAAAGAACAAGTCCAAAGTAATTTTACTTTCTTTAATTGAACAAACAAACAAAGAATTACATTACTGCATTGAGAAAATTAAAACAGTAGAATAGGACTAAACTCTAGTCCGCAGAATGACAATAAAATGAAAAACACATTCTGGAGTTAACTCCTTATCTTGTGAGGCCACAACAATGAAGTTCACTACTACCACATTCTAATCTGGTCTTGTTGTGGAGGCACGAAAGTTACAGTAACAGCTCCGTAGAAGAATCCAAACAAACAAACAAAAAAGCCTCATAATCACAAAGATATTATAAGAATCTAAAGTAACCCCCCATTTAAAAATACGTATAACAAATGAACAGTGCAAACTTATCATGGCGAATCAAAAAATGGTCTTCATTCCCACCTTACACGTAACTTAACAAAGAAAAATCAAATCGAACACACAAAAATGAAGACATAGAAAAGGAGTAGAGAGAAAAACTAGACCAACTCCAGCACATAAATCAACAGCGAATGGCCAGAAACACGATCAACTCCAAACCCACTAAACCAAAATGGAAAGAAAACTCTAAAGCAAACGTACCCTGATAGAGGAGCTTATGGGTTGTCTCATTGGGATCCATGGAGCATTCTTTGAGCATTGCATAGATTTCCTCTTCGCTATGATTGCCCGTGATCTCCTTAATGTTCTGGATCGTGTTCCTCACACTGCTTGGGATTGAAACCCTAAACCCACCACCGCTCATCTTGGCAACCCACGAAGCGCAAACAGAGAGTACGTGAAATAGGAGAGAAAGGGAAAACAGAGACAACGATTGGGGAACTAATTACGTAAAAAAATAAGAGGATTAAGGGGTTGAGCTTCTTAGAATACACTAAATAAGCATATGCCAACAATGAAATTAAGGAAAACACTGAAGCTTCTGATCAGTATTGGAATTGATCCAACTTCACGGAACAACAACAAGGAGACAGAGAAGTGGGACCAGAATGGAAACTTTTTTTTTTTTTCCTTCGTTCGAAGGAATGGACTTTTTGGTTTTGTGAAAAAGGTTTTACGTGTAAAAAATATAATTTAATATGTGATTATGAGTAGGATATGAAATTTTTCACTTTAATGTAAGAAACGGATCTCCGATATATATATTTTTTAAATAATTATGAGATATAAAATATTTATTTTAATAATTATATAATTAAATATATTTAATTTTTATAATAATAAAAATAATAATATTTAATCTAAAATGAAACCATGTCGCTCTAATTATATTTATCCTTATGCTATGGGTTGTGTTGTACAGTTCAGTGCTACAAGTTTTTCTCTTACTTTTGGACGGTGGCACCGGGCTACAATAGTTTTTTTTTAAACTACTTTAAAAAAATCCAAAATTTTACGAAAATAAAATCAATATTTAAATAACATTTAATAAAATTTAACTCAAAGAACTTTTAAAATAAAATATTTAAATTTAATATATTTTTTTATAACATAAATAATTAAATATTTATCGGATGATATTTTAATGGTAGAAAGTTATAAAAATTATTATAAATATGTATTTTTTTATTTTTTTATAATACATTTATAAGAATAAATTAATTATTAAAATATTAAAAAAATTACAAACATATCATATAATTTTATCATTTTATTATGGGATAACATTATCATTAAAATATAATTACTATGACAAATATATAATTTACATAAAAAATTAATTGAAATAATTTGATAATAAATTTATAAACTCTAATTAAGTTAATTAAAAAATTGTAAATTTTTTATCAAAATATTATTTTAACAGGTTATCATTAAATTATTAATTTATACTATTTTTATTTTAACATAAATGAAATGGATAACAATTTTACTAGCTAATTAATTTTTTTTATTTTAGAATATTAAATTTTTGTAATAAATTTATTAATTTACCCATAATAATATTATTATAACAATTTAAGATATAATAATGTATAATGCTGCAATTTAGTATTAATTACATATTTCAAACCTCACTAGCAATGCAATAATCACACGTCACTTATTAGATATACTGTGATAATGCATATACTCAAAAACAACAACAATCATGAGAGTTGAAGAATATCTTATATAGTCATTCGTAAATGAATTATCCTAGATCTTGGTCAATTCTCTTTGTATAGAAGCAACCTTTAGCTTTGACATTTAAGTACTTCACAATCATCAACAAATCCTTTTGAATTTTTGAACTTCATTAAATTCAAACTCGACCTCCCGTCCCTCATTTTTAGAAAAATGTCATTAAAGTCACCAGTTATTAACTAAGGATGAATATGTGATGTCTTTGGAGAAGACATTCAAGAAAATTCCTCATGGCACTTACAATCCACGTGCAAACCTTACACAAACGTAAACCGAGCCACACCACTAATTTTAACATCATTGTCGGAACTCTATTTCAAAACCATACCTCTAGTCGATGGAAAATCAGTTGTCAATATGATCAAATAGGTCTCCTCCGTCTTGATTTTGTTTATCATAAAACTATCTAAAATAAAACTTTTTAACTTTCACGATGTCATAATTATTTGAAGAAAATTTTATGTTTTAAGAATTCTAATGATTTTTAGTGAATAATAAATATGGATAAAAATAAATAAATCTTATATTTTCTACATTAAAGATACATATATAATACCTAAACAGTTGTATAGATAACATGAGTATAAACTATCATACAAGCAACTAAAATATGTATTAAAATACATACGATATATGTTTTTATTAATTAGGTCGTTATATGGTACAGAGTTTCAAACTCATCATATCTACATCTTTATCACCTCGTTATACATCGAGGTCGTTCTATAGTATAGAGTTCCAGATTTATCAAATCTTTATCTTCATTATCTCGATATGTATCGAGATCGTTCTATGATATAAAATTCTAAACTTATCAAATTTTCATCTTCGTTATCTCGTTATATAATAACGAGATATTAGAGTTTGTTAAGTCATATACCTATATTATGTACAATATCAAATGATAATAATTATAAATCAAGATAATTATTATTATTATGTATCAAATATAAAAACACTTCCCATAAGACAAATATATATAAAGATTAAAATATGAATACCAATAATTGTAACTCGAGTCTTGAACTAAAATTAAGAATTAAAAATAGGATTAATAATTGTTAAATCAGATCACAATCATCCCTAATTTTTAGGGAAAAAAGTAGACAAATACTATTCATAACTAGCTGGCTCTTGGATAAATAGAGTACGTTGTTTGATCATATGGATAACTATATTTTGGTAACTGAAAATATATGTTTACTGTGTATGACACACATGTAAGTAATCTGTTTAATTCTTGATGATATATGGCATGTATGAGCATAATTCTTCTAGGATTAAATCATAATTTTACTTCAAATATTTTCAATAGTAATGAAAATCATGGCATATATATATATGATCAACATTTTTTTTAAGAAATGATATTTTTTGTGTTCAAGTATACATAATGAAATCTAATTTGTCTAAGCTCAAAATTAATAATGTTGTAAATTAACATCATCTAGACAAGTTATAAGAGTTAAGTCATTTCTTCAATATTGTATCTTAAGGTCAAGAACGTTCAACCAAGACATGAGTTGCCTCCATTATCTTAAATTCAACTAGTTATTTAAATTTTATGCCATATAAGTTTAAATCAAAAATTAATTTATTTATATTTTTAAAAATTAAAAATAATAAATGGTAAATATTTATTATTTTGTTTAATAACAAAAAATATTATTATAAATATTATCTTTTAATTATAAAACAAAAATGTTATTTTTTTAGGTACATAGTAACTTTATCCTAATTATTTTTAGATAAAGATATTATACTATTTTTTAAATGCATTTTTCTATAACCCATTTGAATTAAGTGAGTATATTTTTTAACTTATTTATTTTAAATAAATTAAATTGCATTTAAATGTTAATTTGGCACATGAATTAAACTAAAGACAACCTCAAACCCATTGATAGCGTGAGTTTGGCATTACTTCTCTGTTACATCCGAGGATGAAAAACTCGTCCATAAATTGCCAATATTTTAGATTCCTCAATATCTGTACAAGATATTCATTTATTATTATTTTTTTGACAAAAATATTAAGAATTTTGAGAAAATTTTGTTTATTATTATTATTATTATTTCTTAATTAATTTATAATTAAAAAAATTGATAACTTTTCTATTTTTAATCAAAAGATTATTTCTTCAAAATTTGGGATAATATTTTGTACTTTTTATTATCATATTTACAAAGCTAATCTTACCTATACTTTTTGTTTTTTATAATTCAAATAGTTCATGTTTATCTATTTATAATATTATTATAAATACAATCTAAATAATTAATTCACATTTTAATTATTTATTATATAATTTTTAAATTAATTTATTTATTTATTAATCAAAATGAATACCATAAATATTTAAAAATATATGTATTGAATAATAAAATTAATTTAAAATATAATTTTGATAGAGTTTTTTATTTTTTTAAAGGTTTTATCGACAATAATAATATTTTTAGTATTTATATAAAATTTAAATCTTAACATTTCAACTGAAATCAACTTATTAGAATATAGGTTTAGATTATATCATATATAAACTAAATAAAATTATTAACATTTAAATTGTTTAGTTCACTCACTAGGTCAAAAAAGATTATTAAAGTCCATCAGATGAATCGACTTTAAATTAGGAGATCTAAAATTTAAAGTTAGTTCAACGCGTGAACCGACTTTAAATTCTATATTTTTTTTTACACATTTTATTTATTTTATATTATCCTCGAAACATGTATTCGAACACATAATAACAGAAAAAACAAAAAATCTATTTAAAAGAGTTTAAATATTAATTAATTACTTAATAATTAAATTTATTAAAAATAATAATTTAAATACAATATATATATATAACTTAAATTCCATTATTACTATATCTACAAGCAAATTATAAGAAACTTTTAACTTCATAAATGTAATCCTACTCAATTTTACACTTTGACATTCAAAATTTGTTCATTTTATACTAATAACATTAAGCATATTAAATATGTATCCAACCAATATATTTCAGATATTATTATATATGAATTTCCTAATTATTAAAATATCTATCAAAACATCGTATAAAAATAAATACATAAAAACCAAATATAACAAATATATAATAATAATAATATACAATATATAATATTATATATATATATATATATATATATGCTTGTAGTTAATAAGAATACATATTTTATACATATATATAATAATAATAAATATTAATAAACTTATTATACATTATATACATATAAAAATATATCTTATATTATATTATATATAAATATTTCATGTACATATAAATAATTTTAAAAAATTATTTGTTTAAAATAAATTAATATATATCAGACACTTAAATACATAAAATTATTAAAATAAATAAATGAATAAAAATACCTTCTTCTCTTCTAGGCTTGAATAAAAAAAACAAAACTTACATGACACAAAAATTTATACACATAAATAATAACACATAATATACATAAAATAAAAAAATATGATTAATAAGTGTAAAATAATTCTTAAAAATACTTACAAGAGTAAATAAAGTGACAAAACAAAGAAAATGAAGAAAAAATTATGTTTTGTAAGTGATAAAATGGATATAAAAAATTTGAGTATTATGCTAAAAAAATAAGGGATTTAGAAGAGAAATTGGAGAGGAAAAAAACCTATTAAAAGGCACCTGAATTGGTGGTCGAAGATGGCTGAAAAATGAGAAAGAGTGGAAGAGGGATTCATAGTTTTAAGGTTACAACTAGGAATGGGCAAAAAAACCGCAGGTTTGGTTATCCGTGGATAATCGCCCCGGCGGTTCAGTTTTTAACCATTTAATTTCTGAGACGGGTTCAATTTAGGGTAAAAATTGAACATAAAGGAGCGAGTACGATTCGGTTACGATTATACTCAAAACTGTACCTGTCTATACCCAAAATTAATTAATTATATTTAAATAAATTATATATTAATTAAGATTTATTTTAACCTAATATATAAACCTAATTTATCATTTTATTAACCTAATGGTGACTGCCTCTATTTTTTCTTAATCTCATTCTCAGGTTTTCTCATTTTTCTTCCATATGTAGATCTTCCCAGTTCTCTCACAGCGCCGCCTCGTCGCCAGCCATAGCCGCAGTCGCCATTCACTATGTCTTCTCCGATCGTCGCCAGTCATTGCGTCTTCGCCAATTGTCACCAGTTGTTGCGTCTTCGCCAATCACCAGTTCTTGTGCTGTGTCGTCGCCAATTCCTACACAGTGTTGTCGCCAGTTCCTACGTCATATCGTCTCTAGTTCCCTCCATCTCGTCGTATTCACAGTGCCAACCACAACGCCGCATCGTCGCCATTTACAGCGCCAGTCATCTCTGTCGCTCTCGGTTGTACGCTTGTCACTAGCTTGCTATCCTTTCTTCTTCATGGTCTTATCAGGTAAGTGTTTCCTTTTCTCGTATGAAGCAGATCTATTGGTGGCTGTCTCACTGATACATGGTTACTCTATTTTATGTATGGTTGATACATGGTTAATCTCACTACTATGATATTTTTGCTACTCTATTTCTTCAGCAAACTGGACAATGTATTACTCTATTAAACTGTTAATTTTCAAAAATAATGAAACTATCACTAAAGTTCACCCTATTTTAAACAACCTAAGTCAATATTTTTTAGAGTTAATTTGGGTCTGTCTATAATTTGCGTAGGTTGGATCGGGTGAGTACATTGTCCTTCCAGGACGATTTATTTATACTCAAAGGCTCTTCTTCAGCCTAATTTTTTTGTTATTCGGTACTCTAAGCCTATCACAACTTGCACAAAAATACAATTCTTTCTTAATATTTCATGCATGTTTTTGTGCATAAGTAATTAAGTATGCAAGCCTTTATATTTCTTTTGCCTTTATATTGGGCTACTTCATTTATGAAACCTTGATCATTGTAACTATGGTGCTGTATTTATTGAACCATTATTATGTGCATCCATCTTACTGGAAAATGAACCACTTGGAAAGGAAATCCTCATAACTCTATCACAAGTAATAGGTTTTCAAGTCTTGACAATATGTAGTTTCCTGCATGATCTTTTACTATCTGTGGGGTGGGTTAGCTTATTGGCTAGCAATAGAAGGTACTTGAAAATCGTATTGAGTTATAATTTCATTGCCATTTTTATAGTTTGCAAAAATGGTGTCACACTATTTGGTATTGTGGTTGGCGCTTCTCAGTAACTATGTTGTTGACCTTATTCTAGTTCATTGATTTTTGTTGCTTTTACCTATGATTTTAAGATTGGAATCTTCTACAGATTACTCTGAACAAGGTTTTATAGTCCTACTCCTTATGATTTGATTTGGTTATGATTATGATCCAATCATGCAGCCACGTAACAGGATAAGGATCATTGGCATTAGAGGCTATCAAGACTATCTAGCGACGACACTTGAATCATAGGCTTAATTAAGGAGGTTTATGTGATGAAGATTTAAATTTGAATATCTTGTGTAGCAAATTTTATTTTTCGATTTTCTGTATGTAAAGTAGCATGATCTTATTATCGATTCATATTGAATATGGAATATAGTATGATGATAATTTTTTATTATGTCTCGTAGAGTTAGAGATTTGTGAAGAAGATAGAGACTTTAAATATCATGACAAGAGAATATGTTGAAAAGGTAACATGAGATAATAGAAAGTATATGTATATTTTTTATATATATGAATTTAAATAAAGCTGGATCTTTGAAATCTGAGTTAGACTATTATTTAGAGAAGGCTGATGTAGAAATTTTGGATGAAGAGTTTGATATATTGTCTTGGTGGAAGTGTAATAAACATAAGTATCCAATAATGCATGATATGACTAGAAATATCTTGGCTATTTCGGTCACCACAGTTGCTTCATAATCTGCATTTAGTACAAGTGGTAAAGTAGTAAGCAAACATTGTAGTAGACTCAAAGAAAACACATTGGAAGCTTTGATGTATACTCAAGATTGATTATGGGCTAATATTCATAAATAAGGTATAAGTTTATATATTTAATACTTGTACATATTATATTTTATTAACACTTATTTTATGTATTATATATTAATTATTTAATTATGTATTCAAATATTTTATAATTTATTCAGATATGTTATCTCCAGGTTTATCCGCTTCCACTATTAATATTACAGAAGATAATATTGAGGTAAAAAATTTACATTATTGATTAATCAATTTATTATTTTGGTTTATAAAAGTGATTTTATATGTTTGATTTTTACAGGATACGCGTACAGTTGATGAATAATTAGAAGAAAGAAGTTTTGATTTATTGTAATTAAAGTTTTCTTAAATTTATTTAATTAGTTTTCAATATTTGTATTAGTTTATAATATTTTATTTATATCTTGTGTTTCTTGTGTTATATGTATTTAATCTTATCTAGATTCATAGAAATATATATTATTAAATGTTAATTTTTTTATCATAAACTTAAAATAACAAATTTAAATAACAAATTGAGATAATAAATTCAATATCAACTATTTGTTTTAGATGGATTGCATTGCTAAGAGGAGCTCAATTGAATAGGATTTTGAAAAATGGTTTTTTATTTAGATTCATAGAAATATATATTATTAAATATTAATTTTTTTATCATAAACTCAAAATAACAAATTCAATATCAACCATTTGTTTTAGATGGATTTCATTACTAAAAAGAGCTCAATTGAATAGGATTTTGAAAAACGGTTTTTTTTCGGTTTTTTATCTAGATTCATAGAAATATATATTATTAAATATTAAATTTTTTTATCATAAACTCAAAATAACAAATTTAAATAACAAATTGAGATAACAAATTTAATATCAACCATTGTTTTAGGTGAATTGCATTCCTAAAATGAGCTCAATTGAATAGGATTTTGAAAAATGGTTTCTTTTTTAATAATTGTCCCGAACTGCTAACCGTTGGTAAAAAATTGTCCTCGAACTGCAACGGTTTTTGGGCGATTTCGGGAACAGATTTTATAATTCAGTTCGGGGACGGTTATATTCAAATCCGTCCCCGCCCGTCCCCGTGCTCATCCCTAGTTACAACAACTAAAAATACGTTCTGTTGGAAAATGGGAGAGAAAGAAAGGAAAAGAAGAAGAAAAACGTGTATAGCGTTGGTTGACACATAGGACGTAGCGTCGGTTCTACGTGTCAATCGACGCTACTATTTTATTTTCTTTAATATTTTAAGTCGGTTAACACGTAGAACCAACTTAAAATCGTACATGTAGCATCGATTCTACGTGTCAATCGACTTAAAAAATTAAAAATAAAATAAAATAATAGTGTCGATTGATACGTAGAACCGACTTAAAATCCTACATGTAGTGTCGGTTGCACATAAGATCGACGCTATTTTTTTAATTTTTTAAGTCGACCTTTCAACGTATCTATTTAAAATTCATTATAAGTCGGGTTTTAAAAAAACCCGACTTGATTGTTTTTTTTTGTTGTAGTAGTGATTTGAGTTTTGATTAAAGGATTGTTGATTATTCTCAATTATTTTACAGATTATTGAGATTTTGAGATTTTCAAATAAATGAAATTATTATATAAACCATGTATCTTTATCTTGTAATTAAATTAAGTAAAAATTGAAATCTAAATTATAAACGAGCTTCGAGATAATTAAAAATGATTATGGATGAAGTTTGAGAAAAGTTATGAATGAAAACTTGCATGTTTGCAAAAAGCATATGAAATAAAAATGAAAATATATGGAAGTATTATATGTCTTAAAAATAAAGTTATTTGATAAAAAAATAATTAAAGGTTAAAAATTTATATATAAATCACTAAAATCAATATAATAATATATGTATATATATTGAATTTACAAATATATAAAATGGTAAATCTATTTTATGTTTTTCTCTTCTCCTTTTATCTCTTTCTTTCTTAATTTTATTTTTTTCTCCATTTTCATTTTGACATACGAGCATATTTTTTATAATATTATATATACTATTATTATAATATTAAACCTTGAATAGTGAATAAAAAAGCTTTCATTATTTCTCTCTAATCTTTATTTGCTTAAGCCATTAATGCATAACTCATTTTCATTTTCATAATTAGTAAATGACTAATTCAAATCATATATTATAAATCTCCACCTCGATTTGAATTTATAAAAACATTATGCAATCATCTTCTATCAATATTAGTCCACCTGTTTGCAACGAAGTAGCATTTACATATGCTAACTAAATTCAAACAATGTTTGAACTTTACTAATAGAAGAGCTTTTTTCATCATGTTTGCTACTGGATTATCAAAGGTAGCAATCTTCTCCACCAACATGTCACCTCGTGTTGTGACATTATGAAATAAGTGAATCACAACATCAATATGCTTTGTTCTTTCATGGTACATTTAGTTCTTGGTTAAGTAAATTGTACTTTGACTATCAAAAACATAATAAAATCCTTTTGACTTGTACCAAAATCACCAATTTGACCTTTGAGTCATAAAGCTTCCTCCAATGCTTCTGTCGCTACCATATACTAGGAGTGTCCAACGGTCCAATCCAGTCCAGTTTTGGGAAAAAATATTTAATCGAACCGGACCGTTTATATTATTCGGATCATACTATTCGAAACGATTTTAATTATTATAAATCAGACCAGACCGTTTGATTTATAAAATCGTTCGGTTCGATCTGATCCGATTCGATTTCCAATTTGGTTTGGTTTTTTGGACATCTTTAATGAAAAATAATGTTAAAATTTTAATATATTTATTAAATCGATCTGGTCGAGTACCGTTTGAAAAATGGTTTTAATAAATACAAACCGGATGAACCGTTTAATTTGTAAAACCGTTCGGTCGGTTTTACAGTTTAGTCCGATCCGAGCCAGTTTATGGACACCCCTACCATATACTCTACTTTTGTCATCGACAAAACAATAGTGGATTGTAACGTCGTATGCCAACTTACAACATTACCTCCAAGAGTGAAAATATAGCTTGTTAAGGATCTTTCACGATCAAGATCGCCAACACAATCTAAGTAAAAAAAAATCCAATTACATAACTAGTAATCTTATTTGTTCATCTACCAAAGACTTGGCCTATGTTTGTAGAACCTCTCAAATATATAAGAATTCACTTCATAATTTGCTAATGAGCCTTCCTAGGGTAAGTCATACATCGACTAACAACATTTATTGCATGCGCAATAACTAATCTAGTACGAACCATGGCATACATAGGACTCTCAATTGTACTTGATTAAGGAACTTGGGAGATGAACTATTCTTCCTTTTTTGTTCGTGGTGACACTTTTGCAAATAACTTGAACTAAGATGCAAATGGAGTATTAACTGGCTTTGCATTATGCATTTTAAATTTATCCATAACTTTCTCAATGTAGCTCTTTTGAGATAAGCACAAACTTCTAGTTTTTTTTATCTCCTATGATCTCCATACCAAGCATATTCTTTGTGAGACCTAAATCTTTCATCTCAAACTCACTACTCAACTATGCCTTCACTTTGTTAATCTCGACAACATGCTTACAAGAAATTAGCATGTCATCAACATAAAGAAACAATTAAATATAAAAGTCATTAGAGAGTTTTTTATAGTAAACACAACTGTCGTACTCAATAATTAGACTTTTTGAGTAAATAACAATGACTTTCTTTTCCTAGTATAACAAACCCTTTAAGTTGTTCATATAAATCATTTCCTCCAAATCACTATCGAGAAAGACCATTTTCACATTTAATTTCTCCAACTCCAGATCATTCAAAGACACCAAAATAAGTAGCATGCGAATAGACCTATGCTTTATCACAGGAGAAAAAATTTCATTAAAGTCAATACCTTTTCATTGTGTAAAGCCTTTTGCTACAAGCCTTGTTTTGAACCTTGTTCAATTTTTCTTCTTGAATACCCACTTGAAACGCACAACTTTTTGATCAATTGGCTTCTTTACAAGCTCCTAAGTCTAATTCTTATGGAGAGATTCAAGCTTTTCTTTCATAGTACTTATCCACTGTGATGCTTCATCACAAGTAATTGCCTCATGAAATGAGTTAGGTTACCATGTTGTGTGCAAAAGCAACAAAATCACCATATTATTGCAGTGATCTTATTTGCCTTCTTAGCCTATCTCTAGCCAAGATATATTCAAGCTTTGTTGATGCAAAATTTTCGTATGTCTTTTTCGGTTATTGCTTAGGAACTTCAATCTCAAGTTCCACTTTCTTTCTAGCACCATGAACTTCAACTTGGTTATCATGGCCCTTATGTGGTCTTGGTTTAAGTATGACTATTTCGTCAAAAGTCACATCTCTACTAATCATGAGTATCAACTCCTTAGGATCCCACAACTTGTACCATTTGACATCATCTTGACAACCCAAAGTATGCATTATAGCTCTTGGTTTGAACTTTACTTAATTAATATGAGCAAAAGTTGGATACCTAAATATGCACAAAATTGAATAATTTACTATAGAGCCTAATCACATCTCCTCTAAAGTCTTGTAATGAATAGTTGTAGAATAAAACCTATTCACTAAATAACATATAGTGTTAATTGCATCTGCCCAAAATTGCTCAAGTAAACCTACATTACAAAGCATGCACCAAGCTCTCTCAAACAACATTCTACCACACCATTTTATTAGGATGTATAACACATCATTCTATAACGAGTTATACCTTCATTTTTACAGAACTCATTGTTGCAAAATTCTAACCTATTTTCAATCCTAAGTCACTTAACCTTCTTCTTCATTTGTTTCTCCATGATAGCTTTCCATTGTTAAAACTTGAGGAATACATCACTCTTTTATTTTACTTTTCTTAAATAGTGCTAAATTAAAGTCAACATGTACCTCGCTCCACTATAAAAAGGAACACTTGATGGGTCTCATAGGTTTAAATAGATGTAATCAAGAGTCCATCGCGTTCGATGTACTCTAGTGTTGAAATTCACTCTGTTTTGTTGTCTATAATACTCACAAAAATCCAACTTCTCAATCTGGTGTCTACTAAGCAAGCCTCTCTTGCTAAGCTCATCCAATCATTGTTCACTCATATGACCTAACCTCATATTCAATAAATGGGTTTGGTCAGAATCAGAAATAAAAGAAATTAAGGCGATACCCACCATTATGCTACCTTGAAGATATATAGTCCATTTTTCAATTTTCCTTTCATAACCGTCAAGACACTTCTAAAACTCTTAAGATTCCATATTCAACTTGATATGAACATCCAAGAATTTCTAGAATGTTCAACGAAAGTAAGTTCTTTCAAAGTTCGAGCACATACCTCAAATCGATTAATGTTCTCACAATATTGTCGTTCATCTTGATTTACACTATAACCTTACCAGCTATGCTACAAGCTTTATTATTTCCTATTACAACTTTGCCAATATCAACCTCTTGAAATGTAGCAAATCAATCTCTGTTGGGAATCATGTGAAAAGTATATATCGAATCAAGAATCCAATTATCATCAATATCGTTAGATAAGATAAAGAAGACATTATCACTTTTTGACTCTTCTGAGACAACAACTGCTCTACCAAACTCCAAAGTACTCGACCTATCTTTCTTGAGCTCTATGTAATTTATTTTCCAATATCCTTCCTTTTTGACAACATAACATTTGTTGTTATCCTTTCTATATTTGTTGCATAATTTAGATCAATTTTTTTATTAGTTCTTTTTTCATTATTTTGTTCTACTTCGAACCGACAAATCCTCACTAGAGTTAGTCTAACCATATGAATCGTTGAATTGTCTCTTCAATTCCCAAAATTGGAAGGTTATTTTTACTTTCTCTATGAATAGTGAACTCATTCCTAAAATTATCGTGTCTACTACATTATCATAAGATCTCGACAGGAAACTAAGAAAAAGAATCACTTGATCCTCATCATCTATCGCAACATTAATATTCTTCAAATTAAGAATAATTGATTAAATTTATCAATATGTCTATAAATAGATTTAACTTCTTACATTTAAAAACTATATAATTGTTTCTTTAAGCATACACAATTATGTTGAGATTTTGTCATATATCGATTTTCTAGTTTTTCTCGCAACTTGTCAGCATTTTTTTTCTTATATTTATCCTAAAACTTTGTTACCCTATTATAATAAAAATGTACCGTAAGCCTTTTTTTATCATCATTTGCTTTCTCCTTCCAATGTCATCTCACATCCTTTATTTGTAAGAATAACAAACTTTTTCATCTTTTATAAGTTAATATTATACTTGTTTATAAATTTTTTAATACTAAATTTTATTGAAGTCATAACTCTAATACCAATTTGTAAAAATAAAAATCTTTAATAAAATAAATTAAATGAAAAATAAAAATTTATATAAAAATCTTTAAAATTGAGATTATAATATACGATTATATATTAAATTTACAAATATATAAAATTACTTATTTTTTTTCTCTCTTTCTTCTTTTCTTAATTCTATTTTTTTTCTCCATTTTCATTTTAATTTATAATATTATATATTATTATTATTATATTAAACTTTACATAGATGAGAGAAAAACTTATCTTATTTTTCTCAACACCTTATTTATTTAAGTCATTGATGCATGTTTCATTTTTATTTTCTCAAATTAATAAATAATTAATTCAAATCATATATTCATATAAATTAAATTAGAAGAGTTATTAATAATTTGATTAAAGATTATTTTTTAAATTTAAATGTTTAATTATACGATATGTGCTTTGAGACGAAATTAGTGTGTTTTTATAATTTTTTTTATATGGTAACTCATATATGAACTAAATTACATAAAATAATTAAATAAGTCTTTATTTATAGTACTAATTTGGTATCAAAACTACTTAGGGATAACTTTTGGATCATTGATTAGATTAAAATACAAAAAATTATTAGATTTATAACACATAAATAATATTAAATAATATAATAATACTCTTATGTATTTTTCTCATGTGTTGTTATAAAGACACATAAAATAAAAATTAAATTCAAATTTCTATTTGTATATAATATTTTAAATTAAAAATTAAAATTTTAATATAAAACCAAATGCATAGCTACTAATTAACAACCCAACAAAAATAAAAAACCTAATTAACAAGAAATAAAGTTATAATAAATACAAGAAATAAGTGTATTAAAATTGATGAGTTTAAATACTTCATTATGTATAACTTAATCACATTATAAACTACTTTACTTGTTTTTTGCATCAATTTTTTTTTTAAAATAGAAAAATAATAAAAGTAGACATAGACATAATTCATTTTAGTGTCTAATTGTTCATTAATTTTTTTAATATTATAATTTCAATCAATAATTTTTATAAATTAGTAATTTAATTTTTTATCTTTTGAACAATTAAATATATATATTTCAGCATTTTATACATATAATTCAATCCCTGACAAGGTAAAAAAAAAAAAGTTTTACTGTAAAATAATATAGGAGATTTTGCTATACCGAACATTTTACACATATAATTCAAACCCTAAAAGGCAAAAAAAAAAAAAACAAATAAATTGTACTGTAAAATAATTTAGGAGGTTTTGCAATACGTCTTTGTATGATTTATTTATGATAAAAATACACATATAAGAGTTCTTATTTATTGTAATTGTTAATGAGATTTGAATTTGAATGCATATATGAATCTACCCATTAAGGTTTTCTATGTGTTTATTTTATCAAATATTTCTTAATTTATACAAAAATCGTTCAATTTAATTTTTGTTGTTTCAAAAACACTTAAACAATAAAAATACTCCAATTTAATTTTGTATGTGTATATAACATTTCAAATTAAAAACTAAATAATAACTCTTTTAACTAAATACATAATTACTGATTAACACATAATTTATTTATAATAAATACACAAATCATTTAATTAAATATTTTAATATCTGTAAGGTCAAAGACTTCGTTATTTATAATTAATTATATTATAAAATATTAATTTTTATTCTCATGTCATATTATTTTTTAAAAATGTAATTTAAAAGATAAAAATAAGAAAAATGTAATTTAAAAGATAAAAATAAGAAAAATAACAAAGATATGGTTAAATTTAGTGAATAAAATTATAATTTAAATGAATGGTTTTTTCAATAAATTAGTGGTTTAATTTAAATTATAGTATTTTTTTAAACAATTAAAAATTCACCTGCACACTTGTATATATATAATTCAAACACAAAAATTTAAATTTAAAAACTTATAATATTATTTTAAACTTTATATTAAATTGTGCCAATATATTATTTTTATTAAATAATTATTTAAAAATATAAATTAATTTTAAAAGATGCTATTTGACTCTGTACCTTGTTTGGTTATTAATTTAGACAGTGGCTTTTGAAATTAGTTTGTTATTTTCTTTGTATCAAATGGATAATTTATTTTTTAATTTTTTTTTCTTTTTTTACATCATTATCTATTTTTTGGGTCAATTCTATAAAGTTTAAATATTAATATTTTTCAGTTATATTATCTTCATTTTTTTAACGATTATATTTTTATTAATTCTCTTTATTCTCCCGGTAACTAAAAAAGAAAATATATTATAATATGTCAATTAACATATTAATCATCGTGATGTTTGGTTAATATATTATAATCTATTTTTTAAAATGCGTAAAGAATACATAGAATTGATTAAAATTTATAAAAAATAAAAAAATATATAGTTAAAAAATATTGATATTTTTAATTTTATAATTAAAAAATTATGTAAAATAACAATTTTATCTATATTAAATATATTTTATTATTTATTTTAAATTTTTATAAATATAATAATAATATATTATTTTAAAATTGATTAATCTATTTTATTTTTACTATATAAAAATAACTTAAATATTATTTATGAAAATAAAATAATTAAAATATGATGAAGAAACAAGCAAACTAACCAGTAAAGTAATAAATCATATTAATTTAGGAGGTTTTGGTAGTCTTGGATTATATGACCGTGATATATTATATATATATTACTTTGTAATATATAAACGTGACAAGTTGGATTGTTTCTTGACGTGTCATGTTGAGTACGTAACATCTTATCTGCTATATCATATTTAATCTAGATTTTTTAAAAACAAATATAGATTAATTAAAATAATAAACATTAGATATATTTCAATGGAAAACGCATTACCTCGGCGGCTCATGAGTAACAAAAATGATTTTGCCGACAGATTGGTATTGATTCTTTATACTACTTATGTGGTTCATTGAAGAACCCATTAAGGTACGTGCCTCACATCCTATCACTGGAATCACTCTAAGCGTAATTGATTTATCAATGTATTTCTGTAATAATTATTCTCCATTAAAAAAAAGCACTTTAATTATTTTTGATTAGCCATTTACAAGAACATGATTAGACCTAAACGGGTAACATAGGTCCTCTGGTCAATTTATACTGTGAAACGAGCACTTGTTATTCCCTTGAAAAAATTCCTTACGTAAATTCGGGATATTTTATGAAAAATCTCGAGCTTTTACCGTTAAATAGAATAATATAAATTTTATTTAATTATATTTGAAAGATGTTATGGAGAAATATTATTTTTTAAAATTATATAAAAATAATATTAAATTTGATTGAATTGAGTGTAATAAAAATAATAATCATTTTATAATTTTTTTAATAATAAAAATATAAATTAAATATATTATTTTTATTATTATAAATTTTAAAAAATTATAAATGATTAGTTTTTTTAATTAATTTTAACCTAGTCTTTCTCACAAACGCACTTAAAACCCAACAAAAGCACTCCATATCTTATTTTATTTTTTTTGTCAGGAAAAAGGATATTCGATGTCCATATCATAGCCTACTTTTTGAGTGTATCACTAGTAGGTGGATTATGACTTAATCGAAAATAAAGATATGCAATTATGAAAGTTGGAACTGTATATCTACTATACAAAAGGTTATAATGTCACCTCACATTTAGCCCAATTTGTCAACTAGACTCTACTTAACCGGTAAAAGCACTCCAGCGTAAATTAATTGAATAAAACTATTGAAATTGTTATGTTATTTTGAGTTGGAATATATTTATATGATAAAAAAATTTAACATTTAATAATATATATTTTTATGAATCTATAAGATATAAATAAAATATTATAAATTCATATGAATATTGAAAATTAATTAAATAAATTTAAAAAAACTTCAAGTATAATAAATCAAAACTTTTGTCTTCTAATTATTCATCAACAGTACAAATATCTTGTAAAAATCAAACATATAAAATCATTTTTATAAACCAAAATAATAAATCGATTAATCAATAGTATAATTTTTTTACCTAAACATCATCTTTTGAAATAATAATAGTAGAAGCGTGTGAACTAAGAGTTAACATATATGAATAAATTATAAAATATTTGAATACACAATTAAATAATTAATATGTAATACATAAAACAAATGTTAATAAAATATAATATGTACAAGTATTAAATATATAAATTTATACCTTGTTTATGAATACTAACCCATAACCAATCTTGAGTACTAATCGAAACATAAATCTAATAAAATTTTACCATGATCACTTAAAATGGTTAAAAAAATTTATGACAAAAATAAAATAACTAATAATCATGTCTCATAACAAAGAGGTTCATACACAAAACAAAGTAATCACTTTATTTCATATACATTATGAATTGGTAAAACTTTCTCCATATGACTTTAGACATTTAAATATGTTATGTCGAAGCTGTTTTGCTCAAGAAACAGAATAAAGTCTCTCAAAGTACAAATCTAATAAGATTTTACCATGATTACTTAAAATGACTCGAAATTTTTGTGACAAAAATAAAGTAGTAAAAATCTCATAGTAGAGAGATCCATACACAAAACAGAGTAACCACTTTATGTATCAACCACCAAGAGAATCAATCTAAGTAAAGCTGTAAAAGAAAACACGAAGTATAGAACATAAAGTAAGTTGAAGATCTGTTTCATATGAGGAGAAAAAGAAACACTTTATGTATCTACCTGAGTACCTGATGAGATCACGAAGAAGAAGCTGAGGATTGTAGAAATGAACGAGGATCGCAAGCTGAGTCGGTGACAAGTGTAAAGCGGCAGAGATTGAGAGCGACAGAGATGATAAATGAGAATGGTAGAGACTGAGAGGCGACTGGTGACAGACGACTGGGGAGAGAGGCGAGAGACTGAAAAAGTGAGAAGTCTGAGAGAGCTCAGAGAGACGAGAAACTGAGACTCTAAGTTCTAAGATAAGCTAGGCAAGAGAGTGAAATCAATATCAAAAACTCTTTTTGCAGTTTGGTTTGGTTTATATACTACGCCAAAAAAACTCTAATTAATATATAATTTATTTAAATAAATATAATTAATTTTGAGTACGACGGATATAATTTTTAATATAATCATACTCGAATCATATATGTTACTTTATGTTCAATTATTATTCAAAATTGTACTCATTCTTAAAATTTAATAGATAAGAATCGAATTATCGATACAAATAACCGAACCCACGATTTTTTCCTCGTTAGTACGTATCTTGAATCTCATTTTTTTTTATTAAGAAATAAAAACAAATCCTTAACTATGTCGATTAGCCTCTCACAAAAAAGTAAAACATGTTGTAAATTAAATGTTATTAATGTCTTTAGTGATTTGAAATTTTAGCAAATGAAAAGTCTTAAATATAATATATTCGTGAATCGTTATAAAGTAGATTGATTAAATTAATATTATACTTTAACATATAATATTGAATATAATAAAATTATGCCATTCCAATCATATCTGTGATGGTTGTAATTATAGTTGTAATTAAAAGTAATAAATTAATATTGTGTGGGAGTATGCGAACTTAGTATCTCTTCTTTTCAAGAACAACTAATCATGACAAATCCACTAATATAAAAGCTTGCTTTCAACATTCCACTCTAATTACAAAGATCAGACTCCTTGAGAGGCTTTTCATTAGGTTTTCCTCCGCTGCTTATATTTTCTTGTGTATATGAGATGGGGATTGTTAAGGGTATCTTGTTGCCTTTATTTTTTGTTTTTTTACTGCTTGTGTGATTTTCCAATATAATATAATTTCTATTTTTAACAAAAAAAAAAGTAAAATTATAAAAAATAATATATTAACAATTTATAATAATAAAAATAACACCATAATAATATTAGATGAGATCTAATTGGATGCCGTTTAATTTTAAATAGGTCTAAATATTTGTGGTTTAATTTGAACGACGTCTAATTGGATGACGTTTAAAATAGAATTATGTAATAGATTTTTTTAATAGTTAAAATATATGAGGTGAAAATAAGAGATGTTATTTTTATTATTATAAATTTTAAGGATATTATTTTTATTATTTAAAAAAAAAAAATATGTTTGTGATAAATTCTATAAGTTATTTTACCTAAAAAGACATCCAATCTTATAAATTAATGTATTTATCTAAGGATAGTTATTATAAGATTTGAAAAAACTATACTAAATCAGAACATCTAATAATGTTATCCTTATAATATTTATGTTTCGTTAAATCTAAGCCCTTTAAAAGAAATATGTTTTATTATACAACTTAGTCATAAGACCAACCTTTATCCTAAGGGTGTTAACGAAGATATCTTAATATAAATGGATGAGATGATTTTTTGATAAACTTCTACGTTTTGGACATTAATGATGATTCCTACATCATGTTCACACCATTATTGTTGGGATACCATTTATAAAAATAGCTTGCACAAAGATAGAGGTGCATAGTAAGGAGTTAACTCTTGAGTTTGACGAGGAGATAATTTTCTTCAATATCTTTGAAACAATGAAGTACTCGAATGATTATGGAGATGACTTTGAATAAAAGTTAAATGAGTCTAATTAAAAACGTTAAACCAATCACATTATGAGAGACAAGTTACTAAATTTGTTTTATATTCCATTTTTACTTATTTTTACATTATATATATATATATATTATACATGTACTTGTATTAAGAACAATGTAAAAATTAGATGTAGGGAGTGTTAACATATCACTATCTTTATTATTTTAGCATAATGTTTTTAGATTTTAGTATTTATTTATTGTATTATTTAAGAAGGATAACACAAGTAATAGATTAGCTTGGAAACAATCACACTCTTTTTATTTTATAACATTTATGATAAAATTAGCTAAAACAATGCGACATTATTTATAATTATAAATGTTAATAAAATCTTAACATTGTTTCTAGATAAAGGCAACTTTATGATAATTTTGTCCAAAATTTGCATGTATAATAGCTAAAGCTAGATAGGAGAAATTTACATGCTTAAGATTGTAAAAAATGTTGTGAATCCATTTGAACTTTGTCATACTTTGAATGAATTAGATGAGGATGTTAGAACTTTTTTTAGGTTTGTCAAAGCGAATGTTAAATGTATTTTTTGAAAAAATTATTTAGACAATAGGATTAATATCTTTGGCCAAATTGTAATGCCCTTGCTATTGTTGTTATTTCAAGGACAATCCTCTTAGTGAACTAACTTGAATTTATATGAGCCAATTGTTTGTACCCATTTATTATCCATTGAACATAGCCTATATATAATTCAAGAAAAGTATAGCAACATACAAGGAGAATAGATTTTATAAAAATACTATAATAAGATTTAAGATTATCAAATGTGTTATAAATGTTTAGTTGCCTAACACACATAAAATAACCCCAACTATAATGTGTAATATTATAATTTTTTTAATGAAAACCATAAGAATAAGAAGATAAGGGTACAAGTTAAAAAGAAATATCAAATGGTTAAGTATCAAAAAATAATGGCAAAAATAAAATAAAATAAGTCAATAATGATATTTAGGGGATAGAAAGAGCAAAACTTGTATTTAGGGCTAAAATAGAATTCCTATCCACGTCGTGGCATGGAATGTGTGCATCACAGCTCACTCCTCTTCAGATCACTAGATATTTTGAAAATCACACAACGCGTGCCACGACATGGTCTTAAGTGCATTGTAGAATAGTCTTCTCAAGTCTACATTATTTGCACAAGTTTGACATTGCACCACGACATGAAATAAAGTGTAATGTGGCCTGCATCCGTGATTGCACACTTGAAGCCCAAGTTTCAATATTTTAATCCTAAGTGTATGATGTTTAAACCTATTAACATATATATATATATATATATGTGTGTGTGTCATTAGGATTAATATATATAACGAATTATAAAATAAATAGAAATTGGAATAAAGGGTGTAAGAGATCAAAGAGTACATCAAAGACAAACTTTTGAAAGAGATCTACAAGGAAGAATTGAATATTAGAGATTGGGATTCTTTTGGCTTCATCATCTATAATTCCTAAGTTTTTCTTGTCACTTATTCTCTTTTTATTTTTCATGATTATAATAATGATTCATTTAGGATTTATGTGTAGTTAAACATTTAATGTAAGTAGTTCAAAGCCTTAGACTATGATTTAAATTAATTTAATATCATGATAAATTTTTGTTTTAATTAATTATTGTTGATGTGTTCAATTCTATATTTAAATATCAAAACTATACATGTTGTAAATTAGGTGGCCAACTATTTTATCGCATATGTATGTTTATATCTAGTCTAAGATGTTATGTAATCATTAATACTCTTATTCAAAGTAGTACCTTGTGGCTGCTATCGTAAATAAGATTGAATATCTTCACTAAAGGTTAAATAATTATTCTAATATTACCTAGTTTGATTATCTTCTTTTTAATTCTTAATACAATAAATGAATTAAATCTCGTAAGTGAATATTTAAGTTAAAATTGTTTAATATTATATCATTAATCATTATATAGTAAGAAAATGTATAAAGTCTTAAGTAAATCTATACTTCTAAAGATAAAGTAATTAAGAATTCAATAATGACTTTAGATTATGATAGTAATTTAGAAATTAAGAAACTAAATATTGATTTATGATATTATTAATTGAATTGTAGATTAGTGATGAAGATAATCTTATAATCACATATCTTTCATAAGTACTCCCTTGTAATTTCATTTTATTGTTTTAAGTTATTATTTTCAAAAATAATTTCAAAATTACATTTTGTTAACTTTAATTAACTTGTTAACAAACTAATAAATAATATTAAAAATTGTTAATTGTTACCGATCCTCCTATTTACGAAAACCTTAACTTTTAAAATCACGTATCACTTATATAATCGATCACGTATATTTATGTATTTTCAAGCGTATCAATTTGAATAAAACTTTATATACATGTCGATAAAGTTTTATTATATTTGAATACAATTTGATTTCATACAAAAATTATAAAATGTTTAATGCATTATAATAAATATGCCCTAAATGTAAGATAATGTTAATGCATGAATAAATAAATTTAATATTTTTGTTCAATTTCGTCTTATAATTTTATTTAATTGATACATTAGTTTTGTAATTATTAAAATAAATTCATTTAATCTTGTAATTTTATGTTTAGGTTAAATTAGTGTAATTTTTTTAAAAAATATTATATTAGAAAAGGTAAAATTGCATTTTTCTTTTTAATTTAAAAAATATTTCTCAAATACATAATGCAATAAAAAAAGAGTGAACTTCATTTCTTCGCTTTTTTCTCCGATGCTGACTCCTTTATAAGAAAATATTGGATCCTAAGATGTAGGTAACTCCCCAAAGGATTTAATAGTTTTATTGTGTTTCGGAATAAATCTCCGACTTAGTAATATTACATCAATGATTTTATTTTATTTAATTATTTTTAATATCAATTTAACTTTGATTACTTTATTGAAATGATGACGAGAAAGATTACTAAAAAGAGAAATAAGAAATATTTATTTGACGAAATACATAATTAGAGAGATGAGACAAGATGAAGCATGTATATTTTTTTAATTAAAAAAATCAAATTTTACTCATACAAAAATATAAATTTTAAAATAATTAGACGAATTTAACCCAAACATTAAATAAACAAATAGTTACAAAATCAATATATTAATAGAATAAAGTTACGTGATTAAATAAACTTAAAATCTAATAAATTTCACCGGTATGAAGTTATATTCTCCGAAGAAAAATATTAATAATATTATTGATATTTATATATTTTTTACAAATATCTATAACATTTCAAAAATGTCAAAGATAATTTTTAATTTTAAGGTAAGTTGAAGATAACAGTTGATAATGACATTTTTATAATTCGTTTAAAATCAAAGAGTATATTTAATTTTAAGCTAAAATTTTAAATTTTTTTATATTTTAATATCAAGTAACCGATAATATTAAACTAATAAAATAAATAAAAATATAAATAATATATTTTTATTTTATTCTAATCATATAAAGCATAAAAACTAAAAAAATAAACAAATACATATAAAATTTAAAAAATATACATGCTTATTAATTAGGAAAATAAAATAAAATTTCATACAATAAATATTTATCTAAAATTACATATAGTAAAATGATTATTTAAAATTTTTAATTATCTACAAATAGTTAGGATCCAATTATAATTAAATTTAACTGATATATTACTCAAATTATTTATAAAAAATAGCATAATATTTTTAATTTTAATATTTATCTTAAAATTAGTAATAAAATTAACACATTAGATTAATATTTTTGAAATATAACAACTATATATAAGTTTTAAGAAATTAATGTTTATTGTTTATTTAACTTGGATTAAATTTTAATAAGTTATTCGATTAATATAAATAAAATCTATTTTCTGAATGTAACTAGAAATTTTTTTAATTGCGTTAATTGTATAAAAATTAAATTTTTTTATAAGATATTTTTAAAGTATTTCAAAAATATTTTTTAATAAATTTAATTATTTAAATAATTAGTTTTTTAATGAGTAAATATAAATAATGAATTTTTTTAACGATGTTAAAAAATATATAAATATTTTAAAAAATTAATGGTGAGAGAATTGAATAGATATGAATGAAAAAAAAATATAGAACATTAGATTAATCTTTTTAATTTTTTATTTAATTAAGTTTTTATTTTTATGTAATTTTTTAACCATAATAAATATAGTTAATAAATAAATATTTTTATACTTTATTATAATTAAAAGGTGTTTTACTAAATTAGTAAAAAAAAAAGAGAAAAAATATGTAAGATACAAATGATATAAAAATTAACGTTGTTATCGATAGAGATTATTTGTAATAATACATTTAACTTTAATGTTATTATAAGCATATTTTTAAACATTAAAGATATTTGTGTAAAAAAGATAAATCCCAAAAATATGAATGATATATTTCTCTTGTTACATGTGAAACTTTTATTTTAACTTTTTTTTTTAAAATATACACATAACACATCAAAAATTATCAAAATAAGTTAATTTCATCGTATACTTCAAACGACTAACTATATAGAAACACTTAAGGATGAGTGAAGAGAAGTTACACTAATAACAATAGCAAATTCATATCTATTTTGGATAAATTCAAATAATAATTGTTAATTATGATTGTGTAGAATTTTTTTTACGATTTAAATATATTTATTTTTAAAAATATATTAATTTTAAATATTAATAACATAATACTCACTTTATTACTATATTTAAAATATTAATATTAAGTTATTTATTACATATTTTTTTAGTAAAATAAAAAATTATATACTAAAAATAGGAAAAATTTAATTTAATTATTTAAAGTATTGTAAATTTTTAATATAATTTTATGTACATAAAAATATAATATTAATATACATTTAATTTTAATTAATTATAAATTTAATATTATCATTATTATCTTTGTGTTATGCATCAATAATTATGATTATTTTTAGAAAAAAATCATTACACTTTTGAAGATAACTACACGATTATCATATCTTAAAGTATCCTATACACTCTTTTATCTTTTTCTCTCTGTCCCTGAAATATCTGATACACCTATATACCTTCTGAATATATTTAATATTACTACCACACCAATTATTTTATTTTAGATATACGGTGCGTAAAGAGAGTACTAAGCTGCGTGCCTTAACCTGACGTATAGAGAAGATAAATCCAGTTATTATTTGCACGTGTCACAATTTCTATTCCTAAATCTTAAGTGCGTCACTGAGCTATTCTCGTGTCAATTTTCTATGTGATATGAAGATATCTGCTTTTTCAGCAAGCCACATCTCGCTTAGTACAAGCAACGTGTTCGTTAATCGAACGGGTACTTAAACTTTCACTGTAAGGCCAGAAATGTCGAAATCACCCCTAAATAAACCTTACGACCATTCAAAAGTTATTTTACTAAAAGAGGTGGTTTTTATAATTTCAGTAATCAATTTAAGGGGAGAAATTTACAGAGAATTATAAGTTAATTTGTTTTGTTATACGGTTATACCATAACTTACTATCTAAAAAAGCTTCTTAAAAATGAACTACTCTCGACCTCTATTCTGTCCCAACTCTCAAGTGATCCCCATTTCATAGGCTGCTCTGCTCTTTTGAAGCTCAATAAAGAAAGTTCCTTGCGTTTGCCATCGATCTCATTAAGGTAGGTTATGGATTTTGCTTAAAAATTATTTTCCCGCACTTTTACGATCAATAGCAATTTTGTGGAAAAAATTTCCTGTTCTGTAGGTTGTGGTTCTGATTAGAACTAATTATGTTTAAACCTCGATAATTTTCTTTTTTACATTTCTGTGAATAAGATTTCTGTTTTCTGCGAATAAGTTGGTGGTTTTATGCTCTTATTGGGACAGAATTTTGCTGCTGGTTAAGATTGACATAGATTAGTGCGATTTTTATTGTTTGAGAATTGTGATGATGGATGTCTAGTTGTGACAAGCAATTAGCAGCATCTCATTTTCTATTTTATAACTGTAAAATTCCGAAATGTGTTCATATCAAATAATAGGATTGATTATCTACGTTTATGTCAGTCTGTTTTCTCTTGTTAATTTGAAGTTTTACCTGCGTTTATGCAGAACTTGGGATTTCAAGTTAGTCTGTCGTAATACACGGTTTGGTTCTTGTTTACTATGTTCATAGCTAATCAATTGATTATGATACCATTTTTTTTTTTTGCATGTTTTAGATTATAGTTACATAATGGGTGACTCTGAAAGAAGCTCCGAGGGAACCTTATCGAGTTCGCCAATGCTAGATAACGCTCACGCTGGTGATTATGTGTCAGTTTTGGGAATCATTGGATCATATGGAATTGTGGGTGCTATTGTTATCAGCATACTTGTACCTGTCTTGTTTTCCACCATGTTCATGGGAAAGAAAAAAAGCAAGCAAAGAGGAGTTCCTGTGGAAGTTGGTGGTGAGGCAGGTTATGCAATGCGCAATGCCCAAGTAACGGAACTAATAGATGTTCCTTGGAAAGGTGCCACAACTATGCCAGCACTGTTTGAGCAAGCGTGCAAAAAGTATTCACATAATAGATTTATGGGAACAAGAAAGCTGATTAGCCAGGAATTTGTCACATCTAGTGATGGTAGGAAGTTTGAGAAGCTTCACCTAGGTGAGTATGAATGGCAAACTTATGGTGAGGTATTTGAACGTGCTTGCAATTTTGCTTCTGGGCTGGTTAAGCTAGGCCACAACGTGGATAGCCGAGTTGCAATTTTTTCAGATACCCGGGCTGAATGGTTCATTACATTCCAGGTAGCCTTTCTGCAGAATTATAGATTTATACCTCTGAGTCCTGGTGGTTTTTATTGACTTTTTTGTGTGTCAATTTTCTATCTCTAAGAAGCTTTGGCATAATGGACAATAATTCTAACAATTTTTCTTGAACTCCAGGGATGTTTTCGACAGGACATCACTGTTGTTACTATTTATGCATCCCTAGGTGATGATGCCCTTATCCACTCTCTTAATGAGGTAGGTGGCATCCCCATTTTATTATGGGATTCAATACCTTTGACAATAAAACAGATAAACTAACCCTCATCTACTGCTTTGCGTGTTAACAGACCTTGGTTACCACCCTGATATGTGATTCCAAGCTGTTGAAGAAGTTGGCTGCAGTAAGTTCAAGCCTAAAAACGATTGAAAATGTCATTTATTTTGAAGATGATGAAAGTTCAAAAGATACTCGGGTCACAGAAAGTATTAACAATTGGACAGTTGTATCCTTTTCTGAAGTTGAGAAACTTGGTAAGAAGAGTCCGGTTCATCCAAATTTACCTTCCAAGCAGGCTGTTGCTGTTGTCATGTATACAAGTGGCAGTACAGGTCTACCTAAGGTTATTTTCCCGTTTATCTCCTTTTATTGTGTTTCCTATGTGCAAATCATTCTTTATTGCTTGGGTTGTAGTGCTGTGCAAGTTCCACAGTCATATCATTAAATCTACCTTGGAACATAGTAGAAGTTAATACTGTCTGAGGATCGACAATTAAAGTATAAAGACTTTTGAAGAGCATTTTACTCCAGAGCCCTATTGATTATTTACTCCCGGTTAAAAACTCATTGGTTTGTAAGGTATATTAGGGTTTTATCCTAGTGAGTGTAGCATAAGATCGATTTTGTACTTGTACATTTGATTTTCATAATAGAAAAGTTAGGTGGTTCGATGAATCGGTGATTTTCCTCTTAGATCATGATTGTAGTCTAAATTGTTTCTACCTAAAAATCTAGTGTGTCATTTACCTATTTTCGTATTTAGTTTTGATATGCGATTATTTGTCTGGCCGTTGTGATTAGGTTACGAATTATAATTTGATAAAATTAAAAATAACATATTCATCTCCTCCTCTAGGCTTATTAGTTTCGTTTTAGAAATTTCGCTTCTATATATGCTGTTTTCAGAAGCTGCAAGAGAACAGAGAACGATACCCATCAATCACAATTTATTTGGTTCAATTTGAATGACATTATTTTTGTTGTTTTCCCTATTAATTTTGATTTTTTAGGTATATTACCACACTTTTTTGGATGTTTTGTTGTAACATTTTTTTTTATTTGTGGGATAACTGTTTAGGGAGTGATGATAACTCATGGCAATATTGTAGCCACTGCTGCTGCTGTCATGAAAGTGATTCCAGGACTGGGCAGCAAAGATGTATATTTGGCATACTTGCCCTTAGCTCATGTTTTCGAGTTGGCAGCTGAGGTACTTTCTATTTACATTTTAATTGTTTACGTTAGCTATTAAGGTTATTTTAACTGGTTTTTGGCTGCCCAGACTGTCATGGTGACTGCAGGTTGTATGATTGGTTATGGTTCAGCATTGACTTTGACAGACACCTCAAATAAAATTAAGAAAGGAACCATGGGGGATGCTTCTGCTTTAAACCCCACTCTCATGGCAGCAGTTCCTGCTATTCTTGATCGAGTTCGAGATGGAGTTGTGAAAAAGGTGCTACTTGGATATTCTTCTTTCTTTATGCTACAAGATATAATTTAGATGAGTATCTTGTATTTGCTGATCATTTGATCTTATTCTAGGTCGAGAACAGTGGAGGTTTGGTGAAGAATCTTTTTAGCGTTGGATATAAACGTCGACTGTCAGCTGTAGAAGGAAGCTGGCTTGGGGCTTGGGGACTGGAAAAAGTGTTTTGGGATACCATTGTGTTCAAAAAAATACGTGCTTTACTTGGAGGACACATCAGATATATTCTTTGTGGTGGAGCTCCTTTATCTGGGGATACACAACGGTTCATTAACGTCTGTATAGGGTAATAATTCTAATCTTCTAGCCCTGATGATAATGATATGGTTAATTAATCTTTTCTCACAAGGTCATGATGTTAGCAAAAGTTGGAGTTTTTAGCTAATATGTTGAATTGGTGATCCATACAAAGGTTGAAGCTGCTTAGCAAGAACGAGTGAATTTTTTCCGATAATATTATTTTATTGATAAAATAAGTTACTATTTACTAGCCACTGTATAATTTAAAGTTGAGCTAGCATAAATTAGTCAACAATAATTTTTGGACGATAAACTTAGCGCAAAGGTGTTGATTTATATGGAACATGTGTTGCGACTAGGGGTCAATAAAATTCTGCAGAGTAATTTTATGAGATTCAATGATGGCTGTGAGCTCTTTGAGTACTGCAGGATTTAATTAGCTGATTTTTTATTTATGGTTTTCTCAATCAGGGCTCCTATAGGTCAAGCATATGGCCTGACAGAAACATTTGCTGGAGCTGCATTTTCTGAGTGGGATGACACAACTGTGGGTCGTGTTGGACCACCTCTTCCTTGTTGCTATATTAAGGTATATCACATCAGCACATCCTCTTCACACAAAGCCAGTAAAGCCGTAGGCCAAATCATTTGATTCTTAATCTTATTGCTTAGAAAGGATTATTTGGAGTTCCTGTTTACACATCCGGATTTGTCATGCTTATGTTGTTGGTAGCGTTTTCAGATTTTGTCTTGCAAATGTCTCTTTCAAATACCAATTTAAACTAAATGTTGATTTCTGCTGAAATGAGATTTTTGAGAAATGTAGCTTAATATGCAAAACTTGGCAATTGACAAGTATCTTATTTTATGCCATGAAGCTTGTTTCTTGGGAAGAAGGTGGGTATATGACATCTGACAAACCAATGCCCCGTGGAGAGATTGTTATTGGGGGACATAGTGTAACTGCTGGTTATTTTAAGAATGTAGAGAAAACCAATGAAGTGTACAAGGTGAATTTCCTTAAAAGTGTTATTTTTAGCGCACACATATGTTGAAAATTTATCCTCTCAGCCTGTGAATGCTGCTCATGGAATTCTTATGTGCTATAGGTTGATGAGAAGGGCATGCGATGGTTTTATACTGGTGATATTGGAAGATTTCATCCTGATGGTTCCCTAGAAATTATAGATAGGAAGAAGGACATCGTTAAACTTCAACATGGAGAATATATTTCTCTTGGGAAGGTGCACGCAGAACCTAGTGTTTTTCAATGGATATGTTGATAAGGCAAGTAGAGAACTTGGTGGTTTTTCAATACACTGACGTGCATTTGTTGCTGCTTTTCATACAGGTTGAGGCTGCTTTGTCGTCATGTAACTATGTGGACGGTATCATGTTACATGCAGATCCATTCCACAACTATTCTGTAGCTTTAGTTGTTCCTGCACATCAAGCTCTTGAGAAGTGGGCTGAGGGAGCTGGCATCAAATATAATGATTTTGCTGAGCTTTGTGATAAAAAGGAAACAGTAAATGAGGTTCAGCAATCCCTCTCCAAGGTTCGTTTGTCTTTGCTTTATCTGCTTATACATTTAGAAAATGACGTCACATTATTTAGTTGACGTATTTATCCTTAGGTTTAGAAAATGCAGATTATATCCTAATCATCTATACCCTTTCATGTGTTCGAGTGGTTGAGATTGACTTTGTATTATTTTCCCAATCTATAGGTTTTATGGGTATAGTAATGTCTGATTAAACATCATTCCACCTAAGGCACATTCTATTTTTAAATTATTTGTGTAGATGTAATAACCATCTTGCTTCCTCTAATAGTCTCAGAAATGTTTAATAATTCACAAGCATGCCTCCACAAAGAGTTTTATCATTTTGTATAAAGACCCATTTTTATGCTGAAACATACACAAATAACGCATGCCCTATCGTTTCATTTTGTTTAAAACCTATTAAAGAGCTGACAGTTTTTTTTTATCTTGCGATTACTTTTAGGTAGCAAAAGCTGCAAAACTTGACAAATTTGAAACTCCAGCAAAGATCAAGTTGCTTTCAGATCCATGGACGCCTGAATCTGGATTGGTTACTGCAGCTCTCAAGATTAGGAGGGAACAGCTCAAGGCTAAGTTCAAAAATGAACTACAAAAATTATACGAGTGAAGTATGTGATGCTGATGCTTTCCTCTATTGCGAATTAAATAATCTCTATATACGAAAATCTTTGTATCTTCTAATCTTCAACAGTATGATATCTTTTAGAAAACATTTTCTTTGATTATGTTTTTTCCAGCCCAAAGTTCACGCGTTATAACTTTGGATTATGTCGTATAGTTTTAGCATCTGATTGACAAAGAGAAGTGAATGTTGAACGATTTTTTGAGATAAATAGTTCTTTTCCCTCTATATTATCCCCCAAACACATTTATCTTAACATGGATAAACTTGGATGGTCAATTTGATTAGGGTTTCAGAGGCAAAAACATCCAAAGGAATAATACAAATAAAACTGGCCATAGAAAGAGAGATTTCATGGACTACCAATAATAGGGAAAATCCTCAGCAGCATCAGATTAATACAAATTTGATGTAGATTGATGAATTCTATTCCCAATTACTTTTAGTACTATTTAGGATCAGCTGTTGTACTCTTGAGCAATCTGGGTGGTGTTGATAGTGATGGCCGTAAGATAATATACAAAGCAGGGCCAACAAAGGGTATCAATGAGAAAGGCCAATATACTTTGTCAACCCTGCAAATATAGATCAGTAAATGACTGTGGCAAGTAGTTCATGCTAGGAAACCAAGGCTTGCAACTGAAAAGATTAAATAATGTTTTGAGTCCTTACCATTTCCTGGAAGACATATCATTGCAAACCCAAAATGGAGCAAATGTTGACAATAGAGTAAAATCAAGAACATGAAGGTTTATTAAACTTTTGAATGCTCTAGTTTATTATATTAAAGAGTTTGGCCTGTAACATGTAAAATATAGAATCAAGTCTCAAAAGAAATATAAAGATGACGCATTGCATTGAAAGTAAGTCATGGCTAAATCATTTACAAGTTTTTAGTCTCTTTAGACATGAAAATTGATTGAAACCTACAAACACATGCAAGCACTTTCGCATCAATGGTTGAACAAACTTACGAATTTGCTTCCGCTAAAATATTGAAAAAATTATTTTCAGGTGTCTTCACCAGCTAATCCAGCATAAATTATATCTGACATACAATGATGGTTAACTTTCTTCTTCAAGAAAACCAAGAGTATAACGAAATCAGTGTAACTGAAACAACTTCCTAAACTCTCATTAGAATAGAGGTCGTTATTGAGTAAAGCAAGAATAATCCAAGAGCTGAAGTCAATTATACTATGTTGGGCATGTTCTTCCATAAAGGTGGTAAGACTCACCTTTTTTTTTGTTTTGTTTCAAGTCACAGTTTGAATCGTTTCAAGTATAGTTTAAATCGTTTCAGGTATCGTTTGATCTAAATTAAATACCTTCACTCACTGCCTAAAGGTATAATAAGAGTTATTTTCCATAACTATGGTGAGCATGAGAGTCCACTTTGAAAAAAGTGGTAAAATCTATTTTCATTAAAGACTATTCCACAACAATACGAAAAGTACAGCCAGTAGACAATATTATATATTGATATATATATATATTATTGTGTGTGTTATGATGAGTGCTTAAAAAATATTAAAACTATTATGATTTAATTTACTTTAATTGATTAAATAGATTTATATTTGTATGATTTTATCATATTTTTATATAAATTTATTTTTCAGAATCACGAATATTTTTATTATTTTTTAAGTATTTTAGTTCAAAAATAACTTAAAGACTAAAAAAAAAATATTGGAAGTAATACATCACAAATATATTGAGAAAAGAGATGAGAAAAAAATCAAAAAAATTAGAAAAATTGAACAAAATGAGTCAAAAATATCAAAAGAGGCGAAATCTCGCTTATAGCCAAGTCTCGTGTGTATCACCATGCGCACTCCCAACACATGCCACACGTGGTTGGTACACGCCTAACACACGCCCAACACACGTTGCATCGATTTTTGCGCACGCTAGCACATATGCACCGATTTTTACGCATGCCATCACATACGCACCAAACACCCGTATGTTGAAATTTTAACGCCCCATACACATGTCAACTTGTCCAAACATGTCCAAATTTAAATTTTGAAATATTTTTCCTCCTTTTTTGACATTTTCCTCACCTATAAAAAGACCATCTTCTCCATTGTAAAACACACAATTTTATGAGCCCTTTCTCTCTCTAGATTTTTTTTATTTTTAGTTTTTAGTTTTAGAGAAGAACTAGTTAAGTTTTTATAAATTTTTAGTTTTTTTATTCAATAAACAGAAATGCAAATCCGTTTAGAGATTTTCCAGCAACAAAATTAGCATCAAATTGCTATAAGGATTCTCTTAAGATATAATTTTAATGGATTTTTTACGGTTGTTTTTTTATGTTTTATTTTTATATGTTATATTTAATTTGTCTGTGATTAAATTTAACATGGTTGACTGTTTATAAATATATAATAATAACGTTGTTATGCTTGCGAAATATTAAATAGGTAAAACATTTCTATAAAATAAATTGATTTTGTTTTATTCAAGATTTTATATTAAGGATGTTAGAGAGAAATATATTATTTTTCATTACAAACTTAAACCAGAAAATTAGATTTTAAGGTTTAATTATCCGGTCTGATTTAGAGTAGTGCTCTTTTATTTGTTGGTACAATCGCTCAGTAGTTAAAGTGAAGCTCTATTTCTAAATTTTTTATAAAAATTATTATTCGAAAATATATTGACAATATATTTTCAATAATGGTTTTAAAATTTGAAAGTTAGTACTTGAATAATTAAATTCTTAGGTTTAATTTGGACACTTAAAAAAAATCTAATTAATTGACTCCGTCTAAAGCTGTGATTAGATGATTTGTTATTTTCTTAGAAATAAAGTTAAAATTTAATACTTAATTAATCAATAAACCATGCCTAAAAATATTAGGTAATTAATATGAAACAAAATAATTTGGACCCTACTTAAAGACACTTTTATACTAAAAAGAGAAAATCAATTTATATCTTTAATAACCTATATAATATGAGCAAACATAATTAACTTAGTTATTATATCCTTAAATACTCTACTATTATAAATGATAAAAATTTGTATTATTATTTATTGAATCCATATCTATGTTTATTTTTTTTATGTTATTAGATTAAGAAACAAACAAACCAAAATATTGTGCCAAAATGTTTATGATTTAATTTTGTTTTTAAGATTTTGAATAAAAAATTAAAACACATATTTTTTCCTTAAAACGACATTCGGAGTATACTTATCATTTGTTATAAAATGATTCGTGTACTTACGAAAATTTTACGAATTATAAAATCAAAAGATTCCGCAAGATCGGTATATGCAATGTTGGTCTTGTGCTTATCATGTTATCATATTAGCATTAAAGGGTAGCTTTAAAGAGTCTTCTAACTTGTTTGTTATTTGTATATTTGAAGAGGAAGGTTGTTATCAAGTTTAATTCTTACCCTGGCTGTCAATTTTGATTCTAAGAAATTGAGCGGCCATCTGCTAAGCTCAGTTTCATCAACATTAGGTGGCGGTGGTCTCCAAAGTACAAAATAAAGAATAAAAGCATATACACCTCAAAGAATGAAAGTACTACGAAAGGCCAGACAAGAACTTTGCTTTTTGAGCTGCAGATACAATAATTAGATAATTCACTCTCATCCAGCTCTAAAACATTCACATTTACAAAGAGCGTCTGAAAAATAATTAATTCTCAACTCTATAGAATACAATCTGATATGGCACCGAGACTCATGAACTTGGTTAAGAAATGCACTAATTTAGGACGATGTTACAAGGACTCTTATATAACCGTGAGTATTCTAAATTTTTGGATATATATCTGAACATAAAACACCTATTTTTTTCAATTTTTTTTTAAGTTTTTACTGATTTAGAGTGTCGAGTACGACACTCATGTCCATGTTGTGTATGTTGAATACGGATATTTCATGATAAATGAAAATCCATGTAACATATTGAGGAATAATGCTTAACTAATGATGGTATGTTTTTATTATCAGAAATGATCATCACATTTTAATTGTACTAAAAATTACTTCTGATTCTAAGAATTAAAAATGCAGGAGATAAAGACTGTCTGAAACTAGCATTTAGTAGAACTACCTTCTACTTGTTGAAAGCAGCAGCATGCTATACACCAATGGCCAAAAACCCATTATGTACCACGGTGACACTACCACTTCATTCGTTTTGAAACCATCATCTCCCTTCAAATACAAAAGCTTTTGCAAGAAGTACATGTCCGTCGACTAAAAACAAAAGGTCAAAAACCAAAAGAGATGTTAAGAACTTGAAACGATGGGTTCCCTAGAAAATAAAGTAATTCAAAAGAAATTTCCATGACAATGTTAATCAATAACCAGGTTTCATGTTATTTAGCCACTTTCAGAAGATAAAGGTTCCGAAAACTGAAATAATATGCAGCATCATCCAAAAAATAAAAAAAGTAAGAGCACTTGTGATAAAAAAGAGTCCCCCCAAAGTAGAGCACTTATGAATTATGATGTTTTAAAATGTGTTATCAGTTCTCACATACATTAGAATCAATTTTATTTCACTGTGCCAAACACTTGAAAAATCACTTTTTTAATTATGCAATACCAGTGTCTGATTTGGAGCTAGATTGAAAACATAGTAAATTAGAGTTCCCCACAACAAAAACAGCAAAATGGAGGTCGTCCAATTTTCTCCCTCAGCAACACTTCTATTCTTATCAAGCTCACTTCAAATGCCGGCCTGAGAGTTCTGATTGTTTAAGGTGCTACGACAAATCTGAAGACACCCCTTTTGCTTATACAGGTAGACATTTCATCATTATGGATTCTGGAAAAGGCTAGACTTTGTGGGTTTGTTTCAAAATGCGAAATTCTTTGTTTCAGGTTGCGGGTTTGGAGTAAAGTAATGACTTTTGAGCGTTTGAGTGGAGAAGTTGCAGCTGATGAGGTAGGCATTGGCCAACATGGTGGTGGGAGATAGAACACGTTAGACTTACCTTCTTTTATAGTGAGTTAGACCCATCATACGACGACGTTTTGAAGAGTCAGAGATTCAGAGAGTTATAATGCGGTAAATTTACGTTTTACGAACCGCGCGCGTCTTATAACTGCAAAACGTCCATAAACTGTGTAACTTCTAATCAGACTCAGAAGAAGATAAGGTCTGCCTCAGTTTCTCTGAGGAGCCATGGCTGAAGCTTCGAGACTCTTGCATACCTCAATCTTTCCCAATTTTCAGCCACTCCATAAAACTTATTATTCACAGTCATACCCAGTAACCTTCCGCAAAAGCGCAATTCATTGTTCAGTTTCTACGAGAGAAAGTGCCAAAGCTACTGTGGCCCAGAACATCCCTTGGGGTTGTGATATCGATTCTTCGGAAAATGCTTCTGCTTTGCAAAAATGGTTGTCAGATTCTGGTCTTCCACCACAGAAGATGGCAATAGAAAGAGTGAATGTCGGTGAAAGAGGACTGGTTGCTTTGAAGAATATAAGGAAAGGAGAGAAGCTACTCTTTGTGCCTCCATCCCTGTTCATTACAGCTGACTCGGTATGATGACAATTTATGAGACTTAAGAAGCATAGTTTTACTGTAATTGTTTATGTAACCCTGACCTTCCTTATGTTTGCTGGGTTATTATCTCAGTACTTTTGTCTACTTATATAGGGGTTTTTAGAATTTAGGATATCAGTAGTAAATTATTTAAAAAAATAAAAGGAATTTAGGAAGACTCTAATACCATTTTTGGAGGGCTTGAATAACATTGGGGTATTTGATATAATTTGTATATGAGTTGACTAAAGTGATATTAGATAGTTAGAAATATATGTCCGTGAAGAGGCTTGGAGGAGATATTAAAAAATGTAGAGTATTAATTGAAGCTCGGAGCTTAAAAGTTTAATATTTAATATTATAGAAGCACATATAGCCTATTTATAGTTGTTGGAAGTTATAGATGCTTGTTCTAAATTAATCTACATGTTTCCTAGGTGCTATTCTAAAACTTAGATATTATCCACAGAAAATTTAGAGTTTTCTTTTTCTAGTTATTTTTTTAATTCTCTCTTCACTTATCTTCGTTTTTTTAGAATGTGCATCAAATTCCACAGGGATACTTGTGAGATTCTGCTTCTCGTCTTTGATTTAGTGCTTGTTTTTGTTTGGAACTACTTTTACCTTGAGTTGAAAGTGTTTTCAAATAGATTAAATCACTTCAAGTGTTGTTTAATAATCTTCATAATAATTACTTCCAAATTTTTGAGAAGAGTTATAAGTTATTTTACCTTGAGTTGAAAGTGCTTTCAAATAGATTAACTCGTTTCTAGTGTTGTTTGATAATCTCCATAATAATTACTTTCAAATTTTTGAGACAGTCATTTTAGGAAGTAAGTAATCAGAGTGTATTAAATATCTTAGGAAGTGAGTAATCACAGGAAGTAGCCATTGAAAAACACTTCTAACAATTTCTGTAAGATTTCTTCCAAAACTACTTCATTCCAAACCTCCTATCTCGTACATTTTCTGTGTGATTAAAATTATTAGGAGTGGAGTTCTGCAGAGGCTGGTAAAGTGATAAAACAGTATTCAGTCCCAGATTGGCCATTGCTAGCAACCTACTTGATTAGTGAAGCAAGTCTCATGAAATCTTCAAGATGGAGCAATTATATTTCAGCTTTACCAAGACAGCCCTATTCACTTCTCTACTGGTAAGTTGTCTTGCAATGTAGACTATGGAGTTTTTGTGAATCTTATGATTTTTTCCCCTCTTTGAGAAGGGTTTGCTCTCAGTTTTTTCTTCTACAGCCTCTATATATCATTTCAGGACACGTGAAGAACTAGACCGATATTTGGAAGCATCACAAATTAGAGAGAGGGCAATTGAAAGGGAAACAAATGTTGTTGGAACGTATGGCTTTGTATTTATGGTTATATCTTATTTGCTAATCTTGGTTATTCTTTCTTCTGCTTTTCTTTATTTTTATTTTCACAATCTAGTGCTTGTTTTACTAGCACATGATATTTTTTCATTAACCAGTTTGAGTATTTTTCCCATCTCTTCTGCAGATACAATGATTTACGGCTTAGGATATTTTCGAAGTATCCTGATTTATTTCCTGAAGAGGTAAGACCTCTTTTTCTAGCTGCTAATCTGTAGGCAGAGCATGCGGGAATATGAACATATATGTTAGCTTTCTATAAGCTTTTCTTCTGTTGATGTGTTAAAGTTCAAACAATGATCCGTTCACTTCTCTAAATTTTTTTTTTGGCTTATTGAATCTACTTAGACTTCTTATGAGGTCATGTATCAAGAAATAGACTGTAACTTCTCCATTTTCTATTTTGCTTTTGTGCATTTAAAGTTGCAATGCATTGACGTGTCATTATCAAAAATCAAAATGCTGATTATACAATTTTGTGCATTGTATGTTTTATAGGTATTCAATCTGGCAACATTCAAATGGTCATTTGGCATCCTTTTCTCTCGCTTGGTAAGAAGTTATCTTAGTTATACTTTGTGAATCATGTACTTTTTATTTTTTGGCTAATATTTTGTGAATCAGGTTCTTGATTCCACGAAAAAGGTGCTAAGTGCTAAATTTATTGTGGTATTTGTTGCACATAATGAAAATAATTAAGCTGGTCATAACAATCAATTATACAATTTTATAATATCATATGATCTCATTACTGTTAATTATAAAAATGGTTTTCAGGAAAAGTGAAAGCATGAATTGAAATTTTAATATTCTTTATTAATAATGACCTTCAGTATCTAGCACTTTGACGCATACTGAAATTGGAATGATCATATTTGATGCTATATTGAACACACACCCAAAAAAAAAAATTCATCTGACTTATTATTACTAGCTTTTTCAAATGCGGTATATCTGAAAATCTCGTGTATGCGATATCTTGGTCAAAAGAAAAAACTATCTCAGATAGCTCAATATTGGAATCTGGGAAGTTTCACGGAAATCTTGAAAACAATTGTTGGTTTTACAGGTTCGCTTACCATCAATGGAGGGAAGGTTTGCCTTGGTTCCTTGGGCAGACATGCTGAACCACAATTGTGAGGTGTGTTGATTAGTTTCATTAATAAACTGTCTAAGTATCATGGCGAACAATGTAACTAGATACATACCTAGTCATTTATCTTTAGGTGGAGACATTTCTGGATTATGATAAATCATCACAAGGAGTTGTTTTTTCAACGGATCGCCCATATGAGCCTGGTGAGCAGGTAAGTCATGGAATCTTCTACAAACTTATTGGGAAGATGCTTGGGAGGAGTGGTATATAAATCAATCTGAACGCATCTAAAAAAGAGATCAAGGGCTTGCATAAAGCTTAAAATTATCGCTTAGAGGGAGGGGGAAAAAGTTTGCATGAACAATTAGGTTGATCTAGAACTTTTACGCTATTTTATCTCATGAACAGATGAGATATGTGCTAGAGAGAATAACTGAAAATCACTTTCTGCTATTTTCTTTTCATTATATTATGGAATAATTAGGGTGTCAAATATAAATGCATATCTTCATTTTTCTTACCCACTCCGTAGTCCATACGCACTGGAGACATTCTCTTTGTATCACTACAATATCTGGATGATCTATGCTAATTTTTTGGATACAATCGAGAACCCTTTAAAATCTTGCATAACTTTATACAGGTTTTCATCTCATATGGCAACAAATCTAATGGAGAGCTATTGCTGTCCTATGGCTTTGTTCCAAGGGAAGGTACAAACCCAAGTGATTCAGTTGAGTTGCCAATGTCACTTGCAAAATCTGATAAGTGCTATAAAGAGAAGTTAGAAGCTTTGAAGAAGCATGGGTTGTCAGCGTGAGTATCTGATAGCTTATTTATGTTATGTTCACTTTTGCTTTTTTTTTTGTGGGTGTGTGTGTGTGGTAGTCAGGTAAGTATTATGCTTTTATCAGATCCCATAATTTATCAACATGATGACATTTTTGGCTAGTTGGTAAGTAATTTTCCAGATATGTCAATCTTCCGGTGTAACAAACTTGAACATTAGAAGTAGTTTTTGATTCCCCTTCGTTCAATCTAAAAAGTGATCAGATAGGGCATGTTTTTTTACACAGTATTAAAGTAAGATCCTGGCTATATAATTTTGTACAATCATGTGTTTTTGTAAAGTGAGAACGTATTATACATTGTATTTTATGTAGAAATTTAATCCTAACAATGGGTGTGGGTTTAAATTGTACTGATACTTAATCTATTTGAAATTTTAGTTTCTAAAATTATGTGTCTTGATTTTTTTTTTATCTCAAATTAATTTTTTTTAATTTTTAAAATATAAAAAAATATAAAAATAAATTAAACATTGATTTAAATATATTTATAATATAATTATTTTGAAAGGTAAGGAAACTGCATAAAATTAATTAAATAATATTTTAAATATAAATTATTTTATTAAGATATTTATCATCAATTTTATCCGATTATATTATATAAATTGTCACCAAATATTGTACAAAATAATTATAATACAATTTAATATTGTTCAATTTTATCCAATATGATCCATCAAACATACTCAAAACATCTGCTATTCTTTTATACCTTGTCAGTTTGAGTTTTATATTGAATTACTTGAGACCCGTCTTTATTTTGTCAGATTTCAGTGTTTTCCTATACGAGTTACCGGTTGGCCCCGGGAGTTGATGGCATATGCTTACTTAGCTGTCAGTCCTCCGAGTATGAGACAGCGGTTTGAAGAGGTTTGAGCGTTTTACTACTTGATGCACCATTATATACATATACACACACTTCATAAGACCTATCTCAAAGTCATTATTTTAGATGGCTGCTGCAGCATCAAACAAAACTGGTTTCAAGAAGGAGATCAGATACCCTGAATTGGAGGAAGAAGCACTACAATTTATATTGGATAGTTGCGAATCTAGAATATCTAAGTACAAAAAGTTCTTACAGGTTAAGTATATGAGAGTTTGTACCATCTATAATGTTGCAAGATTTTGACTAGTATATGTCGGAAATCAGCTATAAGAATTCATGAACAGAAATTCATTTCTTTTTTTATCATTACAGGAAAGTGGAACAATGGATTTGGACGTGACTTCTCCAAAACAACTCAACCGGAGGTTATTTCTGAAACAGCTAGCAGTAGACTTGTGCAACAGTGAGCAAAGAATACTGTTCCGGGCTCAATACGTAAGAACCTATCCTTTCCATCTGCAAAGTAATTAGTCTATTATCTAAGATGCAATACAGCTTCTATTTTCAGAGTCCTTATGTTGTATAAAAGATTGAATAACGAATCACTCTCTGTCCTTCATTTACATGTTGGTTATGAATAGTCCGATCATAAAACAGGAACGTGTATAGAGCCCCTGAATGTTATTAGTACCTTGCTGATGAGCACATTTATATGTAATGGCATGCTTGGTTGCTTGCAGATACTGAGAAGAAGATTGAGGGATATGAAAAGTGGAGAATTGAAAGCTCTCAGGCTCTTTGATGGGCTCAGCAGATTTTTCAAATGAGAATATGCACTTTGCTTTATCAGGAATCTCTTGCACAACATGTATACATCTGACAAGCTGTAGCTCAACGTGCATTTTATGAGAGCTGAAGCAAAATAGTGAAGGGTTGATAATCTACGTGTTTTAGAATGATTCTATTGAATACACAATTTAGTTATTCCTATTAAAGAAAAAATAAGTTGGTTTTTTATAATAGGGATATACACTAATTCATGATATTTCCATTTTTAACTGAAATAACAACTTTAAAACTTATCAATACAAAAATAACACCTTTTATCAACATCTAATATATTTAGATTCGTTCAATTGAAATTTATTCGATATTGTTAGGGTGTTATTTTTATTGTTATAAGTTTTATAATTGTTTTATAATTTCATTTGTTTGATAACAAATATTTCCATTTGTTACGCTATCTAAAAAGGAAAACATGAATTATGATAATTACCAAACTTAAATAACAATGAAATTACAAATATCTGTTAATTCTTCTTCTTCTAGTCCAGTTGCGCTCGGCTCTGCTCTATTTTGCTTAATGTAGTGTTCGTAGATCTTGTTTGCTTCTTGCAACAGATCAATGTCACTTTACTTGCTTGATATTCAAGTTTATTAATATCTAGCTAGCATTATGGAAGACTTATGTGAGCAGTTAGCGTATTTGGGAACAATGAATCTGTATGATTCAGAGTTAGGGGAGCATTCTGGGTATGAGTTCACGCCGATTGGAAGATGCTTTGCTTCTCGTTCGATCTGTAATGATGGCGGTGTTCAATATGATCTGGGGTAGGAATACTTTTCTCTTCTATTTCAATGACGAAGAGGATATGTTTTCGGTGGCTAAACGAAGTCCTTAGGTGGTTAATGAGGCTCTTTTGGTGCTAAGGTAAATGGCTAAACGAATTTTGGGATTACCTCCTAAGTCTCTTAATATTAAGTTTTTGGGGAAAATTGGGAATCTGATTGGTTAGGCCATGTAGGTTGATTTATCAACCTTGATTGGATTAATGCTCAGGGGAGGACGAGGACGAGGAGGAGTCCGAGTGGCTTTGAATATCTTCAAACCAGTTTTACCAGGAATGTGGCTTAATCGATCCAATCGGTGCCCTTTGGGGATGGACTTTCACTATGAATGTTTTGTCACTCATGTGCTTCTAATGTGGGGTTTTAAAACATGATACTCGTTCTTGCAAGCATTGAATGGATGAGTTGGGGATTGGCCTCAATCTGTTTGGTATTTGGCTAAAATATGAGGAGAGACGTCGAACTCCTGATGAAGTTAAAGGTTGGTTTCGTGATCACTCTGGAAATAGGAGTGAGCAGATAGCATGTTCAGATAACGAGTCTCTAGCAAATAATGACAACGAAGTTAATTGTTCTCTATTGGGGAAGGAGATTGGTGGTGATAGTCAAGCAATTAATTCTGAGAAGGAACATAAGATTGGTCGTGGTTTTGTGGGTGCTAACTTGAGAATTGGAACTCCTCCAGACGCTGAGACAGGGATCTCAGCAGTGAAATATGAGATGGGCTCTTTGGGCTAGATCCTGGAAAAGTCTATTGATACAACTACTGAAAATGGGCCAAGAATTGTCTCATATTTGGGAGGGTTTATGTTGAAGGTTGGGAAGGAGAACCTAGGCCCGAATGCTACACTTTCTGACATAGTGGATATGACAAGGAATAGAAGCTTTTGCGAGATGTTTTACTGAAAAATCTCTTTAGAGGTGGAGGTGGTAGAAGCTAGGGGTAGGCGTCATTCAATTTTAGTCGACCTAAAATGCTAACATAACTCTCAATTTGCTAAATTAAAAATTAAAATCAATCTATAAATTATTCATTAGATAACATTTAACCAGTTTATTTATATATAGCTTCGATTTTTAGTATAAACTTCCTTATTTTTAAGTGAATTTAGATAATTTTATTTTATATTAATGTTAATAAATAATATATTTTTTTAATTAATAATTTAATTAAAAAATGTATATTAATATTTAAAATATAGTAATATATCAATTTTTAAATAATTTTTTTTAAAATGAGTAAATTATTGAGAATAAAAAATAATTTAGATTTTTTATAAGTTATAGTTAACTTTTTTTTAAAATGAACATAAGAAAAGAATAATATAAGTTGTTTCATTTTCTCAAATAACACAAATGTTTAACTAAAATTAAATGATTATAAATATATATGATATATGTAATATAGATATGTAAATTAAAAATATATATATTAATATTATGTAAGTTGGTTTGGTTAAATATTGGTTTGATAATTTTAAAATCTTAACAAATGTAAATTTTTGTATTTTCAAAACCAAAACAAATCTCTTTGTACCTATAACATATAAAACTATATTTTCGGTTCTATTTAAGTAAGATAGGTTGGTTTTTTAGCAATGGTGTAAAGAATATTCGAGTTGGGAATATAATCAAATTTCCTTCTATCAAGAGCTCTCTGTAAAGATGGATTATAGTGTTTTACCAATGGCTAACTCCAAGGCTGACCAATCTGTGACAGATACTGGTACCATGGATACTTTAAGTCTTAACATTCGGGGGCTTGGGAACCAACGGATGTTAAAGCACTAAAGAAGTGCAACTTTACTAAGTGCCCCAAGCTACTTTTCTTAATAGAGACTAAGCTAGAACGTGGTAGGGCTAATTAAAATAGAAGAGACGTTGGTTATGATTGTTGTTTAGAGGTCCCACGAAGAGGATTATCTAGTGGTTTGTTGATGTTATAAGGTGGATTTGGATGTCGTAGTGAAATCTTTTTCCCCCAAGTATGTTGATTGTGTTATAGAGCTTGGTAATAGAGGGATGATTCGAGTTACTCCATTATCTATGGAAGAAGTTGAACGATTGCTTTTAACTACCATGGATCATTGGTGATTTCAATGAGATTCTTCGTATGGATGATGAGGTAAGGGTTGGAGACCCGAGAGCTTAATTAATAATTTTAGAAATGTTGTGCAACATTGTGGCTTAGCTGATATTGGCTACGTGGGCTATCAGTATACATGAAACAATTAAAGTTTGGATTCAAGAGTACAATTAGTATCGGAAATTTTGTAAGGATATTGTTAAAGTTATAATTATATATTTTTTTAATTCATATATCTATGTTTCTTCTTTTATATCGTTTTTTATTTGTTTGTGATTAATTATAATATGTCTGGTTGATACTGAATATGATATAATAATAATATTTTTATGCTTGTAAAATATTAAATAAATAAAACATTTTCTTAAAATAAAGAATGTTATTTGAAAGAGTACATTACTCTTAATAACAAACTTAATATAAGAGTTAAAATTAAGATTTAATTACTTGGACTTAATTTAGAATAATGTTCTTTCATAGATTTAATTATTTAGATATTTAGAGTAAAACTCTGTTTCAAAGGTTTTTTTACAAAGAATTATTATTTGAAAATATTATTTTTCTAAACATATTTTCTTAAATAGTTTTAAAACTTGAAATTTATTTTTTAGATAGTTAAATTATTAAGTTTAATTTAGACACCTTGAATAAAGTCTTATTAACTAACTCTGTCTAAAGTTGTGATTAGATGATTTATTATTTTTTAAAAAAATAAAGCTAAAATTTATTACTTACTTAATTAATAAGTCTCACCTAAAGATATTAGTTAATTAATATTAAACAAAAGAATTTAGATTCCGCCTAAGGACACTTTTATACAAAAAAAATCAATAAATATCAATCTATATCTTTAATAACTTAAATAATATGAACAATCATAATTACTGAATTATTATATCCATTATTTTTCACTGTTTATGAATGTATTCAATTGCATGAGTATTTTTTAAATTCATGTCTATCTTTATTTTTATGCATTAGATTAGTTTTTTTAAAAACCAAATCATTGGGACAAAATGTTTAGGTTTAATTTTGTTTTTAAAATTTAAATAATATTTAAAAACCACACAATATTACTTCCTTGAATCGATCTTGGGAGTATACTTATTATTTCTATAAATGATTCGTATATTTACAAGAATTAATAAAATTTAAAATGAAAAAGTATTTACGAAATAGGTATTATCTCTGATTTCATTCATCATTGCGCTCTTGTCAAAGAGTGCCTCACGTAATACATAGGGTGTTGTCTTCCTTCCTTATTGACCACCAATACAACACTTGTGATTTTTTATGTGAAAACAATGTACATGTACATCACCTCTCTTGCAATAGGATTAGCTAGAAGAAGCACCTTCCCTAAGTTGTCTTCGAGGGATCATAAAGCTTATTCATAATATGCATATGTATGCCTTGTTTTTCTTTAATAACTGAAAAAATGGTAGGCATTTTTCCGTACACTTGAAAATGAAATGACTAAGTGCAGCTATATGATCATTCAACTATTAGACCTAGGGCTGTTCATCGGATCAAAACCGTTGATTTTACTGTTATCCGATCCGATCCGACCATCTGCTCGGATTGAAACATCCTAATCCGCATCCAATCCGATCACCTCTTACATCCGCTCAATCCGATCCATAAATTATTGGATGACATCCGATCAATCCGACCAATAAATTTAATTAACTCTATTTTTTTGTATTTTTAAATAATTTTTTTAAACTTTTACATAAATCATAACATAAAATTATTTGACTTAAAAAAACATTAAAAAATTTAATAAATATATATTAATTATATATATATTTAATTTAATAAATATATATTAATTATATATATATTTAATTTAATAAATATATATTAATTAAATATATATATATATTTAATTTCGGTCGGATCGGATCGGATTGGATGAATCGCAGTGAAATCCGTCATCCAATCCGCACTTAACGGATGGAAAAAATCTCCATCCGATCCGACCATCGGATTGGATCGGATCGGATCGGATGAAAAATCAACGGATCGGATCGAATTGATCGAATGATCGGATTTTTTGCACACCCCTAATTGGACCTCCGTAATATAGCCTGGAGATGTCATGTTTATCAAGGCTGAGGTTTTGTCAAGATTGGCTTCTATTCCTCTTAACGATACTAAATAACTTAGAAACTTCCCCGAGGTTACTCCAAAGACATACTTCTTTGGGTTGAGTCACATCTTATAGTCTCTTATGATGGAGAAAACTTCCTCTAGGTCAAGGATATGGTTCTTGGCACACTTTGTTTTAACCATCATGTCGTCCATAGCTCCCACATTCTTTAGAATGAATGACATTCTTATATAGCAATAAATCCCTTCTTTTGTGATGAAAGCCATTTTTTCTCCATTTCTGGGATGTATATGGATTTAATGGTAGCTAGAATATGTGTCCATGAAGCTCATTGTTTTGAAACCAGCTGTGGGATCAACCAATTAATCAATATTTGGCAATGAGAAGCAATATTTTGGCATCGTGGTGTTGAGGTTTATAAAATTAACGCACATTATATACTTTCCACCCGCTTTATTTGCCAATATCACATTCGATAGCCAGGTGGGGTAACATACTTGACGAATCAACCTACACTTTTTAAGGAGGTGACCTTCTTCTTAATGATATCACTTTTATCATGGGAAATTATTTCAAGTTTGATACCAGGCATATCTTTGGTTTCTATGCAAAAAGTTCTGCATTATTCTTCAAGAATTCAACGAGGAAAGCTCTCAACTCGTAGGCTAGCTTTGAATTGATCTTTATAGATTTATTCTCCCTTGGATCTTCTATATGAATTATTTCATAATCATCGTGGTTTGCAGCCATGACCTGTCTCCCTACTTGTGGCGTCATCCCCCATTCGAACAGTTTCGTTCTTTAATTGCTACTTCTATGCTGGGGGTAATGCACTTCTTATGGAAAAGTATAACAACTCCTCGCCTTGTCTTGCTTTCACCTTATCTCTCTGATCCCCTCGGCAATATGATACTTGATGAGCTGATGAAACATGGAAGGGATTGCTTTCATCTTGTGGATCTAGGATCAATCCAAAAATTAATTGTAAGATGTAGGGGTATTCAACACCACAAAATAAGTGAGGATGATTGCCTTTTCCATAGAGACCAACAAACGTATGGTCCCTACCGACATGGTTACACTACCGTTGAAACCCACTAATGGCATTTATTGATGTGTAATATCTTTAGGATCTATCCTCATATCTAATAAGGCAAATAAATACAATAAATTTGAGGAGCTTCCATTATCCACCAAAATCCTATGCACCTCACAATATGTGATTTTGACTATGATGACCAAAGAATTGTTATGAGATGGAAGGACGTTCCATCCTTCAAAGGTGATAGGATTGGTTAGCCCCTCATGCTTTAGATTATAAACCAATAGGTTCGTGTCTCTAGCTTCCTAAGTATACCTTTTTCTGGAGTTACTGGAATAATCCAACATGCTTGCCTCTAATGTATGATATAGATTATGCGAACATACCTCGAGAAAGCTAATTGGGTTTTTTCGCACCTTTGAGAGCCAGCTTTATGGGAATTAACTCATCTCGATTAGTAGAGTTGTTAACTCCCCTATTTTCTTCTCGTGAACCCCCAGTTTTGTCAACTACATCCCTCAAATATTCTTCCGAGAGTAAATATTTGATCTCCTATTTAAGGTGTTTGTAATCTCTGGTCCAATGACCCATGCCTTTATGGAACTCATAATATTTATTGGGGTCTTTTAGTGGAGCCTTCATAAGTGGTGGCGAATTGACATTCTTAATACGCTTCATACGTTGTATGGCCTCATTCAACGAGATACATAATAGGGACCTTTAACAAGGGATATCGCCCTTTCCCAAGTCCCTAAACTTCCCCTGGGAGTGATCACAAGTTTAAAATGGGAAATATTAGGGTGCTTGTCTCCGTAAGGCCTTCTATTATCTTCTCTTTAAACTGAGATGGGCTTAGTTATGTTTCTATTTATCACCCTTTTAGTGGATTTCATCTTTCTTTCCATGTTGAAATTGTTTTGGGTCTCTTCATAGACCATCTCCAGAGAATAGGGTGTAGGTTTTGTTAACTTGATGAAGAGGCCGGTATCCCGCTAGATGCCTTTATGGAAAGCTTCAATGGCTATAGAATTAGGACATTGTGAAATTTCCATCTTGAACCTCCTTATATAAGTTTCAATCATCTCTTCATCCTCTCAGATGACCGAGAATAAATGGTGAGATTCCTTCTCTATTGGCTTATTGCATGCATAATTGATATCAAATTCCTTCACCAATGCATCGAAGCTTTTTATACTCTTGGGGACCAACTCAACGAACCATTTTTACACTATTTCTTGGAAGGTGGTTGCAAAATATTTGCAGTACATCACTTCCCTTTTGTTCTTAAAGAGGCTTATAACAACCATGACCATCTTAAATTGGATAAAATGAGCCACTAGGTCTTTTGTCCCCTTATAGGTGAGACATTTAGGGGGGCATTAAATTTTAGTGGTGTTGTTATTAACTCTAGGGCATCCAAGAAAGGTAAAGTTGACAACTGATCACACAGTTTCAATGTCACCCCAAGGTCTTAACTTCTCTTATCCTTTAAATTAATCATCCATTTTGGCCCAAATTTTCTTCTCCATGTCTTTATGTTTTTTTCAAAGGTTAGTTGGGCCACCAGGTGGTGTAAGGAATCCTATGGCACCAACATCCCCAAACTTGAATGTGCTAAAAATGAGTCGGGCACATGTGCCAAAGGCTTATTAGTTGATGGGTTCTTATATACAGGTTCTAGAATAAGATTGGGCGTTGGAGTTGTAGACGTATGTTCTTTAACTCTATTAGGTCGTTGTGGGTACGGAGCATATGTTGGCAATTGTTCAACACTGGTAGGCCAGAAGTGTGGAGTGAACTTCAGCCTCTGAATATTCCTTTTGTACCAACCTAGACCTAAGTTCATTATTCCATCTTTGAGATTTAGTGAGTTCTTGTTGCAGCTCAATTATCTATTTTTTGAGACTCCTCAACATGGTGTCCTTTTCAAGAGATGTACTTCTGGAGCTATAGCTTACTGAACTTATGGGCCGTGGAGTTATCTTGGCTGGTTTAGCCATATTGTGGCAGGATAGGGGTCGACTGCCTTCATTAACTAAAGGTCGTGCACTACCCAGTTTATGATCACTATGCAACATTCTGGTTGACAAGAAATGATGCATCTAATCATTGAGATCAAATTCTAGAGTTGGGTGGGTGAGACTATTAGTTTGTTCGGTATCTGATGGTAGATTGGCCATTTTGAGTGGAATGAATGTCCCTAATACATGAGCTATTTTTCCAGGGTATAAAATATAAGGTTTCAAATACTAACTAAGGCCTAAAAAGATTTAAGGTCACACGGTAGACGCCAATTATTTGGATAGATTTTGGTGTGATATGACTTCTGAGACTCTAGAGAGAAGTATAAAATGTTAATAATGAGTAGATCTTTTATTTATTTCACTATATATATATATATCACTTATTTGATAGGTATTTAGATTAAATTGATAAGCGCTCTGAGCAACTAGAGTTTATTACAAAAAAAATTATATAAGATCAGGTCGTTGTCTTCAGGTCACTATATACGTCCTATTTGAGGTCTTGTATGCAAAGATAATCCAGATCTTTTTACTTCACGCTGTGTCGATTATCAAGTCTTGGTCATCAAAGTTGGATCAATTGCTAAGGATCAGGTCGTTGTAGGCGAGTTGATAAATGACAATTACCTTCACCAGATGAGTGAGGTACCTTAAGTCGTTAGGGTTGCATACCTACTATCTGGATAATATCAAATATGTGCTATTAAATATTTAAGTACAATCTTATGTATTATAGTTATTACAGATATATTTGAAGTATAATTATTTAAAATTCTGATGTATCTTTAACTTTGTTTGATAGACTTAATAACAAATTTAAAAAAAATTTACATATAAATATTTTATCTTTAAAAATAATTAATATTTATAATACTTAGGTATGAAATAATAAAGTTTTAGTATTTAGTTATTCATTGTTTTGTCAATCTCTTTTCCATTAACTAGCCGGATTTGGTGGGGTGAAGTTTTCTTTTCTTTCATACAAAGTACCTAACCCCTATAGTTTTTAGTCAATACAATTATACAACCTAACCCAAACTAATCCCATTTGGTCAGAAACTTGGACAAGATAGAAGAAATTAGAGTAATTTCATTTCTACCCGATGGGTATATAAATAATATTTATAATGATTCTTTGATTTAAAATATAAAAATATTTCTTATGACTAAATACAATCATAGATCTATCTCGACTAATGAACTATTTAGACTATTTCGTGTATTGTAATCGGCATGACGAAGTAGCAAAGATATAAAGAATTTCCAAATAAATTAATCCCAGTTGGTCAGAAACTTAAAAATATAATTATTTCGTGTATTAAATTGGGTTACTGAGTATTAATAAATTTGCATAATAACTTTATTTGTAATATCATATGTTAAGATATCTTTTTATCATCCACTAACGTTATAAAAGAATAATATTAAATGTATTAAATTGTTATATTTATCCAATAATAAATAATTATTAATTAAATATAAAATTAAAAATAATTATTAAAGACATATAAATTTATATTAAATTATATTCATAGTATTTAGATTTTATCATTTGTTAATATTATCTAAAATATTGAATTATTTTTTAAAATTTTAAAATAATTATGATACACGATATGATATAAATATAATAGATAAAAAAATATGTGTAAAATTATGTGTATTAATATTTTTTAAAATTAAAATATATGATAATAAAATAATTATAAAATCATTTAGTAATTAAAGTGTGAGATGGAATATTGCATGTGTAATTGATAATTCTATTTTTTAATAATATTTTATCATAATTTAATACATAAAATAATTAACATATTACAATTTAATTATCTTTGTGTTACCATTTAATTGCCAATTGGATTATGACTTGGATTATTGTATATGTACGTTTGATTGTTATATTTTTTTCTGTTATAAATTGATATATATATCAAACCATATTTTCATATATATATTTGCGAATATGTGATTTGATTAAGGGTATTACTTAAAAATATCAATATTTTATCGACTCTGATAAAAAGCTATTGTTATAATTTGATATATATAATAATTTATATATTATAATTTAATTATCTTTATAATAATAAGTAACCATATAATTATTTTTTATCTTATATTTAATTTTATATCCGATTAACCATTAACATTTTATTTATCCATACTAACATAAAAATATAAACTATGAAGAGAACCTATAAGAAACAAATATCTTCAATATTATTTCATTCTCTCGTTACATCACTCCTATTTTCCATTTTTATAAAATTAAGATATATTATTGATATCTAAACCGTAAATAAATTTATATACTCAAAAAATTTAATATATAATTCAATTATCAAATTTTTAAAATTTTACACAAAATTTCATAAAATTTTAAATAATATAATTTAATTTTCAAGTTTTTAAAACTTTGATTTATATCATAAATTTTTAATTTATAAATATATATTTTAATAATTAAATTAAGATCTATTTATAAAATTTTAAAAATATAAAGATTAAATTATAAGATTTAAACATTTATTTAATTTATATAATAAATTTTAAAAATTTAAAAACTAAATCATATATTTTAAAAATTTAATAATTTGATAATTTAATTAAAATAGAACGACTAATAATAAATTTTAACATTTTATAAAAAAACAAATATTATGTATTTTAAATTTAAGATGTCTCATAAATTATATTTTATATTATTATAAATAAATATAATTAAATTTATTAAATTATATCAAATAAAAATTATTATATTAATTTAAATATGATATATTTGTCATTATATAATAATATCCAACCAAAATAAAAAATGTTTCCACACGTTTGATTGCCCCGTCATATGAAAAAATCTTTCCGAAAAGGATATATTCAACTACTTCACCACGTGATTAGCATGCATCTGGAACCACCGTATCATAATTTCCCACGCTGTGAATCCAGTAAACTTCTGCCTTGACATCCCCATTCGCCTGAACTTCACCATAGCCAGAGAACCTTTCTAGAGCAACAGAGCCTACTAGGATTTGCTCTTCTAAATTCCCAAAACTCGATCATGGAGGCTTTGCTTTCATTCCAGGCCATTCCTTCAGTCTCTTCCAGGTCCAACTTGTCATTCCTAACCTCCACTCCTGGAATCTCCATCGACCCTCGTAGAGGAAACTCTCTTTCTTTTCCTTCAACGTCTTCGTTTTCAACTTCTTTCCCTATTCGAGCTCAACAGGTTTTGAAAATCAAATTGGTAGCTTTTGTTATTATTCAATTCATTCTTTTGAATTATGATCTGACACTTTCCGAAAGTGTAGACCCTGAAAATATTTTATGTTAGGGAGGGTAGTATATCTGAATTTGAAAAGAAGAAAAAACCTATTATGAGTGTACAATTTGTTCATAAATTGGGCAAGCGAATGGATTTATACTATTTTGGAATTAAATTGGGTTCTCGTTATTTATCAGATGGAGGCGAAGGATGGTACAGCTACAATTTCCCCTGTAATTGAATCGGAATCTGAAGAAAATTCTCTTAAAATCAAAGAATGGGAAGTGAGGATGTTCCAAGATGAAATAGCTGCCAGCCAAGGTATAAGAATTAGAAGAAGACCACCAACTGGACCCCCTTTGCATTATGTTGGACCCTTTGAGTTTCGCTTGCAGAATGAAGGAAACACTCCCCGCAATATTTTAGAGGAAATCATATGGAACAAAGACAAGGAAGTTTCACTGGTAATATTAATCATTTTGTTTTTTACACGAGTAGGATATTTATTTTTTTCTTTTATCATATGTTTTATCAAATAAGCTTCCTGCAATATTAATGAGCAATTGAGTATTGTATGTCTAGTTAAAGGAGAGAAGACCTCTATCAGTATTGAAGAAAGATCTGGAGAGTTCTCCTCCTGCTAGAGATTTTATTGGAGCTCTTAAAACAGCCAGCTCTCGAACAGGACTTCCTGGTCTCATAGCTGAAGTCAAGAAGGCTTCTCCAAGCAAAGGAGTACTGCGGGAGAATTTTGATCCGGTAAATCTATTTCCTTTTATTTCATTTCTTGTTTAAGTTTATACTTCGATGTTGACTGGTTTGATATCCTTGGAAATATCTTGGTTGAACTCTTTGACTAAGCTAAATGTAATGTTTATCAGAGTATTGTTATTGCTTGTCTATGTGTAATGTGCATGAATTCTGTACTCTAGAATCATCCAGTGTTTCATTGATCTTACCTTGTTATGCTAAGCATTCAGCAATCAGCAGATACTTTGTCCCCATTGCTTGAGTAATCATCAACTAACTAAAACTCATTACTCTTAACGAGGTAAAATAAAAAAACTAAAAGTCAATACACTGCTGATCTAATTCCAGGAAGCCTAATGATTTCGAATGTTAAAATATTAAAAATAACCAATTTTGGTGGTCAACATTGTTTGGTTGATTATAACAGAACTTTAAGTTTCAATTTAAACATGTTCCGTGCATTATTTTTTAATTAGAACTCTTACAAACTTTCAATTGATGTTCTAAGCCTATCTATAGTGGTTGATACTTGTCCTTGGCTCTTTAGTAATGATTAAGAAAGCATCTGTCTTAAATAAACAAGTACTCAAAGCTGTTGTTTCCTAATCTTTACAAAACAGTACTTTTATCTATGTGTTCTTGCCAAGGTATATCCAGTATGGAAACTATGCAATGAGTAAGAACTCAGAAGTCGTTGAACAGTCTGAACCTAGAGGCTAGAGCTTCCTCTGGATTTTTGGTCTGAGAGAGCATGGGCGTTGGTTTTGTACCTTTGTCTGATTGATTAGCCCTTTGGCATTTCTATCTATTTACATTAATAAGTTATTAAGAGATAAATGATGCTGTTTTAAGACTTCTTCCCTTCTTTCTAATTTCTGTTTTATTTTTCCATTTCTTTAAATTTCTTATTTAAAGGTTGAAATTGCCCGAGCTTATGAGAAAGGTGGAGCTGCATGCCTTAGTATTTTGGCGGACGAAAAGTATTTTCAGGTATACGAGTCAGTTCAATAGTAGTATCAGTATGCAGTTACTGTGTGTAATTTTTCTGTACTGATGCTAGATAATTATCTCTAACTGGGTTGCGGTGTATGTATAGGGAAGCTTTGCAAATATAGAGGCAATAAGAAAATCTGGAGTGAAGGTTTCTTTGACACACCATTTCATTACCTTGCCTCTGATGAAAACACATGCTAGTGCTTGTAGTTGGTCTTAGTTATGGCTCTAACTTCCAACACTCCCAATTATGCAGTGCCCTCTGTTGTGCAAAGAATTCATTATTGATGCATGGCAAATTTACCATGCACGAACCAAGGGCGCTGATGCCATTCTTTTGATTGCTGCTGTTTTGCCTGATCTTGACATCAAACACATGACTAAGATCTGCAAGCTACTTGGTTTGGCAGCACTAGTTGAGGTATTCTCGAAATCTATCTTTTATTATTATTTATTTTAAGCTTTTCAGAATAGCTGAAAAATTAGAGATCTACTTTTTGGCACTGTCAGCATTTATTTGTATGTCATGGAGTTAATCTAAGATCATTCAACTTATTAATGACTTTCTTTGTATGCATTATGTCCTGGATTAGATCTTATCAATTTTGGTTGTTTGAATCAGGGAACTTCCACCTATGCATTTATGTGATTTTTAGTCCTGGCTCGAGGCAACTTTCTTCTATTTTGGTTTATCCAATATTTTAAAGAAGTCTCTGTTGGATGTTCCTATTATTACTAGTTTGTGATGCTGCTATGGCTTACATTTTGATTAAAAATATTGTATTGATGCAGGTGCATGATGAGAGAGAAATGGATCGTGTCCTTGGTATAGAGGGAATTGAACTTATTGGTATCAACAACCGCAACCTTGGTAATATTTAAATTTTGCCAATTAGTTTTGCAACTATGTGCTAATGTAATATTTCCGTTTTATTTAAGTGATCGTTTTTGACTTTGAAGATTTTTTTCACTAACTAATTTGGTACATATGAATTAAGCCTTTAAAGCATTTTGGGAATGTATTCACCTCTTCTCTTTCCTACTTTTTTTTACTGCACTTTTGCAACTAGTGATGCATTTTGCTCACAGGAATAATAAAACACAAATTTTCTCACTATTGCTTCTAGGATCGTTCAAGGCACAGAAACTTTTAACATGACTATCGTTCCTTCTTTAGAAGGATGTCTTTAGGTTTTGAATTTGTTATTCAATTAGGAGTTTGGTATTATCACTTCTTAAACTTTTTGAGCACCATGTATTGAACAAGAATTGACCTCTTAATAGGAGCCTATAAAATATCTCTTGCATGAGATGTAACATCATGCTTGTTTGCAGAAACCTTTCATGTTGATATTGGCAATACAAAGTGCCTTCTTGAAGGGAATCGGGGACAGTTGATCCGTGAAAAAGGCATTAATGTAAGTATCTTATTCAATACTGATCAATGAACGGGGTCAGTTTTTATTCATAATTTCATTCCTTAACAACTGACTAGGTAGTATCTTTTAATTGGGACACTTTTTTGTTCATTTGGATTTTTGTAGGTTGTTGGAGAATCTGGGCTGTTTACTCCTGATGATATTGCTTTTGTACAAGAGGCCGGTGTCAAGGCGGTAAGATTTGCAAAATTAACGCAACTGCATAATACAAACATCCTTTTTACCTTTTTTCGTTTCTTTTCCTTTGTGATTGAGAGTCAACACTGATTTGAGTTTGGGCACATCTTGCATGTTTGTGAGATGAGTGTCACAATTGTGAGAAGTCAGCAACGACCTAAAAATGTAACTTGCAATGCTCGTATTCAGGTGTTGGTTGGAGCGTCACTTGTGAAGCAGACTGATCCTGGGAAGGGCATAGCTGAACTCTTTGGCAAAGACATTTCTTTGTAAATGTAACGTCGAGTTAATAAGTTTCCTCACCTAGGAGTAGCCGTTTAATAAGCTTTAATGCCTTTAAAATAAATATTGTTGTTGTATCTTTACTCGTCCGGGTAGTCATTGACGTCCTAGTCATCATCTTAGTTGTAGTGGGTGTAATTTATAACGTTTTACAATAATCTTGATATTTCCATGAATAATAAAAAAAAAGTACAATAATCTTGATATTGAGTTATTGTAATTTCATTAAATGATGTTAATTAAGTCAAGTGAAGTTGCTGTGAAATGCAGACTAGGATGTTCTGTGATTTCTTAGGGCGATAAAAATATATGTTTATTTTAGTCCTAAGAAAAATAAATATGTTATTTTTTTTAGAGTTAAAAATGAAATTTTGTGATTATGTTATGTAATTGAATTAAAATAATATTCAATGCTTAAATAAAGAAGGTACTATTTAGATTTTACAAGTAAAAGCAAAGACAAGTAAATGATTCTATTCCGTAAAATGTTTTTTTATACTTGATTTGTTAGAGTTGATAGATGTATAAAAGTAATGTTATTTTTTTTTAATAGTTTAAGTTTTTGAGAATAATTTTTAACATAATATCATATTAGGAGATTTTGTGTTTAAGTTTTAACAAATTTTATGATATAAATGTATAAAGTAATGTTAATACTTTTTTCAATAACTTTAAGTTTTAAAAAAAAAATTGATTTTTGAATAACTTCAATCTGGAGCAACCTTAGAAAACCTTTATGCTATTAAAGAATTTGACTTTCTAACGTGGTGTTCGGAAACTCTAGGTTTCCATTAAGGGTCAAAATGATTTTTTTTTAGCATACGAATGAACTAGATTAAGGCTCAAAAAGTTGGAAGAAGCCGGAGCCACGTTAGAATCAAAACAACTATACGGTGTCACAAATTTGCTTAAATATAGTCATAAATGTGAAGTAAGGTTACTATAACAAGGATGAAGGATTATTAGATTTTGACATTTTAGTACTATAAAGTGATATAGTTGAGAAAAAAATGTATTTTTTTAGAATCAATTACATCAATTGCACGTAATTTGTATGAGATTAATGAAATGTAATCGATCCATTATTTTTTTCTGAAATTTTCAAGTTTCATCTCTTTTTATTATTGTTACATGTAAAAACATTTATGGACTTTTCTGAGTATGTTTCCTCTGAGGTTAGGCGTAAGCCACACTTAAATCTGAAAAATATTACAGAAAATATAATAGTCTAATATACTCACCCTTACTTCTAGAAAATACGTCGAGAAAAAAAAAAGAATTAAATATAATATATCATAAAATGTATAATCATATAAAACGTTAGTGTTCTTTTAAGTCTCACTCTTAAAATATTGGATAAAGGAAATGAGTACATTTTTTTTTTTTAACAAAGGGAAATGAGTACTTTGATCTTAAATTTTCTCACTAGGCCTTTTGATTAAAAAATAAAAAATAAAAAATCTTACTATACATTTAGTCCATTAACTATTCTAAAAGCCTCAATAACAAAAATAAAAGTATAACATCTTTATTTGTTAACCTCTTATGAGCATATTCTCGTCAAATTTAATTTAATCTTTTTTATTTTATATTTGAATAATTAAATTTGTTTCCAATTTCTAATTACAATTTTTTTATTTATATAATTTTTTCATTTTTTTATTTGAGGTATTTTTAATTATTTTAAATTTCATTACAAACACCGAAACATGTATGAGATTAATAACATTACCCAAATTGTAATTTTTCATGCAACAATTAAATTTTACCATTTGCGTAAAATATTAAAATCATGTCATTATATATTACTATGGTACAATTATCCTTTATAAACTCTTAAATTTGCAAGTTTTACCTATTAAAATTATTTTAAAATAGAATATTTAGTTAATAACTATTCATTTTGGATGATATAAGTTAAAATTCTTTGAAATCAATAATATATAAAATTTTAAATTATGTCTTATAAAATTTTAGGTATAATTTTTTACATATTTTTAAAATAATGACTGTTATTGATTTTAGTTATTGAATAATTTAATTAAAATTCAATTTATTTATAAATTAAATAATATATTATTAATAGTTAAAATATTGATAATTAAGTTATTTATATTAAGTAACATAAATAATTTTTATTTTTTTTATTAATTATCTTTAAGTTTTATTTTTTATCAATTAAGTAATAAATTATTAATATATAAAATATTGATAATTTTTTATATTATATTTACAGGTGAGCAATAGATCAAAAATTCTTTTTTTATCAATTTAAATCTGATTTAATATAAATTTAATTTTAAATTTTTTAATCCGAATGGATCAAATGACGTAATCAATTTAAACCAATCTGAATCCGAGAATATTAGATTATTTTAGGTCAGTTAGATCGATATTAAAATTTATTTATAAATTACTATTATATATAAAATACAATATATATACATCATTTAAATCTTAAATTGTTGTATCTCTATATCAAAGTAAGGTAACACAAAGGTCCATTAGATTAGATAATTTATGTTGTTTAATCATTCATATTTAAAATATTATCATTTAGTCATTTAATTTTATAAAAAGAGCCAATAGAAAACAAAATATATTATTTTAATAATTTTTTATTTAAAATATTATTATTTCTTATCAAATAATTAAAACGTGATTAAAATATGGGTTTTTAACAAGGATAAAAGTGAAATTTAATATGAAATAATTTAAGAAAAAATAAATAATAACAAAATTCAAACAATATATTATTTAAATATATATTTTAATTTTTAATAAAAACTAACAATTAATAAAACATTAAAATAAAATGGTAGCAATAAATAAATATTTAAAATGAATACTTTTAATTTTTTATATTAATTGTGACTTTATCAATATTAAATACTCTTATTTTAATCTTGTTTAATCATTTAACATAAAAATAATAATATTTTAATAAAAAAATTGTTGAAATAATATAATTTAAATTGATCCTTTTTTTACAAGTCTAAGGAATTAAATGACATTGTTCCTAATCTTAGGGATTAACGATACAAATAATTTAATTTAAATGACTTATATGGCATTTTTATTTATTTATTATTTATAGTAATAATTAAAAAAATTAATAAAATAATAATTATTATAGATATTTAATATTAGTATTTATTTTTAAAATAAAATAATAATTTAATGTAACTTTAATATTTAAATAAAATATATTATAAAATAAAATATATATTTATTTATAATTTAATAATTTGATCTATATCATATTGTAGTAAATTATAAAATTTATAAATTTAAATTTAATTTAAATCTGAATGGCTCGTAAACTTTCTAATCTGAATTCAATTCAACTATAAAATATGTAAATCAAATTCAATCAAATCTGAATCTAACATATCAGTTAAAATTCAATAGTTTATCAGAATATTTGCTCACTCTTAATTACAATTACTTATTTTTTATACAAATTTTTTTATCTTAGATAACATAAGTAATTATCATATTCTTTTTTGCATTAAGTTTTATTTTTTATCAATTAAATAATAAATTATTAGTAGTTAAAGTATTGATAAATTAATAATTAATAATTATATTTTTATATAAAATTATATATCTTAACTAATATAAAAAAAATTATTATTTTTATTAATTATCTTAATTTTTTATTAATTAATTAATATAAATTAGGTAATAGATTATCAATGATAAAATATCGATAATTTTTTAAATTATAATTACTTATATTTTTTTAGTAAAATGTTATTTATCTTAACTAAGATAGATATTTTTTTATGATTAATTATTTTAAATAATAAATATTAACAATTAAAATTCTTATTTATCTTTAAGTAATATAATTTTTTTTTTAAATTAAGTAATAAATTAAGATGTGAAATAATTTCATGGCTGGATATGTTATTGGTACTCGTGCGTCACGTCATCCAAAGGAAGCTTGACATGTAGAATGAACACACTTTGAAACTTTCGTACCTCAAACGACACCATAAAGTCTCTCTTAAGTTTTAACCCCGTAAAATTCCGAGTCCGATCAGAAGGGAACTAGTTCCAATTGGAAACCGAATGGAATTTTTGTTCTCACCCTCCGTAGAAGTCCCATATCCTTAATTTCCTGACAAGATTTCTGTTAAGTTTCTCAAAGTCCAACCTAAAGTCGACGCTTTTTTGATATTTACTAACAAAAATATAATATAATAAAATCAAAATTAATTATTTTTAATTTTATGATTAGTTGAATGAGAGTAAAATAGAATCGATTTAAAAAAAAAAGTCATCGGAATTTTTTCTCTTCTTAAGGAATTATGATTTCATTCTCATCTTAATTTTTTTTTCTAATTTTACTCTAATCTTAAATATAACTCTAAATCTTAAATCATAAACCATATTTAAAAAATAATAATTTTAATACTAAACCTTAACCCATAAATATAACCTTAAATCCCAAATCTTAAATCTCAAATCTCAAAACCCTAAACTTTATTTAAAAAAAATGATAATTTAAACCATAAACTTTTACCCAGAAATATAATCATAAATCCTAAATCATAAAACCCTAAATTATATTTAAAAAAATAATAATTTTAACTCTAAATCTTAACCCACAAATATAACCCTAAATTTCAAATCCCAAATTCCAAACTTCAAAACCTTAAACCCTATTTAGAAAAATAATAATTTTAATAATATATTTTATTTTTAATTAATAGTTATTTAGAAAAAAATGGTTTCAATAATATATTTTATCTTACGAAAAAATAACAATTAAATGATATTATTTAAATTTTATTGAAAGATAATATATAATGTTTTCTATTTCATTTCAGTTCCACTCTTATTCTGATTCTGATTCTGATTCTGATTTCCACTTAAATCTCAAAATCTCAAAACTATTTAATTTCCATTTTATTTCATTTCCTCTCATTCTAATTCTGTTTTGTAAACCAAATACCACATAAAAGTAATCATTTGGTTTCTTATTCATTCTGGAAGAGAAAATATACTTGGGTTTTTTATATTTGTACTCCAATCTCCACTATCTGATATGAATAAAATTTTAAGATTTTTAATTTAAATACGATCAAATAATATAACTAATTTGAACCAATTTGAATTTGAAAATATTAGATTATTTTAGGTAGAATAGATTGAATAAATAAATTATTATTATATATAAAATACAATATATACATCATTTTAATTTTAAATTTTTTATTTCTATCAATATTTATTAGGTTGAGGTGTCACGTAGGTTCCTTAGATTAGGTCATTTGTATTGTTTAATCTCTCATATTAGAAATATTGTCATTTAGTCCTTTTGTTTTGTAAAAAAATCAATTAAGATCAAAATATATTATTTTAATAATTTTTTATTTAAAATATTATTATTTTTGTCAAGCAATTAAAACGTAATTAAAATATAATTCTTTTACAAGAATAAAAGTAAAATTTAATATGAAATAATTTAAAAAAATAAAGAATAACAAAATTCAAACAAAAAATTATTTAAATATATATTTTAATTCTTAATAAAATTAAAAATTAACAAAACATTAAAATAAAATAGTGACAATTAATAAATATTTTGTAATTTTTTATATTAATTCTGACTTTATTATTATTAAAGACTCATGTTTAATCACCTTTAATCATTTGATAGAAAAATAATAATATTTTAACAGAAAAATCATTGAAATAATATAATTTAAATTAGTCATTTTTTAAAAGTTAAGGGACTAAATGACATCGTGTCTAATTTTAAAGACTAAACGTCACAAATGACCTAATTTAAAACTTATGTGGCATTTTTTTTCTCTATTTATTATTTATAGTCACAATTAAAAAATTAATAAGTATGATTGAATAATTATTTACTTTTATTTTTATTTTTAAGTTGAAACAATAATTTAATATAATTTTAGTATGTATAATATTTAAATATAATATATTATAAAATAAATTATGAATTTATTTATAATTTAATAATTCGTTCTAGATCAGATTATAGTAGATTATTTCAATCTGGATCTAATTCAACTATAAAATATATTAATCTAATTCAATCAAATTCGAAAGTGATGAATCAGATTAAATTTATCAATTTGTCAAAATATTACTCATTCTTAATTGCAATTACTTATTTTTTTATACAAAAATATTTTTCTTAGGTAACATAAGTAATTATGATTTTTTACATTAAATCTTATTTTTTATCGATACGTAAAATATTAAAAAAAAATAAATTATAATTATTTATATATTTTTTAGTAAAATGTTATTTATCTTAACACAAATATTTTTAATGATTAATTATTTTAAATAATAAATATCAATTGATAATTTTTTTAGATTATTATTTATTTTTAAGTAATAAAAATAATTTATTTATTTATTTTTTATAAATTAAGATGTGAAACAATTTCAAAGTTGGATACCCTATTGGTGGTCCTGCGTCACGTCATCCAATGGCAGCTTGACATGTAGAATGAGTACTCTTTGAAACTTTCATACCTCAAACGACACCGTAAAGTCTCTCTTAAGTTTTAACCTCGTGAAAGTCCGAGTCCGACCAGAAGGGAACTAGTTCCAACCGGAAACCGTTTTGAGTTTTTGTTCTCACTCTCCGTAGAAGTCCCATATCCTTAATTTCCTGACAAGATTTCTGTTCAGTTTCCCAAAGTCCAACCTAAAGTCGAAGCCTTTTTGATATTTGCACTCCAGTCTCCACTAAAGGTAACCTTAGTTTCTTATTCATTCTGGAAGAGAAAAAACGCTTGGGTTTTGTTTAATTCAATCGATTCCGATCCCTTTTTGAGAATTTGAATGTATTTATTTATATATGTGTAATCGAAGCAGATGAAGTTCAAGGGTGGGAGGCATGTGGGAGTGGCAATGATAGTGGTGGGGTTGGTGGTATTTGTTTGCCAAATGCAAGAGTCAATTGGATTGAGATTTGTGATAGACAGAGAAGAGTGCTTCTCTCATGATGCTAAGTATGAAGGTGATACCCTTCACATGTCTTTTGTTGTCATCAAATCCGATGCACCATGGAGCACCGGTGGCGAAGGTGTCGATCTTGTGGTTCGTATTCTTTTGTTGGTCCAACTAATGTGGGCCATCACAAAGAAAAAATAGAAAGAAAAGAAGAAAAGAAGAAAAGAAGAAAAGAAAAAAAAAAAGAAAAAAAAAAGTCAAAAATCTCTCCGTGTAATCCGGAGAGAAGGATGAAGTTTTTGGCTATATAAAGCCTTAGCTTCAATCTCAAACAACAGAAGTTCGAGAAATCAACAGAGAGAGAGTTTCTGAAAGATTTTTGAGAGAAAAAATTAAGAGAAATTTTCATGTTTATCCACAAATCAAGATACATATTCATTGTATTTTACGAGATCCACCGGGCACAGAATCCCATCTTATTATAATAAGTTTAAGCCATTGACGGTCCGTATTGTTACTTTCATTTTGAAAGGTTTTTTCCACGCTAAATTTTCTAAGTATTTTTATTCTATTTTGATTTGGGAAATTATCCCGCAGTTAAATTTATTTCTTTACAACCTAGACTATTTTTTCCCAACAAAGTTTATCGAGCCAAGTTATTTTAGTAAAGTAGATTATACACATATACAAGATTATTCATATATACCGTATTGTACTATTCACGATACTATTCACTGATACTATTCACATAAGACTATTCGGAAGATACTATTGATTGATACTATTTGGGGGATACTATTCATTCTCAGAAAAGTAGCAAGTTCTATTAAACCTGGTGACCGATTTACTAAATGGAGGAAAGCACGTAATATGATAAAATTAGTCGGATTTAATTATGCAATTTGCAAGACGAAGATGCAGGATCTTTATACATTAAAGATCTACGTAGTTTCAATTATAATGCCAAAGGAGAAAGCAAGTAACCGATGGAGACATTGAATGGGCCAAGCTTCGAACCGAAAGCAAGCCGCTAAATCGACAATGGATCGACAAAAGCATTTTTCAAAATTTTGCTAATGAACACGATGCTTACGTTTTTGGCAAAAGTCGGAGAAAATGTATTGAGGACAACCGCATTTAATAAAGCAAATCTGATGCAACGACAGTCAATTTGAAGTATAAAGACTCGAAGCAACAGATCGTAACATACATGATGAGTTCAAAGCGTATCAGAGATCAACTCAACTCTACGATGATCAGAGATGACGAAGCTACAAGCGTTGTTGATGTTGAGTTCTCTACCAAAAAGTTGATACTCTAGTTGTGTCGCTTATAACCCGCCTCGACGGTGAAGCTTACCATGGATACGGTAAAAGACGTAACGTTAAACGAAGAGTCTCGACGAAGATGAAGGATATACTCGACATCAAGCGCTTTGTCATGCAGAAACAAGCAAGCAAGAATGGGTGGGGAGAAGTAAAAGTAAAATCCCCGTAACCAAAGTCAACAAAGAGGACACAAAGTTCAGATCAAGGTATGCGCATACGGTCATCATTACAGAAGTCTTCGACACTTCATTCGAGAATGCAAGGTTAAAGGCGAACAATCCGTAAATCGTGAAGCGTAAACCCGAACAAATGACACCACAACCTGCCACCAAGAAGTTGTCATCGTTCGAGATGCTGATTATGTCGATCTTGCATGCCAAGACACTACTGGGTAGTGGATCAGCGCTTCCTATCATGTCACCTCACGACGGAATTCTTCTCAACCTACACTCGGCTGATCTTCGACGCTGGGACGGGAAATGATGATGCATCAAAAATTGTTGGTATTGGCAATATTTATCTGTAGAGACTAATTGACGCAGATTACTGAAAGACATGTGAGACGTTCTCGATATCCGCCACCAATTTGATCTCATCGGTATACTGATGATGATGGATACAATAATTATTTTGGTGAAGGAAAGTGGAAGCTCACCAAAGGTAATCTCGATAATAGCTAAAGCGCAAGAAAGATACATCACTCTACATCACAAGCCGACCGTGTGCAGTAGAGAAGTAAATGCCACAAGGAAAGAAGTTCCTACCGAGCCATGGCATAAGCGACTCGGCCACACGAGTGAAAAAAGGTCTCAGAATTCTTTCTAAAACGCAGGTCTCACAGAATGAAAGGTACACCCGCAAATCCAGGTTGATCGTATTAGGGAAAACAACATGTAGTTGCATTTCGTAGTCTCGCACCATCTAGAAAGGAAAATATTCTAGATTTAATACACACGTATGTTTGTACAACGAGCCAGAAGTCATTGTGAGGTGCTCACTATTTTGTGACCTTTATTGATGACCATTCAAGAAAAGTATGGACTTTGCTTTGAAAACTAAAGATCGTTGTACAAGTTTTCTGCCAGCTCCATGTAAAAGGGAGAGAGAAACCGCGTACGTCCGTGTGTACGTGCGGATAATGCGGCAGTATCGTGGACCATTCAAGAGTACCGAAGTTTTGGCATCAGCCGGGAAAAATCGCACTAAAGACACCTCAACACAACGGTGTCGCAGAGAATGAATGTAACCATCTCGGAAAGAGGGTCGTAGATGCTCTCAAATGCAAACCGCCAAACACCTCGGGAGGCAATGCGGACAACAATGATTTAATCAACCTTTTCTCCATCGCTTCCACCGAACTACGACGCACGGAAAGAGTTTGGACTGGGAGAGACGTTTCTTACAAACACTTGAAAGTATTCTCGGTAGAGCATTTGCTCACATCCCAAGAGACGAGCGGTCCAAGTTGGATGGAAAAGCGAAACAATGTATCTTTACGGATACGCCCATGAAGAATTTTCGCTACGTACTTTGGGATCCTATTAACAAAAGGATTGTCGGCAGAGACGTGGTATTTCTTGAAGACCAAACAATCGAGGACTTTGAGAAATCCGAGAAACCACGGGCCGATGAAATTCCAGCTTAATCCGACCCGCCTCTCCACCAATAAATCCTAATGACGGGAGTCACACCGTGACATCGATGATATCAATCCACCACCGGCGCTCGTAACCGTAACAAGTCTCTCGAACAAGTCCAACCGTATACCGCACGAGATCTACCCGAGTACGACAACCTAGTCGTATATATTCTCCTAACGAGTACGCGATGCTCACCGGCGGGGAGAACCAGAGACTTATGGCGACGAAGCTATCACCGATCAACATAAGACCGAGTGGCTTAAAGCCACGCAGAAGAAATGAAATCTCCGCATGAGAACCACACATTCAATTCGATGAAACTACCACAGTGGAAGAAAAGCTCTCAAGAAACAAGTTGCAGTACGTAATCAAAAGTGAAGAAGGTAGCTTGCAACCACGCTATAAAGCAAGATTGGTCAGGAAAGGATTCGAGCAGTTAAGAAAGGCGTTGACTTCGATGAAATATTCTCACCAAATGTTAAAATGTCTTCAATCCGAGTTGTTTTGGTTGCCTGGCGCCTAGTCTTAACCGGGAAGTTGAACAACTTGATGTAAAGACATCGCATTCTTACATGCGATCTTGATGAAAAAATCTATACGGAGCAGACTCGAAGGTTTCCAAGTCAAAAGCAAAGAAACGTTGGTACGCAGACTAAAGAAAAGCTTGTATGGTCTCAAGCAAAGCACTGGCAAAGGGTACAAAAAGTTCGACTCATTCACGGAGAAAAATGAATACAACGTAACGACGCATTGATCATCGCGTCTTCATCAAGAAATTCTCGATGGTGATTTTATTATTCTTTTGCTTTACGCCGATGATATGTTAACTGTGGGTCAAAATATTGACAAGATTAACAAGTTAAAGAAGGAGTCGAGCAATTCCTTTGCAATGAAGGACTTAGGACTCGCCAAGTGTATTCTTGGCATGGCGATTATCCGCAATAGGCAAAAGCAAAAGATATGGCTTTCCCAAAAACGGTATGTTGAAAAAGTTCTTGAAAGATTCAACACGAAAGCAAAGCTAAACCTCGTTAGTTGTCCACTTGCAAGCCATTTCAAACTTAATGCGAGTCAATGTCCCTCCGTGAGGAGGATAAATTAGAGATGAGCAAAGGTGCCTTACGATCGGCAGCTTGGTAGTCTAATGTACGCTGGTACGTACTAGACCGTATATTGCACATGCCGTCAAGGCCAGGCATTTATTCCTATCAAATCCCGGAAAGGAACATCAAGTACCACAAATGGATATCGTGTATCTCAGAGAACCTCACCATTGTTTATGCTTTGGTAATAATAAACCCGTACAGAAGGATATACAGATTCGTGATATGGTCAAGCATTTAGACACGAGGAAATCTATATCCGGTACCCACAACATTTGGAGGTGAGTCAGTTTCACGGCAATCACGACATTACAAAGTGTATTGCTTTAAGCATCACGTAAGCAGTACATTGCAATCACCGGTTGTAAGGAGATCCCCGTGGATGAAAAGTTCCTACAAGAATTGCATCATAACCAAGAAAATTATGTTCTTTATTGCGACAAATGTGAGTGCAATTCATCTTAGCAAGAACCCAACCTTCCACTCAAGGTCCAAACACATCGACGTAAGGTATCATTGATTCGTGATGTGGTTAACATAAACTACCGAAAGTTGAAAAAGTTCATACCAATGATAACGGGGCAGATATGATGACAAAGACCGTGACTAGAGAAAAACTTGTTATCTGTAGAAAGATTGCAGGTATGGAAGAGCCATGTCCCACATAAGGTGGAGGGGGAGATTTGTTGGTCCAACTAATGTGGGCCATCCACAAAGAAAAAATAGAAAGAAAAGAAGAAAAGAAGAAAAGAAGAAAAGAAAAAAAAAAGAAAAAAAAAAAGTCAAAAATCTCTCCGTGTAATCCGGAGAGAAGGATGAAGTTTTTGGCTATATAAAGCCTTAGCTTCAATCTCAAACAGATCAGAAGCGGAGAAATCAACAGAGAGAGAGAGTTTCAAAGATTTTTGAGAGAGAAAAATTAAGCAGAGCCAATTTGTGAAGTTTTTTATCCACAAATCAAGATACATATTTGTTGTATTTTTACGGTAGATCCACCCGGGCTGAAGCTGTAATCCCATCTTATTATAGTGGAAGTTTAAGTGGCCTACGGGTCCCGTGGTTGTTACTTTCATTTTGAAAGGTTTTTCCACGCTAAATTCTTGGTGTTATTTTTATTCTATTTTGATTTGGGAAATTATCCTGGGTGTGTGAAATTTATTTCTTTACAACCGGTACTATTTTTTCCCAACATCTTTAACTCTTCTATTTGTTACTGCCCATTCCTTTTAGTTTCTCTTTAAAGATAGGGCCTTTTTTTTGGGGGGGGGGGAGGAGGGGGGGAGGGGGGTATGTGTGTCTGTCTGAATTGTTAATTGCTGAATTTTGGGTAATTTTCTTTCTTTAATTTCCTCTGTCCTCTGTTATGTATGTTTTTTGTTATTTGGGTGGTGAGGGGTTGATTTGCTCTATTAGGTTCTGTTAGTTGGAAACTTAAATCCTCAAGCTTTTAGATACTGCTCTACAAGTTCTATAAGGTAGAGAAGTAGTACATTAGAAGTCCATAGCTATTATTACTGTTAGTTTTGACGATTTTGTCATGTCAAGGATCACATGATTGTATATTGAAGGGCAATTGAAGTCATTTTACTTGGTTCTTCCCCTCCCCCCCGCCAACTATCCAATGTGGTTCTAAGTTCTAACTTGTGGCTTAAGGTTGGGGAAGGGGGAGTTTCAACCACAGATCATTCTGGAGTTGGTTTTTCCAATTGGATCTTCCAAGTTTTAGCATTTTATAGTTTGGGAATTGAGTCATAAATCAGCGGATTGGGGTGAACGACTTGATGTGTTCTCTTATTAGAGTGGTGTCAACAGCAGTTTGATGGTATCAATATCATAGCTCAAATCTCCTTCTTGATGGAAGAGCATTTGTGGTCAATACCATAGTCTTTCACTTGTTATGGTTTTGCCCCATAGCATTTGATAACATGACTAGAATTTGGTTGTATTAATGCTCCACAAGACCAAGGAGAAAATTAACATTTTTTTCGAGCATTTGTAGTTTTGGGAACAGGTAGCTGAAAATGTCGTATTTTGTTTAGTTGATTTAATTTTGTTTTTCTCCCCTGACTAATATATTTGCTTAAAGAACAAAACAGCCTTTTAGCAGGGCATTAGGCCCTTCAAAATAATATAGTTCTGAGGGCTGTCTACTTGATGGATGGTGCTTCTAACATCATTTCCTTTCCAAAAAAAAGATTTTTTTTGTTAATAATTTTAATGGGTGAGATTTATTTAAGCAAATTTAAAGGTTTATATGGGCTATAGATGTACGTTAAATCTAATGTGAATGTGGTCATATGCAATGACCTTCTGAGAAGTCACGGCAAATTTTTTCATTTATTATGCGTGGCTTGAAATCTAAGTTGAGAATATAAAAAACTATGAGCATCACATGATATGATTGTTGTCTTTTTTCCTTTCTCTATAATTTTCAGTCTAGAATCAGCAATTAACTCTGGATTGTTTGACAATATCAGATAAAAGGACCTTCTGGTGAACAAATCCATGATATGCGTGACAAGACAAGCGAGAAGTATGAGTTTGTGGTTCACAAAAAGGGTCCGTACCGCTTCTGTTTCACTAACAAGTCTCCTTACCATGAAACCATTGACTTTGATGTACACGTTGGTCACTTTGCATACTATGATCAGCATGCAAAAGATGGTAAGAGGCTCTTGTGTTTCCCTTGCCCCCTATATAATTTGTATCAATATTCTTTATGATCGAAGAAAGAGCACTGAATAATACAAATCTCTGCAGAGCATTTTGCTCCTGTATTGGAACAGATAGCAAAGTTGGAGGAAGCCCTTTACAACATTCAGTTTGAACAGCATTGGTTAGAGGCACAAACTGACCGCCAAGCAATAGGTTTTTGTATTCTTCCTAATTTTAATCCTTCTGTTTTTTGTTAAATGGTACTCACACATGCATGCCCATAGAGTGTGTTGATGTGCAAGGCAATTTTCGCCTAGCGGCCATCATGCACCTTCGTGTGACATCCTTGAGTCGAATGTTCTAAGTTGAAGCTTATTACTCTTTTGAATCTTTCTTTAGGAGTAAGTGTATAATTAGCTGGAAGAGTTATCTAATGTTGAACAATAACATTAATATTTATTATCATTTAATTGCAGTTAACGATGGAATGAGTAGGAGAGCAATGCACAAGGCCATGTTTGAATCAGTTGCACTTATTGGAGCTAGTGCCCTCCAAGTCTACCTTTTGCAACGCTTGTTCGAACGAAGGCTGGGAACATCTAGAGTTTAGACTTGTTAGATACCATTGCTTCTTTCACAAAAGGAAAATTATATTTAGTGCCGGTAATATTATGACATGGAAATCTTGCTTCTTCCATTCTTGTTTGCTTCTTTCATTCTAAGATCTCATATTGACACATAGTCTCACATTCCTTGATTCATGAATTATGTGGACGTGATAGACTTACTATATATCCTCATTACTAATTGACTTTTTTTCAAGTGGTTAAAACCGATTTTTGCCTCATTTACTAGTAGAGACCTAATGGAGGAAGATGGCTAAAGTGACCGTGCTGCATAGAGTCTAAGCCTGAGAAAGAGGTTGAGAGGAGAGGGAGGGAGGGGGGTTGTTCATTTTGGCATTTCAAAAATAACTATGTTGTAGACAATGCTTTTAAGCTGCGATAATTTCAAAAGAAAAAAAAACCTCGGTATATACGTATTTGTGTGTATATATATATTGTAAAAGGATGGAAAATCTCGTTTGGTACAGGAATAGAATTACACACAACAAAGTCAGATACAAAGGTTAACACTGACGAAAACAAATTGTCAACTGACCATCAAGCTTTGACAAAAGCGAGAGAAGCTTAACCATAATAGATATTAGTACACCCAAAATGAACGTAATACATCTTAAACTCACCTGCAAGTTCAAACATCATCACCAGTGCATAAAATACAACAAACTGATTCCAGCCGGACCAATCATAGCTTTGAATAAAGCTCCAATCTTCTGAAACACATATTGGCATGGAGATAAAATACAAAAAAGTATTTTTATGGTTATCTGATTATATGGTCGGAGGGTGTATCCTCAAGATTCTGCATGTAAGCAGCAAAACCATTTCTTCTGCACATCAAAAACAACTTCAGCATCAAATACATTATACAGCTATCTTTACATTCATGAAAAGTATGCAAATTCACATTAACTGCTATGTGTATAAGATAGTAGGTCATTTAGATAGGCAATAATCACACTTGGAAAGAGGGGGAAAATGTATATTGAATCAGGAGTCATTAAGTGGCTCCATACATATTTTTATTTTTGTTTCTTTTTTAGTTTTGCAATGACCATTAAATGTAATCTTAGAAACACTCGTGGAACCTGTGCTTAAAAGGATCCGCACAAAATAGCATCATTCTTTTAGTTTATCATTATTTTCGTTTTATGATAACTTCATATCATTAACAACCCCAACAACTATAGGGATTATTGGTTGCAAAGACCAACCAATAACATACAATTTTCTGTTGGCCATGTAATTATCATTATCTTGGTGTACCAATAATGACCCAAAGACTATATCAGGACTGAAAATGAGAAGAGAAATGCTAACTGCACTTGTTTTTGCACTTTATTGCACTCAAACCAATCTTTTAAATGCTGCCACTGAGCCACATAATCCAAAAAGTCAGTACTTCTAAATCTTCCTAGTAATATAGGCATGTGATATACATTGAGAAGTGTGAGTGCAATACGGTTGGCAAATTGCAATATTGAGTGCAACTAGCATTCCTCGAATAAAATTTAAAAGAGTACAGAGTGTAAGTTATCGTAAGTCGTAACTCTAGCAAGTGTAAATGAAAATTTTGTCAAAGAAATTGAAGCATCTCATGAGATTGTCTGATAAAATTGGATGCAACTGAGAAATAGGAAGGCCAAATGCTATGGCAATATAAGTGCAACTTACAGATTGGGGCTTTCCAAGAGCTGCCGCATGTGATTGCTTGTATGTGGAGTCATCCTTTCCTGGTGAATCAATTTTTCCACCTGTCTTTTTCTCATTCCGTGCTTTGTTAAAGATTACAGTGAATCCCTCAGCTGATGCTGGGTCATTAACATCCCATTCACCAAACTTTGGCAGTGGAATACCTTTTTCCTGTGTAACAGAAAATTCATAATTGAGGTAGGCAGTCATGGAAATAAATTATATGCAAATTGACAAGTACGAATAAAATAGTTAAATTTTATCTGTATCCAACTAACAATATGATTCAAGTTCTATTGGTGATAGATATCAGTCGCAAATGTTGTACGAAGTGAAAACAAGGTATGAAAGGGGAAAGGAAGCATTAGATCAGTCGACTACTAAGTATCAGAACCTGCAAATCAGACTATCAGAGCAAAGAACATAGCAATAGAGCATTTCTGTAATGGAAAATTCTAGCTCGCAGAGGTTGTATCTTACAACCCACTACCAACCATGTATGCTGGGTTGAAAAATACTTGAGAGAAATATGCCGCACCCCACACAAGTCCCTTACATTAAGCTAAAAGGGGTTATTTAATCCCTTAGAAAAAAATCTCATTTTGTCCTTTAATCTTGTAAAAAAGGTTAAAAGAAAGACAAAAACTATTTTTTACTAATATCTTAAATAAAATAATATTATTTTCTCAATACATTATTTTTTATTGGTAAATAAGAAAAAAATAAATATAACTTTTTGTTATGGTATTTAATCATAAAAACTATTATAATATTGAATGAATACTAAAAAAATTATCATAAAATTATTAATTTATTGAGTGAATAGTAAAATTTATCATTTTTTTATACTTTACACAAAATAATGACACATTTTATAATATAAAACACTAATTAACACAAATAAGATTAAATGAAACATTTTATAATACAAAATACTAATTAATACAAATATACTAATGTAAGTGACCTTTACTGTTGCTCACCCTAAATTTTAATGGATAATATCATTTAAAGAGATTTAAAGATTTCAAATAGTAGGATGTAACTTACATATTCTGTAAGTTAGAATAAATCTTCTGTAATAACAAAGATAATAGTTCTTTTACCATTATTGATACTGCACTAATCTATGTAAAAGCCCAGAACATATTTAAATATATCAGTATCTAAATCCTCCCTACAATCTGTGTATCTTGTTCATAAAGAAGCATATCGTCCCAAAAAACCCAGTGGGTTCAAAAGCTATACTAAGGTACAGCAATTTTCTGTTTAACAATTGATAAAAGAAAGACTACAATCAAAACATGATTGTGAAAGAAGCAAAAGCTTTTTGATAAAGAAAGGGCTGATGGACGAAAGAATTAAGAGGATCGGACAACAACAAGAGAACAAAGAGAACTTATTTAATTAAAATTAAAAGTAATAAACAGAGAAAAATCATCGGCCATGAATAAAAGTATGAGAATTTCATTCAGCTTATCTCAGATCACGTACAGCAGTCGCAAACATACCGATAGAAACAACAGAATTGCGAAAATTGATAACGTACCGCCATAGATTCCTCGGCTTCGAGGGTTTTGCTCGCTTAGAACTAAAAGCCGCCTCCTTTTCCTCTGTTTTGCGGCTTTTGTCAACAAACAGAGAATATAGATGATTTTATTTTTCTAAGCGAAGGAGAGAGAGAGAGAGAGAGAGGAGGTGTGAGCCAACGGGACAGACGATTAGAGTGGGGGCCCACAATGTTGAACCAATTAGCGGTGCGTCGTACTTCCAGCGATGCACGGTGAATTTGGCATGGTTATTAAATATAATATATTATAATCATATCAGATACAATTATAAAAAATTGGTATATAAATTAATAATATAGAAAAGTATAAGTTAAGTTTACCGTATTAAATTTCGGCGTGCGCTTAATTTTCCACTCTAAAAAATTATTTTTTAATTTTTAATTTTAAAAAAATAATAATATTTTAATAATTTTTATTAAAATATTATTATTTTCTATTAATAGATTAAAATTAATCTTTTAACAATAATAAACATAATTCATAAAATATTTATTTTAATATTATATTAATTTTTATTTTTAAGTAAAATAAAAATATGTATTTTAATAACTTTTGTTAAAGTATTATTATTGTTAATTGTTTTTTAAATAATTTAATATAAAATTTTATTTTTATTCTTCCTAATATAGATGATGTTTTAGAGTATTTTAATTATTTAATAAAAAAATTATTAAAATAATATTATTTATCTTGATATTTTTTTCTTAAAATTTAAAAACTAAAAAACATGTAAAAACTAAACGGTAACAATTTCATAATCTAATTGTTTTTGTAAGGCCTCTTACTTAATAATATTGTAACAAGTCCTTTAAAAATCATCTTAAATTTAAGATATATAAAATTTAATTTAACATAATGGTGTGATTGGCTCTTTCTGATTGGTAAACGGTGGTCCTTTTTGGTGGGCAACGATTCTATATGATCACCCCCCTACATGAATAGATTACTCTGCTCATGCCTAGATCTAATGTTCAGGATAAATTATTTATTATTATTGTAACTTGTAAATAATAATATAATGATTTGGATTAATAAAATATAAACTTTAGTTAAAAAAAATCACAAATATTCAATAATTCCTTACAAAATAGTCATAGAATCGTGTGAAACTTAAATTTTATATTCGTTTAATTATTTAATATATAATAATATAATACAATAAAATTAACGTACGAAAATTCTTTTTAAAATTAACGTGTTTCCACGATTACTTTATATCTCATTATTCTAATTTAAAATTAAAAAGTTAAGGCGTTGTTAGAGAGGGTTTGTTGGATTGGTGAGCTGAGGTAGGATTATTGGTGAATAGTTGGATGATACGTAATTGAGATGACTCATTGGTTAGCAAAAAAAAAAGTTGCTAATATAGAGATACTTGAAGATAAATCTTATTATATAGACCACTAGATTAAATTGCACAAACAATTAAGTTCCCTAATCAATGACCTGTATGGATTTGATGAGTAGACTATTAAAACCTCCGAATGACCTTTCTTTTCTTTTTCTTTTTTCTAAAGCTTTGTGGGGTACATAAATAACTTAAATATTAAAATTTTATTTTATTTTTAACTTCCTAATTTACTAAAAAATATATATTCAATTATATTATAAAAAATAAAAATATATTTTTTATTAAAAATATTAAAAATATTACGACATACAATTAAATTTTTTTTTAATAACCAAAATAAGTTTAATCTATTTTAAGGAGTTGGGTGAGGTAACTATTTTAAACCATCACTTATTTAAGGTTCCCAATATTGCCGGTGTATATTATTATTATTACCAAAATTTTTTTATTAATAATACTAAAATATATTTAATACTAAAAATAAAATAAATATTTTACGTGACAATATCATAAAAAAGAGGGAATATTCGTAACAAATCAGTGGCACTGAAGCAGTTCGTAAGTGATAATTGCACAAAATGACGCGCATGTAAATGAGTAGGGCGGTTGCATGGATCAAGACAAACAGATTTTGAACACATCAATTGGATCAAGACCCTTTCCGTTACTATTTTCCCCTTTTTGAAATATATTGTAGATTGATTTTAGCTTTAGTCTGAAGCTCGGCAACTTGGTTTTAACACTTAGGTATTTGTGAGGTTGTGAAAATTGATCCAATGGCAGATGTCAACAAAAACAAAAGCAGCTGCATATATTAAACAATTTTCCTTGTTACCCTTTTCTTTAAAATCTCTATCAAGCCAAGATTAATCATTCCATAATGGCAATACAACATTATCCAAATAAGATTACAAGACAGATCTATGGGAGTACAATCAAGATTTTCACCTCAATTTTATTAAAGAGATGATAAATTAGAAATGGAGATGAAGTTGGAAGATAATGGATTTGATGTTGACGGAATAAAATTCACTTCTAGAGGTCTATGTTCAAGCTGGACCTGCAACACACGGAGTTTTTAGTCAAGCAAATTGCAAGCATATATACATATATATTTATATTTATGAGACGATTGAGAAATTCTCTAGCCATCAGGCACATATGCAACTACTGCATGCCATCGGGCAAGATAGCCCAACTTGGGACAAGAGGAATTTCTCATAGCATGAAAGACAGTTAAATATTTCAAAGCTCATATGTTTCTAGAGATCAGCAAAAAGAAGTAAATTTATTACACAAATGCGAGAGACTTACCAAACACTAAAGAGGCTTAAACAAGCTCTACAACAAGGGCAGATGCACCACCTCCACCGTTACAAACACCACCAACACCATATTTCCCATTCTTTTGCCTTAATACCTACAAATGTAAGGTACATGACATGGATTAAAAGTATTATTTTCTGAGATAATTAAATTGTCAGTAGATTTTTTTTTTTGGGGGGGGGGAGGGGAGAGAGAGAGAGAGAGATAAAAGAGCAACAATATTATTATTATTATTATTATTATTATTATTTTACTGCAGCAGATTCTTACCCCCAGAAGTGTGACCAAGATACGAGCGCCACTGCATCCTAGAGGGTGACCCAATGATACAGCTCCACCATGTACATTCACTTTTTCCTGTAATATTTATAAAATAAAATACTTACAAAACACTTCCAAGGATAAATTTTCATTCTCATGAAAAAGTATACAGAAGGCAAAGATGTTGCACAAACAACACCCTAATGCAACCCCCTATGGAAGGATGGAAGAAGGAGAAAAATATGTGCTTTGTGCATTCAAAAAACCAAAGATGCTTTCATGTGCGAAGATGCAAACCAGAGCATCAACATGCATATGCTAGGTAGATTCAAACGTTGACATATATAGATATGCTTGTGTGTATATAGATGGAATGGGGGGCAGAGTGAGAGAGATGACTCACTGGATTAAGGTCAAGCAGCTTCTGATTTGCAAGAGCTACAACCTGCACATAGAAATACGGAAAATTAAAAACTGACATTTCTTACATAGAGAAGCTAATTTGATTAGGTATTCGGCAGAGAAACTCACAGCAAATGCCTCATTGATTTCATAGAAATCAACTTGAGAAGCCTCCAACCCTGCATTTGAGATTGCTTTTGGAATTGCAAGCGCTGGAGCAGTAGTAAATAATTCTGGCGCCTGCAGAACGACACTCATGTAAACATCATCTGACACAATACTCAAAGATACTTAAATATAAGCATGGGTAACTCCAATGTCTATAAGCAATGTGCCTCAGATCACAAATATTCTTGAAGTACCTGAGCAGCATCAGCATATCCAGTGATCTTTGCAATCACTTGCAATCCTAGCTCTATAACCTTTTGTCCACTCACCAAAACTAATGCAGCAGCACCATCACTGTAAATTAAAGCAGCGTTACTTTTCATTAGAAGTTTAAGCACCTAAATGCCACTTGTAAGGTTTCATCAAGTGTCAGGGCAGCCACGAAAGGTTGAAATATTACAACTTCTGAGATAAAATCATGGGAAAATATATTGCTGCAATCTTTATATAGCATCCAAGATGGTGTACAAGGAATCAATTCCATCTACTACTTAATTAAGATGAATAAGGAAATTGTTTCCAAATCAAAGCTATATATTTATATTATAGTGGCTTCACAAACAGCTCAGTTAACAAGTGGTGATTCACACTTTTATTAGTTAACTCCAGCTCATGAATGATTTAAGTATGGTAACTTGAGGGAGGGGAAAAAATTAATAACCTGATACTAGATGCATTTCCAGCAGTTACAGAACCTCCATTCTCCTTGAAACTTGGTCGAAGCTTTCTTAGTTTGGCAGCATCAAACTGATTCCAAAGAAAGAAAGGGAAATATATATATATATATATAATGAATTGAGTTTGGGGAGTGTGATCCCAAATTTTTATTGGGTAATATATAGTTCACAAAAATCTTCTGATAAATCCTTCATATTAGTGATAAAAGATCCGTTGATTATGCACAGAAGTTTGTAAATTAAAATCCTTACAACATCTGGTTTTTATTCTTGTTACAAGAAAACAGGTCGAAAATGTTACAAACTTGAATAATGTGGTTTTTATTCCTCTCTCAACTTGCTACATGTTTATTAGAATGATGAAGATAAAACATAGGAGTACCTTTCCTAGACCTTCATCCTTATCAACGATGGTAGGTGGCTTTCCCCTTCCTCCAGATACTTCAACCTGCATTTAGCACGAATAAGATATACAGAATTGAAATATGCAAGAATCATGTTATCCAACTTATAGAGAGTTGTCTAACCGGAACAATTTCCCATGCAAAGGCCCCACATTCTTGAGCAGCAATACCACGCTCAAAGCTCTGAACGGCATAGTTATCCTGGAGGGATCACATAGACGTAAACAAGAGAACACACTAGTAGATTTCTTAAGATATATTTGGAAGTCAAGTGATTTGAAACAACACCTGCTCCTCCCTTGTTACTGAATGGTTCTCGGCACATATTTCAGCGCACACACCCATTCCAACATCCTTATAGACATCCCATAAACCATCTTTCAACATTCCATCAACAAGAGTATCATGCCCTAGCCGAGAACCCTTCCTGCATTTAGATTAAACATTTTCAGTGTAAGATTAGTCAAATTACAAAACTGAGTTCAAACTGTGTAAAAAAAAAAACGTTCAAGAACACAAACCTTGCTTCTGCAAGATATTTAGGCACATTTGACATATTCTCCATGCCACCAGCCACAACAACATCATTAATACCCAACTGAATGCTCTGTGCTGCAAGCATAGTTGCTGTAATGAAAAAGAAAAAAAATGCATATTAACACATCTAATGCCTTCTCAAATAAAGAATGACGGTTAAAGGAAAGGGGGGAAAAGAATGAAAAATTCCACAATAATATTATAGTTTACCTTTCATCCCCGATGCACACACTTTGTTAATAGTGGTGGAGACCACTGAATTAGGTATTCCTGCACCTAATGAAGCTTGTCTTGCAGGAGCTTGGCCTAAATTTGCACTGAGAACATTGCCAAAGAAAACTTCTTGCACAAGTGAAGGATCAACGCTGGCCCTCTTAAGAGCAGCTACAAGATGAATGAATAGAATGTGTCAAAGCAGATATAAAAATAACTTCAAGAGTTGGAGAGAGAAATGAAGATGTAGTATTACCTTCAATAGCTATGGAGCCAAGCTTGGTGGCTGATATAGATGATAGAGTACCAAGAAACCCACCCATTGGTGTTCGTGCAACACCAACGATGCAAACATCTGCAGAAGGAAAACAATTAAGCATCAAATAGCCAATTCAGAAATTCAAAGTGATCTTCTAACTACAGAAGTTCTAGTTTCACAATGCTTTTTATCTATCAATTTATCGAAAAGAACATACTTAGGACACTAAAGGTAAAAATAATTCATAGAGATCACTTCAGATTTCAGCACTAGAGTACCAATTAATTTTACAAAAATTAATTATAAATCATCGGAGGTTTATGCATTGGAACACCCTGGTTATATGTTTCGCATACAACACAAGAGTTTACACAAATGTATTTATATGAAGAGGAAAAGAGAAAGAGAAGCAGATAACAAACCTCTTGGTTTTATTGAATCTGAAGATGCTGCTGCTGCTGCTGGCGCCATAGGTTGATGTGGATGAATATCTGCAACATTATTTAGAATTCTCAATGAAACTAAATAAAATGAGGGAAAAAGTTTTTTACTTCTAACAAGACAGCAAAAGCTTCAATTGCTGAATTGGACGGAGTGAACATTCCAACAAATTTCATATAAAAACATATTTGGGCTCGAAGCAAAGGTGCAGAAGGTTTATAAAGTTGCTTCAGGATTAGTTTTGGAAAAAATATTATCAGCTCAAATTTCCACTGACTGATAAAAACAATTGTATTCTCCAGAAGATACATGTTAACATTTTTCTCAAACAAAGAATAATGAGAGTGGTTTTCTGTTATCATTATTATTATAGAAATTGTCTATACTTAGGAATATTTGAAAGGCAAGTTAATCAGTGAAATCAAAATAACGAAAACACGTAAATAATATACAAAATAAAATATATGAAGTACAAAAATTACTCATCATAACCAACATGGACTTCCCAAATTCCAAGTGAATGATATTCTCAGAAAATTAACTTTCATTCACAACTAAATTACAAAAACATAAAACCAGCGCTGTTGGGCGTCAACAATACTCTGTTAGACACGAACTAAATAAGTCAACATTAAAGAACATCGTCTATCATCTACACAGTAAGATGCTTCAATTGACTACAAAATACAGTCTTGAAAAAAAAAGGAAAGCGGAGAACAAATAAAGATAAATCTTCCGCTTTCTCACTGATTTGATCTGAGAAGAAAAATATATTCAACTTAACTCAGCTTAGTGCGTACAATTTATACCTTGAAAACTTCAAATTGAAACAAATAATGATTTCACCAGATTTATCATTGCAAATTAAGCTAGATCTAACAAAAGTAAAAAACAAGACATGCATAAAATATCCAAATAACATCATAAATCCTTGAATCATTCATAATCAATAGATCTAAATTACTGCTTTTATTTGAAACCAAATACAAGTAAAGGTTGACGACAATGGCGGCTTGGATATGTTTAACTAAATGAATTGAATTTAGTAGTACAATGATTGGAAAATCAACGAGAAATTGAAGGGAAATCGAGAAGCCAGAATCGAAAGCATCTCGGAAAACGATTTACCTGAATTCTCTTGAGACTTGAGGTCTGTTGTCTAGTGTAAATGAATAGGTGAAAATTGAAGGCGATCACTTAGTAGAATTCTTCAGCTCTGGTACACCAATATATATATATATATATAGAGAGAGAGAGAGAGGGAGAGGGAGAGGGAGAGGGAGAGGGAGAGAACTATAACATAAGCACGTACGCGGGTGCAATTTGTACTTGAAACCCCCTTCTTCTTTTGTTTTTTTTTTTTTTTTTTAAATAAATAGTTGCGGTATTCACATTCGAGTGAAAATCAACCTTAACTTTCTAACAAAATTTAATTAACTGTACTTAAAATTCCTCTTAAATAATATCAATCATATTTAATTCATATATTTTATTATTATAAAATATATAATATATAATTTTATATAAATATTATTCATTTTTTGTTATAATAAATTTAAAGTAGGGTTATTATTTTTTTGTTCTACAGAAAAGAAATTAAACTCGCTCAGACTTTAAAGCGATTTTTACTTTCACTATTTTACCCAAAAAAAAAAAATCTTTTTATTGACTACTGTTTTCGAAATTAGTTCTGTAGTTTTCTAACTTTTTTCTTCCACTATTTTTTACTCTGGAAACTGTTCTACTTTTTTTTAATTAATTAATTTTAATAATTATGTTCTATTTTATTCTGACAATAATCTTGCTTCGCGTGAAAACTATATTATAATGTTAATAAATCCATTTTCTTTTATATTAAACTTCAAGTGTTAAATAACAATAATTGTGAAATCAGGGGATGGAATGAAAAACGTAGGATTATAATCTTAAGCATAATTCAACAAATTGAGGTAGATCTTCATTCTAAATTTAAATCCTTAAACAAGGAAGTGAGAAAAATGGTACACATTTTTAAAAAAAAAATCAATAATTATTTAAATTAAATTAGTATAATATAAGTTAGAATAATAGTTAAAATTTATATTTTTAATGACACGTTATAAGTATGCAATAAAAAAAAGTGAATTCAAACCAATCCAATATCAATCCAATATCAGTTAAAAAAACACAATCTAATATAAAATGTGAATTAAAACATTTATTTTTAAGTTTTGTGTATGCAAATTTTTATTTTTATTTTTTTATTTAAGCTTTGTGTATGCAAATAATGTTATTTGGCTGTTACAGCAACATATTTTCTTAAATTATACAATAATTTAGTATTTTCGCGGTTACTAACAACAATATATATGACATTACCTTTAGCTTGTGTAATAAATATGTTTTTATGTCCGTGTAAAATTGACGAAGCTAAAATTTATAGCATAGATGTTTATTTAAATTATGTTCAAATTTTTGATTTTTGATTTTAATTTTTTTTATTTTAATTACGTACTTATATTATTGAATATCTTTCGATTAATTATTTTAATAAAAAATTGTTAATTCAATTAAAAAATTTAAATCGTAAGCACAACATAAAAATTATAATTATATTATTTTATTTATAATAATTCTTTATAAATTCAGATATTGTGTAAGTGATTTAAATATTTTGATCAAATTTATTAATTTTTGATCAAAGTTATTGATCGAAATAAATTTCAATAATAAATTAAAAAATATATATTTAAAATAATAAATTGATAATTTTTGGATAAAATAGACATTTACACAAAATTAAATATTGTTTATATACATGTTTTCAATTTTTATACTCACATGAGCTCCAAGAACCCTATATCATGTAAGTGCATAGCAATTAGCACGAGTAGTTTTTTTTTTTCCTTTATTTTTCAGGTAATAGTATAGATTTTTTCCTTTCTAAAATAAGAAGAAGTAATTAAGAATAGTATTAAAGAAATGACATGAACATAGTCAAGTATGGCCAGCTTCAATTTGATAATAAAAATATGGCCAGCTTCAATTTGATAATAAAAATAAGGCCAGAGTCAAGTATGGTGGGAAGCGGGGAAATCTCCTAATCTTTTAGTCCAAAGTTTTAAGTGTTTGTTTCCACTAATTTTACATATTTTTTAAAGAATAAATGTCAACTGTGTTAATTATCTTTCGTAAAAATATATTTTAATTTACTAATTAGTTTATTTATTTTAAAAGCATCTAGAAATTTATATGAAAATTTTAAGTTAAATATTTAGAGATAAAATTAATATTTTGTATAAATTTTATTTTTTTACTAAAAATAATGAAAATAAATATTTTTTTAAATAAAAAATTTATTATTTAAAATAATAAATAAATAAAATGAAATATAAAAAAGATATAATTGAGATTATTCATCATAAGAGATCGGAATACAGTGTAGTTATCAATAAAAAAAATTTTTAAAATATTTATTTTTTTTATTTTTGGTAAAAGAAAATATATATTTTACAAAATATCAATTTTGCTCCTATAAAAATGGTTTAAATTTTAACGATGGATTTCATGATCATTCAAAAGAGATATTAAATTTCTACTATCTCATTAAATAATTAATAAATTAAAATATATTTTTTAAATATAAGATAATTTGGCAATTTTTATCCTTTTGACTTAAAAATTTTTAAATTATATATAAAAAGCATATTAAGGAATGATAAATGATAGCAACACATACATGTATTATTTTAAAGAAAAAATAAAATTTATTTGATCACTTCTTAAAATATGTGAAAAGTTTAGGATTCAAATTTTAAATAAATGATTTTGAGTTATATTATAGTTAAAAAAAAGCAATAATTTTATATTACATGATTAAAATACCAAAATTAATAACACAAATAATATTTGTTATTAATTAATATGATTTTAAAATCAATGATAATGGATTTATAATATTGATTAAATACCTGCAGTATTCCTCATTCATGTTTTATATATTTTTAAAAAATATATATATATAATGTTTTTATAATTTTTATTTTATTTTAAATCACTTTTAATATAAATACACAATAAATAAGTGAGTGACCCACACACATAAATAGGGTCACATTAATTTTGTTTTTGTCTTACTATTCGCTCTCAAGTCCCAATAACTCAAGCTCACCTACCCTCGGACGAATCTTCATCATATTCATGGTCACCGAAGAAACGTAATTCTAATATTAAATTTCTGCTGCCTAAAGTTGACAACATTTTATAATAATTGTTTGGTTTAGTTTTCGGAGTACTCAAATAATTTTCACAAAAACTCAACTGAGACTTTCAGATTTCAACCTAAATTTTCGGTGGCCATAAATAAGATCTAAATCAAAAATTAAAATGTAGTCAGTATATTAGTCTCCGTTCACATGAAGTGATTAATAATATAATCACTTTTGTATTTATTTATTTATTTTTAAAATAATACTGTCAATTATAATTCTAACTTTAACTTAAAACAAAAGATAAATAAAATTTACAATCAGAGCTCTGTGTCAACCATCCACCATTCATTCAATTTTTTAAAAGATTAAAATCCTTATGTTTCTCTTGTAATATAGTCTCTGTAATCACGTTTTTCAAGGATACAAAATAATGTTTGATTTAGAAAATAATAATATTGATATAAATATTTGTTATTATCAAAATAATAATATATTTATAATATTAATTATATTTTAATAATATTATTATTAAATAAAATTATCATTAATAAAATAATTTTATAATAATAATATATAATGATAATATCCATATCCTTAACAAAAACCTTTATTTTGCTAGCAAGGAAAGTTTTATTTAGGGTGAAAATTAGTTTTAAGGACAAAATTAGAATTTCCTTTTCTTTGACCCCTTAAGTGAGAAAGTGATAGCTTAGAAAAGTAAAACTAATTTGGCTTTATTTTTAACTATCGAACAAGATGGTAAATAATAATTGTACGACCACAAAAGATAGAGTAACTTTATTTGTCGTTATTATAAATTTTTATTGATTTATGGATATAAATTTTGATATTAATTATGTGATATTTATAAATATTTTTAAATTATGTAATTTATTTTTAAATGTTGATATAATAAAAATAAAATGGTAGCAAAGATACATATATTTTTTCTAAAAAAACAAGAAAAAGAAGATGAATATAAGGACAAGAAGAAATAACAAACTTAAAGTATCTACTTAGTGAAGAGCCAAATTAATTGTCTTGTTTAAACTATTTAGTATTCTTGTTTATAAAATAAAATTTTGAGCTTACTTTATTTATTAAAAAATATCATTAAAAGTATAATTTGATTTTATAGCATATATTTAACTATATAAATATAATAAAATATATTTTAAACATACATAGATAATTTAAATAAATTCTCTTCATCTTCAACCATTTTTCTTATTTTCTCTAATTCTTTGTTCCTGGATCATTTTTCTTACTAGTCTCCCTCTCCTATAAATTATACATAAATGTTAAATTAATAAAGAAATATAAGTTTGTTTGTTGTTTGATCATATTTAATATTAATAATAATATAGACATTCAATACCAATAATAATATTTATTATCAAAATATTTAAAACTTATATTACATTATAATTAAACAAAGTTTTATATAATTATTATTTCAAAATAATTACAAAATGATTCACCTAATTAAGATTTAAAAAATTAATATCAGATTTTATTTAACTTGATTTGGGTTGAAATGTTAGCTTGACACGAGATAAATTATAGTGTTAAGGAATTGAAAAATTCATATTGGTAGAACTAATAATACTTAATATAAATGAAAAAATTAGTAATAATATAATGAGATTAACTATATTGATTTTCATAAAGTATTTTTTATAATTTGGATATATGTTAACAGTTAATGGTGAGTTTTTTTATTATAGTTTGTTCTCTTTTAATAAAATTATTTTTTTCTTTTTCAAAAATAAATAATTTTTATTGTAATACTTTTTTACCTTAAATTAATCTTATATTTTATTATTACTACAATTCTGATATTAAAATATTCTTAAAAAAATATACATATTCATCTTTTATAAATAAAATGATTTAAAATTACATTTTATAAATAATTTTACTAAATAACACCATTGATCTAAATAAGTTATTTTTTTGGGTCAAAAGAAAAACAATTTACTAAAATAAATAATTTATTCTTATTATCTTATAATTACAATTATTAGTACAATATCAATTAGCCGAATGACAATTAAAAAAATCAAAATCAAGTATTATGGATCAAGTTGATTTGAATTATATGAGTTCGATTGGATCTGTTTAGTTTTCAATACCCTCATGTAACATTGAAATTTTATTTGACTGTAATATGATCGCATGAAAGATGACATGTTTTTGTCAAATTAAGCCAACCATAAGTTCATATGTAAACATAATTAATTAATGGAAGCCTTTGTTGACTCATTATTTTAACGTAAATTCCCTCTTTCAGTAGGTTTTTTAAGTCATACTCGTCTCTTTTTTTTCCTAGAGAAAAATAATAATAATTAACACTCCTATTCCTCTGTTCAAAGAAAATGTGATATTTTGTTATTTTAAGTTTTTGTGTTAAACATTAATTTTTCTTTAATTTAATTATATGTTATAATTTATTTCTTAAATAAAATTTTATTTTTAATACTTCTTTAAAAAATATATATGTTTATTTTTCTTAAAACATAAATAAATATATATTTTTTAACGTAATAAGAAAATAAATTAAAATGAAACCAATTAAATAACTATATTATTTATATATTATATAGTAAAAAACTAAAATTAAAACTATGCAGTTCGAATCCATCCTCTTAACAATATGAGTGTTTATTATTAAAAAAAACGTAGAATACTTTGTATGCACAGCCCTCCTTGCAAAACACATATTAGATGAGGGAGAAAGTTTCTAAAACATGTTGAAGGACTATAAATATTATTTTGTTTACTAAATTTTTATATGAGACACTGTTGAACTAGAAAGTCTTTTCTCTTATTTACTTAAACACATGTTAAAATGGTTAATATTCCAAGATCATCGTAGAAGAACACAACTGTATTTAATATTTTAAACATTTTTAAAAAAAATAGGTGCATATGTCAACTTCACATAAAAATTAGGTGCATGCATATGAAAATTTGACAAAAAAAATCTAGTTGTGTCAATCTCTCCAACATTTTTATTATATGAAAATTACTGTAAATACCGTATACATTCCTTTCAGATATATTAACTTTTTGTCCAAGTGTAGAAAAAAATAAATTACCTTAATTGTAAGCGTGTGAAGAAAAGTTAATATTGCGAAAATTTGATTATCATAAATTAATAAGATTTTTTTATTAATTATACACAAATGACTTGTGGTAGTATACCTACTTATAAATGAATTGGATTGGATATTATTACATGATGATTCAATTTATTATCCATAAGATTTAATTTAATATAATCTGTTTTGATACCGGGATCAATAGACATCCATATTTGATCTAAATTGTTTCAATTTTATTTTATTTTTAATTTTTTAAAAACTAAAAATATTATTTAATATGATATATTATATATTTTAAATTGATATATTAAAGAAAAACAATAAGATAACATTATATATTAATATAGAAAAATATTCTTACTTTTTTAATAAATTAAAAAATAATATCATTTATAATAAATTTATGAATATGATGAAATTTAAATTTTGGTTTAAAATTTTTAAATAATAATAAATAGATTTGTAAAAATTTTAAGAGAGAATTTAAAAATGATTATTCATAATGCAAATATTTTTAAATAAAAAATTGTCAAAATTAAGAAATGATGTTGGAAATGTAGGATTTTAGTTCTAAAATTATAGTTTGAAAAATATTTAGATTTAAATCGATTCGATCATGATGAATCGATCATCAAGCCCAATTCATTGATCGATTCGTCGTGATCTCATCGAATATATTAATCTTGTATGTAGATCATAATCCAATCTAATCTAAAAATAATCATTTTTTATTCATTTTGAAATGGATCACATAGAACAAATATTTATAGAACTTTGATTTGGTGGATATTTTTGCCATCATACATATACGAAGGCATGCTATATATTCATAAAATGCTCAATACTATATGTTTTATTCATAAAATAAAAACTTGATAAAAACTATAATAGTAATATGAATTGAAATTAATATAAATAGTATTATTTTTATTATATTTGTTTAAATATTAAAATTAAAATGCATGAAAAGAATAAAAGACAATACAACAAGTGAAAAATAGAGCAATTTAAGATATTTTTAAAAGAAATGGAAGGAACGAGTTTTCGTATTAATAATATAATGTATTTTATTTTCATTATTAAGTAACCAAACATTATGATCGTATAGAGAAAAAAATTGAGATATTCATATATGTAAATAAATGAATTTCTCACGTGTATATATATATATTTCTTACTGCTAGCTTATCTTGACCAAGAAAACAGAACAAATTGGAATAGGAAAAAAGAAACAAAAAAAAAGGGAAGTACACGAGAGACATTTGAAAAACAAATATAGAAAATAAGCCGAGATTGGTAAAGCTTAACATCTTTTGGACGATAATTTGGTTTGAACCCAATTATTATATTAAAAAAATATAATACTTATAACTAATTGGCAATAAGTGCTCAAAAGCCTCAAGCTGTCAAGCCCGGTGGCTGGGTGGAAAATGAATACTTATTCTTTTCCGATATGATAATTTTAAGAAAAAGTTTATCAAAATTAATATAACATATTATTATTAATAAATACATATTCAATAAAGATTGTGATATATAAAATTATTCTAATTTTAATCCTTTAATGAGTCAATTTTTGTACCTTTCCAGCGTTCAGGCTGAAGACTTAATAATCCTTCAAACTATATTCATGTGGTCGATAACAAGTGTAACATTATGGTGATAGGCAAGAAATAATTGGTTTGGATTTTGGAGGATGAAGTAAAACTAATTGGAAATTTTTTTTTTTTAAGAAATGCATAATTGGAATGAAAAAAGAATCAGCTTATAAAGCGATATAAAAGAGATTGGAACTATCAAGTGACAAATTATACAACAAAAGATATTAATCAAGACTTCCTATTACTCCCAAGTAGCTCCAAAGAATTTTTTTCATTTTTTGAGTGCCTCAGATTATTGAACAGTACCAATTATTTTGTTATGAGAATCTATGTAACTTTGCTTGTTTTTCGTTAATACTTGTCAACAAATTATCACCATCTCCCTATATTTGATTCGGATTCATAAATTCTGTGTGAAAGACCAAAGGGAAAACATACTATGAGGAAACAGGTGCTCCCAGATCTGTCGTGAGAAAATGAATCTGCCGTCGCAAGTACAGAACCTGCCAATGACATACGGTCAGTACTAGGGTGAAAGAAAACAAACCAAACAAAACAAAGAAACAAATAAACAGACAATAAGTTTTCATTAATGCTGTCACACAAAAGTTTCAAATAACATAGAGACAGCCATGAAGAACAGCCCGATGTAAACTTTAGGCAATGACATGTTTTTATGGAGTAATTTTGATCTGATCAGAAAGTGGCTTCATCACAACAGAATGCTGTTAATAAACCTGACCTCCTCTTTAAGTAATGTGGGGACATTATCAGTTGATACAAGACGAGTGATTTCTGCTCTAAGCACATCGTCTTTTACTCCAGACCATGTGTCTTCAGGCAAGGCCAATAAAAGAATAGTAAGAACATCACCAGTAGACGGATGCATGCCTTTGCAAGTACCTTGGTCAAAGGAACACAAATTACTAAGTTCATTACGACAGGAGGGTACCAGCATATCAACTCCTTGTTCAGTTCCATGTGACGATACAGTCCCTGATACAACTGTCATAGGCTTTTCACCATCACCCTTTAAAATATTGACCCTAGTTTTTCCACAGCAAAGATCATCTCCATAAACAAGTTTGCCAGCCAAGACTTTAGCTCCTTGGCAACAAACATTTGCAGCAATCTCAGGCAATGCATTGTTGTCACGAAAACATTTTCCATTTTTACAAAGCACACTTTCACAATCCAACCATCTGGATATATACTCAAATAGTTCAGTCTCTCTTACCAATTTCAATATCTCTTCCTGAAAATAAGCTCAAAACGTGAAAATCAGCATTTCCATCCAGTTTCAATACAAATATGGAAGAACAGAAATACAAATTAAAGAACAGTGAAAAAAACGAACCTTTACAGCTAGCCTTCCTTTCTCCTCTTCACTTATAACTAAATTTCCATCTTCCTGTATCCTCACCTCTGCAACCCACTTGATGAACTCTCTCAAATCAGCAGGTGGTGACTTAAAAACTACAGAGAGTACACTCTGAACATCTTTGATATCCTCCGACTTTAAGAGGACAGAGACATCTTTGGTTAAGTATATTGCAACACTGTTCCACCCTTCATGTCTACAACTCTGCAGTTTACAATTATATCCGGGGCTAAAATTTTGTTGCAAGCAAAAAGAAGCAGCATTAACATTAGGAAATCCTAGAATCTAATATACATAAACCATAAATGTGGTCTACAGTTTGTCCAAATCATGATTATCTAGGGAGTGGAGTCATTAAAATCATTCTACATAAATAGTCTAATTATCAATTATCGTTTTGAAGTTTGTAACTTCGTTCATCTCAACAAAATCAAAGATATTTAACTTTTTCTGTGGCCAGGCAGGAACATATTTGATCCTTAAATCTCATTTAACATCGCAAAATAACTACAACTTGCAGATCCATCCAGCAAACAAGAGCAATACCACTGTATAAAGAATAGAAGAAGCACGGGGAAGTTTTGAAAGAATCATGTACCTGAAAAAAATAAAATTTAGTTTTCAATAAAGAAATTGAATTTAAAGATAGCACAATGATCATAAAGTAGCTACATATATACATAATATTACAAGTTCTTAATAAGCAACTGAAACCTAACTAGCATTTGCATAAATGATTCATTTTGACATTTTTCATAGTTATGGCTACTAAGATAGATAGACATACAACAAATATATAATGCAGGTCCTTTTCATTAAATGATGATGCAAATGTTCAATACTAAAAAAATATCATTAGTGTTTAAGCATTTTCTGTTTAATGAAAACAAAAGTCTTTCACATGTTAGATCCTACAGATCAGGTTTCCTTCGTTTGAATATTGAATTAATCATTAATTTCAGAGCACTTTGTTATAAGATTAGTGAGATTAGCTAATTAGCAACTGAAATTACGGACTTTTTACTAGTTATGGAAGTTTAAAAAAGGAGAGCATACCCCCTGCAGTGACCTGTTGCTCCATCAATAGTGTCCATGCCTTCCCATAGAAGTGTAAGAGGAACCCAATGAGGAGGATATTTAAAGCGAGCTACGTCCAAAATGAGAACCATGTCACTTTCAGCATGATACCCTCCGATTGGTGAAAAGTGACCACTTCCAGTCTGCAACCATACAGCAAACATAAGAACCAGTTGCTATAGAAAATATTAAATTCAGGTGTATGCTCATCAATCATCACAAAAAGATCTGCACATTAAGAGTATGGAGTTTTTGCAAGACTGCATAATCAGACTATTGTTGCTTCTACCAAAACTAACACAGCTAATGCTAGCTAAGACAAGATACATACCATTTCACTTCTGTAATACTCAGTGATGATCTTTTATACAGTAAAAACTCTAAAGGCCAGAGGCCCAGAAATTTAGAAAGAGCCATGTCCAAAAAAATGCTAAAAAAAAAAATCCTATAATGTATTTCTACTGAAAGAAGAAAATACTATAAATAAGCACAAAAAGAAGATGATGGATGGAAAATATATTGCATTTCAAGGACAATGCCGCAGTGCAAATACCACTAGTGTTGTAAGTCATAACTAAGTCCATCACTTTGAGTGACCATAAACTTTAAAAGGCACGGATCACTAGAAGGTTGGTTCTCATCTTGAGCCATTCACGTATTTTCTAATAGAATATTATAATTTGGTGAATATAAATTAGAAAAGTCTATCTATCACAAATTTGTAGATAACAAATGATGTTTCAGTTTGTTTTACAAAATTTGTTATATGTACACAGTCACATCCAACAAAGAAATTTGTGATATACAGTAATGCTCATATAAACTGAATAGAGTTAATAGGACCTGTTTAAAAACTCCCCTGTGGTATGATGCGATCACGTGACTGTCCTCAGAAGAAGTGCACAAAATTATAGCCTTACGAAAATTATTGACTGTGCTCTCATTAGTCCTAAAAGCTTCAACTTTAGCTCCATTGCAATGCGCTAAACAAGCCACCTTCCCAAATGTGATCCCTCCAGTTTTAATCTTTTCCAATGGTTCACAACAATCCAACATAGAGTCATCGAACCATCTCCAAGGTCCTAGATATCACAATCGATCAAATTCAAGGAGAAATAAAAAAAATCAAGTATGATTTCATTTGAAAACTTTTGCACAATTATTAAAAAGAAAATGGAGCTACCTTTCCATTTTCGACCGGGATCAATAGCCAGAGCATTGAGAACCATTGCAAGAGTGGCCAATCCACAATATGCAGGCTCCGATTGGGTTTGGTAGTAAGAGATCAGCTTGAAGAAACCATCCATTTTGCCATCTCTTAAAGCTTCATTGAACAGCCGCTACAAGAAAATTCACAACCAGTAACTAGAGCTCTCACTTGGACCACAAAGGCACTTATCAACAGCAAAGAGACGAAGAAACATAGAATTAGGGTTTTGGGTACCTTGCCCTCGGAAGACGCGAACTCAATAGCAGGAGGAGAGGGAAGGGCTCTGCGGTAAAGACCAGCTACAGCCATTCTTGCTTTAAACTTGGTTCCAAAGAGTATTCTTTTTTGACAAAAACAGTTTTCAGCCTTGGATCCTTTGTTTGAATTTCGCTTTGGAGAATATAAGCACGCGTATTTTAAAACTTTGTTTTTGTTGGGTCAAGTTTTAAAACTGTATTTCATAAATTATAAGTAATAAATATTAAGTGTTATTATATAATTGTATTTATATAATTATATATAATAAAAATTTATTATATAAGTTATAATTGTGATATAATTATAATATATAGAATTTTTTAATAATAATATGTAACATATATTATATAATAAAAATTTATTATATAAGTTATAATTGTGATATAATTATAATATATAGAATTTTTTTAATAATAATATGTAACATATATTAGTATTTTATTTTATAATATATTATATTTAAATATTATACAAATAAAAATTACATTAAATTGCTATTTAGTTTTAAAATATATAAACGTTAAATTTTTATAATAATTTAATAATTATTTAAATATATTTTTATTATTTTAATTATTTATATAAATAATATTTTTTTAAAGGTAAATAAATTTAAATTTTAAATGTTATATATATCGTGTTTTATATGTAGTAATAATTTATAAATAAAAAATATTTTTATCTGATCCAAAAATACTTAAGAATTCAGATTGATTATATTATCAAATCAAATTCAAATAAAAAATATTCATATTAGATTTAAATCAAAATATAATAGACAATTTTGATAAGTTAATTACCCTTAGATATACCCATAATTAAAATTCAAACTTTATAATTTTAGGATTATCTCTCAAATTAGTAGAAGGGGGAGGAAGATGATGATGACGATGATAGCGCTACTATCATAAATTTGTTGGCATCTTTCAAGAACTTTGATACCAATATTTTTAACTTAAATAGTTAGCTACTTTTTTAAAAAGAAAAAGCATACATTTTTTTTTTCAAGGCATAGATAACATACACTTTAAAATTTAAAAACTAATGAGTTTTTTTTAACTCTTAAAATATAAAAATTAAAATGTAATATTTTTTAGGTTAATTATGTTTTATATTCATAACGTATGAGATAATTTATAAAAATATTTAAAATATTTATTTTGTTACAATTATACCCATAACATATGATTAACAATAAAAACATCTCAATAATGTATATTTTGAAAGTTACAATTATGTCCACAATATATAGATGATGTAATTGTGTTCAAAATTGGACACATTTTTATCATTACTCATGAGTTGTGGGCATAATTACAATAAAATATATTTTGAATATTTTTGTAAATTATTTCATACATTGTGAGCATATAACTTAATTAATCATATTTTTTAATTATTAAAATGTATCAACAATAGGAGGAAATATCACTAATGCCAATAAGGTCTAGCATATCTTCACATATGATCCTAATGTTTATAAAAAGAGCTTTAATGCTCTTGATATTTATAGTTAATATTACTAATGCTCTCAAATAGTTAATGATATTAAATTTCCATCCAATGATGTATTTTTCTTTTTTATGATTTTGATATCAAATTGTGGCTAACTGTTTTATAACTCTAATTGATACTTCTAGCAGTTTATTATTTAAAGACAAACATTTAAATTTCTTATCAAAATATTATTTTATCTTTATAATTTTCTTATATTGTTTTCATAAAGACCCGTGGTTAGTTTTTTTGTCTTCATTTTCTTATTTGTTAGCTCTACAAATGTTATAATAAATATTTAATTATTCAATATTTTTAATTGACTTAGAATCATAATTATTATACATGAATTTAATGAGTCTATCACCATCTTTCCTTCTATTGTTTATATTTTTTTTGTTATATATGATATGTTTCAACTTTGCTAAGCCTTAATATTCTCCTCGTAATAATAAAACTCTTACATCCTTACAAAATATAGTGCCTAAATTTGACTTATTAAAAAATAGAAAAAAGTTATTATACTTCATTTTATTCATAATATTAATAATTATTATAATTCTAAAAATTAATAAGAACCTTGAAGAGATTCTTAATCGTTCATAGTTTATAGATACATAATTGCTAGATGAAAAAAATTAGAGTTGAGAGTTTTTTATTGTTAAATATGTGTCCAATTAATGAAAAAATAGCTCTTTTATAAGATAAAGAATCCTTATTTACAGTAATAAAAAATAACTATTTTACCCATACTTTAATAATTCATCCAAGTTACTACTTTTGGCTTTTAAATTTAAGCCTTTTTATTTCTTTAGCATGATCTGTTGGCATATTTATTTCTCTTTGTCATTTTTCACTAACAATCCTTTTGATGATGTAGATGATGATACATATTTATCTTCTCAATCTCTAACACAATAAGTGTATTTATGATTCTTAGTCGTTTTCTTGATGTAAAAATAAAACATATTTTTTGTTTCTTGATAAATTTTCAGATTATTATTGTTAGAATTTGTTTCAAAATTACTAATTTTCTCACAATTTTTTGCAATGAGAAGTGATTTATGACTTTGTTAGTAAAGTAATTTATTTTGACTTAAGTAGAATTATTAATTTTTTTGAGTTCATAATAAATTTGACTTTGCATCTATCCTTTTAGAATACAAAGTTCATCTGTATTAAATTCTTTTTTTGAAAGCACCCTTAATTTTAGAACTTCTTTATTAGTGTTAAAAATCACTAATTTTGATAAAATGGTAGGGATTAACATAATCTTCTTCATTTCAATTCATAATGAACTGAAAAATCTGAGATAAACAAGCTTATCACCTATTTTGATATTCTTTTTGAAGTTCTTGACAATTTTCTTAAAATTTTTAAGAAAATAATTTAATTTATTTAAATTAATCTTTGGATATAAGTTCTCAATTAAACTTGCACGAAGGTTTTATAAATCAAAATTGGATCAGCTCATTTAAGAATATTAAATTTACTACATGTATGAATTTTTTTTATGTGGTGTAAAATTTCATATCTTCGACGTGTTCTTGAGTATATTTTCTGGTTAAGTTATATATACTCAATCAATGTGATTTACTTAAATTCTTGTATTATTCTTTTTTATCTTTAATAACTAATGTATTTCTAGAAGATATTTTCTTAAATAGTACTAATGGTCATACTATTTTTACTGTCTCTATGAAAGACATTTTTCTAAATAGTAATGGTGGTCTTACTATCTTTCCTAGGGTCTATAATATGCTTGGTGGTGATAGTTATTGTTGTAACACTATAGATTAATTTTTAACAATATATTCTCGAGTTATTAGTTTTGATACTCTATAGTTGACATAACTGCATTAAGCTTCTATTCTATTGGTAAAAACTCTGTGAGTTATTCCACTAAATTTGATAATACTTTTTCTTACTTCAGGATAATTGTTGTAAATTCTTGGTTTTGGATCATTATAGACTATATAAGTATTTTTCTAATCTTCTTTTTCTGCTATTTAGAGATGTTACTCTCTTTTGAATTATTAGGTTCTTTTTTCTAATTTTGAATTCATTCTTTAGAAGTTTTACCTTCATTATAATAAATGTCTAAGGTAGATTCTCTTTAGAGTTTTTGGACTCTAATGTTGGGTTTTGAACTGCTAAGTTCTTCTTATTTAATTCCTTGTCTCCAAAAGAAACTTCTTTGGGTATAAAAACTTAAGTTATTTTTCAAAGATTATTATCTCCTTTTCCTTTATCTTGATCTTGATTTCAAGATATTCCATTTCAATAAGAACAAAAATAGTTAAATGTGCTAATTTTCTTGTAAGGATATTTGCTAAACTATTCTTGTTTCTTGAAAGATGTTTGACATCAAAATTGTAGTGGCTAAATTACTATTATCATATGATTAATCCTCTTTATTTATAATCACCTACAATATTAGTTATTAATAACAATCAAAATTCTTGTAATCAGTTTTGATAATAAATCTAGAATTTATTATATATATTATAAGTTTTGTAGTAATTTTTTTATAGTTAAATATTCTTTTTTATTATTGTAATAATTTAACTTTGGATCATGGAAATATACTAATGTATATATATAAAGATATTCATATTTTTCATATATTTTTGCTTTTAAAATTACTCAACAGTATTAACGTAAAACATCTGTTTCAATTATTATTTTATCATCTAGACTTGGATGGTATAAAGTTGATAAATTTTTTACTACTTTTACCTTATCTTTATACAAAGTATCTTATCATGTTCATTTCAAAATATGATCTTTTTTCAATTTTGTTTGGAAAGATTTTCTTATTTTTGCAAGTTTTTTTTATGTATGCTTTAATATATGTCAAACATCTTAAGAATTTTTGTAATTAATTTTTGTCTTTTAATTCATTAGAAAATCTTTGAATGTTATTTAGTATACGAGGTTGTAAATTATGTTTTTCATCTTCAATTTATAACCACAAATACTTAATTTTTAACTAAGTAATTATTGTTTTCTTCTTAGAAAGTACAATGCATTGTTTCTTACATTCTTGTAGAATTGAATAATATATAAATAATATTTATTTAATTCACTACATAAAACTAAAATATCATCTATGTAAACATAACAAATATTTTGTAATTTTTTAAAGATAATGTCCATATACATTTGAAAGATACGTGGAGCTTGTTTTAATCCGAATGGTATAGCGGTCTATTGGAATTGTCCTTGAGGGTAACTGAATGACTTTAGTTTCTTAGATTCCTCATCTAGTTTCATTTGCCAAAATCTACTTTTATAATCAAAACTTGAGAAATATTTCTTCCCTTTTATTAATGATAATAATAATTATTTTTAAAATAAAATGCCCATCATCAATGGTTTCTTTATTTAATACTTTGAAGTTTATTACCATTATCTTTTTTCTCTTATTTTTTAGCTCTTTTTCGACTAAAAAGGTTATACTAGAGTGAGGTGAATTATTTGGTATTATGACTTTTAACTTCAAAAATTCTTGAATTTGTTTTCAAACTCAATCATATCTTGTGGAGTATAAATCATAGGTTTTACTCTAATGAATTTGTTAGGATCCTTTGGTTTTATGTTAGGAATCTGTAAGTCTTGTTGTACTCATGTCTATATATTGACTTTCCATATGAAAAACACTATCTGTTTATTTTACACAATGTATTTATCTTCCTCTACTATGGATCAGTAATTCACATACGTACATAGTTATATAAACTTTGTATGCAAGTATGTTTACACATGCCACTGATTGATTTTTGTAGTATGCATGATGTTGCACTTGTGTTTTTGATTCATTTCAGGTATGGATATTTATGAAAAGTATTCAATAATTATTGGAACGAAAAAATATCTACACATTGCCAACAACTTCACCATGGACCTTACTACCATCCTTGATGAGGTGGCAGGCGAGGTGACATCCATGCTCCATAAAGATCCTTATCATTTCTTCTTGTTTGGTATCTATAAAAGAGATAACAGAGCTTTGTCAAATTGACATCTCATCTTTCTATTTTCATATCACTAATACCTTGTGTACTCAAGTAGTATATAAGAAATAGAACTTTAAATAAAGTAAACTATTATTCTAGTAGAACTCTAAACAAAAAATTTAAATAAAATAAATTACTTTCTCTTTTATTCTTATATCCGTTTGGTATTAGTCCATTTCACTTGTTTTAAACTCGTCACAAGTTTTCTTATGGATAGGGTGATTCTGATAAGTGATAGTCATAAATATATGATACATTGATCATTGTTGAGAAGGTCATATCTTTGGGTAAGTTCACTATGTTTGCATTATCATTGATCCTTTTCAGTAGTCGATATGACTTATATTTCTTATCCTTTAATTTGTTGTATATGCCAATAAGAAAATGTTCTTTTTCAAAAAAGTATTATCACCGTGTCTCTTACTTGATAAATTTTCTTTCTTCTATGCTTCTCGATTGATGCTTTATACTTGACATTGGACTCTATAAGCTTTTGTTTTACTTTTGAATGAATAGTTTGAATCTTATTTGTTATTTCTTCGGTAGCCTTACTTCTCCCATGCTTTCTATATGATGTAGTGTGTTTGCACATGTCTCATATTGCTTGAGAAACTAATTGGTGATGTACTTATAAAGGGTGAGTATTCTCCAAATGATATAATGCATTTTGAGGTTTTCCCCTATAAGTAAAGCCATGAGGTCTCGTTGAACTATCAAGTCATGGCCGTGGGCCTATTGAACTTACAATTATGAATCAAAATAGATAATCTTGTGCCACATGGAGTAGGTCTCGTCCCATTGTTAAGAGAATAGATTAACCATCCTGTATCAATTAATATCAGAACCATGATCCTACTAGGCCATGTGGAATTGCGTTCTTACGAGGATGTAAGACTCCCTAAGTGGGAGTGTATGATATAGTTTGTCTGCACATGTCCCACATTGTTTGCGAAGTTAAATGGTGATGTGTTTATAAGGGGTGAACACTCTCTAAATAGCATGACAGGTTTTAGTGTTTCTCCCTAGAAGCAAAGCCGTGAGATCCTGTTGAACTGTCGAGTCATGGTCGTGGGCCTACTGAATTGTCAAGTCATAGCCGTAGGCCTGTTGAACTTGCACTTATGGATCAAAATTGACAATATCGTGCTACGTGAAATGGGTTCTGTTCTACTGTAAACGAGCGAATTAATTATTTGTACTGATGTTATTGATCGTATGATAATAAACTGTCAGTCTATGTGTTGAGGTTTTGAGTTCTATTGAAAGTTATTATAAAGTGTATAATGGGTATAGTTCAATTGTTTTTGATATATTAGTTGATAGGTATAGGCAAATGGATTTGTTAATTGAAGCTTTTGATGTGTTTTGGGTCTCAAACCCGTTAACTTTGTGCCAAATTTGTTGACATGTAATTCATTGTTGAGAGACTTGGTGAAGATCAATAAGTTGCAATTATTTTGGAAGGTTTTGGATAGAATGTCTAAATTTAATATGGCCTTCGATATATATACTTTAATGTGATCAGTGCTCATTTTAAGAAAGGAAATATTGAGGAAGCAAAAAGGATCCTTGTGGAAATGGGGCAAAAGGGTTGCAGTCCTAACGTGGTCACATATAACATGGTTATAAATGGTTTGTGTAGAGCCCGACGTAATAATGGAGAAATTGAGATAAAACAGTATATGGTTGAAGAGGGTTTTATATATGGTTGAAGAGGGTTTTATCCTTGACAAATATACTTATGTATCTCTTATCAACGGGTATTGCATGGAAAGGAGATTGGATGATGCAAGGTCTGTTTAGTTGGAAATGATTGATGCAGGATTGAAACATGATATAATTGCCTACAATACTTTGATTGATGGGTATGTATAACAAGGTAATGTTGAATATGCATTTAAAAGTTAGGATGAAATGGTTATTCGTGGCATTGAGATAGATCTTGTTATGCATAACATGCTGCTAAATAGGGTTTGTAAGGCTGGTAAGATGGAAAAGGCCAAGGATATCATTGATGAGATGTCTAAGATTGGCATTAAACTTGATATAAAAACTTATAATTTGCTCATTGAGGGCTATTGTAGGAAAAATGATATGGTTAGTGCTTTTGCATCGCCGAATGAGGTGATGTTGAATGCAAAATTCACTATCATAACTTACAGTGTTGTAATCCTTGTGGAAATATTAGTCAAGCCAATGCTCTTATTGGCGTGATGGTTACATGTGGAATAAAACTCAATGCCATTATCTACACTACTCTTATTTCAACTCATTTCAATGATGGTAAACTGGAGGAAGCAAAAAAGATTTTGCTGAGCATGATGCAACAAGGGATTTTGCCAGATGTGCATTGTGTTGAGTAAAATTTAGAATATACAAATCTAAATTTATTAATATTAGATCTAAACAAGTAAACAAACTACTTGTATTATACTCACAATAAAAGATACTATAACATTTTTCAAATGCAACTCACAAATTGAGAAATATAAACACTCAAAGAGAAAGTCAACTCATACTCAAACTAATAATACAAAGACCTATTTGTTTTTTATGGAATGATTAAATTAAATGTAATGTAGGTTATTTATAGTCACCACTATACAATCTATATCATACAAATATAAAACTAAGAAATAATTATAACCACACAAATATTATTACATTATACACAGTTCTCTTTACTATATCCTTAACTACTCCATTTATTTTTCTACGTCCTATAATCATTCCATTTTTTTTCACAATTTTTAACCACTCTATTTTTTTTCAACATTCTTCAACTACTCAATTTATTGAGTTGGTGTTGATTTTCAACACATTGTTATAATTCTCTCATAATTGGTTTCTGTAAAGCTAAAAAGTTTGAAGCAGCAAGGACTTATTTGGATGAGATATTGGCTAGTGGTTTGAGCCAAATGCGTATCCTTATGGAACCTTTGTTCATGGATATAGTAAGGTGGGGGAGATGCAGATGGCTGACAGGAATTTCAATGAGATGATGCTAGTTTCCGGTTTGGTGCCTAATGATGTGATTTACAGAGTCTTAATTGATGGCACTGCAAAGAAGGGAACATAACAGAAGCCTTCTCCACATTTAGATGCATGCTTGCACGTGGAATTCTTCCTAATCTTAAAACTTATAGTATTCTTATAAATGATCTGTCAAGGAATGGGAAGATGCAAGAAGATCTTGGTATCTTCTCTGAACTTTGTGAGAAGGGCATGATCCCCGATGTTGTTACTTACAATTCTCTCATCTCTGGCTTTTGTAAACATGGTGACAGAAAGAAGGCACTACAAATTCACGAACAGATGTGCTTAAAGAACATAAATCCTAATATTGTTACTTATAATATTTTGATTGATGGGTTGTGCAAAGCAGGTGATGTCGAAATGGCAAAGAAAACTTCTGATGGAATTCTGGAAAAAGGTTTGACTCTTAACAATGTGACATATGCGGCAATGGTAGATGGTTATAGTAAATCTGGAAATTTGGTTGAGGCATTCCAGTTATTGGGTGGGATGCAAGAGAAGGGTGTTCCACCAGATGGTTTTATCTATAATTCCCTACTTGATGGATGCTGCAAAAATGAAATTTTGGATAAAAAAAGTGAACTATTTCAAGATATGTTATATAAGGACTTTGCTTCTACGCTGTCTTTTAACATAATGTTTGATGGTTTCTGTAGAAATAAAAAGCTTAAAGAAGCCATGTCTGTTGGAAAAGATGTCGGAGAAACAGGTCTTGCCTTACCATGTAACTTACACAACTTTGATCAATCAGCATTGTAAGGCTCAAGATATGGAGGGAGCAAAGCAGCTCTTCTTGGAGATGAAGACGAGGAACATTACATGAACTACCATAACTTATATAAGCCTTCTGCATGGTTACAACCTGGCAGGAAACAGTTCAGAAGTCTTTGCTTTGTTTGAAGAGATGAAGGCTGACGGATTGAACTTGACAAAGTAAGGTATCATATGGTTATTGATGCTCACTGTAGAGAAGGGAACCTAGCAGAGGCTTTAAAGTTGAGAGATGAAACGCTAAAGAATGGTATTTCAGTTAGCTTATATACATATAAGACTCTAATACAATGCTTGTGTGGAAAAGAAGAATTTACAAAAGCATTGAAGTTACTTAATGAAATGGGAGAAGGTGGGCTCAGGCTCAGTTTTAATTCATGTAGTTTAGCTTCTGGTTTTCAAAAAGCTGGACCTGCAAATAAAGCAGCAGAGGTTTTGGAACGTATTGTGTGGTCTGGAAGGGTTTTGAGCTCCATAAATTTAGCTGACTTAATTGATGGAAAACAAAATAAAGAAAATTGTGAGCATGATAAATTTATCAAGTAAATGGCCTAAGAAAATAGCTTTTCTTTTGTTTCTACTTCACCATTGTGTCATGTCTTTTGGACAAGTAATTGGCTTCAAGAGTAAATGGATATTTGTGGTATTGTCATCACAGTTAGTATGTATCGTTCTGATCATGGTTGATATACCTATGAGCATTGACTCGTCTAGAGGAGTGACATAAGCTTATTGTTAAATTTAGGCCTAACTCCATCTCAAAACTTAGGTTATGAGATGAAGGATTATCCTTATCTATATGCGCAGCGTGGGCACGATCCCCACTCGATGTGAGATTTTAACACTCCCCTTCACATCGGTAAGGGTCTGTCCCCTTGAGACCGATGGGGATGTTGAGCTTATGGAATCCAAGTGGTGGAATGCATTGTTAAAGTCCCACATCGATTGGAGATTACGCTCACGCTGCGCATATAGATAAGAGTAATCCTCCATCTCATAACTTGAGTTTTGAGATAGAGTTAGACCCAAATTTAACATGGTATTAGAGCAAGGTTATCCCGTCGGTACAGTTGTTTCGCCACTGGTGAGTGATGCATTCCACCACTTGGGCTCCATAAGCTCAACATCCTCGTCGGTCTCAAGGGGATGGACCATTTCCGATATGAGGGGGACTGTTAAAGTCTCACATCGACTGGGGATCGCGCCCACGTTGCGCATATAAACAAGGGCAATCTTTCATCTTATAACCTGAGTTTTGAGATAGAGTTAGACCCAAATTTAACATGGTATCAAAGCAAGGTTATCCGGTCGGTGCAGTTGTTTCGCCGCTGGTGAGTGATGCATTCCACCACTTGGGCTCCATAAGCTTAACATTCCCGTCGGTCTCAAGGGGACGGACCCTTATCAATATGAGGGGGAGTGTTATAGTCCCATATCGATTGGGGATCGTGCCCACGCTGTGCATATAAACAAGGGCAATCCTCCATCTTATAACCTGGGTTTTGAGACGAAGTTAGTCCCAAATTTAACATGGTATCAAAGCAGGTTACCCTGTCGGTGCAGTTGTTTCGTCACTGGTGAGTGATGCATTCCGCCACTTAGGTTCTATACATCCCTGTCGGTCTTAAGGGGACAGACCCTTACCGATGTGAGGGGGAGTGTTAAAGTCTCACATCGACTAGGGATCGCATCCACGCTGTGTATATAAACAAGGGAAATCTTTCATCTTATAACTTGAGTTTTGAGATGGAATTAGACCCAAATTTAACACTTATTTGAAGCTTGTGAGGTATCAAAACTTATTTTGTTCTTATGAGCATACTTCTTTGATTTAAGATAATCTACCTGTTTACATGTTTCTATAAAACTTCCTCAGTTACCTTTATCATACTTTAAAATTTTCTCTGGGTGCAGGATTGCTATTGAGCAAAGTAATGTTAGAAGAGAAATTTTTTTCTCTAATATATCTTCTTGATATTTACAATGTTACAAAAAATCTTATTTATTTGTGATTTATCTTCCTATTAATCAAGGAATTTTAAAACAATAAAAAAAAATCATTATGTCAAAACATCATAATATCACGCAAAACATAATCAATATATTGCAACATAAACATTTGCGTATTTTCCGTATGATAATTCTTCAGCTATTATAATACAGAGCTCTTTCATAGGAAGGGAAATTCTGGAGCAAAACTCCTCAGTTTCTCTCTTAATCACTCTGGTACCTTGGATTTGTTTAGGCAATAAATTAGATCCGAAAATATGATGTTCATATACTCCACATGGTGACTAGAGTTTCCTTCTCAACAAAGACATTAGAATAAGAATGAAAGGTAAGTCCGTTTTATTTAACAATATACATTTTAGATTTGTATTTATTAAATAAGAGATAATACAAATTTATTATCTTTAAAAAAAAATTATAAAAATTCATTTTATAAAGATAATAACCTTGTGTTGTTATATATTTTATAAAGTTAATATATATATTTTTTTAAACTTGTCTTGCCTCTTAATAGTAACCAAACCAAAATACATTTTCTTTAAATTGGACTAGCTTTTTCCGTAGAATAAACTGTAATCTTAAGTCACCAAATGTGACAGGTTTATTCATTAAACTCTTTATTCTCTCTCTCTCTCTTACTCTTGTTATTTTTGAGGGCAGTGCTTTCTCCTCTCTCCTGCTTGCTAGAATAACGTAACTTATAAACTAAAAATCTGTGTTTTCTAATTGAACTCATTTATCCTTTTCATTAATTGTATTTCATTTGGGTAATGTATGCAATTTTGAGTTCCTTGGAAAGCATATAAGCTATTATGTTACATGTGAAACTTATACGGTAGCCAAAGGCTAGAAAAAATGATCGTGTTGTGTAGTTTGATAAATAATTGCAACTAGATTGAATTGAAAAGGAGATGATTTTTGACTCGCTTGGTGAGCTCATATCATATTTTCAAATTTATCTAGCTTCTTCACTCTTTGCATACACCTAGCAAGCAATACCAAAAATATTCCTGCAAATTTCGAGAAAATTAGCAATTAAAGACTCGACTTTAAATGCAAAACATATCTAATTCAAAAGTTTGAAGGGTAACAGATAACTTGCTCCAACAGATGATCCATTTGCAATAATTGCAATGCCTCGACTGCTAAAAGTGACTCCAAGGTTTAGCAGGGTACTTCCTAGCACTGTATATATTGTTACTGCCAACTATTGTGTTTTCTGATAATTATCAGATATATTTCATATTATTTCTGTTCTGATTAATCCTGTACAAGTGTATAGTATTTGTACACAAAGGAAACAGAAAGGAAACAAATTACAACATTATTAATTTCCACTATTATTCTTGTCTGTCACATTGGTGCTTATTATCTGCCACAATTTAATGCAGTGTTGTCTGCTTGTTGTTTGCCATAATACTCACATGCCAACACTCCCCCTCAAGGTGGTACATATATGTCTCTTGTGCCCAACTTGTCAAGTGAGTTGTAGAAGTTCCTTGCAGACACAGATTTTGTGAGTATATCAGCCAATTGATCTTCTGATTTAACAAATGGAAGCTTAATAATCTTTTCTTCAAGATTCTGTTTGATGAAGTTTCGATCCACTTCAACTTGCTTCGTGCGATCATGTTGAACTGGATTGTGAGAGATAGCAATGGCTGCTTTGTTATCACAAAATAAGTTCATTTCAGAGTTAGAAGCAACGCCAATCTCAATTAAAAGTTTTTTCAACCAAAGGAGCTAACATATTCCCTTGACCATTCCTCAAAATTCAGCTTCAGTACTAGATAAGGCAATTACCTTTTGCTTCTTGCTCCTCCATGTAACAAGATTGCCCCTCACAAAAGTAAAGTATCCAGCAGTAGATTTCCTATCCTTCATATTCCCTGCCCAGTCTGAATCTGTATATCCAAGGACTTTCAATTGACCATTCTTTGAGAACATAAGTCCTTTTCCAGGGAAAGATTTTAAATAACGAAGTATTCGCATGACTGCATCCATATGGTCTTCACTTGGGCAGTGCATGAACTGACTCATGACACTCACTTGGGCAATATCAGGTCGAGTATGAGATAAATATATGAGCTTACCTACTAATCGTTGATATCTCTGTTTATCTACTGGTACTTGGTCCACATATTCTCCGAGTTTATGATTTTGAACCATTGGAATATCGACAGGTTTACAATCTAGTAGTCCTGCCTCTGCCAGTAGGTCCAGAGTATATTTCCTTTGGGAAAGACATATGCCTTGTTTTGATCTTGTTACCTCAATACCTAAGAAGTATTTGAGTCCTCTCAAATTCTTCATTTCAAACTCATTTGACAACTGTTCTTGAAGCTTAGAGATTTCTTCTTTATCATCCCATGTAATGACCATGTCATCTACATAGACTATAAGGGCTGTTATCTTCCCTAATCGATGTTTTAGGAAAAAAGTATGATCAGAGTTGCTTTGTTGGAACCCATATTTCTTCATTGCTGAACTCAACCTACCAAACCATGCTCGAGGTGATTGGTTTAGTCCATACAATGCTTGTTGTAATCTACATGCAGTTTCTTTTCCTGATGTAGCAGTATATCCTGGTGGGTTATCCATGTAAATCTATTCTTCAAGATCACCATGAAGGAAGGTATTTTTTACGTCAAGTTGGTGCAATGGCCAATCTAAATTTTCCACAAGAGATAACAAGACTCTAACGGTTTTTAGTTTAGCCATAGGTGAGAAGGTTTCTTGATAATCTATCCTGTGTTTCTGTGTATATCCTTTTGCTACAAGCCTCGCCTTGTATCGATCAACTAACCCATCTGCTTTATACTTAATGGAGAAAATCCACTTGCATCCTACCATCTTCCTCCCTTGAGGCAACTCGCTTAACACCCATGTGTTATTCTTTTGCAATGCCTCAAATTCCTCTTTTATAGCTTGAGCCCATTTTGGATCAGAAAAGGCTTCTTCAATGCTACTTGGAATTTGATACGAGGAGAGTGTTTGTGCAAATGCCCTGATAGGTTCTGATAACCTTTGAGTAGATACATAATTTTCTATTGGATACTTGGATTGTCGTTCTTCTCTTTTTGGGGAGTATCGATTTGGAGGTTTGCCTCGATTGTGTCTAAAAGGTAAAACATAACTAACAGATGTATCTATAGCATTAGTTTGTAAAGGTGTGATAGGATAGCTTACCTCAGGAGTATTCTCAGTAGGAGGATCATTGGGTACTAGAGAGTGGAGGGGTACATCAACCACTTCATCTTCTGGAGATTCAATTACTACTTCAGCTTCAGTTCTTGAAAGTTCAAGCTCGGATCTAGATACTGGCTCCTCCATATTATTGGCACGATCCGAGTATGTTGGACTAGTGTCTAATATTTCAACATCAAGCCAATTTCGTTCTTCACCATAACTCTCCTCTTGAAGAGTGTAATTGGATACCGGTGATGGGAAAAACATTATGATTCAAGGAAAGTGACATCTATGGTAATATAGGTTCTTTTAGTAATTGGATCATAGCATCGGTAACCCTTTTTTTGTACGCCATACCCAAGAATACACATCGGACAGCATATGGATCCAACTTAGTTCGTTGATTTTTATGGAGGTGGACAAAAGCAATACATCCATACTACACAGTTAAGATCTGAAGTGACTTGACTTATAGACATTAGTTTGTTTGAAAGAAAGGGTACAAGTAATGTATTAGATAATGATAATGAAGGAGATAAAGTCACTGTTTCGGCCCCTATAACTGGATAAGTGACCCCATTGGCATTGGCAACACGGCTCCGTCTCGGCTGAGTTGTATTGGAGAGATCTTTTGGGTCAAATGTCATATGATCCGTAGCTCTAGAGTCTAAAATCCAATCCTCATTATCACTACGAGTATGAAATGCTTTACTTGAAATACTTGGATCTTGGGAAGATTCGGTCTGAGGAATAAGGGATAGTGATGTAGTATTGGTAGCCATAGCAGCTTTCCCAGTGGTTTCCCTCTTTTTCCTTGTTTGAAGATCATTCCACCATTCTGGATACCCATGTAGTTTAAAGTAGTTTTCACGGGTGTGTTTAGAGTTTCCACAATGACCATATTTCATGTTAGCAGATGGTAGATTTCCCGTGGATTTCTTGCTACCCAAAAAGGTTCCTGGTTTTGGTGGCATCAGATTATGGTATCCCTTGATCCCTTTGTAAGCCATAACTGCTCCGGGTGTCGTATCTGTACCTGTGATCATCACGGTCTGCTTGACCTCTTCTCTACGGATGAATCCATAGGCTTGTTCCACCGTAGGGAATTGTTTGATCTGAAGCACATCACTTCAAGTTTTATCCGATCTATCATCAAGTCCATCGAGGAAGGTATACACTCGATCTTCCTGTACGATGGAGTTGTATTTTTGTATATCAATCGCACACTCCATTGGATTAGGACGACGGAAATCAATTTCACGCCACAACCCTTGAAGGTCATTGTAGTATTTTTCAATAGATCCACCTGCTTGCTTCGTACGAGTAACTCGACAGCGAAGATCATATACTTGAGACGTATCTGTCCCATCATAGTAAGTGGTAGCAGCAGAATCTCAAACCTGTTTCGTAGTTGGGAATCAGATAAAATTTGCAATCAAGGAAGGGTCCATCGAATTGATCAACCATCCTTTGACAATGACATTTTCAGTACGTCATCTCCTAAATGAGGGGTCGATTTCAGCAGGTTGAGGAAAATCCCCATTAATATATCTCAGTTTGTCTTTGCCATTGATATACATTTCCACCACTTGGGACCACAAGGCATAGTTGGATCCTCCCAACTTGATACTAATGGGAGCAGTCGACGCTTCAGTTAGCGGAGGTTGTGAGCTGATCTGAACCCTAGTTAGAACTTCCGTCATTTTTGCCATTAAATCTTCCAATATGAAATTGGTAGTTAAATTTCTAGATTCTGCCATGAAATCTAAAATTTTTTTCCTTTTTTTTCAAACCAGCCACTATATAAATGTAAAAAAAAACAAAACTGTAACCCTAACCCTAATTTCCGATTCACGCAGCGGCACCTTTCCTCTTCCTGCGCGATTTCAGCAAGATGGTCGAACGCTGAAATTTTTTTCCAAAGTCGCGTAGTTTCCTCTGCATTCCTCGGCGCAATGGTGCCCTTCTTCTGATTCCCTGTGCGAATCGATCAAGCTTTCCTCTTCTATCAGAGTCACCGAAATGGTGCAGTCGGAGGTTCAGACGGTTTTACCCACCCACCTGGTCCTCCGTCTCCGTCTCTGTGATAGTTCGTACATCAGCCAATGGACACAGCTACAAACTGCGACCTCAGCGTCGTTTATCACTGCGAGCTATGAGCTTACACGCAGCTACAAACTGAGACCTTAGCGTCGTTTTTCGTTGCGAGCTCTAGCCGGAAAGTCTGAGTTGCATTCTCTTTCTTTTTCAAAATGATAGTTTTCTCTAGAAAATAGGTATTGCTGGATGTCCTCTCTGTCTTTTGTTCTTCTTCTTTGTTCGTTTCTATTCAGATTTCTAGAATACAAAAAACGCCTCTTTTTTTTCCTTTTTTTTCAATATTGCAACTGATCGGTTTTTTTTCAGCCAACTATACACAAAAAACAGCGATTCACGTCAAGGGGCTTCTGGCCTAAAAGACGCTTACTTTGAATTTTTTTTTTCAGAACCACTTCTATGGTGCGATACTGTTAATCTCTGTGATTCATTTTTCTTCGAAGAAATAATATTGGTACAGTTTCACGAGTAAACCAGGATTGCCACACCAGAAATCAGAGATCAAAACCAGAGGGTAAGTGTAAACCAAAATGGTCACACCAGAAATCAGAAATCAAATTGTGAGAACAGAAAACAACATAGTAGGTAATTCCATACCTTGCTCTGATACCATATCAACTATTGTGTTTTCTGATAATTATCAGATATATTTCATATTATTTCTGTTCTGATTAATCCTGTACAAGTGTATAGTATTTGTACACAAAGGAAACGAAAAAGGAAACAAATTACAACATTATTAATTGCCACTATTATTCTTGTCTGTCACATTGGTGCTTATTATCTGCCACAATTTAATGCAGTGTTGTCTGCTTGTTGTCTACCATACTACTCACATGCCAACAGTTACCATTTGTAATATTGTAGCTTTTTGAGCGGCTCTTTCCGACTAACAAATGCAGGATTTCAGTGACATAAAGAAAGGAAGATGCATCAAACAACATATTTTATGAGAAGTGATGATGTGATAGAATACCTCAAGAACCCACACACGGAGTTTCAATTCTCCTGATTCAAGTTGTTTGACAAACTCTTCTATACGCTGAACTCTATATGGCATGGATATGGTGTAGGTTCTAGCCTGAAAGTTCATATGTGAAAGTCCTTAGTGCTAATATGGATGGCATAGCTAGGTTTTTTGACACATCCAACAAGTTAAGCAATCTAAGAACTGAAGCAATGAGAGGTTCAATTAAGATGCAGTACATCGTCAGCTTGTTTCCTTATTTCCTGTACAAGTTGAGTATCACTGCGCTGTTTTTGTTTCGAATCTAAGAGCTCCTGCATATGGCATATAATATCAGTGTTATTTTAACAGATATAGCATCAGCAGACAAATTAAAAAGTGAATAATAATATTCATTTTTCCATCTAAAAATATGGAGCATGAGTGAAACCTGAGCATAAGGAGCAGCTATTTTGACAAATGAAAAATCTGGATGAAGAATGTAGCCTATGCCCTTGAAAGTAGTTAGACAAGGAGGAAATACCATCATATTTGAGAATATAGATTGAATTTTTCTTCAAAAATCATTATAAACTCGGGAAAAACTTGAATAAAAAATGCATGTTAGATGCTTTACAAAATGAGAGAAATCCACATTGAAAACTTTTGTTACAGTTTGTGATCATCCCCGAAATTTTACATGCATTTAGGATCTGTTTGGATTCTACTTCAGGTTTAAGTAACCTCATATAGTCATATGATAAGCCGTATCTCTCAATACAAAGTGAGACCCAAAGTGTGTGCATGTGTTGCAGGTAGTGGTTGGGAAGAAAGACAACCTTCTAGGGTTGAAAATGCCCTGATGACAAATGCAAATGTCGATGGAAACCGGAATGGTTGATCTTGTGCCATTTCAAACAAATCCTGAATAAAAAGGAAGAAAAAAAGAAGAGAACATACTTCAAAAGGAAGATCAAATTTAGATTTTCACTGTTAGAAAATATGGGTTGTATTAAAAGAAAGAGTACGTTTGTTATCTTTATGTATTTCTCAATATCATGATGCAACCTTTGTCTTCTGTTTCTAACTATAAAGGTTACGAGCTTGTTTCTTCTATCCTCGTTGTATAGTCTTTATAAGCATGAAACCATCTACATACACACAAACTTGCAAGAAACAGAGTCTTGGTTCTGACTTGCAAATTTTCATGTGGTGTGATATGGTTTCTCAACACATAATCAATTATTAGTATACCTCCCCAATTGCAGCCAAAGTCTTCTGTTGGTCTGTTGACTGGCTCAACAATTTATCCAAGAAAAACTGCACAGATCTTCTTACCTATAATATAGGATAAACTTTAACTTAAACCATGTAAATAGGTCAAAGGTTACTTAATCTCATATCCCAAACATAAAAGTAAAATTAAACTATCAATTTGTTTTTATGATTTTTTTTTGAAATATTGCATAAAATAATACCCCTTAAACTTAAAATAATAAAAATAACATCTTAATAATATTGAACGGATCTAAATGATTTTATTTCAACTTAAAGACGTCTAAACAATTTAATTTAACGTGAAATAATGATTAGAATTGAAAATATATAATTTTGACATAAGTTTTAAAATTCATATTTTTGTTGTTTTTCAAACATTTTTTCCAAGTCAACTGCTGTACACCACTTTAATTGAGGGATGATGCACGTACCGATGTTTTATCTCCTGTGGGCTGCAAAGCTTCAAGATCTATGAGAGATTTTATAACCTGCAAGGTCAATTCTAGCCATATGGATTCAAACTAATGCATTTTGGGGTTCCAAGAAAATTGCTTGGAATATATATAATAGAGGGGTCATAAAATTCTTCATATTTCGAAGTTTGTATCATTTAGTCTTCATAAAAAATTCTTCTTAGTATTCAACTTTGAGAAAATATCTAAATAAAAACAAATTATATTATTTTAATTATTTTTTATTAAATGAATAAAACATTATAAAATATGAGTTATTTACATGAATAAAAATAAAATTTAATATAAAATTATTAAATAAATTAATAATAATAATATTCTAATAAAAAATTATTTAATTATGTTATTTTTTTTAAAAAAATCAATAAAATATTAAAATAAAATCTGTGACAATTAACAAATATTAAAAAAAATATTTTGTAAAAATAAATAAATTATCATTTTATCATTGTTAAAAAATCTTATTTTAATTATGTTTTAATCACTTGATAGAAAAAAAATATTTTAATAAAAAAATTATTAGAATAATGTTATTTATCCTTAATTGATCTATTTTTTCAAAATTGATGAAATAAAAAACACATGAGAAACTAAACACATAAGAGACTTTGGTTAACCATTTTCTCTAAATAATAATACTTTTGCCAAGAGTTTTTGAAATTATTGTGTGAGTTAATAAAAAGATGTGTGCAGGCTACAAAATAAGACTAGAATTAATTTGCAAAATACTATACATGTCGATACGAAATTATAAGAGAATTAAGGCTAGAAAATGAAATAAATATCACAATCAAATTCTGGTAGAAAAAGGTAGAGAGAAAGCAAACTTTTTTTGCATCTTTCTCATAAACAGCATAGAAGAGTCCAAGTAATCTCTCACGAGTAAAAGTTTTGATTTTCCCCATCATGCCAAAATCATAAAAAATGAGTGCTTCATCCACATCAATTGCAAGATTTCCAGGATGAGGATCGGCATGAAAGAAACCTGTTTTCAGTAGCTGAATAGAAAGAACAAACCATCATATCAATCATTTAGTTATGTTACGCAATTAAAGCAATCTTCAGATTATAACTTTAGATATAAACGAACCTGTTAGAGAAACATAATCATAATTTCAAGTAATATGATATTCAATGTCAAGATTTAAGAAAGATTAGTGGCATGAATTTTAGAGGAACAAACTCATCACCTGAATCAAGTATGCTTCAATTGCACGTGTTGCAATTCTAGAACGGCTATAACCACGTGAATCTAGTATGTCTATATTATTTATCGTAGTGCCTGCTCCAAAAATGTTAGATTATATTAACGTCCAACATGGTTTTAAAAACAAGTACTCATTGGTTTAAATAATGCAAAATCATGATGTAGAATACAAACGAACAATTAAAGTATAGGGTCATACCTGGTACATACTCCAAGGTCAGAGCTTTTGTGGCAGTGTAATCCCAATAGACAAGCTACAAAAAGGAAATTTTGTAGCCAACACATATTCAATGGATATTTCTAATGAGAGTTGCTTTATCATCTTTAGAAACTTCTAAGTTTTGCAGTGTTAAAATATCAGTTGAAAAGAGAAAATGACATACAGGTACGCGGACCCAATTTATGTTCCGAAAATCTCGGCGGAATCTATCAGCATTAATTTTTTGCTTATTTATATAATCGATCTCTTGGTACAATATCCTGCAGCCAGCATTGTGTCATGGTTCACTTAAAGCATCAGAATTTGCACCATAGGAGGGAAAAATCAAATGCATTTTGCAATGCTATTACAGTGGAAGTCATTAAATATAATAACCCACGCATAAAATTTCCTTGTGAGACTTTATATTCAACATATGGCCTCTGGATCAACAATAGAGGCACAGATGCATATGTAATGCTTAATCCTTTATGTTATGCCTACAATTTCGAGAAACATCTCTAAAAGACAAAAATTGAAATAAAGAAATACTACATACGTGGAACATTCTTCATATATACCAATCCAATCTGTTGTTTTTCCGCCAAAGGCTTCATTTTTTTGAAAGTACTCTGCAATTAGCTTCAAATTCTCTGCATTTCGAAGCAGAAATTTGAAGAAATGATAAAAAAAGCTAATTTTTTTGATAAATTCAGAGTCTAGTGCCAAAAATGCGAGGAAAAACAACAAAAATATCACCCTAAAAACTTATAACTACAAAAATAATACTTCTTATATGCACTTCATACATTTTTACTATTAAAAAAATATTAGCACATCATTTCATTTTAGATACGCTTAGAAATTCAGGTTTAATTCTGAACGCAAAAGTTAGTTTGTGAGTTAGAGGGTTGCCTAGACGTATAAGCAGCACTGTTTCAGGGTGATTAAAACAGAGTTAAGCCCGAGTTTATGATACAAAGATCGATGGGGTGAAGAAGCCAAGAGCCTAGTTCTGATACCAACTTAAAAACTAAGGCTTAATTCTGAACCCAAAAACTAGCTTGTAAGATAGAGGGTTGCCCAAACTTATAAGCAACACTTCTACCTTACTCTTAACCGATGTGAGACTTAACAAATACCTTTCAATTATACCCATTTAATATTATTGGATGTTATGGGTGTTATTTTTTGTAATTTTCCAAGAATTTAAGCATTATAAGTTTGTTTCGGCTAAAACAAAGGTATTGGCTGTTTTCAAGCTTCAACATTTAAGAATGGTAAAAGTGCATGAACATTAAAATTTCAATAATTTGATATTCAGATTTTATATACCACCACAATAAATTATGCACGGTCGGAATGTAAATGAAGAGTTACTTCAGCAATACAAAAATCTTAAGTTATATTAGTTATATACAATCCTATAGCTAAAATGTACTTTAATAATGAATAATGACTATGTAATAAACCTAATCAAAACCAAAAATAAACCACGAATGAAAATGAGATAAAACTACAAGATAGAACAAAAGAAAAGGAAAAAAAGTGACAGAAAATAAAACAGTAAGCACTTGTCAGTTGTCAGTTGTCATAGCAAGCAAGAATAATATTCTCCTTGTACGAACAATCAAAAGGCTTCTTACTTAGATCAATATCGAAAAGCTTCTTTAAACCAGGTCTTTGAACTTTTACAACAACTTGTTCTCCATTGTGCAGGATAGCCTGATGCACCTAGAAAAAAAAAGACTCCTAACTATTCAGATAAGGAAGATAGAAACTAAAGGGGAGGAAGGGGAAATCAAATAGCATATATTTTCACACTTTAAGAATATGTTAATATCTCGTAACTTCATTTTTTATTACTCATATAATCAAGAACTAAAATTTTGAAATTTGATACAAGTAACCACTAATACTTTGCATCTTTCCATTCTATTCTCTAAAGAAGGAACCTTGAACTTTTTGCCTTCTAGTCTTGTACAACAATATAGTCAGTTATTCAAGTTACATGTTGTTAAGTATTCTTATCCCACATCGATTAGAAACAAAACAACAATGCTGCTTATAAATTTAGACAACCTTTAATTTAATGAGATCTTATTAGGTTGAGTTAGGTCTGAGTTTATAACATGATATCAGAGCTGAGTCTAGTCTCTATGTGTTTGGACCTTGGGCTCTACCACAGTCTCACTGTGGCGCTAATGTCCACCTTTGTCTGCCGTGTTGAAGGAGGCTGTTAAGTATCCTTATCCTACATCGACTAGGAACAAAGCAGCAATGTTGCTTATAAGTTTGGACAACCCTTAACTTAATGAAATCTTATTAGATTGAGTTTGTTGAGTAAAATTTAGAATACACAACTCTAAATTTACTAATATTAGATCCAAGCAAGTAAACAAACTACTTGTATTATACCCACTATAACACCTTTCAAAGGCAACTCACAAATTGAAGAGAAATACAAACACTCAAAGAGAAAGTTTTCAACTCACACTCAAACTAAGAATATAAAGACTTATTTATTTTTGATAGAATGATTAAACCAAATGCAAGGTAGGCTATTTATAGTCCTCATCATGCAATCTACACCACACAAATATAAAACTAAGAAATAATCCTAGCCACACAAATCTTATCTACACACTTCTCTTTTCTACAACCTTCAACCACTTCATTTATTTCTACAACCTTCAACTACTTCATTTATTTCTACATCCTTCAACTACTTCATTTATTTCTCTACATCTTCAACTACTTCATTTATTTCTCTACATCTTTAACTACTTCATTTATTTCTCTACATCTTCAACCACTTCATTTATTTCTTTACATCTTCAACCACTTCATTTATTTCTCTACATCTTTAATTATTATGTTGGTGTTGATTTTCAACAGAGTTAGGCACGAGTTTCTAACACGTGTAAATATGATAAAATGGAAAATAGGACAGAATAAATTAAACACCTGACCAAGACTAGCTGCAGCAATTGATTGGTCTTCATATGTTTGAAACAATAATTTTATAGGAGCTCTAAGTTCACTCTCAATAAGGCGTCTTGCTTTCTTTGATGAAAATCCTGGGACTCTATCCTGGATCACATCATATAGGAATCACAGTAATAATAACATAAAATCAGTTGTTGAGTTCAAGTATTTTCATCATGAATAACATGACTATTTCAGGGCTTTCAAGTCTGCAGTGCAATTCTTTAAATTCAAGAAGAAAAATCCTCATAATTCATTAAAAATCAACACAGCAGAAATCAACTCTAACCTGCAACTTGGCTAGCTCATCAACGAATTTATGTGGATATAGATATGACCTAGTTAAAGATAGCTGTCCAAGTTTGATAAAAGTTGGGCCAAGTTGAAGAACACATTCTCGCACTTAGAAACTCAAGCCTAACTCTGAACCCAAAAATCAGCTTGTGAGTTAGAGGGTTGTCCAGACTTATAAGTAGCACTGCTGCCTTACTCTTAGCCAATGTGGGTTAACATCCCCCCTTCACATCGACTAGAGTCCAGATTTACGGCACGAGGGCCGATGGGAGTACGAAAAAGCCAAGAGCCTAGCTCTGATACCAACTTAGAAACTCAGGCCTAACTCTAAACCCAAAAGTCAGCTTGTGAGTTAGAGGGTTGCCCAGACTTATAAGCAACACTGTTGCCTTACTCTTAACCAATGTGGGACTTAACACTCATAACCAAGAAGCAGTTTTTCTCCTCCTATTTTCTGAACGTAAAGTTTCTTGTGAAGACTTGAGATAGAAGAAGAAAAACAAGTACATAAAACCAAGAAACATAGAACAACTTTAACTAGAACATGAGTATAAGAAACAAAAACCAGTTCCAAAACTCACCTGCTCATCTTCTGAAAAGCCTCCTAAATAAGCCCATTTGGCATTATCCAACATAACTCGAACACGCAATGAGATAACAAAAGACCATACATCAATAGTCCTTTGCCAAAAATTATAGTTTTCATTAGCCCAACTGAAACCTTCATCTGAGGGTAAAACCTTAGCTCCTCCATTGGTGGAAGTTCCTTAGAGGGTCTAACCTTTGGTTGCTTAACTAACGATGTACTACTACTCTGACTTCTGACTAAACTTGCTCCATTAGCAATTGAACCATTCACTTTATCAATTTTATTTATCACACCATTGACTTTCTCTATGTTATTGGTGGATGAAGTTTTTCTTTTCATTACCTCACTTGTTTGTACCATTGTTACAGCTCGTCCGTTGACCACCACATCTGATGGTGATCTAATCTGTTGCATTGTATTGGATATTAGTCCTTAATTCAAGGAATAAAACAAGGACCTTAATTCAAGGAATAAAACAAGGACCTTAATTCAAGGAGTAAAACAAGGAATCCTTATTTCAAGAAGTAAAACAAGGAATCCTTATTTCAAGAAGTAAAACAAGGAATCCTTATTTCAAGAAGTAAAACAAGGAATCCTTAATTCAAGGAATAAAATAAGGAATCCTTAATTCAAGGAGTAAATCAAGGAATGCTTAATTTAAAGAATAATTGAAGGAGTAAAATTTTCTTATAAATAGCTATACAATTGTAATGAAAACATGAAGAAAATAATACAAACTAGAGAACTCTTTTGTGTAGAGTTATTTCTTGTTTTTTCAACATGGTATCAAAGCAGGAAAATTAACTTGCTTCTGCTTTATTATTATCTTAGCATCTTCAATCTTTGAAATGGCTGAAGACAAGCCGCTAGGATCGTCGAAAGTTCATCAGTACTTTCCTTCATGAATATGCATGAGGTGGATGTCAACCCAAATCAAAGATTAAGCTCAGTCTTGTTGAATGAGTTTAATTACTTGCCTTGGTCAAGAGCAGTGTCTCTGGCTCTAGGTGGAAGGTCCAAGTTGGGGTTCATAAATGGAAGCATCGAAGTACCTGATGTTTCCTCACCAACCTATGAATCCTGGCTTAGTAAGGATCAACTGGTTATGTCATGGCTCCTAAATTCCATGGAACGTAAATTAGCTAAAATATTCAGTTACTCTGAATCTGTATACCAACTATGGGAGACGGTCAAGGAAATGTATGGCAGTCAAAACAATGCTGCACGAGTTTTTCAATTAAAGAAAGACATCTCAGATCTGCAACAAGATGGCAAGCCTTTTGTACAACTCTTAGGAAGCATGAAAAGCATGTGGAATGAGTTGGAAATATATCGTCCCCATACAACCGATGTAGCTCTACTACGAAAGAGAGCGGAAGAAGATAAGATATTTCAACTTTTGTCCAGTCTGGATTCAACATATGAAGATATACGATGTCATATACTCATGAATACTGAACTTCCTTCCTTCACCAATATATGTGCAACAATTCAACGTGAAGAAGTAAGGAGGAAAGTCATGAATAAGGGTACAATGGCTAGTTCACCTGAGGCAAGAGCCTATCTAACCAACGAGAGAAAGTACAAAGGGAAGCATCCAAACTTGAAGTGTCAACATTGCAACCATACGGGCCATGTTAAGGACACATGTTGGATTCTACATCCAGAATTAAAACCTGATTTTATAAAGGATAAGGGTTTACAGAAAGTGAATCGTACTGGACACCGTGCAAATCATGCTTTTGCCTCTACCTCTAATGGGTCTGATCCATTCAAGAACTTCACAGCGAATCCAGCTGAACTCATGAATGAGTTTATGTTGTATCTTCAAAGCAAGACAGGAGGAGCTAGAATTGACTGTGTGGATAGCATAGAAGAAGGAAACTCGACAGCATTGCTAGGCAAGTTTGCGGGCTTCTTGGCAGATACAAAACTCATACCACAAGAGGACATGCAAGGTATCATAAAAGCCTTTAAAACTGCTCTTAAAATAAATATGTTGCATGATTTTTGGGTTGTAGATTCAGGTGCCACATATCATATGACAAATCATGTGTCAAAGTCTCATAAGTTTGAAAAATTAGCAAATCCTTCTCAAGTTTCAATTGCAAATGGTGAGAATGTAAAGGTTTTAGGAAAGGAAAAAATAAAATTAATGTTAGATGAAATCGAGTCGGCAGTTTTATATGTACCTTCCTTTCCTTTCCAACTTCTGTCTGTAGGAAAAATCACAAATACCTTGAATTGCTTAGCCATCTTTTCTCCTCACAATGTCATTTTTTAGGATTGTGTCACCAAAAAGACGATTGGTGAAGGGTTTTACTTAGATGGTCTCTATTACATATCCAAGAGCAATCCCAGAGGGTTTCAAGCCAAGTTTAATCCTATCCAAGATAATCAATTATGGCATCAACGTTTAGCTCACCCTTCTCTACCAATTTTGTCAACTTTATTTCCAAACTTAGGAAATGATAAAATTACATGTGAAACTTGCCACTTGTCTAAGGCCACTAGGTTGCCTTTTAATTCTTCCTTGTCTAGGGCTAGTAAGTGTTTTGAACTAGTTCATTCAGATGTATGGGGACCAATTAATGAATCTTTTGATGGTTATAAGTATTTTGTGATTTTTGTTGATGATTTCTCTCGAGTCACATGGTTATATCTTTTAAAGTCTAAGAATGAAGTTATGGAAGTATTTAAGGACTTTCATAATCTTGTTAAAAATCACTTATCTTCTAAAATTCAAACCTTAAGGTCTGACAATGGCACCGAATACATGTCCCATATCATGAAACAATATTTGAGCATTCATGGCATTATGCATCAAACAAGTTGTGTTGGCACACCTCAACAAAATGGTGTAGCTGAACGCAAAAACCGGGACTTACTTGAAAAAACTAGAGCATTAATGCTACAAATGAATGTACCAAAGAGATTCTGGTCCCAAGGGGTTATGGTAGCTGCTTACATCATCAATAGATTACCCAGCCGAGTCTTGGATTTCAAGTCTCCCTTAGAGGTCATGAAAGGAAGGAAAATTAACCTTTCACACCTTAGAGTCTTTGGCTGCATCTGTTTTGTACATATTCAATCTCATCATCGAGATAAATTGGATCCTAGAGCTGTTAAATGTGTTTTTCTTGGTTATTCATCTACACAAAAGGGATATAAGTGTTATGATCCCCAACTTAGGAGATTAATTGTGTCTAAAGATGTTCGATTTTATGAAACTAACCCTTTTTTCAGCAAGTCACATGAAATCACAAGTCAAGGGGATGGCATCTTGGATGTGTTTCCATTACCAAGAATTGAACTTGAGGCTCCACAACAACAAGATCCCAGCCATGTCAACATTGATGCATCTCTCACTGAAAGTAACAATGAAGGGTCTCGTCTTAATGGTACACTGCATGAAGATGGTGATAATCAAGATGATCCTCACAATATGGTACAAGATGTGAACGAGTGTGAGATAACTCCTTCTGCTCCACGACGTAATCCAATGCGTGTTAGGCAACCTCCCACAAGACTTCAAGACTTTGTCACCTACAAACCCACACATCCCATCTCAAATTATGTGTCATATAAGAGAGTGACACCAACCCATGTCGCATTCCTTTAGCACTATATCGAGTTACAGTGAGCCTCAAAACTTTCATGAGGCCAACAGCCAAGAGGTGTGGAAGGAAGCCATGCAAGAAGAACTTAAAGCCCTAGATCAACACAACACATGGAGCATCACCAAACTTCCAAAAGGCAAGAAAGTTGTGGGTTGCAAATGGATCTATAAGCTCAAATTCAAGTCAAATGGATCAATTGAGAGGTATAAAGCAAGATTGGTGGCTCGGGGATTCACTCAAACATTCGAGGTGGATTACAAAGAAACATTTGCACCTGTTGCAAAAATGAACACAGTAAGAGTGCTACTGTCTGTGGCTGTAAACAAGGGGTGGTCCATGTACCAAATGGATGTGAAGAATGCATTCTTGCATGGTGATCTCAAAGAAGAAGTCTATATGAAACTACCACCTGGGCATCCTCAAAGCAATGAACTGGATTTAGTGTGCAAATTGCACAAATCTATTTATGGTTTGAAACAGTCCCCACGAGCTTGGTATGCCAAGCTAAGCTCAGTTCTCACGAGTGTTGGTTTCAAAAGCAACAATGCCGATTCCTCATTATTTGTTCGCACAGGAGCTATGGGCAAATTAGTTGTCCGATTTATGTAGATGATCCGATAATTACAGGTGTGATAATGCCGACGAGATTTTCAACCTCAAACGGTCTCAGACAAAGGTTTGCAATTAAAGACCTTGGGATATTGAAGTACTTTCTTGGTATAGAAATGACAACCTCGCACAAGGGACTCTTTCTTAACCAAAGGAAATATGTCCTAGATTTGCTTAAGGAAGCTAACATGAGCGATGCTAAACCACCATTACCCTCTCGACAAAGAAGCTCAAACCTAGCTTGAAGGCACACCACTCATGGATATAAGTTATTACCGCCGACCGGTTGGTAAGTTGATCTACCTAACAATCACCAGACCTGACATCACATATTCTGTAAGTATTGTGAGTCAATTCATGCACTCCCCAACACTTGAGCATTTAACCCTTGTTAAAAGAATCGTACGCTACTTAAAAGGATCAGTGGGTCGTGGTATTATCATGAAGAAGAATGACAACACACAAATCATGGGGTATTGTGATGCTGATTGGGCGGTGGAATGCAATTGATCGCAAGTCCACCATCACATCTTGTACATTTGTCGGTGGAAACTTGGTCACATGGAAGAGTAAGAAGCAAACTGTCATTGCCAGATCAAGTGCCGAAGCTGAGTATCGTGCAATGGCTTCAACTGCGTGTGAGTTGATATGGCTTAAAGGTCTTCTGTGTGATTTAGGTGTTCCTACAACTCTTCCTATGTCCTTATTTTGTGACAATCAGGCAGCTATGCATATAGCATCAAACCCAGTGTTTCACGAGAGGACGAAACACATTGAAGTTGATTGTCATTACGTTCGTGAACAAGTTCAATCACAGGTAATTCAGACACATTATACAAGAAGCTTCGACCAACTGGCTGACATCTTCACCAAGCCCTTGGCTTCTCATCAGTTTCAACGACTTTTGTCCAAGCTTGGATCCATAAACCTTCTGGATCCAGCTTGAGGGGGAGTATTGGATATTAGTCCTTAATTCAAGGAATAAAACAAGGACCTTAATTCAAGGAATAAAACAAGGACCTTAATTCAAGGAATAAAACAAGGACCTTAATTCAAGGAGTAAAACAAGGAATCCTTATTTCAAGGAGTAAAACAAGGAATCCTTAATTCAAGGAATAAAACAAGGAATCCTTAATTCAAGGAGTAAATCAAGGAATGCTTAATTTAAAGAATAATTGAAGGAGTAAAATTTTCTTATAAATAGCTATACAATTGTAATGAAAACATGAAGAAAATAATACAAACTAGAGAACTCTTTTGTGTAGAGTTATTTCTTGTTTTTTCAACACATTGCCACTTTAAGCCGAACAAAATGATTGATATCGGTTCGATTACATCTTGATCTCCCACTCTTTGAAACTTTATGATCTGAAATTGAGTTTGAAAAACTGAGAATCTCCTGATTTATCAACTCCACATTGTGGCAACAGCAGCTGTGTAAAGCCAGTACTTTTTCCATAGTTCAGACACCTGCAAGCGATTTGAGAAACTGTAAGCAATTAACCAAATTCCAAAGGATGAAATCATCAAGAAAAATATCAGTATTTGGCTATGGAAGCCACATTTACAAAGTTCCCTGAAATCCTAAGGTCATTGAATTGAAAACCTTAGGCAATGGTCCAAGCTAAACACTTACAATTATTAAAAATCCACCAAGATATTGACTGAAACACTTAAAAGTTAAGATCATTCCTTGGAGAACCAAATAACTAGAAAGCACAAAACCTCAGTTTACTATCCTTTAATTTCTATATATATATATATATATAGAAACCATATTTAACAGAACCCAGATGAAAGATATAAAAGTACTCACTGGGACAGAAAGAATCAAAACCAAATCTCCAGAAGCAGTACGATTCTGAATCCGATGGGTGATCCTTGTGGGAAACTTTGAGGGGTTTTAATAAAGAGGGAATTGAAATGGTTTCTGAATAAAATTAAAGACAAATAATAAGTTGGTAAATATCAAATTAAAAAGAGCTAAAAGTATCGGTCCATTTGGCAAGCAGTTGAGTTTATTGTTGATTTTAGACGTGAGATCGATAGTTAAAGTTGTTAAAAAAGTCTTTTCAGTTCAGACAAAGTTGTAAGTGAATAATATGTTTTTTAAGCTTATTTTTATATTAAATATTATTCAATTAAATATCATTTATGTTAAAATTATTTATACATTTAAATATATTTCAATTAAACTCATTTAATATTATTAAAATATTATTTTTATTATTTTAATTTTTAATTTTTTTTATAATTTTCTTAGTTATTTTATGTGCCATAACCAATCACAAAATTATTGTCAAACAATCAACTTTTTTGTCCACCATTATTTTTTACCTAATTTTAATATTTAATTATATAACCTTTTATCAAACTTAAATAAACTATATATGAAGTTATTTATAACAGGCCGGCTGAAAGTTCTTAAAAAAGAAACTAACCTATGACACTGAGTGAAGTTTTTCAATTGTTATAAAGTGTTGGGTCTTTCCTCACGTGGATTTACATATTCTCATGTAAATATTTAATATGGAAAGATAAAAAAAAAAGGAAGAAAAAAAAAAAGATACCAAACATTAAACGTTTGGAATGTGAAGAAGCAAAAATAATCAAAAAGTCAAAAATGAGTTTAATACTCGTCGTTACTAACGTGAGAGTGTTTCACGTGGATGATATTTTTTATTCTATAATTTAGAAGCTTGTTTATTTATTTAAATTATATTTTTTTATGGGTTTAGATTTCACGAAGACTCTAACTAGTTGTGCGACCAAAAGTTTTGTGTAAGATCTAAAATTCTTTTTGTATTATATTATTTTTTATAAAGATTAATTGTGTTTTTAAGACTTTTTTTAATATTGATGTATCCTGATATTCCTCAATTTTTTAGAAAATATTATGGTATACTTGTTTTTGATATAATGAAAATTAAAAATAAAAATATTGTAAATTAGACATTATTATATCATTTATTTTATAATTTTATTATTATTTATTATATTTAATTAATTATAATATTTTAATCATAAAAATATGTAAAATTGTTATTTTCAAATATATACTTTCCCTGTATAAAGTGAACAAGTTCAAGGAGTAGTTTAGAATTTTGTGTTTATGCTAACGACAAAAAATCAATATATAGGACTTAGAAGTAACGTATTCCATTCCATTGTGGCTCTCTAGTGCATTCTCATCACTACAATAAAAAGAGATATATAAGTAGATATGTAAAGTCGGTTTTTAGAAAAAATTGACTTATAATGAATTTAACATTGATTCGGTGTAGAACCGACGCTATCCACGTAGGACGTAGCGTCGGTGGACGTGTCAAACTAACGCTATGCGTGAACGTAGCGTCGATTTCAGGTATCAATCGACACTACGTCCACACATAGTGTTGGTTCGAAATGTCAACCGACGCTATGTCCTACGTGGATAGCGTCGGTTGACACATGGAACCGACGCTACACACGTGGATAGCATCGGTTGACACGTAGAACCGATGTTATACACGTGGATAGCATCGGTTGACACGTAGAATCGATGCTACACACGTGGATAAATTCTTTTTTTTTTCTTTCTTCTCCAGACAGAAACTATTCTAAGCGTTGCATAACTCTCAAAAATCCAAAACCTCCTCCACTTATCCTCTACTCTTTCTAATTTTCTAGCCACCTACGACTACCATTTTCAGCGCCGGTTAGTGGGTTTTCTTCCTCTCTAACTAATCTTTTAGATCCCCTATTTTTTTAAGCGAAATACTCAAAAAATTTACACCCATTTCTCACTTATAAAACACCATTTTTTCTTCATTTTCTTCATTTTCTCACTTCATTTTACTCTTGTAAGTATTTTTATTATTCATATTTTTTCTGTTATTATGTGTATAAAATTTTGTATTATATATGTAGGTTTATATTATAAACATCAGGAGAAGAATACACCATGGTATTTTTTGTACTATTAATTAATATTTGATTTTTCAATTATTTGTATTATTTAAACTATTTACTAAACTGATTTTGGTTTTTTTCTGCTTGAATACAGGTTTTTATTTGAGTATAATAAAAAATGAGTAATTTAAAAAAAAAAAATCAATTCACCGCGTAAACCGACTTTAAACGTAAAGTCGGTTCATCGCGTGAACCAACTTTAAACGTAAAGTCGGTTCATCGCGTGAACCAACTTTAAACGTAAGGTCGGTTTATAGCGTGAACCGACTTTAATTTTTAAGTCATTTCATTTAAAGTTGGTTCAACAAACCGACTTTAATGCCCCTTTTTGTAGTAGTGCATTGGCTATACTTTTCCCTATTTTCCTCTAGTTTTCTTTTCTTTTATGGGAAAATGATACACATGGCTAGCCACACACTTTTGTTTTTCATCATCAAAGTTACCATTTATCTCTTGAAAACATATATTATTAATCTATTTTTTTATATCAAAAGTTAATTTTGGATGCATAAAATACACATTGGATAAATCTAAAAAACAAAAATTGCTATGTATATAATTAGTATGAAATACTACTCATAATAATTTAACATTTTAAATTATAACCTTAAGCAATGTAATTAATGTTAGGAAAAGTTATCGGGTCGAAACTAACACACAATTGAAATGAAATTGAAAATTATGAAAAAAATAGACACAAATATTTTATATGGAAAAACCCCGAACAAATTGGGGTAAAAAACTACGGACAAGTGTAGAATGTCACTATTGTAAAATGGGAATTAGAACACATTTTCTCTAGTTATAATAAGATAACAAATCTAATTTATATTGTAATAAGAGAAATAAATTTTTCACAAAATAGAAAAAATATTACTTACAAAGAAGGAACAAATTTTCCTCTCTAAGTAGTAACTCACGAAATAACTCTCACAAAGAATTTTTTTATCATTCTTATGGATGTTTTCTAATTCATTTGCTCTTATATTTTTCACAAATAAAACAAGCTATTTATAGGCAACATCCTTGAAGAACTTGTAGTAACAAAGACTCCATGTTCATCTCCACATTTAATGAACAAGAAATTAGTGCTCCACATTTAATGAACAAGAAATTAGTGTTCCAATAACAACCTTAATTAAATGCCTTTCATGTTTCCTACTTCATCCATTAGCAAAATATAACATTAAACCAAGAAAGTGGTTTTACTACTAAATAAGACCATCAATTATCACATTCCCTCCCTTAAAATCACTTATCTAATCCTTCCATCCTTCCTCACTTGCCAAATCCATGCTCGCTTATGTTTCTGCTAGACCACATGAGGATATACACCATTTAAACTTGTTAGCGTTGATTGGCTTGGTCATAACATTTGCTAGGTTCTCGTCGATGTGAATCTTTTGTATATCCATACTACCTTCTTCCATTACTTCTCGAACAAAGTGATACTGAACCTTTATGTGCTTTGTCCGTGAATGAAAAGGTGGATTCCTTGCAATGTGAAAAGCACTTTAATTGTCACAAAACAAAACAATCTTTTCCTACTTATGCCCAAGCTCCTCCAATAACCTTTGTATCCAGATAGCTTCCTTGTAAACTTGTGTAGCCGTAATGTATTCTACTTTCGTTGTAGATAGATCTACAACTGATTACAGTTTAGATACCCAGCTTATAGCTCTTTCTGCATGTGTAAACACATAACCTGTAATAGACTTGCTTTTATTGATATCCCCTGCAAAATCTAAATCAACATAGCCTCTGATAGTAAAATCTGATCCTTTGTAACATAATGTAGCATTTGAGGTTCCTTTGATGTATCTCAAAACCCTTTTCACAGTATTCCAATGCTCTCCTCCAGGATTTTCCATAAACTGACTAACTACTCCCACTACTTGTACAATGTCTGATCTTGTAGATATCATAACAAACATTAAACTTCCCATTGCTGATGCATACGGTACTCGAGACATCTCTCTCCTCTCTATTTCATTGCTAGGACACATACTTGAGGATAACTTTAAATTAATAGGAAATAGGGTAAAAATTGGCCTACTATCTTGCATGTTGAAGCGTCACAAGATCTTATTGAAGTACTTCTTCTGAGAAAGCCAAATATTCCTGTTATTTCTATCTCGGAGAATCTTCATCCCTAGAATCTTGTTTACTGGTCCCAAGCCCTTCATATCAAACTCCCTAGCTAACTATGTCT